>CM042381.1:10985256-11585256 GCA_023634145.1 Thymallus thymallus
ATTCAAACCAGGACTGAATTTTTCTTACCCTAAAGACAAGTCTAGAAGAGGTTTCCATTCAGCTTATTACAGAGACAGCTGTAAAATGGGGAAAAGATTACCAGGAGCTGGCTTTCATACTCAATCAAAAACAACGCTGTGTATTGTTTTGCTGTAAGCTCTTTTATACAAAGACTACAAAATAATAAAGGAAGGCATGAATGACGGGTCAAATATCAACGGCATTCTGAAACACCACGAGGGTAGTCCTGAACACACAAACATTATGATTAAGTGGAGAGAACTTGATCTGCGCCTAAGTCAGGGACAGACTCTTGACCAGATAGAAATTACAATTTTGGAGGCTGAAAGAAAGAGATGGCGGGATGTCCATACGTTTAATAAGTATCACCCAGTCTCTGGCTGAAAGAAACCTAGTATTCAGGGGTTCATCAGACAAACTCTTCCAACCAGATAATGGAAACTTCCTAAAAGAGGATGAATTACTGGCAAAAGTTGACCCCGTTATGGAAAATCATTTCAGCAAAATTAAAGACGGAGAGACACATGCTCATTGCCTTGGGAAGGAGTTGGATGCGCCACTGCAGGGCCAGATCCCCCTAGAGGACCAGGAACCACCGGCCTGAGGAGAGAGACGGAAAGATGGAGAGAGATTAGTATACAGTGGTGTTAATCTCAACCTGTAGGTGACCTCAGTAACTCTCAGAAGGACAGTGAACGGCCCCACACACCGGGGCTCTAGCTTACGACAGGGCAAACAGAGCTGGAGGTTCCTCGTGGACAGCCAGACCTTGTCCCCTTGACGGGAAAACCGGAGCCTTGCTCCGCCGCCGGTCCGCCTGCGTCTTTTTCCGCTGTTCCGCCTCCCACAGACGGACGTGAACGGCGGACAAGACCCCCACAGCTTTCCTAAACCACTCCTCCACGGCCTGTACTTCACTTGAAACCCTCCTCCAGGGGCACAGTGGAGGTTGGAAACCTAGTACCCCCTGGAAAGGGGTTAGCCCGGTGGAGGAATGGCATAGGGAGTTCTGAGCGTACTCCGACCAGGGGAGAAAGCGGGTCCACTCACCTGGCTGTTCCATACAATAGGAAAGGAGGAACCTCCCAAGCTCTTGGTTTGTGCGTTCCGCCTGCCCATTAGCCTGAAGGTGGTACCCGGATGTGAGGCTGACCGCGACCCCCAGCCTGGATGCCTTCCAGACACGTGGCGTAAATTGGGGAACCCGGTCAGACACTATGTCCTCCAGAAGTCCATACAACCGGAAGACCTGCTGAAACAACACCTCAGCGAACTGTAGTGCAGAGGGGAGGCCGGGTAGTGGCAGGAACCGCACCATCATCGAGAACCTGTCCACCACTACGGTGATGGTCGTCCTCCCCTCTGCTTGCGGTAGATCCATTACGAAATCTACCGCGATGTGGGACCAAGGCCGCTAAGGTACTGGGAGAGGGTGGAGTTTGCCCGTGCGCACACAACACAGGACAGCACATAGTGCCGCACAGTCCTCCACATCCCTGGCCACTTATACTTCTCTCGGAGTACCTCCAGGGTCCGGCTGATACCTGGGTGTCCTCTAGCGGGTGTAGTGTGAACCCAGGTCACCAACCTTCCCCGCACTCTCCGGGGCAGGTCTTCCCCGGGGGCATGTAGCTGGAGTAGGGCCCGTCTCTCCGCCCGCTGAATCTCTGCATCATTGTCCCAGGAGACGGAACCCAAGATACAGGATGGTGGCAAGATCGGAATGTTCAGCCACCCGGTCGTGGATACGGGAGAGTGCGTCCGCCCTGCCATTCTTCATTCCCGGGCGATAGGTCAGGGTTAACCGGAAGCGCTCAAAAAAAACAATGTCCAGCAGGCCTGACGGGGGTTAAGACACCGGGCTGCCCTGGCGTACTCCAGGTTCCGATGATCCGTCAGGATAGTGAATGGCTCATGAGCACCCTCAAGCCAATGTCTCCACTTCTCCAATGCCAACTTTACCACCAGTAGCTCTTGATCACCCACGTCGTAGTTCCTCTCCACAGCACTCGGCTTCTTTGAGTAATAGGATGCGGTACCCAAGGAAGGAAACGGCCATTTGGTGTAAGGCGCATTTCTCCTCCTTGACATACAGATGATTCTGTAGCAAGCGTTGGAGGACAGCAAGAACGTGAGCCACATGTTCTGGGAATGTCGGGGAGTAGACGACCACATACCTCCCCAACATATCCCGAAATAACTAATTCAGAAAAGACTGGAATACCGCTGGGGCATTAGCGAGTCCGTATGGCATCACGAGGTGTTCATAGTGACCCGACGCCGTGCTAAATGCGGTCTTCCACTCGTCTCCTTCCTGGATACGCACAAGGTTGTATGCGCTCTGGAGGTCCAGTTTAGTAAAGAATCGCGCCCCCCTCAGCTGCTCTATGGCCGCAGGAACGAGGGGCATTGGATACCAGAACTTTGTTGTTACCTCATTTAGTCCTCGGTAGTCAATGCACGGCCTTAAACCCCCATCCCTCTTCTTCACAAAGAAGAAGCTATTTTGAGAGTAAGATTTTAATTCAAACATTCAAATGTTTACACACTTAGTAACATTTAAGATTGTATGGCAGAAGTGCATTTGTATAAATGACTGCTTAACTAACTATGTGACATACTTTCTCAATTTCTTCCAGACAGTCCAGATAGACTGGTGCCCATGCTGATGCTGAAAATGCCCAGGCTGTAGAGGGAACCAAAGTTAATCACACAGCTGTATAGGTTGTATTTGACTATTTTAAGACATATAGCTGCAGCCATAGCCTATAGACTTATGTTTACATTGTATAGACAAAGCTAATTGTATAATATTGTTGTCACGACTCTGAAGTTGCCTCATCCCCTTGTTCAGGCATGCTTCGGCACTCTTCGTCACAGGCTTTCTAGCCACTGCCGCTCCCTCCTTCATTATCCATTGGTTTTGTCTTGTCATTACGCACACCTGGTTCTCATTCCCCCAATTACTACATGTTATATGTTCCCTCTGTTCCCCCAGGTCCTTGTTGGTTATTGTTCATGGTGTATGTGGTTCATTGTGCTATTTTTGTTACTCGTGTTTATTGTGCGCCAGGAATTTGCCTGGTTATTTCCAGCACCTTGGTTTGGTTACTGGCACGGTTGTGCTTTGCCTGTTATTTTGGATTATATTTTGGAGACGTATTAAATACACCATTTGCTCCACACCATCTCCTGCGCCTGGCTCCCTTCATTCTACACTTCATCACAATTGTGAGGACTGGACTAATTACCAGGCAGCAGAGCCAAAGCTCAGTGTTATATTTTATTATTTCTACATTTTATATTTTCTTCAATTTCTTATTTAAGGTTAATATTCACTTATCTTAAGATTCTATAGAAAATATTATATTCTATAAATATTGTTTGTTTATACCTCATTCTGTTCTGTATTGGTCTACTTATTCGTAGACCGACAGATGGCGCAAACTGTTTTAAAGGAGGTAGGATTGTGTTGGGAGCACTGGGGTGTCAGGTGTGACTGTGTGGCAATGGCAAATGGTTTACATGGCTCACGGGTCAGGTAGTCAGAATCCCCCTTGAGCACACACACACACACACTTCAATGATGTCTCTAGACACTCCTTAACAAATTCTCACTTGACTGACACATAGTCATGCAAGCATGCACAAGCGCGCGCACACACACACACACACACACACACACACACACACACACACACACACACACAGAGATAGAGAGAGACCCTCACTGACATCTAGCCCAAAAGAAAAGCTCCTCCAGTTCTCCAACGCAAACACCTCTCCAGCTCCCTGGACGGATGATTTTGATTGATTAGTCACGTCTGAGACGAGGCGATAATGATGAATTAATCAACTTCCGTCTGAAAAGTGCTCCTCCTCAGTAAGGGTGAGAGGGATTGGTGAGCAGGGGAACTAAATATGTTCCCTTCTCTCTGGTGAGAAGCCATTTACAGACGAGCTGTTTGCTCTTCAAGCCTGCATGGCTCCTCTTTCTCCCATAAAACAGCATTTTGCCCTCCCCTGGAGTCTGAGGGAGTTTTTCTCTCCTTTTCACTTTGATGAAATTTAATCCAATTTCACACTGAACAAAGGTGGGGAGCACGTTTGTGGAGCAGGATAGGGAGTACAGGCTTTTGGATGCTTTCAGAAAAATAGGATGTGAAAAAGTAGTGTGCTATTCAGTCAGTTACTCCCTGCTGTACAATGTCAGGGCGCAGACACATTTTAAACATGACAATGCGATTTTTGGGAAATGTGAAACCCTGATTGGAAATCGTACAAGTGCCACTTATTGTAAATGTTTGGGATTGTGGTGTAAGTCGGTGAGGAGCGATTGCTGAATCGCAGCAGTGTTCTTTTTTTTGTATATATTTTTTTGATGAACGGAATAACATACAGAGGCGAAACTCAGTCCATCTAGACAACCACCCTAAACTAATCTAGGTAGGTTTTGATGTTACTCTTTTTCAAACAACTTTTTCCCCCTTTGAGCCTTTAAATACATCAAAATGGGACCCTGGAAGGACATGGTTTATTGAATCTAAACCCCTACACACTGTGAGGCACACCAGTACCATGCAGTGTTCAGGGCCCTGCTGTGTTTGACTTGGAGCCCATTTAGCTGCTGGCAAGTAGACAGACAGAGCAGAGTACAGAGCAGCGTGAGTGGGTTTAATGGGGCTGTGCTTTGAGCGGGTGCCAAGCTGGACTGCAGGCCTGTTTCAATGGTGAGGCTGCCAGAGCAACAGAGAAAGGGACAGGTACCATGCTGGGAAGCAGGCTGACCAACCAGGTATAGAGGCCACTCGGAGAGCACACGGCATGAGTCATGAGTTTGCAGACGACACAACAGCGGTAGGCCTGATTACCAACAATGACGAGACAGCCTACAGGGAGGAGGTGACGGCCCTGGGAGTGTGAAATATAACCTCTCACTCAACGTCAACAAAACAAAGGAGCTGACTGTGGACTTCAGGAATCAGCAGAGGGAGCACGCCCCTATCCACATCGACGGGACTGCAGTGGAAACGGTGGAAAGCTTCAAGTTCCTCAGTGTGCACATCACTGACGATCTGAAATGGTCCACCCACACAGACAGTGTGGTGAATAAGGCTTAACAGCGCCTCTTCAACCTCAAGAGGCTGAAGAAATTTGACTTGGCACCGAAAACCCTCACAAACGTTTACAGATGCACAATTGAGAGCATCCTGTCGGGCTGTATCACCGCCTGGTACGGCAACTGGACTGCCAAAAAGATAATCAAAGATCATCAATGACAACAACCACCCGAGCCACTGCCTATCACCCAGAAGGCGAGGTCAGTACAGATGCATCAAAGCTGGGACAAGAGACTGAAAATCAGCTTATATCTCAAGGCGGTCAGATTGTTAAATAGCCATCACTAGCATATTAGAGGCTGCTGCCCTATATACAAAGACTTGAAATCACTGGCTACTTTAATAACGGAACACTAGCCACTTTAAAAATGTTTACATATTTTGCATTACTCATCTCATATGTACATACTGTATTCTATTCTATTCTACTGTTTCTTAGTCTATGCCACTCTGACATTGCTCGTCCAAATATTTAGATATTCTTAATTCCATTCCTTTACTTTAGATTAGTGTGTATTGTTGTGAATCTGTTAGATATTACTTGTTACATATTACTGCACTGCTGGAGCTAGAAACACAAGCATTTTGCTACACTCGCAATAACATCTTCTAAACACGTATGTGACCAATACATTTTGATTTGAACTGTCTGTTTAGGCACCTAACACACAGCTCTGACACCCATAAAAAAACAAAAAATAAGATAAAACAACACATGGACTGTGAAGAGAGACACATACACACACATGCATACGCACACACATTCTACACACACACACACACACACACACACACATTTTAATTGTGTCATATTGTATTATTGTAGTATTGTACATTTAATATTGTAATTTGTAATAAGAGTATTTAAGTGATAATGCCCCTGTTTGGAGATCTATTGGCACTGGTGTTGTTAGGCTCGAGACAAAGTCGAGGGACGGCAAACCGTTCCAATATCCTGCTTTGAGGGCATTATCACTTTGATACAATGGGTTACCAACACATTCAAATTACGATTAACATATTTTCACTAAAAACTTTATTTGTATTAATTTATTCACTATTACTATTTCATCCTTCCACAAGATATAGTCCTGACACAAATCTAGGGTTGCTACCCAAGCCGGCTGGTCGTTCGTTCTATCGGTTTGGTTGCCAGAGACGTGACCCAGTCGTTTGTTCTGTATCTATGGACGAGACCCAGTCATTAATTCTAAATGTTCTATAGCCATACTGGCTGGCAACGTACTTATCCCTTGCTTGCTAGCAAGTCAACTACGGCTAATTTACAGTCATGTCAAACAGTGTAGCCAGAATAACAGCAAAGGAGCTGCATTTACAATTGTTTAAGCTGTTTTCTAGTGACATTTATTTGGATGCATTCATAAGAATGAGCTAATGATGCGCGATTTCACCTGGCATAGAAAATGTGCGTTCTCGCCAGGACACTGTTGTTCAGAGGAGCTAGCCAACAACACAACTTACACAATCACTTCAATGTGAAGCTGGAAAGACTGCAAACTAGCTGCATTGTGTTTTCTATTGACATTTCTTAGTGTATGTCCATAGAAATTATGCTGATTCATGATTTCGACTGGTTTAGAAAAGCTGCCTGTCTTTCTCGTCCCTACTCCCGACACGTTCATTACTATGGGACAGCTGGAGATCGAATTTACATATTGAAACAATGTTGCAAATGTCAGAGAGACAGACCACAAGTTTTATACAAATCTAAGCTATTGAAAACCAATTGCTAGTCTAAAATAAATGGGAGATAATGTCTAGAGGATTTTTACAGTGGAGATCAAGTTTATACATTGTCTGGCTGGGCTGAATAGACAGTGGATTGCGGTGAGATGGAACGTCATAGCTTTATCCGGTGGTAACTTGTGGAATAGACACTGTCTGGAATGCGGTTTTATCCAATCAGCGTCCAGGCTTAGACCCACACATTGTATAATAATGTCTTGCATGATGTATTGTTTTATTTATGATGTAGGCTGTTGTTTTGTTGTGTTGCAATTGTTTTATTCCTATTTGGACCCCAGGAAGAGTAAATACTAAATAGCAATTAAAAGAGAGTATCAGAGTCCAGCTAATGACCACCAGGAGACCCAATAGAATGCACAACACGTTGCTACGGTGATGACTCAGCCAGGGTGATGTATGTAAGGGTCGAGGCGGGCAGTATAATAACAAACCATCTTAGATCAGGTTCTAAGTGATGTATAGAACAACAACATGATACACACAGTCCTAGCAGAATGAATTAAACCCATGTGTGAACATGTGCACGGCTTACCTGCATTCTACCAGGATGGGCCGTAGGCCATAAGTGGAGTTCTACAGAAAATCATAAATACCCTCATCATGAAAAACTTTTTTCTTTGGCACCAAAATATCATGCAAAATATAAAAAATAAGTAACATAGACAAATAGAAACAAATTATAGAATATAAATATAAATAAAAAAGAGAATCGAATTATTACACTATTACCCTGTTGCTAACAAAATAACACACAAATAAAACTAAATAGCACAAATCCTATCACACACAAGTACACAAATATAATAACACACTTATAAAGAAGATAACCTGATTATTACACTATTGCACTTCAAACAAGAAACACACAAACTCAATTACATCATCCTAAGAAATCTGCACAGCAATTGCATGGTTAATACTGATGACAGCAAGGCCACTAAGGCGTTCCTGTGACATGGTGGACCTCAGGTAGAATTTGATGAGCTTCAGCTTTGAAAAGCTCCTCTCTGCTTCAACTACGGTTGCTGGAAGAGTAGGACAAATTCTGATAACTCCCTTTCGTGTATAAATATCAGCAGCTCAAGCAGGGTCATGGTCTTTGATGGCAAGTCAGGCAAGTTCTTCAGTTCCTGTGCAAGCTCTCTGCCATCCAAGTCTGAGTGTTCTTTATAGTGCAGTGTCATACTAAGGGCCTTGTCCTGTCAGCTCCTCATTTGAGAGACTTTGGAAGATTGACAGCACTCCAAACTTCTCTCCCACATTTTCCAATGTGGAAAAGATACAAAATATCAGCATAATATAGACGTATTTTAAGTTAGCCTACAGCATTGGACATTCCCCTTACTGAGCTCAGGACCTAGTCAATACAATCACAGAAAACCTTTATGATGTCACCTCAATGAAAGTTGTAATCGTTTTGCTGCAGGCTACACACATTATCATGATGAAACTGTGCGAAACTATATCCAATGTTATGTAAGCTAGTGTCACCACGTTGAGTGGGGGTAGTTTAAGACCCCCCAATAAATTCCTTTCTTTCTCTCTCTAAAACCTCCTACAGAATGGACTCTTAGAAAACCCTTTGTTACCACAGAGAGAGAGAGTTGGCAATACATGAACATCCATAGTTGAGACTATGAACAATATTTCCCTTTCTTTTCCAGGTGAAAATATCCCTTGGTATTTAAAGAATATTATGTAAAACCCGTTGGTGTGTAGGACATAGAAACGGACCACAGGGTGACATGATCCATATCTCAGAAATCTAACCATTCTAGTGATAAGATAAACATGTTATTGTTATGCAATGTATACGTTTGAACATGAAACTACTTGTGGAAAGATAGAAATGTGATTTTATCCTTTTCATGAGGTAAAGGTTCTCCAGGTCCGTTTGCCACTAACTAAGCCACGCCCCTGATGAGGTCAGAAGAGCGCGTAAGTGTGATGCGACAGACTCTCTGACCCGAGTCTTTAAGAGGGCTCGCTAAGAATTCAACGCTAGTTCCAGAAATGCAAGAACGTTGTCTGAATGCATAGAAGGGCGAAGTTCCAAAAAGGGCTATCTAGTTCCAGAAGACTAAAGCAGACCTCGGCGTGAGCTGTGGTCGCGAATGGTTCAACTAAAACTTTATCTAACGAAATCTACATGACCAGATACCGTGGCTGTGACGACTACCATGTTAAAACTGTGAATTTCGATTAGACAACTCAGGATCCAGCAAGAGCTGGTTATACCACTTGGTATGAACTTTGAACACAGACGGACTCCGAAGAACTGAGGGTACTCCCATGTATCCGCTATACAGATTCTACAACCAGGAAGATTCTCCAAAGGACCAGAGTCTTCCTTGTTCGACCCATCTACTAATTGCATTCACCTTTCAATTGGGTGGTTGGTAGTGCATATGATAGATGTTAGCCTAGCTATAGAAACAATCCTTCCTTGGTCTCCCAAAACTCCTGCCCTTTTCTTTTATGTAACCAGCCGTCATATCATGGTAGCCGCTAGGGACTCTCCATGATATGACCACTAACCTGTATGATTTCTCCTGTATATATATACAGTGGGGAGTATTTGATACACTGCCGATTTTGCAGGTTTTCCCACTTACAAAGCATGTAGAAGTCTGTACTTTTTATCATAGGTACTCTTCAACTGTGAGTGACGGAATCTAAAACAAAAATCCAGAAAATCACATTGTATGATTTTTAAGTAATTAATTTGCATTTTATTGCATGACATAAGTATTTGATACATCAGAAAAGCAGAACTTAATATTTGGTACAGAAACCTTTGTTTGCAATTACAGAGATCATACGTTTCCTGTAGTTCTTGACCAGGTTTGCACACACTGCAGCAGGGTTTTTGGCCCACTCCTCCATACAGACCTTCTCCAGATCCTTCAGGTTTCGGGGCTGTCGCTGGGCAATAAAGACTTTCAGCTCCCTCCAAAGATTTTCTATTGGGTTCAGGTCTGGAGACTGGCTAGGCCACTCCAGGACCTTGAGATGCTTATTACGGAGCCACTCCTTAGTTGCCCTGGCTGTGTGTTTCGGGTCGTTGTCATGCTGGAAGACCCAGCCACGACCCATCTTCAATGCTCTTACTGAGGGAAGGAGGTTGTTGGCCAAGATCTCGCGATACATGGCCCCATCCATCCTCCCCTCAATACGGTGCAGTCGTCCTGTCCCCTTTGCAGAAATGCATCCCCAATGAATGATGTTTCCACCTCCATGCTTCACGGTTGGGATGGTGTTCTTGGGGTTGTACTCATCCTTCTTCTTCCTCCAAACACAGCGAGTGGAGTTTAGACCAAAAAGCTCTATTTTTGTCTCATCAGACCACATGACCTTCTCCCATTCCTCCTCTGGATCATCCAGATGGTCATTGGCAAACTTCCTACGGGCCTGGACATGAGCTGGCTTGAGCAGGGGGACCTTGCGTGCGCTGCAGGATTTTAATCTATGACGGCGTAGTGTGTTACTAATGGTTTTCTTTGAGACTGTGGTCCCAGCTCTCTTCAGGTCATTGACCAGGTCCTGCCGTGTAGTTCTGGGCTGATCCCTCACCTTCCTCATGATCATTGATGCCCCATGAGGTGAGATCTTGCATGGTGCCCCAGACCGAGGGAGATTGACCGTCATCTTGAACTTCTTCCATTTTCTAATAATTGCGCCAACAGTTGTTGCCTTCTCACCAAGCTGCTTGCCTATTGTCCTGTAGCCCATCCCAGCCTTGTGCAGGTCTACAATTTTATCCCTGATGTCCTTACACATCTCTCTGGTCTTGGCCATTGTGGAGAGGTTGGAGTCTGTTTGATTGAGTGTGTGGATAGGTGTCTTTTATACAGGTAACGAGTTCAAACAGGTGCAGTTAATACAGGTCATGAGTGGAGAACAAGAGGGCTTCTTAAAGAAAAACTAACAGGTCTGTGAGAGCCGGAATTCTTACTGGTTGGTAGGTGATCAAATACTTATGTCATGCAATAAAATGCAAATTAATTATTAAAAAATCATACAATGTGATTTTCTGGATTTTTTTTTTTGATTCCGTCTCTCACAGTTGAAGTAAACCTGTGATAAAAATAACAGACCTCTACATGCTTTGTAAGTAGGAAAACCTGCAAAATCGGCAGTGTATCAAATACTTGTTCTCCCCACTGTATATATATGTAAATCTGTGTGATTCGTTAGCTAGTAAATAAATGAATAATCCAATTTTGTATTGCTAATTCAACATGATTCTCCAGGGTTCTTGCAAATTAGACCATACGATTTTCAGAATGAGACTGACTGAATAGAGGTAATGATTAGATGACTGACTGTTATTGACATTAAAGATATTAATCTTTAAGAGTGGATTCGGGAGATTATCGCTCTATATAAATTCATGCTTTAATTTTGCCCCGGGATTTACATTTAATTGTTGCCGGATTTAAATAATCACTTATCCAATGAAATGCTAAAATGACATTATTTTATATATCATGTCGCCAATTCTAATCCCATGACACTAGTTGGACAGAAAACGAAATATTGTCACCCTATGTGTAATAGCATAGCAAGCAGCATAGCAACATAGGCTAACAAACATAAGTGTAATACTAGCCTATTTCATTACATGCATAATATTATAGTCATAAAGAGATGACATAGCTGCATACCTTAAACTGGGCACCTGATGGCTTAGACCTTTTCTTATCCATTTGTGTTGATTTGGCACTTGAGCATCAATACATTACCCATCCCCCAACACTGTCAACCAAGAGTCAAGACTAAACCAATTCACCTTGGTGGTGTGCAGACTGGTTTTATATTATTGGTAACGATTTCCCACAAACCAGAAAAAAATGCAACAATATGTCTGTGAAACTATATATTCACACTATTATGAATTAATTGTGCATTATTTGGTAGCATTTCGTAGTGTGACTGATTTAACTAATTGCATTAATACTGTACAAGGTTAGAGGTGCGCTATTTGATATATTCCCCTGTGCCGCCCCCGGCAAGATGATGCCCTGGCCGGCTGCACATGTTGCCTATACATAAAACCGCCACTGCCTGTTACCATCTGCTATTGGATATACAGTGTCTTAGGAAAGTATTCAGACCCCTTAACATTATTCCACGTTACAACCTTATTCTAAAATGTATTAAATTGTTTTTTCCTCCTCATCAATCTACACACAATACCCCAAAACAAAAACAGTTTTTTAGAAATGTTTGCTAATTTATTAAAACACAAAAATAAAATAAAGTTTACGTAAGTATTCAGACCCTTTACTCAATACTTTGTTGAAGCACCTTTGGCAGCAATTACAGCATTGAGTCTTCTTGGGTATGATGCTACAAGCTTGGCACACCCTTATTCTCCTGTGTTGTCTTGGCTGTGTGGTTAGGGTCGTTGTCCTGTTGGAAGGTGAACCTTCCACCATACTTCAACGTAGGGATGGTGCCAGGTTTCCTCCAGACGTGACGCTTGGCATTCAGGCCAAAGAGTTCAATCGTGGTTTCATCAGACCAGATATTCATGTTTCTCATGGTCTGAGAGTCTGTTGGTGCCTTTTGGCAAACTCCAAGCGGGCTGTCATGTGCCTTTTACTAAGGAGTGGCTTCCGTCTGGCCACTCTACCATAAAGGACTGATTAATTGTCCTTCTGGAAGGTTCTCACATCTCCACAGAGAAACTCTAGAGCTCTGTCAGAGTGACCATCGGGTTGTTGGTCACCTCCCTGACCAAGGCCCTCCTCCCCCGATTGCTCAGTTTGGCCAGGCGCCCAGCTCTAGGAAGAGTCTTGGTGCTTCCAAACTTCATCCATTTATGAATGATCGAGGCAGGGGCTCCCAAGTGACGCAGCTGTCTAAGTAACTGCATTACAGTGCTTGAGGCGTTACTACAGACCTGGGTTCAATCCCAGACTGTGTCACAGCCAGCTGCGACCGGGAGACCCATGAAGTGACGCACAATTGGCCCAGTGTGGTCCAGGTTAGGGGAGGGTTTGGTCGGCTGGGATGTCCTTGTCCCATTCCTCTCTAGCGACTCATGCCGGGCGCATGCATACTAATACAATCGCCAATTGTATGTTTTTTTCTCCAACACATTGGTGCGGCTGGCTTCTGGGTTAAGCAGGCAGTGGGTCAAGATGCAATGCGGCTTGGCAGGGTCGTGTTTTGGAGGACATATGGCCTTCGACCTTCGCCTCTCCAGAGTCCGTACAGGAGTTGCAGCGATTGAACAAGACTGAAATTACCAATTGGATATCACGAAATTGTGGAGAAAAAGGTGCCTTTCCAAATCATGTCCAATCAATTGAATGTACCACAGCTGGACTCCAATCAAGTTGTAGAAACATCTCAAGAATTATCAATAGAAACAGGATGCACCTGAGCTCAATTTTAAGTCTCATAGCAAAGGGCCTGAATGCATTCCTCTCTCTAACTCATTCTGTAATTTTTTCTCGCTCTGCCTCTTACACACACACACACACACACACACACACACACACACACACACACACACACACACACACACACACACGTGGTGTGAGTGTAGACCGATGAAAGAGAGGGGTAAAGAGGAGGTGAGAGACAGAGGGAGAGAAAGAGGAACATGTTCGAGAGAGGTAAAATAAAAATATACAGAGTGAGAGAGAGAGAGGGGAGGGAGACTAAGGATGAATGTGTGTGTAGATGTGTGTGTGTTTGTGTTGTGTGCTGCCCAAGAACACAGTTCACAATAGAGATAAGTCACTTACACTAACATCCTGAACCCTCCAAACTCCCTCTCCTCATTGAGTTGATGTGTGTCATTTCCAACACCTACAGTGGCAAGAAAAAGTATGTGAACCCTTTGGAATTACCTTGACTTCTGCATAAATTGGTCAAATTGATCTGATCTTCATACTAATAACACACAAATTATAGTGTTTTTCTTGACTATATTGATTACACAATTTAAACATTCACAGTGTAGGTTGGAAAAAATATTTGAACCCCTAGGCTAATGACTCTCCAAAAGCTAATTGGAGTCAGGAGTCAGCTAACCTGGAGTCCAATCAATGAGACAAGATTGGAGATGTGGTTAGAGCTGCCCTGCCCTATAAAAAACACTCACAAAATTTGAGTTTGCTATTCACAAGATGCATTGCCTACCATGGCTCAAAACAAAAGAGATCTCAGAAGACTTAAGATTTAGAATTGTTGACTTGCATAAAGCTGGAAAGGGTCACACAAGTATCTCTAAAAGCCTTGATGTTCATCAGTCCACGGTAAGACAAATTGTCTATAAATGGAGAAAGTTCATCACTGTTGCTACTCTCCCTAGGAGTGGCCGTCCTGCAAAGATGACTGCAAGAGGACAGCACAGAATGCTCATTGAGGTTAAGAAGAACCCTAGAGTGTCAGCTAATGACTTACAGAAATCTCTGGAACATGCTAACATCTCTGACGAGTCTACAATACATAAAACACTAAACAGGAATGGTGTTCATGGGAGGACACCACGGAAGAAGCCACTGCTATCCCCAAAAAACATTGCTGCAAGTCTGATGTTCGCAAAAGAGCACCTGGATGTTCCACAGCGCTACATAATATTCTGTGGTCAGATGAAACTAAAGTTGGGTTGTTTGTAAGGAACACACAACACTATGTGTGGAGAAAAAAAGTCACAGCACACCAACATCAAAACCTCATACCAACTGTAAAGTATGGTGGAGGGAGCATCATGGTTTGGGGCTGCTTTGCTGCTTCAGGGCCTGGACAGTTTGCTATCATCGACAGAAAAAAATCACAAGTTCATCAATACATTTTGCAGGAGAATGTCTGTCAATTGAAGCTCAACAGAAGTTGGGAGATGCAACAGGACAAGAAGTAAATCAACAACAGAATGGCTTCAACAGAATAAAATACCTGTTCTGGAGTGGCCCAGTCAGAGTCCTGACATCAACCCGAGATACTGTGGCACGACCTCAAGAGAGCGGTTCACACCAGACATCCCAAGAATATTGCTGAACTGAAAGAGGAATGGTTCAAAATTCCTCCTGATTTGGGTGAAGGTCTGATCCGCAACTACAGAAAATGTTTGGTTGAGGTTATTGCTGCCAATGGAGGGTCAACCAGTTATTAAATTTAAGTGTTCACATACTTTTTCCACCCTGCACTGTGAATGTTTACACGATGTGTTCAATAAAGACATGAAAATGTATAATTGTTTGTGTGTTATTAGTTTAAGCAGACTGTGTTTGTCTATTGTCTATGAAGATCAGATCAACATGTATGATCTATTTATGCAGAAATCCAAGTAATTCCAAAGGGTTCACATACTTTTTCTTCCACTGTATCTCTGTGTTTCATCACATTCTCCTATCTAATACAGAGAAGTGGCACAGATTAATATAATGTTGTCCTTGCCATCAATATCCTGTCCCGTCTCTTAACTCCTCTGTGTGGCAATATCCAAATGCATCTGTTGCAGTTTTGCTGAGATGAGATTAAATTTGGCAGTAATGGGATGCCATTCTGTAAGCAGAGATAAATTACCATCTGTTTCACGCCTACTTTCTTTCTGTTCACACTCTCTTCCTATCTCTTCTCTCACCAACCCCCCATCCTCTTTTCCTCTTCTTCCATTATGTCTCCAAGTCTCTCTCTCTCTCACCCTTTCCCTCTTCCACTCGCTCTCTCTCACCTCCTCCCTTCTCTTCTCTCTCATCTGTCTCTCCTCTTTCAAACACGTAACAGCCCATAACTCCACTGTGTACTGCTGTGAAAAATTGCATTCCACCTGATACAATCTCTAGTTGCAGTATTTTATATGGGACATTATGTTGTTTTGGATAATGTGATGGCCCATCCATCTAAAATGTTATGGTTATTTTGCTCAATGTGTCTGTGTGTGTGTGTGTGTGTGTGTGTGTGTGTGTGTGTGTGTGTGTGTGTGTGTGTGTGTGTGTGTGTGTGTGTTACAAAATTACATATTGTTCAGGTTTCCTGGATATTACGAAATGTGTACCGCGATTCTGGGTCCTTTACTTTTTACTGTTTACATTAACAATATTGACTTGTCTGTAAAAAACTAAGTATTCAGACCTTGACATTTTCCAAATATTGTTACGTTAAAGCCTTATTCTAAAAATGGATTAAATAAATACAAATCATCATTGATCCACACACAATACCTCATAATGTCACGATTGGGTGTATGGAGAGACCAAAGCGCAGCGCAGGGATAGTAGTTCGACATTCTTTATTTGTACTATGTAATATGAATTACTATGTACACTACAAAACATACGACGAACTATACAAAACGAAAAACAAACACTACAGGGAAAAACGTCACGTTCACAAAACACACTAATGAAACGGACGTAAAGAAAACACACTTACTTCACCGTGACTGCGACATACATCGATATCGATAACAACCCACACCCGAGTGAGGGACAGACTCAACATATATAGAATCCCTAATTAGAGACAATGCGGTGCAGCTGCCTCTAATTAGGGATCCACCCCAACCCGACACAGAAACAGAAAAGAAAGACACTGTCAGACTCTGACCATAGCTACATAGAGAAGCAAATAGGCTTCTCTATGGCCAGAGCCTGACACATAATGACAAAGCGAAAACAGATTGGTAGAAAGTTTTACAAATGTAGTAATAACAATAAAAAACTTAAATACCTTATTTACACAAGTGTTTTACATTACTATGCTATGAGACACGAAATTGAGTGCAGGTGCATCCTGTTTGGACATTATTTGAAAAGGTACACACCTGTCTATATAAGGTCCCACAGTTGAGTGCATGTCAGAGCAAAAACCAAGCCATGAGGTTCGAAGGAATTGTCAGTGGAACTCCGAGACAGGATTGTGTCGAGGCACAGATCTGGGGAAGGGTACCAAAACATTTCTGCAGCATTGAACGTCCCCAAGAACCAAGGGTTCTTAAATGGAAGATGTTTGGAACCACGTAGACTCTTCCTAGAGCTGGCCCCCCGGCCAAACTGAGCAATCGGGGGAGAAGGGCCTTGGTCAGGGAGGTGACCAAGAACCCGATGATCAAGAACCAGAGCTCTAGAATCCCTTTGTGGAAAAGGGAGAATCTTCCAGAAGGACAACCTTCTCTGCAGCACTCCACCAATTAGGCCTTCATGGTAGAGTGGCAAGACGGAAGCCACTCCTCAGTAAAAGGCACGACAGCCCACTTGGAGTTTTCCAAAAGGCACCTTTTCACGGTTGGTAGGCAGGACCCGAGGCACAGAGCTGTAGTACATAGACATTCCTTTTATTTGGTTTTACAAAAACAACAAAAAAGGAGAGGAAGCAACCATGAACTGATATGCAACTAGCACAAAGAATAACCCACACACAGGTGGGAAACTCATCAACTTAAATAGGATCCCCAATTAATGGCAACGCAAGACAGCTGCCTCCAATTGAGGACAACAACAAAAACCAACATGAAGTTGCCTAGATATCTCCCATCTGTCAAGCCCTGACAGTCACCTCCAAATGTTATGTTTTGGTGCCTCTAAGGCAATTCAGAAGGCTGATTGAGGACGTTATTACTGATGAATGTGTTTTTTTTATTTGTTTATTATCATGTTCTTTCTGCTTGCATTTTGTATTTATATTGATGTGTGTATTTTGTGTAATGTATGGAATTCAGGGCTCATCTGGAAAATACCTTGGTCTCAGTATGACCCCCTGATAAAACAAAATGCTAAAATCGGTCCCATGACTTGAATTGGATTTGTGCCACAAATGCTAAATGTTAGCATGTGGAAACAGTGTCAGGGAAACTAAACCAAAGCATGGATTGCTGTCATACCTTGTCCATAGACTGCTTACAGGTAAGGAAACCAATGTGTAATTGTGTTATCTGTGTGAACTATCCCTTTAATACAAGACTGATTGGGCCAATTGCTTCAAAACATGATTGAAAAAGAAATGCTGCTCTCATGGAATCAAAGGCATTTGGTGTGTCATCATAGTGAAAGGGAAAGGGAAAGGGGGATAGCTAGCCAGTTGTACAACTGAATGCATTCAACTGAAATGTGTCTTCCGCATTTAACCCAACCCCTCAGAATCAGGTCTCCAACTGAAAGCAGAACAAACTTGAACTTTTTCAATGCTGATTTGAATGTCATTGAGAAAACAGAAAGGTGCAATTTTTCACAAGCATCCTTTCTGAATTTTAAAGTAAGCCTAGATGTAATCATCTAGTTTTACAAAAGTATCTATAATCTGATTACAATATTTTGGCTGGTATCGTAACGGATTACAGCATTTTACTATACTATAAAGCTACTATTCATATGAGAACAACAGCATGTCTGGACAATGTCAGCAATTACAGTGCACCTTAACTCTCTTTTGTGTCAAACAATCTTACATTTTTTGTTAATTGATCAAGTTATATTATTATCTAAAAACTGTTTATGTGAGAAAAACAGCCAGCTTGTCTAGAAATGGTCAAGAGTTGTGTCCCTTCACTCTCTTTCGTTCCCTACCATCCTTCGTTTTCAGTGAACTAATCAAGTTTTACTTAGAAAAGCAAAGGCTAGCTTTTTCAAACAGAAACTTGCATCCTGTAGTACTAATTCCAAAAAGTTCTGGGACACTGTAAAGTCCATCGAGAATAAGAGCATCTCTTCCCAGTTGCCCACTGCATTGAGGCTAGGAACCACTGTCACCACCGATAAATTTACGATAATCGAAAATGTCAATAAGCATTTTGCTACGGCTGGCCGTGCTTTCCACCTGGCTACCCCTACCCCGGCCAACAGCTCTGTACTCCCCACAGCAACTTGCCCAAGCCCCCCCCCCCCCCTCCCCCCTGCTTCTCCTTCACCCAAATCCAGACAGCTGATGTTCTGAAAAATCTGGACCCCTACAAATCTGGGCTAGACAATCTTGACCCTTTCTTTCTAAAATAATCCGCCGAAATAGTTGCAACCCCTATTACTAGCCTGTTCAACCTCTCTTTTGTATCGTCTTAGATCCCTAGAGATTGGAAAGCTGCCGCGGTCATCCCCCTGTTCAAAGGGGGAGACACTCTAGACCCAAACTGTTACAGACCTATATCCATCCTGCCCTGCCTTTCTAAAGTCTTCGAAAGTTAACAAACAGATCACTGAACCCTTCGAATCCCACCGTACCTTCTCTGCTATGCAATCTGGTTCCCGAGCTGGTATTGGGTGCACCTCAGGCATGCTCTAGGTACTAAACGATATCATAACCGCCATCGATAAAAGACAGAACTGTGCAGCCATCTTCATCAACCTGGCCAAGGCTTTCGACTGTCAATCACTGCATTCTTATTGGCAGACTCAACAGTCTTGGTTTCTCAAATGACTGCCTTGCCTGGTTCTCCAACTACTTCTCAGATAGAGTTCATAGAGTTGTGTCAAATTGGAGTGCCTGTTATCCGGTCCTCTGGCAGTTTCTATGGGGGTGCCACAGAGTTCAATTCTTGGGCCAACTCTATTCTTTATATATATCAACGATGTTTCTCTCGCTGCTGGTGACTCTCTGATCCATCTCTACGCAGACGACACCATTCTGTATATATCTGGCCCCTCTTTGGACACTGTGTTAACTAACTTTCAAACAAGCTTCAATGCCATACAACACTCCTTCCGTGGCCTCCAACTGCTCTTAAATGCTAGTAAAACTAAATGCATGCTTTTCAATCGAACGCTGCCCGCACCCGCCCACAGGACTATCATCACTACTCTCGACGGGTCTGACTTAGAATACGTGGACACCTACAAACTCTCCTTCCAGACTCACATTAAGCATCTCCAATCCAAAATTAAACTAGAATCGGCTTCCTATTTCTCAACAAAGCCTCCTTCACTCATGCTGCGAAACATGCCCTCGTAAAACTTACTATCCTACCGATCCTTGACATCGGCGATGTCATTTACAAAATAGCCTCCAACACTCTACTTAGCAAATTGGATGTAGTCTATCACAGTGCCATCCATTTTTTTACCAAAGCACCATATACTACCCACCACTGCGACCTGCACACTCTCGTTGGCTGGACCTCACTACATATTCGTCGCCAAACCCACTGGCTTCAGGTCATCTATAAGTCTTTGCTAGGTAAATCCCCGCCTTATCTCAGCTCGCTGGTCACCATAGCAACACCCACCCGTAGCATGCGCTCCAGGAGGTATATTTCACTGGTCATCCCCAAAGCCAACACCTTCTTTGGCCGCCATTCCTTCCAGTTCTCTGCTGCCAATGACTGGAACGAATTGCAAAAATCACGCTGGAGACTACCATCTCCCTCAATAACTTTAAGCATCAGCTGTCAGAGCAGTTTACCGATCACTGCACCTGTACATAGCCCATCTGTAAATAGCCCACCCTACTAACTCAACCCCATATTTATTTATTTTTCTCATTTGCACTCCAGTATCTCTATTTGCACATCATCATCTGCACATCTGTCAGTCCAGTGTTAATGTTAATTTGTAATTATTTCGCCACTATGGCCTATTTATTGTCCTACCTTCCTAATCTTACTACATTTGCACATACTGTACATAGATTTTCTATTGTGTTATTGACTGTACGTTTGTTTATCCCATGTGTAACTCTGTGTTGTTGTTTTTGTCGCACTGCTTTGCCCGGCCGCATTTGTAAATGAGAACTTGTTCTCAACTGGTCTAGCTAGTTAAATAAAGATGAAATAAAAATAAAATAAAACTTCCTTAAAGCAGCTGTATGAAAACCAAAAACGTCTCTAAGCATGCCAGAATGCCAACGGTTACAGTCTAACTTCACTGAACTGCACTCGTTTCACTGTCTTTACTCAGTGCTGTGAGAGTGACAATCTGACATAGTGGGATTGTGAAGGGAGTAGCTGTAGGTGTTCCTCTTTCTAGGAGCCGGGAGCAATCAGAGTTTTCCTGCTGCCCACTCCACAGAAGCAGGCCTTTAATCTGCTTGCCTGAGCGTGATATTCTCTGACGACAACCAAAGCTAACATCACAAGCACGGTACTGTGAGGACACTGTCTGGAGATGATTGGTGTGTGTGTGTGTATTTTAGGTTGTGCGTAAGGTACAGTAAATGTGTGTTCAGTTCACTGCTAAAGTGTTGAATCACTCTCCTAGCTTCCTCCTCCACCCCCTGCAGGTGTACCTTGTCCCCCTTGTCCCTCTCTATTCCCCCTGTCTGGTGGGACGTCCTGGTGGAGTCACTGACCCTGTCCCCCTGTCCTGTCCCTCTCCAATGGAGCAGTGACAGAGACTCTGGAGCGTCAGAGGTCTTAGCAGGGACACAAGGATAAAACTGTTTGCACTAAGATATGTCTTTCAAACTTATGATTTAATTCAGTTCACATGTCCAAAGTTATTCAGACAGTCACAAGCATAACTTCTTCATAAAAATGGTTAGTGAAAAGAGGGATAATTCCAGTAATGGTAGATACTAAGAACAGAGTTTGTTACTGTTATCTTGTCTTTTGCCAGTATTTTCTAATGACAGGTAGCATAATCACCTAGCAGGTGTGGTTTATCTATGTGGCTATTTATGAATCTACTTTATTTGCACACAGAGATAAACACTAGAAATGGCCTGTAAAATAAGAAAATATTTTGTTGCTTTTGCCAATAAATGTTATTTAATTAACTGGCGTTTCACGCCACATACCAATACTTTGTTAAGTTATGTAATTTTTTATTTTTCTAATCTATTTCTGCATTTGTACAGTGAAAGTGAATGCTCTCCTGGCTGGGACGATACCAGTATCGCAATATTTGTTTTCCATTACAAAAATGAAAACATGAAGCAGACAATACTCTTTGGTCCTTTAAAAACCTGATTTATGTAAAGTATTGTGTGCTATAGCTTAGGAAATAAATACATGTGATTCTGGATGACAAGATAATGATATTGGTTTCCAACATTAGGGCTGTTTTCCTAAAGAAGCAAAATCTGCTTCGTGTTTTGTGTCCTTGCCACAACACTAACGGGTATTGCAATACTGGTATCGTCTCGGCCTTAGTTGAGACTGTATCTCTCCATTCTATGCAGTCTCCATGACAACAGCGTATCAAGGTCACAGCAAACAACAGCGGCTTTTGTGAGGAGTAAAAAGGACAGTAAAACAGAAGACAACATAGCTGACTCAGGGTAAAACATCCAGACACCGAGTCACATAAGCACTAAACATTTAGTTCACACATAGGTGTTCGCAGAATTATAGGCTATTGAATTTTCTCCCCAATTTGAAAAAATCCAATTTTATTAATGTGATATGTCTCTTCCGTGTTAAATCATTTATTCAAGGAGCTTCGTTTCAACTGGAACCTTATAGAAAGGTTTACATCTGAGGTTTTAGCTGGTCTGTGTCTTAGTATAGGCCACAGGAAGTTGGTGGTACCTTAATTGGGAGGACGGGCTCGTGGTAATGGCTGGAGCAGAATAAGTAGAACGGTACCAACTACAGCAAACACAGGGTCTCCATGTGTTTGATGCCATTCCATTTGCACCGTTCCAGACATTATTATGAGCCGTCCTCCCCTCAGCAGCTTCCTGTGGGATTGTCCTAGACCAACCTCCGATTTTCTAAAGACAAGGCATACTCAATCAATCCCTAATGATCAGCTTCACTCAGTAAACCTGTGATGGAGACTGGATCAGACACTCTAAATCAATCCTCATTGAACACTTGATTAGGCATAGACTAGCTGGTTCTAATTGCACAGTTGCATGAGTAATCAGTCCTTTTCTACTCTGTGCCGAATTAGTGCACTACTTTTGACCAGAGCTCTTTAGGGGCTCCGGTTAAAAGTAGTTAACTATAGTGAATAAGATTACACTTGAGACTCAGCCTCCTACTGTATGTTGGGCCTTGACAATGTGTCTGCCTCCCTTCCCCTCCACTTCTAGGGCACAGTGAGACAGCGGCGCTGCTGCTGGGAAGCAGTAGTCTAGTGGGCAGTTGGCATAATCAGCATTTTTCACTGCATTTCCATATTGACTGTGTAAAACCTGTCTCGATTAGGATCCACACAAATCCCTGGCATTGTAAAAGCAGAAAGGCTCTCCCTCTCTCTCTCCCTTCCTCTCTCTCTCTCTCTCTCTCTCTCTCTCTCTCTCTCTCTCTCTCTCTCTCTCTTTCCTTTTGTCTGGGACACCTCTCGTTTGCCAGGCTACGGGGAGGAGATGGAGAGAATGAAAAAGGAGAAGACAATACAGAGAGGGATGAAGGGATGAAGAAAGATGATTTGTGCTGGTAAGAAATCTGTCCTCGTTGCGAACAAAGGTCAGGCAGGAACTGATGAGTGTGAGAGTGAACTGATAGAGGCCCTGGACTGAGAAATGTAGGTGGAGCTAGGTACAGATGTTTATATAATCGACACAACTTCTCACTACTTCTAGAGGGAGGATCACCAGGGCTTTAGCTAGTCTCATTGTTTTGTGATTGCTCAAGGAAATCTACAGCAACCTAATCTAGGTACAGCATGTAGCCTACTGGGCAAAAACTGGTTGAATCAATGTTGTTTCCACATAATTTCAACAAAAAAATTCAATGTGATGACTTGGATTTGCAAAAAGTCATCAACATATGGATTCAAAAATATATATAATTTTCCCAACTTTTAACCTAAATCCAATGACATAGTGACATATTTTGTTGATTTCAAATTGAATTCATATTAGTTGATAAATCAAACAAATATAAATTAAAACTAGACGTTGAACTGACGTCTGTGCCCAATGGGAGGTTATTGCCTAAGCGCTAACAACTTGTTATTGTGTTGCAGAAGGCAATGGTTTGGCGGTGTGGAATGTAAAATCAGTGAGGTGTACCAGCATGCTTTGGGTTTGTAGTTTCTTTGGTTTGTAGAGGAGACGCACCTGTCTAGGAGGGAATACAATGCATCAATTCTTATCTGACCACCAAGTATTGAATAGATATATTTTACTATGGCAGTTTCATTTGTGTGTGTGTGTGTGTATATATTCTCTTTCTATCTCCTGTCCCCCTTGCTCTCACACACATTCTCTCGCTCTGCCACCTCTTTCCTCTCCTCCTCTTCAACTTCCCTGCTTCCTCAGTGAATCCGCGTCGCTAAGACTTGATAATCTACCAATCTCCACGGACATTACAGACCCTGGCCGGAAGGCAGGTGCCTTAATTTCCAGTAACCAGCATTTATTACTGAATAGATCTTCTTAAAATGGAGTAGGTAATGGCCCGTGGTGCTTTGGGTGCTCATCTAAGCTGCCTATTAGAACTTAATGTGATTTACCCCACTGTGAAAAGAGAGAGATGGAAAAAGAGAGGGTGTGAGAGAGGAGAAACAGGGGATGAGGAGAGGATATACAGTATGTTTGTGTGTGTGTGTGTGTGTGTGTGTGTGTGTGTGTATTTTTTTTTTTTTTCACCTTTATTTAACCAGGTAGGTCAGTTGAGAACAAGTTCTCATTTGCAACTGCGACCTGGCCAAGACAAAGCAAAAGCAGTGCGACAAAAACAACACAGAGTTACACAGTAAACAAACATAGTCAAAAACACAATAGAAAATCTATATACAGAGTGCAAAATGTAGTGCAAAAATGCAGTAAGGTTAGGAGGTAGGACAATAAATAGACCGTAGTGGTGAAATAAATTACAGATTATCATTAACACAGGAATGAAGGATGTGCAAATTATGATGTGCAAATAGACATACTGGAGTGCAAGATTTGTGAAAATAACAAAAATAAATATGGGGATGAGGTAGTAGTGTGGGCTATTTACAGAAGGGCTATATACAGGTGCAGTGATCGATAAGCAGCTTTGACAACTGATGCTTAAAGTTATTGAGGGAGATAGGAACCTCTAGCTTCAATGATTTTTGCAATTCGTTCCAGTCATTGGCAGCAGCGAACTGGAAGGAATGGCGGCCAAAGGAGGTGTTGGCTTTGGGGGTGACCAGTGAGATATACCTGCTGGAGCGCATGCTACGGATGGGTGTTGCTATAGTGACCAGTGAGCTGAGATAGGGCGGGGATTTACCTAATAAAGACTTATAGATGACCTGGAGCCAGTGGGTTTGGCGACGAATATATAATGAAGGCCAGCCAACGAGAGCATACAGGTCGCAGTGATGGGTAGTGTATGGGGCTTTGGTGACAAAACGGATGGCACTGTGATAGACTACATCCAATTTGCTAAGTAGAGTGTTGGAGGCTAGTTTGTAAATGACATTGCCGAAATCAAGGATCGGTAGGATAGTCAGTTTTACAAGGGCATGTTTGGCAGCATGAGTGAAGGAGGCTTTGTTGCGAAATAGGAAGCCAATTCTGGATTTAATTTTGGATTGGAGATGGTTGATGTGAGTCTGGAAGTTGAGTTTACAGTCTAACCAGATGCCTAGGTATTTGTAGGTGTCCACGTATTCTAATTCGGACCCGTCGAGAGTAGTGATGATAGTCCGGTGGGCGGGTGCTGGCAGCGTTCGATAGAAAAGCATGCACTTAGTTTTACTTAGTTTTACTAGCGTTTAAGAGCAGTTGTGTGTGTGTGAGAGAGAGAGAGCAACATTGAGTGAGTGAGTGAGTGAGTGAGTGAGTGAGTGAGTGAGTGAGTGAGTGAGTGAGTGAGTGAGTGAGTGAGTGAGTGAGTGAGTGAGTGAGTGAGTGAGTGAGTGAGTGAGTGAGTGAGTGAGTGAGTGAGTGAGTGAGTGAGTGAGTGAGTGAGTGAGTGAGTGAGTGAGTGAGGGATGGAAAGCGGGAGGGAGGGAGCAACATCATGGTATAGGATAATGGAGGAATGGGGAAAGGTGCAGGGACTGGAGTTGAATCCTTGGCTAAACGTCATGGCTCCAAGCTAACCATTTCCGGTCACCGGGTAGATTAGGAAAAAGTTCCTTTTAAATCTGTAACACACAACTGAAAGGAAAAGATCTGAAAGTATATCTGGCTAGCAAATTGGGAGCTAGAGCTGTACTGTATGTGTCTTGTTGGGCAGGGGACACACAGGTATTTGAAATGGATAGTGACAAATTATCTGTTTTCATCTGTCTCTGTGTGGCAGCGGCATTTGCTGTTTGCATGTTTTTGTCAGAGGTCACCTTAAGCTTGTCTGCCTGTGGCTCCCCCTTCCCTCCATCCCTTATTCTCTCCCTCCCTCCATCCCTCCCACATACTGGCAAATCCTGTCTTTTAATTAACAGGAATCAGCTCGTTATCCAATAAAGGTCTTCCACCTGTAGGGTATAGTAATCCATTAACGGGCCAGTAATGTTTACGAGAACGCACAGAGGGAGATATCTCCTGTTTAGCTCAAATTAACCTGTGAGGCAGTGAGATATCAGAGAACTGGGCTTTTACTCTAAATAGTACAATCTGTAGTATGTCTGGGTATGTCAGATTCACTCAAAGAAAAGTATTTGGATCTACTGTTGGGCAGTGGTAACACCAAATGTAAAACATTTTACATTTTATTATTACAGGTTTAATTAATTTATTTGTGTTATTCAAACACTATTGAATTGAGAAATAATCATTAGAAATGATTGTCAGGTTGACAAAATGTAATAATGTAACAATGTTTCAACACAACTGGAACAAATACCTTTATTATGTCAGTTCTAGCTATTTAACTTTGTTTGTCCAACTTGATGAAAAAAGCACTACATCATGTTCAAAAGTTTTATTTCCAATTAACAATGGCAAAACAGAGATTTCAGTATGGAACATTACTGCTCCCATCTGCTTCTTGCACTTCTGTGAGACTTTTTAGTAAGTGCAGTACATGTCGGATAAAAAATGTAATGACAGGCCTGACGGAAACAAAATAAATGGACAAATAAAATACCTTAGACAAGGTGGGATCTTTTTGTTTTGGTAAAATTAATTCTGCAAGAAATATCGGTGGAAACACTTTTATGCACAAATATCATATCGAAGTAAACTTGGAGTCACGCGATGATACGTTTGACAAATGAATCTTTCTCTTTTGTCCATAATAATAAGCTCATCAAGTATGCTATACGTGCACTCTAGCCAACAGCGTACAGACAGGGCTGTTCGCTAGAGTGCACGTGCTAATACAAGAGTGGGCAGACTCACTATGTAACGCAATTTTTTTATGTGAGAAAACCATAGAGGTAAATGCAATGGAAATCCATTAAATTGTATTTTTGACTTGGAATTGGAATTTAACCGCAAAAGGTATTTTTGTGTGCAACAAGTCAAATACAGTGCCTTTGGAAAGTATTCAGACCCCTTGACTTTTTCCACATTTTGTTACGTTACAGCCTTATTCTAAAATGTATTCAATAGTTTTTTTCCCCCTCATCAATCTACACAAGATAGCCCATAATGACAAAGCAAAAACAGGTTTATAGAAATGTTTGTAAAATGTATTACAAATAAAAAACTGAAATATCAACATTTTGACCCTTTACTCAGTACTTTGTTGAAGCACCTTTGGCAGCGATTACAGCATCAAGTCTTCTTGTGTATGACGCTACAAGCTTGGCACACCTGTATTTGGGGAGATTCTCCCGTTCTTCTCTGCAGATCCTGTCAAGCTCTGTCTGGTTGGATGGGGAGCGTTGCTGCACAGCTATTTTCAGGTCTCTCCAGAGATGTTCGGGTTCAAGTCCGGGCTCTGGCTGGGCCACTCGAGGACATTCAGACTTGTCGCGAAGTCACTCCTGCATTGTCTTGGCCGTGTGCTTAGCGTCGTTGTCATGTTGGAAGGTGAATCTTCGCCTCAGTCTGAGGTCCTGAGCGCTCTGGAGTAGGTTTTTATTAAGGATCTCTATGTACTTTGCTCCGTTCATCTTTGCCTCAATCCTGACTAGTCTCCCAGTCCCTGCCGCAGAAAAATATCCCCACAGCATGTTTCTGCCACCACCATGCTTCACCATAGGGATGGTGCCAGATTTCCTCCAGACGTGACGCTTGGCATTCAGGCCAAAGAGTTCAATCTTGGTTTCATCAGACCAGATAATCTTCTTTCTCATGGTCTGAGAGTCTTTAGGTGCCTTTTGGCAAACTCCAAGCGGGCTGTCTTGTGCCTTTTTCTAATGAGTGGCTTCCGTCTGGCCACTCTACCATAAAGGCCTGATTGGTGGAGTGCAGAATGCGTTGCAAGTGTTAATTTTAACATTTACAATTACATTTTGGTCATTTTATCAGACTATTATATCCAGAGCAACTTCAGTCAGTGCATTCATTTAGAGAAACAAACACATGTAAAAAGTAAAATGTTTCTGTAACCGTTACGGAGAATGTGACTGTAGTTAAAGTGGTCTGCTGGTTGGGAACTTTCTTCAGTCAATGGGCACCTGGACCTGTTGGCACATAAATACATTCACAAAGCAAAAGACACCCCATCACTGAAGAAAACAATAGAAGAAGTGATACACTTCAAAGATACTCCTCTCCTATACTTTTTCTCTTTATCTGTCTATGCATAGTTTTTCTCGCCCCCTCTCCATCTTTCTTTCTCAACCCTCCAGGGCTCCTGCATGTGGTCCGGACTCCCAAGCATCAGTCAATTCATATGGTGTACGTTTCCAGTCCCATCATCCCAGACAGGGAATCAGGCAGCGATTAATCTCCCTTGAGCCAGACTTGAAGGACTATCCGCCGAGCTTGTCCTCATTAACTCCCCATTAGCTGGAGTATAATGGGGTTTTAATGAAATGGACGACAGACACAGACAGAATGACATGCTCAACATAACCTCTGGCTCTGAGGAGACAGATGACTGTCAGTTGCCATTCTATCCTAGAGTTGAAGTCTTAAAGTTTACATACACCTTAGCCAAATACATTTAAACTCAGTTTTTCACAATTTCTGAAATTTAATCCTATTAAAAATTCCATGTCTTAGGTCAGTTAGAGTCACCACTTTATTTTAAGAATATGAAATGTCAGAATAATAGTAGAGAGAAAGATTTATTTCAGCTTTTATTTCTTTCATCACATTCCCAGTAGGTCAGAAGTTTACATACACTCAATTAGTATTTGGTAGCATTGCCTAAAAATTGTTTAACCTGGGTCAAACATTTTGGGTAGCCTTCCACAAGCTTCCCACAATAAGTTGGGTGAATTTTGAATTCCTCCTGACAGAACTGGTGTAACTGAGCCAGGTTTGTAGGCCTCCTTGCTCGCACACGCCTTTTCAGTTCTGCCCACACATTTTCTATAGGTTTGAGGTCAGGGCTTTGTGATGGCCACTCCAATACCTTGACTTTGTTGTCCTTAAGCCATTCTTCCACAACTTTGGAAGTATGCTTGGGGTCATTGTCCATTTGGAAGACCCATTTGCGACCAAGCTTTAACTTCCTGACTGATGTCTTGAGATGTTGCTTCAATATATCTACATAATTTTCCTTCCTTATGATGCCATATATTTTGTGAAGTGCACCAGTCCCTCCTGCAGCAAAGCACCACCACAACATGATGCTGCCACCCCTGTGCTTCACGGTTGGGATGTTGTTCTTCGGCCTGCAAGCCTCCTCCCTTTTCCTCCAATGGTCATTATGGCCAAACAGTTCTATTTGTGTTTCATCAGACCAGAGGACATTTCTCCAAAAAGTACGATCTTTGTCCCCATGTGCAGTTGCAAACAGTAGTCTGGCTTTTTTTATGGCTCTTTTGGAGCAGTGGCTGCTAACTTGCTGAGCGGCCTTTCAGGTTATGTCGATATAGGACTGGTTTTACTGTGGATATAGATACTTTTGTACCTGTTTCCTCCAGCATCTTCACAAGGCCCTTTGCATTTGTTCTGGGATTGATTTGCACTTTTCTCACCAAAATACGTTAATCTCTAGGCTGCATGGTCCCCTGGTGTACTATTGTTTGTACAGATGAACGTGGTACCTTCAGGCATTTGGAATCAGGCGTCTTGGCTGATTTCTTTAGATTTTCCCATGATGTCGAGCAAAGAGGCACTGAGTTTGAAGGTAGGCTTGAAATACATCCACAGGTACACCTCCAATTGACTCAAATTATGTCAATTAGCCTATCAGATGCTTCTAAAACCATGACATAATTTTCTGGAATTTTCCAATCTGTTTAAAGGCACAGCGAACTGGAAGGAAACTTCTCACCCACTGAAATTGTGATATAGTGAATTATAAGTGAAATAATAATACTTTGTAAACAAGTGGTTGAAAAATGAGTTTTAATGACTTCAGTCTAAGTGTATGTAAACTTCGGACATCAACTGTATGCCCTCCAGAGTGGCATCAATGAGTTAGCAAGCTAACTTGGCCGAATATTAAGAAATAACTAAAACAGTTTTTTTAAAGATAAGCTTGAAATGGGCATGGTGTAATTGACTTAACAACCAAAAATACATATCTAAGTTTAGCTTTCATAATGAACCAGAAAATCTGTAGTAATTTCTGGTTGTTTATCTTAACTCATTGAATCTGCTTTGTAGTATACCCCTCGTCCCATCTTGGGAAGACAGATTTACAGCATTCTACTCACACTCACCCTTTCTCAGATAGAGGCAACAAACCATCAAAGCTTCATCATATACTACCAGATTAAAAGTTGTTTAATTGTCTACTTTTGGCGAGGAAGAAAGCAAGTTTGATTACAAGGAATTTCTGAAATACCAATTTAAAAAATCCTGCCAACAACCTTGTTCACTCTTACAAGGGGAAAGAGCATTTCAATAAGTATTGTAAAAAATATTGAATCATTCATTTTCCACATACTGTACAGTCGCCCCTCTCATCCTTTTAGATTTTCAAATGTTTTCCTCTATGAATGAATGACCTAATTAAATTTGGAGGCTTGAATATGTAAAGATGACAGAGACAGAGACCTAGGAAGGCAGAAGCAATCAACTGGTCTTTCTGTGTTTTAGTTTTGGTGTGGAAAACTACGGCACAGTGTGTCAAATCTCATTACCCGTGTCAGTCAGTCAGTCAGTCAGTCAGTCAGTCAGTCAGACAGACAGACAGACAGACAGACAGACATTATGACAAAAAGGGATAAAACCTTCACACAAATTAGTCAATATGTAATGCTAAAAAATAGTAGCTAATAAGTTAATTTCTAATTGAGCAAATCACAAACTGACTGCTCATAGTGAAGTTAAAGAGTGGATCGTCTGTTAGCTAAAAGATGACAGATCACAGAGAATCCCTGAAGAAAAGAGAGATCACTGGGCACAGATGTCAGTCAGTTCATTATCTATTTCGATTTACATTTGGTTGAGTTGTCAATTAACGTGAATTCAACATGAAATCAACAAAAAAATGTCACCATGACATTGGATTTAGGCAATCAGTTTTCCACATTGATTAAATGTCATCACGTAGATTTGTTGTTGAAATTATGTGGAAAAAACATTGATTCAACCTGTTTTTGCCCAGTGGTGAATATGTAAGACTGAAGTGCAGAAGTTAAGGCTAGCATAGGCTTTTAGAGGGTCGGATAATGAAAGTGTTTGGGAGAAGGTGGGGCAAGGGTTAAGGTTTTGAAAGATGGTTCAGTCAAATGTTGAGCTATTGTATAGTTAAAAAGTAAAGAACGACTATCCATGAACTTTCAACACTTCAGGACTCCATGAGCATTAGCTGAAAGCATATTTTGCAGTAAATAATTATTGTCAATAAGCGTGAGAGGTTATTGTTCACCAGATTAAGCTGTGCACGCTGTATGTCTCCCCCTCAGCATTCTGTCCATTTGTAGAATGCTGTTGTGATCCTCACTGATTATATCCCAGCCTGATAATAGACACGGATATTGATTTCTGTTAACTGTTGTTAATTCTACACTTTTGTTTTTGTGGGGATTGGAGCCTAGGCTGGCTAATTGCCGCCTCCAAAAGGTCATTTTTAATTAATATTGTGACTCCACAATGTGAGTGTGATTATCGCAGAGCCCATCTTGGCATACTAAACACAAGAAAATGTCATGGGGGATTGTGTAGCAGTCCTGGATAAGATAACGCTTTCGAGGGTGTAATTAGCTCGATAGAAACATGCAGGCATTTCAAACATGGTGGAAGGCAAATCGATCAAACTAGACGTACAATAATGGTGCTGAAACCTTTTGCCTCTTCGTATGTATGTATTTGTTCACCAGGTACATTGACTGAGAACACATTCTCATTTACAGCAACAGTTAGAGGGGAGAGGAGTGGGCATGAATGTGTCAATTCAAAACTGGGTTTATTAAGTGGCCTGATGGTATGAGGGCCAGTTGGGAATTTTAGCCAGGGTTAACACCCCTAGTCAAGTGACTACAGAAAGTCAGGACATCCCATCTGAAAGACAGCACCTTTCACAGGGCAATGCCCCAATGGCATTGTGATATATAGAGTTTATATTTTTTTAGACAAGAAAGAGTGCCTCCTACTGGCTCTCCAACACCACTTCCATTAGCATCTGGTCTCCCATCCAGGGACCAACCCTGCTTAGCTTCAGAGGCAAGCCAGCAGTGGGATGCTGCTTTGGGCTGCAGGGTGGTATGTATGGGGTGTGTTTTTTTCAGTGTGTGAGTGTGTTTTGTCATTGAATTCACATTTAAATGCACTGATTGGTTCTCAACCCCCCATAGAGGCTTAATGAGCAGAGATAGTTGATGAATATTGAAGTTTGCATACATTTTAGCCAAATATATTTAAACTCAGTTTTTCACAATTTCTGACATTTAATCCTAGTAAAATGTCCCTGTCTTAGGTCAGTTAGGATCACCACTTTATTTTAAGAATGTGAAATGTCAGAATAATACTAGAGAGAATTATTTCTTTCAGCTTTTATTTCTTTCATCACATTCCCAGTGGGTCAGAAGATTACATACACTCAATTAGTATTTTGTAGCACTGCCTTTAAATTGTTTAACTTGGGTCAAACATTTCGGGTAGCCTTCCACAAGCTTCCCACAATAAGTTGGGTGAATTTGGGCCTTTTACACCTGATAGAACTGGTGTAACTGAGTCAGGTTGAGGTCAGGGCTTTGTGATGGCCACTCCAATACCTTGACTTTGTTGTCCTTAAGCCATTTTGCCACAACTTTGGAAGTATGCTTGGGGTCATTGTCCATTTGGAAGACCCATTTTGCGACCAAGCTTTAACTTCCTGACTTCCTGTCTTGAGATGTTGCTTCAATATTTCCACATAATTTTCCTTCCTCATGATGCCATATATTTTGTGAAGTGCACCAGTCCCTTCTCCAGCAAAGCACCCCCACAACATGATGCTGCCACCCCCGTGCTTCATGGTTGGGATGGTGTTCTTCGGCTTACAAGCCTCCCCCTTTTTCCTCCAAATATAATGATGGTCATTATGGCCAAACAGTTCTATTTTTGTTTCATCAGACCAGAGGAAATTTCTCCAAAAAGTACAATCTTTGTCCCCATGTGCAGTTGCAAACCGTAATCTGTCTTTTTAATGGCGGTTTTGGAGCAGTGGCTTCTTCCTTGCTGAGCAGCCTTTCAGGTTATGGCGATATAGGACTGGTTTTACTGTGGATATAGATACTTTTGTGCCTGTTTCCTCTAGCATCTTCACAAGGTCCTTTGCTGTTTTTCTGGGATTGATTTGCACTTTTCGCACCAAAGTACGTTAATCTCTAGGAGACAGAACGCGTCTCCTTCCTGAGCGGTATGACGGCTGCGTGGTCCCATGGTGGTTATGCTTGCGTACTATTGATTGTACAGGTGAACGTGGTACCTTCAGGCGTTTGGAAATTGCTCCCAAGGATGAACGAGACTTGTGGTGGTCTACAGGTCTTAGCTGATTTATTTTGAAACACACACACACACACAAGAAAGCGGCATTCCTTTCATGGACCTGTTCTCTTCAATCATCTTCTGTCTGTCGTCATGGTGACAGAAAACTTCACCCCACATTTACCTTTCATCAGTATTTATGTAGCCAGACAGAGAGACACTGAGGAGAAACATACTTAACAAAGTAGGGTGTGTGTATGTGTGTGTGTGCAGGCATGTACGTGCGTGTGCACCTGTGTGCCTGTGTGTGTGTGCATGCAAGCATACCTGTGTCTGCATGTGTGTGTGTGTTACGGTGGCCCATTGTAAGTTTCTAGTCGGCTAGGCCAAAGTCATTCGTGGAGAACAGCCTGCCCTGCAGAACCATTGAAGTGAAAGGTTAAGAGGAGATGAAAGGTTTAAGATAATTGGAAAAGGAGGAGAAGAGACGGAGAGAGAGAGAGAGAACGACAGACAGGATGATGAGAGGGAGAACATTTCATATTGGGAGAGTTAAAAATAAAGGGTTAAAGCGGAAGAGAGATCGAGAGGAATGGTAGTGTAGCCGATGTGAAATGGCTAGCTAGTTAGCGATCTGCGCTAGTAGTGTTCAAACGGTGGAATCAACCGCTCTGAGACCATGAAGTGGTTGACACCCTTGTTTTGCAAGGGCTGCAGCTTTTGTGGAATGCAAGTAATACTTTGTGGATGCAACACTGTTATAGTAGGAGATATGAAAACCGATAAACCAACAAAGAACAGAGGTGGTGCAAACAAATAGACTGAGGAAAAGAGAGGGTGTGGAGGAGAGATGAAAAGAGTGAAGATAAAATAAAGGGAAATTAAAGATAATTTTTTTTTTTAAAGGCAGAAGTGTTGATGCTGAATCCAGTAAAAAAAGAGACAATTATGTTATTATGTTTGTTCTTATGTAATGTTCTGGGCCAAATTCATCTTACTGTATGTAGTTATATCTAAATCAGGAATAGGGAAGTATGTTTTGACAGTTTTTGGAACTCACAGTATAGTTTAATTGGTGAATCAGGCATACAAACACACACACACACACACACACACACACACACACACACACACACACACACGCAAGAAAAGAGGAGAGAATAGATGAGAAGAGATTAGAGGATAAGGAGAGAAAAGAGGGGAAAGAAGAGACACATTACATAAAAAAAGAGGATGAGGAGAGACTTGACAAGATACAAGTCATGGAGGAGAGAGCGGCGACAACAGAGAGGCATTTCAAGGATTAAGAAAATAAAAGAAAAGTACCTGTGAGAAAGAAGTGAAGAGAGTAAAGGGACAGAGTGAGGAGACTGTAGATCAGAAACAACTGTGGTGATAATGAATCAGAATGACAAAGTGGCAGAGACTAATTGAAACATGCTTTTGGAGACTTCCAATATCTTATCTGTGGATTCAGACCTACTGTCTATCTAGAGCATTTTTACAGGGGATTTAACACCTTTATGTGCTACAGCTACAGTGTGCCTTGAGTCCTCTGTCATGTCATTTGTTTTAATGGTTACACACATACTGGCATGTTAACTTTCAAAATTATATGTGATCTAGATGGAAGTGGAGTTAGGCCTTGTTCCCTCTATACCCAGAAGTGTGTCATAGAGAAAGAAAGATGCCACCATCAGTGTTCACTATACACTGCGTGGTAGTGTGTTTGTGTGTCCCATACAGTAATATCTCCGTCTTCCTATCTCTGTGGGTGAGTGACCTTGTTATAGGGGTATTAGACGGGGTTAGCATATCCAGCATCTGTGGCCAGCCATGAGGGGACTGCACTATGGTCGCAGATCATTTCCCAGAGGATCACACACACACAAACACCAAACTTTAGGAATGATGAGGGGCCTGTTATAGCCCATCACTTCTTTATTGCTTCGTCTCACATCTGTTCCTGCCAGAAGTGTATTACGGATGAGAGAGAGAGAGAGAGAGATCAGGTATGTGCTCTTTCATAGCATCTAAGCATCCTTTTCCGCGAACCGGAGAGTAGTGAAAGGAAGGAGTAGCTTCAATTAGAATTGACTCTTCCTTGTTTTGCTTCAGATGATTTCCTGTTTTATTTCGCATACATTCATATCTTCTTGTATTGCTTTATATTGCTCAACAGCTTCAATTCCAATTGATTTCAGTTAGTGTTGAGTGTGTACAGTGTGTTAGTGTCTGAGAGTAGAGAGAGGAGAGTAAAGATGTCAAGGTCAATCACATGGGGAGTTAAATCATCTTCAGCAATGCTCGTCGCCATGCCGCAAGATTCGTTAGCTCTCTGATAGCTAAAACATTTCTTCCCCTGATGAATTTGTTTTATTATAGTGCTGTTTGGAGAGCCATTAACCACTGTGATTGGTCACGTCTGAACCTCACACATACACAGACAACCCACATAAAGAGACACAGCGACCATACACATGCTTTGAATAATGAAACGTACAGAGCTTTGGTCTCCTAGATAACACAGCCCTCTAATTCACACACCTTTGTTGTTTCCAAACGTTATCTCCTGTTTTTGTGCCTACTGAACATGACCCATATGACCCCACAAAACAGAGGTAATGCAGACCAGAGATGAAAATCTAAGAATAGGTCTGAGAAGGACAGACACTCACACACTCACACACATACACACACACACACACACACACACACACACACAGGAGGGACAGAAGAGTCATTTCAATTTGCAGCTGTCTTCGTGGAATGGGAGGATCTAATTGGGTGAGAAAGCAAAGAAGAGGAGGGATGAGTCCAAAGAATGTGGGGGATGGAGGAGAGGAAAAGGAGATGGAGGGAATGTAGGAGAAGATTAGGCTTCTTGATTTTTAAGGTCAGTTCTTTGTCATATTACTGTATGTGCTTGAACTGAGATGTAGTCTATGTCTATGTACAGTATGTACTATGTATGCAGACACATTTCAGCCTCCTCTGTGGCCTTACATTTGAATGCTACAGTCTGGTGTAACTCAGAAAGTAGAAGCTCTCAGTTAGTGCATCTCACTCCTTTATTGGCTTGCAGTATATCTTTTTGCAGAGAACATACAATAGACATGGAGAGTTGTCCTTAGGGACAGATTTAAATTTACTGGGGGCTAGGAGCTGATCCAACTCAAGGTGTCATAAAGAAAATGCACCCCCACCTCCCCAAAGTATATTTTTTTCACATGACCCTTGTACTGTAAAATAAATTTAACATTCTCCCCCCCCCATAGAATCAACTCAAAATAATGTTTACGACCACAAATAACAGTAACTGTAGCAACCCTTTGTTTATAAATGTGGATATCGACTTTGCCACTTCAGCATGCTTTTGTGGCACAGTAGATGCCACGCAGGGCTACGGGCCAGAAGGTTGAGGGTTCGCTGACCACAACAGACGAGCTCACACTCCCTGTCTGTTCCATTACACTAAGTTTAGCGCTGGCTGCTAGGGGGAAATCAGATTTTCAACATTTTTATGCCATATTTATATTTATTTATTTATATAAAATATATGCTATGAATTTTCCACCAACATGTTTCTGTGCCAATGCACCACACAACCAATAAACAAAGCATAACGACTTCGGTAACTTCAATATCATGGTTTGCATTTTCAACACCACAATAAATAGATGTCAATCTCGACAAACAGAAAATACATCCTTCCCTACCTTGTAGGATTCCCAGTATCGAAAGCTTGGCTTGACAATCTCCAAATATAACTTTTTGGTGTTTTGTAACAGATGCCTTTCCTTTCATCAGATGGCTGCTGCACAGTTTAAATTGATTGATTGATTTTATTTGCCAGTTAAAAAAAGACACACTGGGGGCCAGATCCAACCTGGCACAGCCAGCTCCATCAATAAATGACGGATGTTGGCCAAATGAGCCACATTTACTTGTCCTTAAAAACAGCCTTTAACAAATTACAAAAACACTATTCCTTGTGTTTCGATGTGTAGCATATGCAAAACTTGATATACTTTTTGGGGTAGTTGTTTTTGGCTGATTCCTAAAACAATAATTGTCAGCTGTCAGAGATTTGAGCACTAACTGTATTAGGGCATTGCATGCAAAGGCCTACAGGCTTATAAATCTATCTGGCTTTACACCTTAATATAGCACTACTACCGCCACAATGCTTGCTGTGAATGATATTGCAAATGCCTTGGATAATATAAAAGGTTGTGCTGCCATGTTTATTGACCTATCCAAAGCCTTTGACACTGTTGATTATGGAACTCTGTTAAATAAGATGTCTTCGATTGGACTGAGCTCTGATGTTTGCTTATGGTTCAATAATTATCTTAATGAAAGAACCCAAGCCGTCATGGTAGGTGGTATCAAATCTGAGTTTCTAGAGCTTCTAAAAGAGAGCTTTTGTGGGTTCCCGTGTGGCGCAGTGGTCTTAGGCACTGCATCTCAGTGCTAGAGGTGTCACTACAGACCCTGGTTTGATCCCGGCTGTATCACAACCGGCCGTGAATGGGAGTCCTAAAGGCGGCGCACAATTGTCCCATCATCGTGGAAGACATTTGGAACCACCAAGACTCTTCCTAGAGCTGGCTGCCAAACTGAGCAATCAGAGGAGAAGGGCCTTGGTCAGGGAGATGACAAAGAACCTGATGTTCACTCTGACAGAGCTCCAGAGTTCATCTGTGGGGATGGGAGAACTGCAGCACTCCACCAATCAGGCCTTTATGGTAGAGTGGCCAGACGGAAGCCACTCCTCAGTAAAAGGGACGTGACAGCCCGCTTGGAGTTTGCAAAAAGGCACCTAAAGGAATTGGAGAAACTCCCCAAAAGAGGTGTGCCATGCTTGTAGCGTCATACCCAAGACGCCTTGAGGCTGTAATCGCTGCCAAAGTTGCTTCAACAAAGTACTGCTTAAAGGGTCTGAATACTTACTGTATGTAAATGTAATATTTCCATTTTTTTTTTATATACATTTCTTAAAATTTCTAAACATCTTTTTGCTTTGTCATTATGGGGTATTTTCCCACACTTCACTGCTGGGGCCCTTTAAAGACCTCTCACTGCAAGAGGACAGCAGTAGTAGACCACAGAGCCTCTCTTTAATGGTCACACATCTGCAGAGAGAGTGAGAGTAAGAGAGTAAGAGAGAGAGAGAGCGAGAGAGAAAATATTAAATCATTTTTTTTTCACTCTGACAGGGTATTTAGCATCCACATAAAGAAAGGATAAAATTAAATGAAAAAATAAAGCGGTCAGGAGGAAGCACGGGAAGACAGGTGTGAATAAATGACTAGGGGAGAGTAATTGGGAATGATAAACAATGGGTGGATGTAGATTTGCTAAATTATTAATAGTGTGTTTGTGTGTGTTTGTTGGGGGGGGATCGTGTGCAGCGTACTCTACTGTATGTGACAGGCGTGTAGTCATAAGTAATTGCTTTTTCAAGGTGTGTGTGTGGGGGGGGGGGGGGGGGGGGGTTTGTATTTGACAGCCGTGTAGACAAAGAAGCAATTGTTTTTTCTTGATGCAGAAACCACATGTGCATTGGTGCACATGTGTGTCTGTATATGTCACATTGTTGTCTATGCCTATACTTTATGTGCACCTGGGAATTTATGTGAGTGTTCAAATCAAGCTTCTGACTAAGACTATCCAGTCAACAAGGTATCAGTCTCACTTCAGAATCAGACTTTTCAGAAGTGGGGGATAAATTTCTATTTATGAAGTGAAAGTAAACTTACATTTTTTACAATTAAGTTTAGGCATTAACTTCCGAGTGGTTAAGGGCGCAACTTTGGTTTTAGAAGTGGGGTTGACATAATTATTATTATGATAATAGTTTTTTTATCCAGTCGGATAAACACGCCAAACAGCCTACCCGACATGTCCCCCCGTCCCCAGTGAAAGTTGCGCCCCTGGGTTAAGGGTTAAGGTTTGGGAAAGTCTTAGTGGTTACAGCGTTGAGCCAGTAACCGAAAGGTAGCTGGTTTGAATACCCGAGCCGACAAGGTGAAGAACCTGTCGATATGCCCTTGAGCAAGGCATTTAACCCTAATTTGCTCCAGGGGTGCTGTACTACTATGGCTGACCCTGTAGAACAATATAGGCCGTCATTGTAAATAAGAATTTGTTCTTAACTGACTTGCCTAGTTAAATAAAACAAATAAAAAAATAAACTACAACCTGGATAGGACAGGATTCCTCCCAATGTCTATTTAAAATGTTGGAATGAATTAGATCCACTATCGCTCAAAATTGGTAATAAAGCCATTCACAAAGGTTTATTTGGGAGAGACGTGAAAACAGCACTAATTTTTCTTAAAAACAGTTAAGTATGCCACAGTGTTCTCACTATCTCCCCCTATCTTTGATAAACACAGATATTAAACTGTTTGCTAAAATGTTGTCCTCTCGAGACCCAAATTGGTCCACAAGTATCAAAGCAGGTTTGTTAAAAAGTGTTTATCCTTGGATAACCTACATAAGATATTATCTTAGAGGCTTCATCAGAAACAACAGATCCTCAGGCTGTATTCTCTCTAGATGCAGAAAAAGCTTTTGATAGACTAGAATGGTCATAGATAATGTCACCCGCTCGTGACATTATCTAATCATAGATAATGTCACGAGCGGGTGCATAGAGAAACCAAGGCGCAGCGCAGTAATAGTTCAACATTGTTTATTTAAATATTAAACTAAACTTGAGCCGAACTATACAAAACAATAAATGATATATATAATTCCAACTGTGAATACACTTACTTGTCGTGACTGGAGAATTAACGACCCACACAAAGGTGTGGGACATACAAACATATGTAGGATCCCTAATTAGAGACAATGCAGTGCAGGTGCCTCTAATTAGGGATCCAACACAAAAACACCACACAGAGCCAGAAATAATAGACCTGTCAGACTCTGACCATGGATACATAGAGAATCTAACCAAATCCACCCTACTGCCTCTCAAGATCCAAATGGAGGACTCCATCTCTATTTATGGAATCCCAATCATTTCCCATTTTTTATTTGGGAATAGATGTATTTCCTTCCTTTGATAAAACAATTGCCAGAAACTTTAATTAATGGAACGCTCAAATCAATTCAATCCGACTTCAGTAGATGAAATAATATCCCAATAGCTTTAACCCGCAGAATATCTAATGTCAACATGAACGTATTGCCACGTATTGTAGTTCAATGCTTCCCATGGCTCCTTCCTCTGGCTATTGGCATAAAACATGTCAAAGATGATTTTTTTTACAAATTAATACAAAACGCTGAAATGTCTTAAGTCAATAAGTATTCAACCCCTTTGTTATGGAAAGCCTAAATACATTTCTTCACAGACTGTATTTAACACCAGAGAAAGGTTTTACGATAAAATTATTCGCTGTGTCCACTAAATCAGGTAGACATATTATTTCATATGATGTGGGAATGCCCTGCATTTAAATGCTTCTGGGGCAAAGAAACAAAATTACTTTCGAAGTGCATGAATTAAAATATTCAATGCTTTGCATCTATTATGTTACTTAACAATGAAAGCCCCTTGAATCTCTCAATCAGTCAGAGAAGATTACTTGGGATGGATGGGTGGGAGAGGAGACTGATTTGGGGTTATCTTTGTATGCATTTCTTTGATTGTTTTTATGTATCCCCCCCAAATAAAACTGAGTGCTTAGCACTTGGATTGAACACACAACCCTCAGAGCCGGAGGTCACGGCTTATGCCCATCTGCCATCCCCGTCCACAACACCCTAACAAGCCGCCAGCCTACTTGATATTAATAATGTCATAACCGTTACCCTTAGTGGTTTTGAAGGCGATTCCCAATGTCCTGGGGACCTGGATGGAAGTATAATTTTGCTGTGAAACTGGGGCGACCCTGTCTGTGGCGATAATCGACACAAACCATTGGCCCATTCTCCTCTAGAGCGGCAGCACAGTGTGTGTTGCGTTGGGTTGCATTGGGGTGTGTGGGTTGCGGTGCATATGTGTGTGTGTCGGACACAGGCTGTAAGTCAAAGTGGACTGTGTGTGTGTGCTGCGGTGCATGCATTTGGGTGTGTGTGTCGGACACAGGCTGTCAGTCAAAGTGAACTGTGGAACAGTGAATGTTAGCGTACCACAGCCTTAGCTAGCTTCTCTCCTCACTGTCTGTCTACCTGCATTAAGGCGTCTTTAATTCTCAACCTCTTTTAAAGTCACTCACCCACAGTCTCACTGCTTCCTTGAAGCATTCAGCCGCCACTGTCTGGACTGAAGAGTCTTTTTATCCCCAGACAGCAGTCTCACCTGCGGTCTTCTGCTCTTATCATGGTCTTACTCTACCTCTCTTTCTCTCACTCACAGACTCTGCCCACTCTTTCCTCTGTGTTTTGCTTAACTGCCCTTGCCCACTCTCTACCACTCTCTCTGCTTCTCTCGCTGTCGGTTTCTTATTCCTGTCTCCCTCCACTGCCCTCAACGTCTCACCTACCACCCTTGGCATCTGTCTGCCTTTCCCCCTCTGACCCTTCTCTCCACTGTATATCTGCCTTCTCTCCACTCTCACTCTGTCTTAGTTTATTTTACCTCACCAAGTCTCGCTATTGCTCTCTGAATCTCTGTGAGTGTATTTGTGTGTCCCACACTCCACTCCCCCTCTCTTTCTATCTCTCCCCATGACTCTCGTTCCCTTTCCTCCCTCCCCCCCGCCTACCCCATCCCTATCTACAGCTGCAGCAGTCACCGTATCGGGATGGAGTGACACATTTGTCTCCAGTGACAAGATGGATTCCCTCATCAGCAATTCACCACCTCTATAATTCATTGACAAATCAAATATGAATCAGGACACACTCACTTCCCCCGTGACACGACAAACATGGCCACTGAAACGCACAGAGGAATCAGAGAGAGAGAAATGAACACAGCCACTGAAACGCACAAAGGAATCATAGAGAGAGAGAGCGAAAGAGGAAATTAATGGATTACGGAACACAGAACAAATTTACAGAAACCAAGGCCAAAGAGGTGTTGGCTTTTCTCTCATTCTCTCTCATCATACTCAAATTTACATGCTGCAACAATGCCCAAATCAAATTATTTCCGAGGGACTTTATTTAATTCCATTGTGTAACTTGTTGGAGAAAATCAATGGTAAAACATTACATGGTAAAAGAACATCGTAATCTACCATCAACAGTGAAGAGGCGACTCCGGGATGCTGGCCTTCTAGGCAGAGTTGCAAAGAAAAAGCCATATCTCAGACTTGCCAACAAAAAGAAAAGATTAAGATGGGCAAAGGAACACACAGACACTGGACAGAGGAAGATATGGCTTTTTCGTTGCAACTCTGCCTAGAAGGCCAGCATCCCGGAGTCACCTCTTCACTGTTGACGTTGAGACTGGTGTTTTGCGGGTACTATTTAATGAAGCTGCCAATTGAGGACTTGTGAGGCGTCTGTTTCTCAAACTAAACACTCTAATGTACTTGTCCTCTTGCTCAGTTGTGCACCAGGGCCTCCCACTCCTCTTTCTATTCTGGTTAGAGCCAGTTTGTGCTGTTCTATGAAGGGAGTACTACACAGCGTTGTACGAGATCTTCAGTTTCTTGGCAATTTCTCGCATGGAATAGCCTTAATTTTTTCAGAACAAGAATACAGTCGTGGCCAAAAGTTTTGAGAATGACACAAGTATTGGTCTCCACAAAGTTTGCTGCCTCAGTGTTGATGATGGCAATTTGCATGTACTCCAGAATGTCATGAAGAGTGATCAGATGAATTGCAATTAATTGCAAAGTCCCTCTTTGCCATGAAAATGAACTTAATCCCCAAAAAACATTTCCACTGCATTTCAGCTCTGCCACAAAAGGACCAGCTGCCATTATGTCAGTGATTGTCTCATTAACACAGGTGAGAGTGTTGACGAGGACAAGGCTCGAGATCACTCTGTCATGCTGATTGAGTCAGAATAACAGACTGGAAGCTTTAAAAGAAGGGTGGTGCTTGAAATCATTGTTCTTCCTCTGTCAACCACGATTACCTGCAAGGAAACACGTGCCGTCATCATTGCTTTGCACAAAAAGGGCTTCACAGGCAAGGATATTGCTGCTGGTAAGATTGCAGCTAAATCAACCATTTATCGGATCATCAAGAACTTCAAGGAGAGATGTTCAATTGTTGTGTAGAAGGCGTCAGGGCGCCCAAGAAAGTCCAGCAAGTGCCAGGACCGTCTCCTAAAGTTGATTCAGCTGCGGGATCGGCTGCGGGATCGGGGCACCACCAGCAGCAGGCAGGTGTGAGTGCATCTGCACGCACAGTGAGGCGAAGACTTTTGGAGGATGGCCTGGTGTCAAGAAGGGCAGCAAAGAAGCCACTTCTCTCCAGGAAAAACATCAGGGACAGACTGATATTCTGCAAAAGGTACAGGGATTGGACTGCTGAGGACTGGGGTAGAGTCATTTTCTCTGATGAATCCCCTTTCCGATTGTTTGGGCCATCCGGAAAACACCTTGTCCGGAGAAGACAAGGTGAGCGCTACCATCAGTCCTGTGTCATGCCAACAGTAAAGCATCCTGAGACCATTCATGTGTGGGGTTGCTTCTCAGCCAAGGGAGTGGGATAACTCACAATGTTGCCTAAGAACACAGCCATGAATAAAGAATGGTACCAACACATCCTCCGAGAGCAACTTCTCCCAACCATCCAAGAACATTTTGTTGACGACCAATGCCTTTTCCAGCATGATGGAGCACCTTGCCATAAGGCAAAAGTGATAACTAAGTGGCTCGGGGAACAAAACATCAACATTTTGGGTCCATGGCCAGGAAACTCCCCAGACCTTAATCCCATTGAGAACTTGTGGTCGACTGTACTGTCGTGGCCAAAAGTTTTGAGAATGACACAAGTTTCCTGGCCATGGACCACAAATGTCAATGTTGATTTAGCTGCAATCTTACCAGAAGCAATATCCTTGCCTGTGAAGCCCTTTTTGACTGCACGTGTTTCCTTGCAGGTAGCCATGGTTGACAGAGGAAGAACAATGATTTTAAGCACCACCCTCCTTTTAAAGCTTCCAGTCTGTTATTCTGACTCAATCAGCTGGACAGTGTGATCTCCAGCCTTGTCCTCGTCAACACTCACACCTGTGTTAACGAGACAATCACTGACATGATGGCAGCTGGTCCTTTTGTGGCAGGGCTGAAATGCAGTGGAAATGTTTTGGGGGGATTAACACATCATCAACACTGAGGCAGCAAACTTTGTGGAGACCAATACTTGTGTCATTCTCAAAACTTTTGGTCACGACTGTAGACTGACGAGTTTCAGGAGAAAGTTATTTGTTTCTAGGCATTTTGAGCCTGTAATCGAACCCACAAATGCTGATGCACCAGATACTCAACTAGTCTAAAGAAGGCCAGTGTTATTGCTTCTTTAATCAGCACAACAGTTTTCAGCTGTGCTAACATAATTGCAAAAGGGTTTTCTAATGATCAATTAGCCTTTTAAAATGATAAACTTGGATTAGCTAACACAACGTACCATTGGAACACAGGAGTGATGGTTGCTGATAATTGGCCTCTGTACGCCTATGTAGATATTCCATAAATCAGCCGTTTCCTGCTACAATAGTCATTTACAACATTAACAATGTCTACACTGTATTTCTCATAAATTTGATGTTATTTTAATGGACAAAAAACATTTTTTTTGGGTCTAAGTGACCCCAAACTTTTGAACGGTAGTGTACTGGGTTCAGAGTTTGTTTTGAGATTTCAACCTGTGTGTCCTGATCGTGTTTGGTGTGGGTTGACAAAATCAACTTGCGCACGATGGCGCAAGTGGACGCACTGGTGCGAGCGGTCTGGACAGCAAGTTATGCGACTGTGTATGTGAGTTGAGCTATCCTAAGTTCCCATTGAATTCGTGATGTTCGGATGTCTGTCTTTATGGTCGACAGGTAGCCTAGCGATTCAGTGCGTTGGGCCAGTAATCGAAAGTTTCCTGGTTCGAATACCCAAGCCGACAAGGTGAAACATCTGTCGATGTGTCCTTGAGCAAGGTTAGAGGAGGAGAGAGCTACTAAATTATATAGTTCTGTTTACTCATAAAGAACTTGTTCTAGCCTTCAGGGATTTCTTCCTCTCATCTCCTCTCCATACCCAGCATGCTCTCTGCTACAGTCTGCAGTCTTTCTATAGGAAGTGGGGCAAAAGTCACCCACATCCACTGGGCCATAGTTAGCAGAGTTGTTTTAGCTTACAACGGTACTGGGGTGGCAATGATCTGTAGAATACTTGTGTTCATAGAAAGAGAGAGAAAAAGGGTGTGTGTGTATGTATGCACGCACACAAGTAAAATACCTTTCCTACCCAGATGGAGGTTAGCATGGACTCAGAGAGACCTTGTTTCCACACACCAGTGCAGACGGAACAGATGAAGATGGATTGGAGGGGCTCTCTGACACTCTGTAGGGAAGCAGAACCAGGACAGAGGTATAGAAACACACTCACACACTGAGAGCACATTACTCCGCCCGCCGCCAAGGTCCTCAGCAGAAAGGTTCAGCGCTTTCCTTGGCAGGTTATCAAAACCAAGGCACAGCAGTTTCCTCTCTTCTCTCTCTCTTCCTCTTTTTCTTCCCTCAATTTTTGTATGTTTCTTCCGGGGGACTACTGTGCTGAGTCAGCTGATGAGTCGCTTTGCTTTCTGTGTTTGATGATCCCCCCCTCTTAACTGGGGTGTGTGCGTGTGCATGCAAGCGTGCCTGCCAGCTCTGCCTGTCTGTATGTCTGTCTGTCTGTCTGTCTGTCCGTCCGTCTGTCTGTCTGTGCATCCAATAGGAGGGATCAATCAATCTGACACATCATTAGCCACACTGACCGAAGGGTCACACCTTATAGCCCTAAAGGCGGAGGAAAGGTCAAATCCATGCACCCTCGTAACCCTCACCCCCTTATCTCCTCACCTCCCTCTCCTCCTCAATCCAACCCCACATCCTCAACCTCTCATCCCCTAATGTAACAGTAAATACAGTGAGTTATTCTCAGTAATGGATGTTCTCTCTGAACATCGACAGCAACCTCCCCCCTTTCAACCCTCCCAGATCTGATCTGTGATCAGCATTAACAACTCAAGCTCTAACAACCCGACCCAGCGGTGCAGCAATTTATCATTCTGTCAGAGCCACAGAACATTGTATGAAAAACACATCCATTTCCAATGTAATGCCTTTCCTCTATTAAACAAATAGGAAATGCTTTATTTATTTGTCTACTCACTGGTTTAACAATTTAGCTCCGAACGCTGTTCACTACCATGTATCGTGGTTAAGAGAGGCAATCTGTATTGGTTTGTTGTTCTGACGTTCCTGTGTTTCGTTGTTAATAATGCAACACTTGCGGTTTTGAAGAATTGTTTCCAGCCAGCGACCTGAAGTAAATCGGCCAAACCTCTCCAAAGTTTGCTTACATTCTTTTTTAACAACTCTGAAAAATAAAGTGAATAATTTATTTTAATCCTTCCTTCCTTTGTAGTTGTACTGCTTTTCCACAAAGAAATTATTTCCCTGAAGTCGTGGATTGATAAGGAGTGAAATAGTTTTCCTGAAGAAGTAACGATGCTCGGTCACCGAAAGGCCTTGAATTCTTCTCCCCGAGTCCTTAAATGAAGGTCGAAACGGCACAGAAGAAAACACTTAGCCTAGAAAAAGGCTATTTTTGTTGCTTGGTTACTAATCTCTGGCCACAGCTAGAGTCACTGAAGTCATCACTAGCCTGTACAGTTATTACATTTTAGTCATTTAGCAGATGCTCTTATCTCATACTTTCTTCGTACTGGTGCCCCTTGGGAATCGAACCTACAACCCTGGCATTGCAAGTCCCATGCTCTACCATCTAAGCTACACGGGACTGTTATAATGTTGTTATTAATTACCTTTCCCTACTCCTGCTCTATCTTCTGGCCTTGTATTCTGCCCTACCTGTCTGCTAGAAGGATGTCAGACACAGGACGCTACAAGCTGAAATAAATACTGTACCCCTCTCACAGCTAAATGTATCATCCTGACTCCTCCTTTTACCCTGCAGCGGTCCATGGCCTTAACAACATACAGTATGGGTTGTTCAATTATTAACTGAATGAAGGGCCAACAGAGGGCCAGAAAGATGCAATCTGTTTTCAATGTAGAGGAATGGATAGGCCTATTCCTTCTTTTTCTTAGTGAGAGAAGTTGGAAGGGAGTGTGACTTGAGTTTAATATGAGTATTGTTTGGAAGCTGTCACATATCAACAGCATTGTAAAACTACAGGCCAGGCTACAAATACGCAATGTAGTCAAATTGAATATACTGAATAGGTCACAATCAACCAACAGTTTCATTCCCTGCAATTGAGCTGAAGTGTCATAAATCATTAAAGTCAGACATTTACTACCATTCATCTCTTAGGCTACATACCTAAGGTTTTTACTCTCTAGCCCTTGTAAAAAATGAACCAAAGACCAACACCCTAGATGCATATTGGTCAGACAGCCCACTCCACAGATATACAGCTTTGGACCCAGTGACAGTGAGATTTCAGCCAGAGAGACCAGGGCAGAGGGAAAAGATTGATGTTGTCCATTTTCCCTCCAAACTTCCCTCCACTCCCTCTGTTGCTCAGTGAAGTGTGACAGAACATTTTACAAGCATCGCCAACACCACTGTGGTTATGAAACTGGGCCATTAATGCCGCATGTGGGGAGCATTCTGGCACAAAATGGCTGCCATACATCACCCAAGGCGATAGGTTGGTAGATCGGGGGTGGAATGGGGTGTGTCCCAACACAATACTTAAACACATAAAAGCAAACCCATACGTGCACACAATCACGCCACGCATGCACGCTCGTGCACACACAGATACACGCATGCGCAGAGATGGACAGTATTCCTATTACATGTATTTAAAATAGGTATTTTAATTACTTCGGAGCATTTTGTAATTTGAACTACTCTCCAATGTAATTTGTATTTTCAAAATACTGAAATGTGTTTTTTCAAAATACAAAATATTTAGCTATACATTTTGTGGCCCCCCTTTCACTCTGCATTGGTATCAGAAGTCTGATAGCACTGTGGTGTGATAAAAGTGTCTGCTAAATGAATTAAAAATACATGTACAGTGGGGAAAACAAGTATTTGATACACTAACGATTTTGCAGGTTTTCCTACTTACAAAGCATGTAGAGGTCTGTAATTTTTATCATAGGTACACTTCAACTGTGAGAGACGGAATCTAAAAAAAATCCAGAAAATCACATTGTATGATTTTTAAATAATTAATTTGCATTTTATTGCATGACATAAGTATTTGATCACCTACCAACCAGTATGAATTCCGGCTCTCACAGACCTGTTAGTTTTTCTTTAAGAAGCCCTCCTGTTCTCCACTCATTACCTGTATTAACTGCACCTGTTTGAACTCGTTACCTGTATAAAAGACACCTGTCCACACACTCAATCAAACAGACTCCAACCTCTCCACAATGGCCAAGACCAGAGAGCTGTGTAAGGACATCAGGGATAAAATTGTAGACCTGCAGAAGGCTGGGACGGGCTACAGGACAATAGGCAAGCAGCTTGGTGAGAAGGCAACAACTGTTGGCGCAATTATTAGAAAATGGAAGAAGTTCAAGATGACGGTCAATCTCCCTTGGTCTGGGGCACCATGCAAGATCTCACCTCGTGGGGCATCAATGATCATGAGGAAGGTGAGGGATCAGCCCAGAACTACACGGCAGGACCTGGTCAATGACCTGAAGAGAGCTGGGACCACAGTCTCAAAGAAAACCATTAGTAACACACTACGCCGTCATGGATTAAAATCCTGCAGCGCACGCAAGGTCCCCCTGCTCAAGCCAGCGCATGTCCAGGCCCGTCTGAAGTTTGCCAATGACCATCTGGATGATCCAGAGGAGGAATGGGAGAAGGTCATGTGATCTGATGAGACAAAAATAGAGCTTTTTGGTCTAAACTCCACTCGCTGTGTTTGGAGGAAGAAGAAGGATGAGTACAACCCCAAGAACACCATCCCAACCGTGAAGCATGGAGGTGGAAACATCATTCTTTGGGGATGCTTTTCTGCAAAGGGGACAGGACGACTGCACCGTATTGAGGGGAGGATGGATGGGGCCATGTATCGCGAGATCTTGGCCAACAACCTCCTTCCCTCAGTAAGAGCATTGAAGATGAGTCGTGGCTGGGTCTTCCAGCATGACGACGACCCGAAACACACAGCCAGGGCAACTAAGGAGTGGCTCCGTAAGAAGCATCTCAAGGTCCTGGAGTGGCCTAGCCAGTCTCCAGACTTGAACCCAATAGAAAATCTTTGGAGGGAGCTGAAAGTCCGTATTGCCCAGCGACAGCCCCGAAACCTGAAGGATCTGTATGGAGGAGTGGGCCAAAATCCCTGCTGCAGTGTGTGCAAACCTGGTCAAGAACTACACGAAACATATGATCTCTGTAATTGCAAACAAAGGTTTCTGTACCAAATATTAAGTTCTGCTTTTCTGATGTATCAAATACTTATGTCATGCAATAAAATGCAAATTAATTACTTAAAAATCATACAATGTGATTTTCTGGATTTTTCTTTTAGATTCCGTCACTCACAGTTGAAGAGTACCTATGATAAAAATTACAGACTTCTACATGCTTTGTAAGTGGGAAAACCTGCAAAATCGGCAGTGTATCAAATACTTGTTCTCCCCACTGTATATGTAAAAATGAACATTTGCAAAGCATGCTGAGTAATATTCCAATGAGTTTCGCACAAAACAATACACAGTGTGCTTTGCAGTTCATTTTGGTATGTTGCTTTTCACATACTGTATACATTTACATTTTGGTAATTTAGCAGACATGCTTATCCAGAGTGACTAACTAAGGTAGATAAAAAATAAAAACATATCACAGTCATAGCGAGTAAAGCATTTTTGCAACCGTTACTGAAAATGTTGTTGCTGTTCGGGGCGTCCACTTACAAATGCATTTTTTTATTTAAAAATACAAATAATGTATTTTGCATCTGTATTTTGTAATTGTATTTTGTCATTTTTGCCCATCCCTTGCGCGCGCACACATACACGCACACACATACACACCCACACACATGTAATGTTCTTCTATCATCGTGGGGACCTCAAATACATTTCCAAAATCCTATTTTCCCTAACCCCTAACCCTTACCTTAACCCCAACATTAACCCGTAACCCTAACCCAAACCTAACTCCTAAACCTAAACCTAAATCTAAACCTAACCACTAACCCCTTACCCCTAACATTAAAATACCCTTTGTCCTCATGGGGAGGTGGGAAATGTCCCCACGAGGGAACACACACACACACACACACACACACAAACACACACACACACACACACACACACACACACACTTAAAATACATGGGGATCTTCTGAAAAAAAAGGCACTAACATACAGTAAATGCTTTCTATGTAACCATGGTGCTCAGCATCCCATCCATCCCAGCATAACGACTCAGTACTGTAACTATAGGATACAAAGACGGCAAAAGCTGAACAGCCATGCTGAATTAATTAGTAAACGAGACAGTCTCTGTGGATTAGACCATATGGATCTGTTAATGATCGTAGTCAGCCAGCTTCTTGTATAATTGGCATTTCAACATCTCTCTGGATCTGAAATGGTGCTGAATGTTCTATACCCTCTGCTCTCAGCTCTTTGCTCACAGTGTGCTTTCTGCCTTGAAAAGTGCTACTTTCACCTTACTTCATGCATTTTATAGCAAACATAATTATAACATTGCAAAGTGTCCTAAGGGCCTGTCATGCCAAATAATGTCCCCCGGAAAATAGTGTCCCCCTCTGCATCACAATGGGATTCGATAAAATATTAGCGTCCGTTGCTATATCAATGGTGTGATGACCTAATGATTCAAATTTTGGAGATTATTACAGCCTAAATAGTGTTATTTTCATCATCACTACATTTCTGGAAATGGAAAATAAATCTGTAATCTGCTTGAAACATTAAAGTTACTTACCTTACAGATCACAAAGTCAGCTAATTACCACTTCCTTCATATGCAAATCCATTGATTCATACACTGGCTTGTCTGGCTGTCATGTTTTTATTTCAACAGACAGCCAGTCTCGGAAGGGGGACTTGAAGAGGGAGACTGCAAAGTCCAGGCACTGCTGCTTTTTGTTCTGATTGTTTGCTGTGCTAGTGTTTTTAGTTAATCTGTGTATCTCACACATTATGTGCCCAGTATGATAGAGAAAAAAATAACATTCTTACCAGATATTGACAACATGATAACAACAGTAACTGTAGATGATGTAATGAAAAGTTGGAGGGTGGTTGGTAATGGAGGATATCAGGTGGATCCACATCTGGGTGTTGGGCAGAACCCCTATCTCCTGTAGAACAGGAACCGAGTTAAAGGGAACAGGGTAGGAGACAGAGACGTAAACAAGCAAACACACAGGTTACACTTTACAGTGAGAAAAGTTGATGGATTAGTGCAGTGTTATAAATTGGAGATATGTACTTTTCAACACTTTTGGAAGGTATAGCCTTCCTCAAGCTGGTCCCCCTCTGACTCAGAGCACAGAGAATCAGACTGATCTGAACTCATTGGTTCTGGTGGATGGGATACCTTCTGGCGGGCTCGGACAGTCGATGGTCCTAAAGTCATTTGGAGAGGTAAATTGAAGAGGTACATTTTTATAAGCTCAGCATAACTACCATTGCTTTGTTTTTTGGGCTTCACTGAAGTGTAGGGCGTCAGTGCTTTCAGTGGTTGACTGTCCAACTGTTCCAACTGTAGAAGTTTGTTGGCTTTCACCAAGTTAACCCTAGGAAGACAAAGAGACAAATATCAGTGTTAGGGAAACTAAAACTAGCTTCAGGTTATTTTGTGTGCAAATGCAAATAGTTATTATCTGAGATTTTCAATATTATTTTATATATTCACTTTAACAGATGGTGACCCCAGCTTGGAGTGAAAGAGCAGCGAGGTTTCCCAGGTCTTCCTTTCGTCCGTCTTCCAAACCAAGTAATTTGCCAGGATGTCGTAGCACTTGGTCCCCTTCTTGATTCTGCTCCGGTAGCTGTACTTCTGTTTCTCCTGTGCCCTGTCCATGTTCCGTCTCACCTTGATCGATAACAGGAATAAATGCAATTATATTTCATATTACAAATACATTTCTTACATATCTCTTGGAGGGCCAGAAAATAAATTAACAGCGGATAATAATTTTTACCTTGTCAAAAACCTTCTCAGTCCGTGTCTGCAGGTGGTCCTCGAAGGTGTTCTGATTCGACAACATCCACCACATCAGGTGGGGTTTCAGTGATCTGAAAGTACATTATACAGAAATAGCAATAGACACCCAACAACACTAAGTCAATAACAAATTTAGAAAGACTACAGTATATGCAATAACTGTATATACATTTGCATTGTTTACCTCAATCAACAGCTGCAGCTCCTGTCCGTACTCGGTGGAGGCTTAGATGCTGTTGTTGTGTGCAAAGAGAATCACCTTCAGGTTGTTCTCCCACCGTTCCTGGTACCAAGGGACTTGCCCATGGCAGTCTTGAGGGTCTGGTTGGTCCATTCACCAAACCTGGAGGAGGAGCTAGGAAAGTGATATATATTGACAATGTAAGATATTGAAATATGTCTGATAATGTACCATCGAAAAACAAAATCAAATTGTAGAAAATGTGTAAAACAAACCATTGGTGATAACCTATAACATCCGTACCTTGTTCCAGCGTTCATGACCTTGGTCAATCAAGATGAGCTCAGGAGAATCGTGGGTGTTGAAGATGTCCTCCATTGTCTTGGAGGTGGCCTTGCCAATCTCGTCCTTGATGGGTATCATATAAAACAAAAATCTATTTTTGTTTCCAAGCACCCTTTTTAATGGGTTACAGAAGGGAATTTAGAGTTAAGCACGTTCTCTTCCTTTACTGACCTTAATGGGTATTGCCTCCACCCACTTGGTAAAGTGATCGGTCGCGTGAAGGGTCCGATGAGGTCCACCCCTAACATTTAAAATGTTAGAGAGAAGATTACTTTATTCTTAGCCGTATCTGTGTCCTACAATATGCAGATTTTTATATTTGTAAGGATACTGACACACACACACACACACACACACACTTTCTATAATATTGAACTCTGCTGTGTTCAAATAAAGCAACCATTACAAAACAACTTATCAGGGCAAAAAATTTGAATTGGGACACTTACCGATCATGTGCCATGGTGAAACAACTTTGATGGTCTTCAACTCCAGCGCCACAGTCTTCGCCCTCTCAAACTTCTGGCAGGCTAGACAGGGTATTGACCTTTAAGAAAAAGTGTCAAATTGAAACATTGTGTGCTCTCTGATATGACATTAATTGAAATCATAATAATTTCAGATATAACAGAATGTGATTGATAAACAAAAGGTTATATCACTTGCCCAGCTATCCACCACCTTGACAATTCCCCGTCAGAAGAAGCGTAGGTTGATTTTTGCAATCATGCGCTTCATTTCGAAATGGCCAGCATGCGTCTCGGTCAGCACGGCCTCCTCCTCCTCTTTAGTAAAAATCACCCACCCGTGTGGCTGGCCATTCTTCCCCCATTTGTAGATATGATTCCCTAACAAGTCGGAAGAGAAGAGTTGTTGAAATAGTGTCACGATGTGGGTGTGGGAATGACCAAGACGCAGCGCAGGTATTATAGTTCGTCATAATTTTATTATACTATGTAAATATTACGATGTATAACACAACACAAAAATGACGAACTACAGAAGAAAACAAACACGAAGCACAAAACGTCACATTCACCAAACAAACACGAAATGAACAGACGTAACTAATGCACACTTACTATCACTGTGACTGCGAAATACATCGACAACGACCCACACCAGAGTGAAGGACAGACTAACATATATAGGATCCCTAATTAGAGACAATGCGGTGCAGCTGCCTCTAATTAGGGATCCAACCAAAAATCCACACAGAAACAGAAAAGAAAGACACTGTCAGACTCTGACCATAGCTACATAGAGAAGCAAATAGGCTTCTCTATGGCCAGAGCCTGACAAATAGTCAAGTCTAAGTACATTTGTTTTTCTATCTTCGTTTCTCTCTATCCATCTCTCTCTCTGTCCGTCTTCCACTCTCTTCCCACCTCTCTATCCCGCTCTCACTTTCATCCTTTCTTTCTCACTTTCTTGGTTATACATAGCTAAATCCGTCCAGTTATCTAACAGAAGTTACTGCTTAATGTTACCCTGAAGTGTGAATTTATCTGAGTATTGGGCCTCTTATCGAGAGTATTGCACCTCTTGGGGTCATCATAGTACTTCGCCTGGTTGGAAAGATCAAATAAAATCTCCTCGAAGGATGCCATTGAAGTGCAAGCTATATACAAACAGAAAGCTACAGTTACAGTAGCTAGCTAGCTAGCTAACGTTAGCTAAATAAAACGTTCTGGCTATCTAGCTGACTAGCTATCAGCTACTGTAGCTGGCTAGCTGACTAGGCAGGCTGTGGTAAATAGTTACAGTAGCTAGCAACGTCAATCTAATAACAGATTAAATTATGTATTCCTATGTAACAATATTTACTTATATAAAAACAAATATATGGTAAAGAGTGTTCTCTTTCCAGTCTGAAGAAGCAGGTAGTCAGCAGGTGGTCACTGTCAAAAACATTGTCCTTGGAGAGCAATTCTGAGCTAATAATTTTGCGTGGACTGAGTGAGCATTTATGCGGTGAAAGTAAAATAGAGCCAATCAACCAATCAACCAGAATAGCAACGGCCGCTTCGGTTCATTATGTACTACGGTCAGAAGTTCTATCAACAGCCCTAGCAACAGAAGCTAGAACTCATTGAATCCCAATGTGACGCAGAGGGGGACACTATTTGACTGGGGGACACTATGTGGAATGACAGGCCCCAAACAGCCCTGGTATACACCTCAAGGACTGCAAACAAGAGACAAAAGCATCTCCTAAACTAAAACAAAACTAACTTTCTTCATTCTTCCTCCTTTAAAGTTGAAAGCATCCGTTTCCATAAACAGCAAAGATCAGATTGACACTCTCATACTTCCTCCTCTACAGATATTATTGTTGCCTAGGGAGACAGAACAGCCTTCATCACCGAATGACCAGGTTTTGAATGACAGTTCTAATAGTGGATCAGAGCTTCCGTGTCATAATTAGCTAGTCATGAGTTGGCCCCCGCAGCGATCTGTGTCTCTACCCACCAAGGACTGACAGTGACTGGAGGAGAGATGTCTGACAACTACCCAACAGGCAGACAAGGGAGAGGAGTGGAGAGGAGAGGAGAGGAGAGGAGAGGAGAGGAGAGGAGAGGAGAGGAGAGGAGAGGAGAGGAGAGGAGAGGAGAGGAGAGGAGAGGAGAGGAGAGGAGAGGAGAGGAGAGGAGAGGAGAGGAGAGGAGAGGGGGAGGAAAGAGTCAGAGATAGAGAGTGAGATTGTGGAAGGCGGAGAGAGCAGGAAAGACAAGAAGAGATAGAGGCAGAGAGAGAAGGAGAGAGATAACAGAGACAGACAGGGTTTGAATGGGGAAGAGTTTGAGAGATAAGGATGAGAGAGAGAGAGAGAGAGAGAGAGAGAGAGAGAGAGAGAGAGAGAGAGAGAGAGAGAGAGAGAGAGAGAGGAGAGGAGAGAAAAGATTCACACAGAGAAAGATAGAGAGTAATAAGAGAGAGACTAGGGGGCACAGTAAAAGCAGATGAAGACATATAGCACCACAAGGCACAATAAAAGAAAAGTTGGAAACTGCAAGCAGCTGTCAGAGTCAACCAGCTCCCCTCAAGGAGGACGGACAGACCCTGGCCATCTGGAAAGTGAGCAAAAGGATTCTGGGGGATAAGATTTAAGAAATTATCCGTCAATCATTTGATAATGGAACTTGAGGCATCTGACACACACCCACGCACACACACAAACAAAAACACACACAGACTGAGATGGGTAAAAATATTGTCTCGCTGCAAACATGGCATGTTCATTTTTATTGTTCAGTTAAGAGGAAACCAGTACAGTATGTACACACATTACTTAGCCTTGAGATGGGTCCTGGAAGACATTTTCAGTGAGTCAATGTTGATATGTTTACATTATGTAGAAATAACACTTAGAAATACAGTATATCTCGGTTAGAAATGTCTCTCTCGGCAGGAAACATTACGTAACCCTATGAATAATACAGAAAACTTCTATTTATATCCCTGAACAGTTTTTGAGTTCAAATGAGACTTTCTATGATCATCTCCAGGACTTCTTAAATTTAAGTAAATGTGATCAAAAATGTAATCTACATAATCCCCAAAAGTAATTATTTATCATGAGAGGGCCATAAACAATAACTAGCAATGCAGCATAGGCCAACTGCAAGAAAGGTTCACGTTTCACCATTCTGGTAAAAATAGTTATAAATTGCTGAGCTGTAGTCACTTTTGAAGTGCACAGTACAAATATGATATTAAAAATATAAAATATTTTTTAAGATGCATTTCGTGTGCAAAAAAACTGTATGAATAAGGGTTGAAATAAATTCTAAATATAATATATTACAATACAATTTATAAAACGTCTAACTAAGATTTCACCTTATACATTTGTATATTTAGTGTTAGAGAAAATCTGCATATTTTCTAAAGGTCTCTCCTGATCACAACGTCTGCCCCCATCACTGAACATCTCACAGAGTTCTAGCTTGGCTTCCTGAACTCATTAGGAACTCGCCTTTCATCTAATTTTAATTGTGTCCGTTTATGACAAACAGAAAGTTGTTATAGTTTAAAATCTGTGAATTATTTTAGATTACTGGCTATAAATAGATCTCTGAATGTGCTACAGCGACAAAACATATACGTTGTTTGTGGCAGTGACGTAGGGTTCAGCCAGGAGTTGACAGACAGTCGGAAGAGAGAATGAAATGGGAGGGACATCCCAGCTTCAAGTGGTGTCAGACTTCACATCCTGCTTCACACAGGCAGAAGAGACAAACTCGTTTGTTTGTGAGAATCAGGGCTATCGCTCAATCCCATTTCCAAGAATACCCTAAACCCACTCCAATTTGCATAACGCTCCAACAGATCCACAGAAGACGCAACCTCAATCGCACTGCCCTTTCCCACCTGGACAAAAGGAACATCTATGTGAGAATGCTGTTCATTGACTACAGCACATCATTCAACACCATAGTACCCACAAAGCTCATCACTCAGCTAAGGACCCTGGGACTGAACACCTCCCTCTGCAACTGGATCCTGGACTTCCTGACGGTCCACCCCCCCAGGTGGTAAGGTTAGGCAACAACACGTCTACCACGCTGATCCTCAACACTGGGGCCTCTCAGGGGTGCATGCTTAGTCCTGTACTCCCTGTTCACCCATGACTGTGTAGCCAAACACGACTCCAACACCATCATTGAGTTTGCTGACGACACAACAGTGGTAGGCCTGATCACTGACAATGATGAGACAGCCTAAAGGGAGGAGGTAAGAGACCTGGCCGTGTGGTGCCAGGACAACAACCTCTCCCTCAATGTGAGCAAGACAAAGGAGCTGATCATGGACTGTAGTTGACGGGGCTGTAGTGGAGCAGGTCGAGAGTTTCAAGTTCCTTGGTGTCCACATCACCAACGAACTATCATGGTCCAAACACACCAAGGCAGTTGTGAAGAGGGCACGACAACACCTTTTCCCTTTCAGGAGACTGAACAAATTTGGCATGGGTTCCCAGATCCTCAAAAAGTTCTACAGCTGCACCATCGAGAGCATCCTGACCGGTTGGTGTGGCAACTGCTCGGCATCTGACCATAATGCGCTACAGAGGGTAGTGCGTACGGCCCAGTACATCACTGGGGCCAAGCTTCCTGCCATCCAGGACCTATGTACAGTGGGGAGAACAAGTATTTGATACACTGCCGATTTTGCAGGTTTTCCCACTTACAAAGCATGTAGAAGTCTGTAATTTTTATCATAGGTACTCTTCAACTGTGAGTGACGGAATCTAAAAGAAAAATCCAGAAAATCACATTGTATGATTTTTAAGTAATTAATTTGCATTTTATTGCATGACATAAGTATTTGATACATCAGAAAAGCAGAACTTAATATATGGTACAGAAACCTTTGTTTGCAATTACAGAGATCATATGTTTCCTGTAGTTCTTGACCAGGTTTGCACACAGTGCAGCAGGGATTTTGGCCCACTCCTCCATACAGACCTTCTCCAGATCCTTCAGGTTTCGGGGCAATACAGACTTTCAGCTCCCTCCAAAGATTTTCTATTGGGTTCAGGTCTGGAGACTGGCTAGGCCACTCCAGGACCTTGAGATGCTTCTTACGGAGCCACTCCTTAGTTGCCCTGGCTGTGTGTTTCGGGTCGTTGTCATGCTGGAAGACCCAGCCACGACCCATCTTCAATGCTCTTACTGAGGAAAGGAGGTTGTTGGCCAAGATCTCGCGATACATGGCCCCATCCATCCTCCCCTCAATACGGTGCAGTCGTCCTGTCCCCTTTGCAGAAAAGCATCCCCAAAGAATGATGTTTCCACCTCCATGCTTCACGGTTGGGATGGTGTTCTTGGGGTTGTACTCATCCTTCTTCTTCCTCCAAACACGGCGAGTGGAGTTTAGACCAAAAAGCTCTATTTTTGTCTCATCAGACCACATGACCTTCTCCCATTCCTCCTCTGGATCATCCAGATGGTCATTGGCAAACTTCAGATGGGCCTGGACATGCGCTGGCTTGAGCAGGGGGACCTTGCGTGCGCTGCAGGATTTTAATCCATGACGGCGTAGTGTGTTACTAATGGTTTTCTTTGAGACTGTGGTCCCAGCTCACTTCAGGTCATTGACCAGGTCCTGCCGTGTAGTTCTGGGCTGATCCCTCACCTTCCTCATGATCATTGATGCCCCACGAGGTGAGATCTTGCATGGTGCCCCAGACCGAGGGAGATTGACCGTCATCTTGAACTTCATCCATTTTCTAATAATTGCGCCAACAGTTCTTGCCTTCTCACCAAGCTGCTTACCTATTGTCCTGTAGCCCATCCCAGCCTTGTGCAGGTCTACAATTTTATCCCTGATGTCCTTACACAGCTCTCTGGTCTTGGCCATTGTGGAGAGGTTGGAGTCTGTTTGATTGAGTGTGTGGACAGGTGTCTTTTATACAGGTTAACGAGTTCAAACAGGTGCAGTTAATACAGGTAATGAGTGGAGAACAGGAGGGCTTCTTAAAGAAAAACTAACAGGTCTGTGAGAGCCGGAATTCTTACTGGTTGGTAGGTGATCAAATACTTATGTCATGCAATAAAATGCAAATTAATTATTTAAAAATTATACAATGTGATTTTATGGATTTTTATTTTAGATTCCGTCTCTCACAGTTGAAGTGTACCTATGATAAAAATTACAGACCTCTACATGCTTTGTAAGTAGGAAAACCTGCAAAATCGGCAGTGTATCAAATACTTGTTCTCCCCACTGTAGTCCTAGGGCTCAGGTACTGAGGGGAGGGAGAGTGGGAGAGAGAGAGAATTAGAGGGAGCATACTTAAATTCACACAGGACACCGGATATAACAAACTGACCCTGGCCCCCAGGCACATAGACTATTGTAGCATAGATACTGGAGGCTGAAACGGGTGGGTCGGGAGACACTGTGGCCCCGTCCGACAATACCCCTGGACAGGGCCAACCAGGCAGCATATAACCCCACCCACTCTGCCAAAGCAGAGCCCCAACACCACCAGAGGGATATCAACAGACCACCAACCTACTACTCTGAGACAAGGCTGAGTATGGCCCACAAAGATTCCCTCCACTGCACAAGCCCAAGGGGGCGACAAACCGGACAGGAAGATCACGTCAGTGACTCAAGTGACCCCCCCATCCCCCCACCCCAGGGACGGCATGGAAAGCACCAGTAAACCAGTGACTCAGCCCCCGTAATAGGGTCAGAGGCAGAGAATCCCAATGGAGAGACGGGAACCAGCCAGGCAGAGACAGCAAGGGTGGTTCGTCGCTCCAGTGCCTTGCCGTTCACCTTACTACACTCAATCATAGGACCTACTTAAGAGATGGCTCTTCAGTAAAGACTTAAAGGTCGAGACAGAGTCCGCGTCTCTCACATGGATTGGCAGCTCTATAGGAGAAAGCCCTGCCTCCAGCTGCTTTCTTAGAAATTCTAGGGACAATAAGGAGGCCAGCGTTTTGTGACCGTAGCGTATGTGTAGGTATGTACGGCAGGATGAAATCTGAGATTTAGGTAGGAGCAAGCCCATGTAATGCTTTGTAGGTTAGCCCTAGCCTTAACAGGAAGCCAGTGTAGAGAGGCTAGCACGGGAGTAATATGATAACATTTTTTGGTTCTAGTCAAGATTCTAGCAGCCATGTTTAGTTTATTTAGTGCTTTATCCGGGTAGCCGGAGAGTATAGCATTGCAGTAGTCTAATTCAGAAGTGACAAAAGCATGGATTAGCTTTAATAATTTCTTTGTTTCTTGGGACCTAGAACTAGCATCTCTGTTTTGTCCGAGTTTAAAAGTTAAAAAGTTGCCCACTTCCTTATGTCTGAAACACAAGATTGCAGAGTAGACAATTTTGGGGCTTCACCATGATTCGTCGAGATGTACAGCTGTGTGTCATCTGCACAGCAATGGAAGTTAACATTGTGTTTCCGAATGACATCACCAAGATGATGATGAGTTGATCATTTGAATCAGCTGTGTAGTGCTAGGGCAAACACAAAATGTCCACCCCTTTGGGTCCCCAGGACCAGGATTAGGAAACACTGATCTAGAGCATTAGTGCCTCACTGTGCTGCTGGCAAGAATTGAATTACTTATTTTGCCAACATTTACTGACACCGGTCATATTCAGTGGGTCTTGCACGTTCTAAAATTCATAAATTATTCTGCACTCTGGCACACTCAGACAAGAGTGCTCTGAAGTCAGAGTAGATAACCAGAGTGAATTTATGAACGCAAGAGATGTGCTAACTGGATAACAGTTGTTCAGCATAGCTAACTAGCAAAGCAATTCACATTTCTTTCTAGCTAACCAAATGATACCTGAATCTCTAGCTGTTGCCACCGAAAACCATTATGAGGGGAAAAAGTTGGTCACTCACACACTCCTGCAATGACATGACATCCTCCCAGCAGCTAGCTAGCTAGCTAACTTTAGACTCTGTGTTTTTGGCTTGATAAATACATAGCTACATAATAGATACAGTAGGCTAGCCTATAAGCCACGTGATGACTGACTTGTGATCATTTCCCTTGCTAGTTTGATTGTATTGTAACGACCTGATATGGGGTTCTATTTGTTTGGGGTTATGTGTTACATTTGTGTGTGTGTTGTAGTTGTTATTCCGTTCTGTGGGTAATCTCGCAGGGGTTTAAGGGGATAAATAGGGGCTAGTGTCTTTTCAGTGTTCTCTTTTGTTCCTGCCGTGCACCTGTGCGCAGAGCTGTTCATCCTGTGTACCGTAACTTTCCATGTTTTAGTGGCGTGGGCTGTGGCCATAACAGCAGCCTAGAGTAGGTGATTAAACCTGTGTTGCCCTCACATTCGTGTTTCTGACTCGCCTTATTTGTCCCAGCTCGGGCGTTACAGTATTGACATTCCCAGCCTTGGTAAAAAAAATTATAAAAATGTTTTTGTCCAAAATATTGAGTCATTGAAACTGAAACAGTGCATCCCGAATGGTTGGAATGTACCAGGCCAGCTGTGATTTACAACCTGATAGCAATATTTTTTGGACTACCAAGAAATGTATTGGTGAATTATATTAATCATGCATTAAACTAAATCCATCTATTCTGCCCACAATGCCTTGCTGTACGTCATGGATATTTTTGTAAAATATAACCTATTTTTAAAACCTCTTATAAAGTCGGTTTTGTAGCATAAACTGGGAATTTGATATTTAGTACTGATATTATGAGTGTCTGTTTGTCCATATCTGCAAAGTAGTTTAAAAAAACGCTGTCACTTTAAGAGCTCACTGATACTCTATCCAAAGGATAATAGCTGAGGACAGATTCTCATGCCTGTGCTGTGATAATGGGAACAGCTCTCCATAGTCCGCAAATGAGAGTGCCATATGGAGATCATACTGTGTTGATTTACTTCCACACACTAGGTAAGATGAAGAGCCACTTCACTTAAGAAGGGCATGTTGGTGTGTGTGCGTGTGTGTGTGTGTGTGTGTGTTAGATTGAACATACTGTATGCATTCGATTTAATTATAAAGCAGAGTGAGCCAGGAAGCTCACACAACAAGTTGAATTAGGTGCTTAGATAATCTGTAACATAGAGGTGAGCTTGAGAACACAGGTAGAACAGCACTTGGCTTCTACCTACAGGGTCACCGGTTCAAACACTGCTGAGACTAATGCCTGCTCAATCGCTACAAAACACACATACCTGCGCAGTGTGCCAGGGGAGATACTGTACAGGACAGTCATCTTACAGAGCATGAGCAGTCAATGAGAGGATGACCATGGCCATGTTATGATACTTAGGACCACGTTCTCATACTAATAGACCACTTCTTCCTATCCTCGGTTTCCTCTGTACAGCTCTCATTTTTCCGATCAATGTTCATGATGGAGACAAGGCTGGAAACCAATTAAGTGACCAGTTATCTATATTGACATGAATACACATAGAGAAAATGAATGACACAGACATATTTGAATACCAAAGCCCAGTGTCCTTGTGCCTCGTGTTTAGGAAGAGATAAGTGTTTTTAGTATTCTACGAGAGCGGACATCTTTTGGGATTGACAGTGGTGATTGAAGTCTGGACTAATAAAATATTGACCCGATAAGTCGTCAGATGGCACATTTAAGGGGAGAGAGACAAATAAACGGTATTTCAAATCGCTTCAAACCAATAAAAAGGGAGAAAGGGAATATGTGTGGGAAATAACATGCAGAGTTCTATTTCGATCTTTAAACATTTATATTTAATATACTGGTGGACAGATCTTCGGAGGGAAAGCAGCATATTTGAGGTATTAGAATGTCAGAGAAGGACGGTGGACGTCATATAAAACCTCCCTTTTCATTTATTTCTCTCTAAAGTGCCCTAATACTGTCTTATACTTTACTTTAAACCTTTACAGTTCAGACCCTTTGTCTCCCCCTCGGTCTCGGTCTTGACTCAGTCTTGACCCCTCTCTTAAGGTGGTCTCGAACACAACAGTGTTAAACAATGCATTACTTTATGCTGTGTGTCATGTTGTTTCCATGCCGGTTCTGTCTCTGTGTGTCGCTGCGTGGCCAGGCTTGTTTGATTCATTCGTAATGTCATCAAAAAGTATTGCTTCTCCTTCACTAGAGCTAGAATGGTCTGACAACAGAAGATATAACGTCGGGCGCATTAAGTGACGCTATATTTTCTGTTATTTTGTTTATTTTCTTAATTGATAAAATTTTTGGTCCCTCTGAAGGCCTACTGTAGGTCCTATAGTCATGGTTCGCCACTGCAATATACAAGTTATTGGTCATTTTTATTCATATCATTGGAAAGCTCATATTCACAGCTATCAATCAGACACATTTAACTATTCACTTGTACATATCCATTTGACATGTTTGAAGATGAAATATTACAATTATTGATCACGACATCTTCAGAAATTAGCCATTCAGACAGCTTTTGTTTGGGCACATTCTTACCACAATTCTTTGAATAATTGAACACCTTTATATCTGGCACACCTGGCTCATTTGGTTGTGTATTCTACATCACTATGAACAGTTCAGATATAATTGGGCATACAACAATTATATTTTCTACAGGTATGGTCATGCGAAATTGATCCAGTAAGACCCCATTGAGTTGTTTTGTGGCCATATTGGAAAAAGGCTTTGATGGGGTTAATATGTGAATCCTGTGATGGCCCTGTATCCATAAATCGTTTTAAAACCCTGTTCTAGCTGTGTGCCTCTATCACCAAAGTTACAATATGTAGGGATCCCTGCCCGAATGGGTCTCCCCCTTCCCTGGAAAATGAAGTTGCTTATGATGACTTAGTGGATGTTCTTATTTTTGACCCTGCCAACCAGCCATGGAGGCACGTCATTCGCTGTGGAAGTCGAAAACGGCGGCCTTTGGGGCCTCCTTGGCGGTGGGAAGCCAGACCGGATGCAGACTTTGCCGCCCTGGATCTAGAGGTTCCGGCGTCTTCATCCCTGGGGGCTTCCTCTTCGAGATGAGAACCGGAGGTACATGCGCCTTCATCCCCTCTCCAGTGGCTTCTACGGTGAAATTAGGCTTTGTTGGTTATGGGAGGCTCGAACCGGGTGCCAAGAGTTGCTAGTATGCGAGATTCCACCTCTCGCAAGTCCTCAATAGGTCTCCTGAATAATGCGAGGTGAAGGAATGGGTGGATTTCCTCTTCCATCTTTCAGGCTGTTGTCTTAGGCAGCTCTTTGGTAAGAAACATTTCAGTTTCTGGAGCAAAAACCCTGTGCTAACGCAGGCTTGATTACAGGACATTACTAGGCGGCTCTCCACCGTTCTACATCAGCACACAGAGATTGATGCTGTTGTAGTCCATGTGGGATTTGCAATCTTTTTTGCAGGGGTGTGCTGGGGAGCAAACATCAAAGCCGGTGATGCTTCTCGGGTAAATAAGCTGATCAGGAAGGCTAGCTCTGTCCTGGGGATGAGCCTTGACACTCTAGAGGAGGTGGCGGAGAGACGGATCCAACCCTCTGCACGCTATGGTTATGACGCAGAGGAGCACTTTCAGTCACAGACTGATCCCACCACGGTGTGCCAGAGAGCGCTACAGGAGGTCCTTCCTGCCGGCGGCTATTAGGCTATATAATGCCTCACCGGGGTGCCATGCCGTCGGCAACATAGATCTGGAACTGTTGGGGTGCTAGGACCTAGTTTAACAATTATGCATCCATCCGTGAGTAACTCTGGTCCGTCAGCACTCATTCACTCAGGACCTATTTATTTATTCATACAGGTCTGTATATACATACTCATGTACAGTTGTTATATCATATCACGTAAAATATTGCTAGTAATTCTTGGACCTAACTTACGTAGGCATTCACTCAGGAATGCATATTAGTATCCTGCCAGTTGCACCTTTTCTCATTGCTTTTAGTATATCGAATGTGCAATACGTGCAGTTGTCTGTAATTAAACCCTGCGCACCAAGGACTGTATTTTAAGGGAATTACTATTATTACCCCTAATTATATCATACACACATTTAGCTATTAAAGTATCTCTTCCTGTCATTTACCTGTACAGTTTGTGTAACCATGCAAGTATTCATGCTCTACATGCTTTGTAAGTAGGAAAACCTGCAAAACTTGTTCTCCCCACTGTATCTATTTAATGATATTAGGAGTGGTAGCTCAGAACGGCTGATTTTGAAGAATTTATTGGATCTCTAACGAATATCACAATTCTGTCCCTGTGCCCTCGCTGGATCGAGGTAATGAACGCTTTAGCAGGCTTCTAGCACTTCACAACTGTTTACTGCAGCTCCTTGGGTGTAACTTTTGTAAACAACTTTAGCTCTATTCGAACGGGATACGCTTTATTGGGGAGCTCATGTAATGCAATTATGTGCACGAGCACAAATCACCAAATCCATAATTTTAGTCTGTCCAAATCTGCCATGTCAGTAATTTTTACTTGGCTGGAAGGTTATTACACCAGCCCTAAAAACCATGTGTCAAAACTCCCAGGCACCCAGTTTGATTAAGAACGTGAACAAATTGATGCTTAACAAAGTGCTATGGATGTAGCCTACATATTAATTATCTGTCTTGTCACATATCAACTTTCCTAGAGCCATACTTCTCTTTCAAAAGATGAAGTGGACGATATTGTGCCAATTAATTGATTTATTAAATAATAAATGAAATGGCTGCATAGGTTAGAGATCATAGTTCTTATCCAAACTTAAGAGCATTAGGCCATTATTAGGCTATCCCTAGACATTTGAAATATCTTCACGCCTAGAAGAACCTCCAGGCTTCCATCATTGGGGTCCCGAGTGGTGCAGCGGTCTAAGGCACTGCATCTCAGTGCAAGAGGCATCACTACAGGCCCTAGTTTGAATCGAGGCTGTATCACATCTGGATGTGATTGGGAGTGCCATAGGGCGGTGCACAATTGGCCCAGCGTCGCCGGGGTAGGCCGTCATTGTAAATAAGAATTTGTTCTTAACTGACTTTCCTAGTTAAATAAAATTTTAAAAGCTGTCAATTTTGAATGAGGAAAAAAAATTATTACACGGGCAGTTTGGTAAAACTAATGATAATAATGATTACACAACCAACATTCTATTTTAATACTAGTCCTGTGTGAACAATCTTTAGGGTGCCTGGATCCTGTCCAAACAATACAAGGTAGCAATGAGGTAATGACTGATCAAATCAAGCTCCTCAAAAGGTTTTTAAACCCAGCAATATTATTCCGCCACAGCTTCCCATGTTGATAGGGGTATTGTCAATAGTAATTATGTTCCTGTTTAATTACATTTCCATAGATAGCTCTGTTAGTTCCCGCAAGGAACCCACTGTTGTTAGCTCCATCTATGCTATTAATAGTTTTATATCAAGCTATAGTTTTGCTACATGTACTCATAAGCATAGGGGTATTGTCAATACTAATCTTGTGCACACTTACCTGAATTCAATCAGGAAGCCTATTGGGGCTAGCTCATCCGGTTCTGTTGACTCTTGTGTTTCTATGGATACTCCTGCTGTTTTCAAATCTCGCAGAGGGCTTGGACTGTTACATACACATGTGCCAAGCCTGATGTCTAAACTGGACTTTCTAAAATGTCTGGGTGCAAGCCACTAGCGCAGATGTTCTGGTTATCTCAGACACCTGGCTGAATAATTTGATTATGGATAAGGATGTTGCCATTGCAGACTACAACATTTTCAGATGTGATAGACCAAAAAAAAGGAGTAGGGGTGGCAATTTATGTAAGATCTTATTTTATGGCATCATGCTATCTTAGTATGTCTGGCCCCATTCTTTTTTTTTCACCTAACACTCTGTAACAATGCATAGTGTACATATTCAGCCATCCACCCATACTATGCAATGTCTTTTTATAGCTTTTTTGCACTCCAGACTTCTTGTATTTTTATACTTTTTCATACTGCCGCTCTATGTATCATGTACCTGTCTTTTGTGTATTTTCGTTCTGGCATTTTACACCTGCCCTGTGTGTTTTCGTAGCTGCTTGACGAAGAAATTTCCCCTCGGGGATCAATAAAGAATCTGTCCCAAAGAGTTCCTTCATGATCGATATTACACAGAGCTTTTTTCTACTAGTTGTATACCAGACCCTGTTTTGGCACTTGAAGATTTTTCATACATTTTTACCTCACTGACTGATAAACATGCCCCCTTCAAGCAAACTCTCATGTATTCTCAGACCTCTTGATAAGAAATCAAGCACAGGCCATGGCTAGAGAAACTGGCTTCCCAGCTGATTGGCAGCTATTTAGGCAATGCAGAAATCAGTTAGGTGCACTGCCTTGGTTAAACAGGTCAAATCAAACCACTTCCTCTAAATTCTGGAAAAGATTAATTCACTGAAGTGGGTAATTCCTCTACTTCCCTGCCTAAGCATGTCATTTTAGACTCCTGCTTCATTACTGTGATGCTTTTTAATCAGCATTTTCTCTCAGCTTGTTTCCTATTTGAAAGAAATGGTGGTCATACTGGTCTTGGCCAGTCAGTTGACTGTTCTTCCCACACACAGCCTCCAGTTGCCTCGATGGATGATTAGTCAACCTCAAATGGTAATGGTAGAAATGGTAGTCAGGGTTTTTATTTTTGGCAACTCAAAGTTTTTGCTGCCTTATTAGCTATTGACACCAAGAAACCATTAGGGTCTGACAATTTGGACCCGTCCTTGCGTATGCAGTGGCCCTAATTGCTGGCTCAGTAACACACATTTTTTATTTAATGTTAGTATCAGGAAATATTACAAACGTGTGGAACGCAGCTTTTGTTCTACCACTACATAAGGGCAGGGATAGTAGTGATCTTGATAATTATCAACCCATTTCCAGGCTCCCCTGTCTTGCGAAAATATAAAAATCATTGATCAACAAACAGCTACGATATTTTCTATCTGTAAATGGTATTCTTAATGTTAATCAATACAGACATACAGCTATCATGCTTATTGGAAATGATATAGCAAATCCCTTAGATTATAGAAATAATTGTGCTGACACGTTTGTAGACTTTTGAGCTTTTGATACTGTTGACTATGTTATTCTGTTGAATAAGCGGTCCTCGATAGGGTTGGGTACTGATGCTTGCCGATGTTTTCATAATTATCTCAATGACAGAACTCAGGTCATCAAGGTAGATGGTGTCAAATTCTGAGCTCCTTGAGTTACATAAAGCGGTGCCCAAAGGTTCGATACTCAGCCCACTATGGTTTACAATCTATAACATTGGTAATGCTGTAAAAGTTAAAAATATATTAATTTGTATGCAGATGATACTGTGTTTGATATTCCATTCCTCCATCGGTTTCCCAAGCCCTTTACAGAAAAAGCATGTCAGACATGTCTAAAAGAAATCCATGTAAATGAATAGAAGTATGGTGCCAACAAAAATAATGGGTAAGATATGTCATAAAATTGTAGAATAATAGTGAAGACATCAACACTATGAAATAACACATATGGAATCATGTAGTAAGCGAAAAAGTGGTAAACCAATCTATATTTATTTTAGATTATTCTAAGTAGCCACCCTTTGCCTTGATGACAGCTTTGCACAATCTTGGCATTCTCTCAACCAGCTTCATGAGGTAGTCACCTGGAATACATTTCAATGTAATAAGCAAAGATAAATGACAGTCCATCATTACTTTAAGACATGAAGGTCAGTCAATACAGAACATTTCAAGAACTTTTAAAGTTTCTTCAAGTGCAGTCACAAAAACCATCAAGCACTATGATGAAACTGGCTCTCATGAGGACCGCCACAGGAAAGTACGACCCAGAGTTACCTCTGCTGCAGAGGATAAGTTCATTAGAGTTACCAACCTCAAAAATTGTTTTTCAACAGGACAATGACCTAACACACCTCCAGAAGGAGAGTGATTAGAGTGCTGCACAGTCACCGGACCTCAACCCAATTGAGATGGTTTGGGATGAGTTGGACCGCAGAGTGAAGGAAAAGCAGCCAACAAGTTCTCAGCATATGTGCGAACTCCTTCAAGAGAGAGAGAATGCCAAGAGTGTGCAAAGCTGTCATCAAGGCAAAGGTCGGCTACTTTGAAGAATCTAAACTATAGGCGAGGCAGCAAACACAAACTGGTTTGCAAACAGCACAAACACAAAAACCCACAACACAGGTGGGAAATCAATTAACTTAAATAGACTCCCCAATTAGAGACAATAAGGCACAGCTGCCTCTAATTTTGGACCAAACCCAAACTAAACATAGAGTTATCCAGAGAGGTCTCTGGACACTAAACCCTGAACACCATAAAGGTTTCCAGAGACCTCTCTGAACATAGATCATTAAACCATCACTTTCTACTACATATAATATGATTAAATTATATCTTTATATTAAAAACCAAAGTCTATCAGAATTCCAGTCATTCAAATAAATGTTATACTCCTTGATCTTCCAGAATAGGACTTGGAAATATGGAAGCATAGATTAGCCAAATTGTTTTACCTGAGCATGACCCCAAAACTAAGGACTTATTAGCCAGCCCTACTCTGTTGTCATGGAGAACTGATTGGGCTCATTTATTCGAATTGAACAATAAATGCTGCGCTCACGGAATGGCATGCTTTGCCAAGAGTGTGCAAAGCTGTCATCACAGCAAAGGGTGGCTACTATGAAGAATCTAAAATCTAAAATATATTTTGATTTGTTTAACACTTTTTTGGTTTCTACATGATTTCTTATGTGTTATTTCATAGCTTTGATGTCTTCACTACTATTCTACAATGTAGTAAAATAGTACAAATAAAGAAAAACCCTTGAACGAGTAGGTGTGTCCAAACTTTTGACTGGTACTGTATATATAATTTATAAGTAAAAAAATGTATGTAGCAACTACAGATTAACCCTTTAAGTCTATCAAACTTGTGCAAGTTTGAGCATGTGTCCATTAGGCCTACGGATAAAAAAAAAAGCCCCACTTTTATTCCATAGGCTTGGATCCGCACTTTGCAGCTTTTGCAAGAGCGCATTTTTCACTGGTTTCAAAAACAATGATTGATAGGCAGTTCAGGTCAATGCTCAACATCTACTATTGGCACCAGGGATTGATAATGTCATGTCCAGTGTACTGAGAACTATATTTAGCATTTAATCTTGGCATTTGTATATAAATATCTCGTCATTTCAGCACCACTTAAAGTCACATTGTATCTCTAATATGACCATGAACAGCACATAGCAATGGCATTATGATAAAGGACACTGCATGCACATTACACTACGTTCCTCCCATATTAATCCTGTCTTCCATACCATGAGGATACCATGAATAGAAGTAATATTATTATTTAAGTTGATATTAATCCGAATTCTGCAGCAGCAGAAGACCATCTCTCTAATGGTTGGTAATGTAGGGGAGTGTCAGGTTCTGACTGAGACCAGGTCTCTTGACTACACTATAGAGTCGATAGACCACAGTCAGGACCTGACAATAGAGTTTTTCTTGGTAACTCTGTGGTATTTTGGTTGATCCCCAATTAGAGGCAGCTGTCTCTAATTGGGGATTCTATTTATGTTTGATGATCTCCACCTGCGTTGTGGATCGTTGTATGATCATGTGCCTGTTGCAGGGTGCGCTAAAGTTCATGTGGCTACCCTTTTGGTTCGATATTTATTGTTTTGTTTCAGTAAATAAACATGTTTGGTGGCAACTATCGCTCTGCGCCTCGTTCCCTTCACACGCCGCGTGACAGGGAGACGGTGAAGCATGTGTCCTCTACCGTCTGACAGGCTGTCTGATTTCCCCAGGGATTACGCCTGGAATTATTCAGATAATCTAACAGCCACTTTAGTCACGCTGTGTTGATGCTTGTTTGTGTGTGTGTAATGTATTTACTGTATGTGTGCATATATTGTTTGTTTAATTATGTGGATCTGCGTGCGTGTTTCCGCCTGTATATATGTGTGTGTTAAATATTTGTACAGACATGTTTTGTTTGTTTAAATTTGTCTGCGTATGTGACAATCCGTATTACGGAAATTCAGCTTTACGGCGTGATTGAAATTGAAAGGAAATGTTCCCGTGTTAGCAGAGTATATGTCGGCTCAGTCTGAAATTACCTTTACGTTTCCATTTTGCAATCAGTGATATAGATATAAGTTCATGCATGTGTTTGTACATGTTTATATTTACATACATAGTGTGTGTTGGCTGTCATGTTGACAGGGATTAGGTGACGCCTACCCCACAGGGATTACCTGGCCGGGCCGGATCAAGGTGTTTGTCTTTGATAAGGTCTGTAGTAGCAACCATAGAGAGAGAGGGAGAGGGACAGAAAGAAAGAAAAAAACAGAGAAAGAGACAGAGAGAAAGGTAGATAGAGAGACCGCAGTCACTGGATTATTAGGCAACACAGGGGTTGTCTAGAGAGGGAGAGAGATAAACATAAAAAGAGAGAGAGAGAGAGAGATGAAACATGCAAAGCAGTGTCAACAAGCAGAGGTAGATTAGAAGGAGGACAAACACCTTTCCCAGGTCAGGTTAATCCTCCTACATGCAACTCTACACACACACACACAACACACACACACACACCTCTCTGCTGTGTACCTCTCAGCTACAAGAATCCTTTTAGATAACCAGTGCTACACCACTTCAAAGTCAACAAGGCAGCGCAGCTAACTGATCAGCAAATTAGCAGGTAATTTGCGTAAGAAAATTAGAATGACATTATCTTAGCTCATAACTGGCTGTACCAAGCATCAGAGTGCCAGACTGAGCCGGGTACCTGCAACTGACAGGTATTGGGAGCCGCAAGCGCCTTGGGTTAGATCCAAAATGGGGTCGCAGGAGAGGTGAGCATATTGAAGCAGTGGCATAGCCTGTGATGCAGGTCCAGAAGCACTCTGAATTTCAAATAGAGAGCACATTAAAAGCTACATAAATAATGGCCTTAGTATTTTAGTGGGAACACATACATACAGTTAGAGGTCTCTTTTGGCACTGTTTAATGCAGCGGGAGTGTGTGTGTGTGCTTGCGTGTCTGTGTGAGCGGGAAGCAAGGTATCTTCGGAATACTAATCCCCTCACCCTGCCTTCCTGGAAGACAACCAAGTTCTTTGAAATGTTCACATGAACATTAGTGTGTGTGTGTGTGCGCGTGTATGTATGTGGTTAAAGTCGCTAACAAGGTTCAAGTTCTCGATTGCTCGTCTCCCCGTCTAATATTTCCATGGAAACTGTGGGGAAGGGCCAGGCTTTCTGGGAGACAGCGATGGATGATACCCAGAGTATGTGGTACACTACATGACCAAAAGTATGTAGACACCTGCTCGTCAAACATCTCATTCCAAAATCATGGGCATTAATATGGAGTTGGTACTCCCTTTGCTGCTATAACAGCCTCCACTCTTCTGGGAAGGCTTTCTACTAGATGTTGGAACATTGCTATGGGGACTTCAGCCACAAGAGCATTAGTGAGGTTGTTTCAGTAAATAAACATGTTTGGTGGCAACTATGCCTAGCTCTCAGTCGGTGTTCCAATGCATACCAAATGTGTCCGATGGGGTTGAGGTCAGGGCTCTGTGCAGGCTAGTCAAGTTCTTCCACACTGATCTTGACAAACCATTTCTGTATGGACCTCGCTTTGTGCACAGTAGCATTGACATGCTGAAACAGGAAAGGTCCTTCCTCAAACTGTTGCCAAAAAGTTTGAAGCACAGAATTGTCTAGAATGTCATTGTACTCTGTAGCGTTAAGATTTCCCTTCACTGGACCTAAGAGGCCTAGCCCGAACCATGAAAAACAGACCGAGACCATTATTCCTCCTCCATCAAACGTTACAGTTAGCACTATGCATTGTGGCAGGTAGCGTTCTGCTGGCATCCGCCAAACCCAGATTTGTCCGTCGGACTGCAAAGACTCAATCATGGACACTCTTACTGACAATTGTGGCTGCTTTGCGTGATATATTGTAATCTCTACCTTCTTGCCATTTGGTCTGTGCCCAATAATGTTTGTACCATGTTTTGTGCCGCTACCATGTTGTGTTGCTACCATGTTGTTGTCATGTTATGTTGCTACCATGCTGTGTTGTCATGTGTTGCTGCCTTGCTATGTTGTTGTCTTAGGTCTCTCTTTAGGTAGTGTTGTTTTGTCTCTCTTGCCGTGATGTGTGTTTGGTCCTATATTTATGTTTTATTTTGAATACCAGCCCCCGTCCCCGCAGGAGGTCTTTTGGCTTTTGGTAGGCAGTCATTGTAAATAAGACCTGACTTGCCTAGTTAAATAAAGGTTAAATAAAAATAAATAAAATAAAATACATTTTATACACCTGTCAGTAACGGGGTGTGGCTGAAATAGCTGAATCCACTAATTTGAAGGAGCTTCCACATACTTTAATATACATGTATATAGTGTATGAACACGTCCACAGAGGGAGAGAGAGCGAAAGAGAGAGGGGGGGGGATGGCGTGAGAGTGACATTGAGAGAGAGAGAGAGAGAGAGAGAGAGAGAGAGAGAGAGAGAGAGAGAGAGAGAGAGAGAGAGAGAGAGAGAGAGAGAGAGAGAGAGAGAGAGAGAGAGAGAGATGGCGAAAGAGGGGGAGAGGGAGAAAGAGAGAGATGGTTAAAAATAACAATTCTCTCCTGGACCTCAGCTCTTTCCTATACCAGCCTAAGGATATCAGGGATACATTTAATTTAGGAGATGAATGGCTTTGGTCCATCTCATTATTACATCTCTCTGAGATCATTCCACTACACCTACTGTACACCTATATCCTTCTTTTCTTCACTCCACCTCTTTCTTTTCTTTGACTGTCATTGGACAGGCAGAGCAAATGTATTCAATTACAGAGGAATAGGACGCCACACAGCATTTCCATAATTTACAGACAACGTTTGGAGTGTTTAAGGTGTGAGACCAGTAAGGGAATATTTCATTCTATACCTCCATCATACAACAGCTGATTCAGACTGTGTTGATTTCTTACCTGCTGTCAGTCACATACTAACCAATCTGATGGCGGGAGCTGATTGTCAGCGTTTCAGGTGATTGAGAAATAGATGTACTTTCTCAGTTAAGAACGCTAAATCAAGCTACTTTCTAAGTTACATCTTAGACTCTGCTGGTGATCAACATTTTGGAAAACAGTGGAATTGAAGCGTGGAACTTCCTCTTCTTCCCTGCCAAAGCAAGTTTTGTCAGACTCAGATATTTTCCACTCCATGACTTTGATACAATGTGAATCATACAAATACTACTGTTTATTTTCCATTCAAACATTCTACAGTACAGTACTGCAATTGCTTGTTGAACGATCATGCTTGTCACTGTAGTGGTCACCAACACAAATTTGCCAAAATGGAATTTGCGGAAAACAAAGAAGGCTAAGAAAACAAGGAAAGAAAGAGCATTTCACCTAGGTAAGAGGGTTAGAGTACTCTACAGTACTTTAATAGCAATAACAGTTAATTCTCGGTCAGCATCCTGTCTACGACTAGGGTCAGGCCAGAGATTTTCATCAACATCACAGGCTATGTTTTCCCTTGTCAAACAGCGGGGGGGAAAATGCCCTGGAATGCCTGAGCCATCCCTGACAGGACTCCACAGCAATGTCCCCACAAGCTTCCTCCATGGCTTAGAGGAGGTTATTCTGTAAATAGGGATTTCTGTCATAGACCCACCGCCATGCTGAGAAGAACTCCTCTATCGGATTGAGGAAAGGGGAGTATGGTGGGAGGAACACATTTGTGAATCTTGGATCATTCATGAACCAGTTCCGGACCAGAACAGCATGGTGTAAACTTACGTTGTCCCAAACAACATAGCAAGGCTGCACTTCCGTCCAGAAAAGTCAGAAGACGTTGAGTGTTAAATGGGCCAAGAGTAGCATGGCGGTGAAGAAGTCCATTGTTGCTGATGGCTGCACAAAGTGTAACATTACCCCCACGCTGGCCAGGGACGTCCACGAGAGCACGTTGGCCAATAATGTGGCCCCCTCTTTGTCTTCACTTTGTGTGGTTGAATCCTGCCTCATCCACAAAGATGAACTCATGCAAGGTGTCACTGGCATCAAGCTGGAGTATTGTCTGTATGAGATTTGATTACATTACATTTCAATACAGCCAATCCAGTATTGTTACAGTAAGCCAAGAACTACAGTAAATCACAACATGTAAGTTATCTGTAGCCTACACAGTACAATAGTTGATATTTACACACAAATTCTGGAATACATGTAAACACATACCTGGACATATTGGAAATGCAGCTCTTTCACTCTCTCGGAGTTCGTCTCAATTGGAACCCGGTTCATGCGCATATGGTTGCGCCGAAGGATGCAATCAATTGTTGAAATGCTGACTCTCTCTATATTTTGGAAAATGTCATTGTCTTCAATAATTCTTGCCTGGATTTCTCTGAGGCGTATGAGGTTGTTTACCACAACCATGTTCACAATGGCGTTGACTTGGGCATCAGAAAAAATGCTTGGTCTACCACCAATAACTGGTTGTCTTTCAATTCTGCAAAACAAACAGTTTGACATTGTCACACATTATTGACAATCTGAATCCTCAACTTCATGTCATTTTCTTGTATTGTCTGCTTCTGTAATGCATATAGTTTCATGGTACTATACGTACAGAAAAGTCCAACTTCATAGTATTGTACCTGTTTTCATCCCTGAAAGTCCGGACAATTGATGAAACACTGAAACGGCTAAGGTTTGGCTGTACTCTCAGCCCAGCTTCCCTCATTGTCATACCGTGTACAACAACTTGGTCCACTACAGTAGCACGGATCTTATTTGAGATTGTTCTTCTTCATCCTCTCCCTCTCCCTCGTTCACCTCCTCTAATTCTTACCATTCCGCTGCCTCGTTCTCTGATGTTTGCATCCATGATTCTGAAACACAGGTGAGCTTACCTGTTGCCTTTTTTATTCATATATTTTTGGTCGTTAGTGCTTACACCTGGACAATTGTTTGTTAAGGGTGTTTGAATTGCGCTGGTTTAAGTTTACTTATTGAACGGCAAAAGTGAGAGGTGTGTTTAGACTTTTGCAAAGAAGTGTGAATGGACCAGATAAATGGGGCAAAAAGGTTAAATAGTGTTTATAGACTCTCCCAGCCTCCAGAGAGAGAGAGAGAGAGATGAGCCAGGAAGAGTGAGAGAGAGAGAGAGAGAGAGATGAGCCAGGAAGAGTGAGAAAGAGAGAAAGAGAGAGAGCGAGAGAAAAAGAAAGAGACATTAAGAGAGAGTGATGGGGAGAGAGATACCCTAACAAAAATCCACTGGGGCTGATTTGCTTGATCCTTTCTTGATGCAGCTTTCTGCTCCCCTGATTGTGGAGTCATTGACACATTTGTAATCTGACGATCATCTCGGGTGCTATCGGCAGTGTTTGGATGGTGGCCCATGTGCTCCCTCTCCACAAAGGTGGTGACCCCTCTGACCTAAATAATTGTATCTCTATATTTTAAAATTGTCTTGCCTAGCAAAAATTGTAAAATCATTAATCAACTGTCAGCTTAGATACTTTCTAGCTACAAGATTGTAAGTGTTCACCAGTCTGGTTTCAGGCGGGGTCATACACCATCTCTGCTGCAACCTTGGTGTTAAATTATGTGGTTAAGCGTATGGATAGGAGGAAGCACTGTGCTGCCCCACTATTTATTGATTCAAAGATTGTCTGCAAATCGGTATGGATCAGGCGTCATGCAATTGGTAAAAAGTTTACTTGACTGACAGGACACAATGTGTTTTTTTTCTGATGGCGTTGTCAGGTTTCCTTTATATCACGAAAGGTGTCCCACAAGGATCGATTTTAGGTCCTGTACTCTCTGTCTATATACAATTTTTTTTTTTGCATACAGCTGTATGCAGATGACACTGTTGTGTATGCTATTGCCCCCATGGTTGACCAGGCTCTTTCAGAGCTTCAGTCTGCCTTCGTTGCTTTGCAGAAAGCCTTTGTTGAACTGAAATAGGTACTTAATGCAGGTAAAACCAAGTATATGTTATTCTCTAAATCACGTACAAATGTATCTGATGAATTATACATACAAGTATTTGATACACTGCCGATTTTCCTACTTACAAAGCATGTAGAAGTCTGTAATTTTTATCATAGGTACTCTTCAACTGTGAGTGACGGAATCTAAAACAAAAATCCAGAAAATCACATTGTATGATTTTTAAGTAATTAATTTGCATTTTATTGCATGACATAAGTATTTGATACATTAGAAAAGCAGAACTTAATATTTGGTACAGAAACCTTTGTTTGCAATTACAGAGATCATATGTTTCGTGTAGTTCTTGACCAGGTTTGCACACACTGCAGCAGGGATTTTGGCCCACTCCTCCATACAGATCCTTCAGGTTTCGGGGCTGTCGCTGGGCAATACGGACTTTCAGCTCCCTCCAAAGATTTTCTATTGGGTTCAAGTCTGGAGACTGGCTAGGCCACTCCAGGACCTTGAGATGCTTCTTACGGAGCCACTCCTTAGTTGCCCTGGCTGTGTGTTTTGGGTCGTTGTCATGCTGGAAGACCCAGCCACGACCCATCTTCAATGCTCTTACTGAGGGAAGGAGGTTGTTGGCCAAGATCTCGCGATACATGGCCCCATCCATCCTCCCCTCAATACGGTGCAGTCGTCCTGTCCCCTTTGCAGAAAAGCATCCCCAAAGAATGATGTTTCCACCTCCATGCTTCACGGTTGGGATGGTGTTCTTGGGGTTGTACTCATCCTTCTTCTTCCTCCAAACACGGCGAGTGGAGTTTAGACCAAAAAGCTCTATTTTTGTCTCATCAGGCCACATGACCTTCTCCCATTCCTCCTCTGGATCATCCAGATGGTCATTGGCAAACTTCAGACGGGCCTGGACATGCGCTGGCTTGAGCAGGGGGACCTTGCGTGCGCTGCAGGATTTTAATCCATGACGGCGTAGTGTGTTACTAATGGTTTTCTTTGAGAATGTGGTCCCAGCTCTCTTCAGGTCATTGACCAGGTCCTGCCGTGTAGTTCTGGGCTGATCCCTCACATTCCTCATGATCATTGATGCCCCACGAGCTGAGATCTTGCATGGTCCCCCAGACCGGGGGAGATTGACCGTCATCTTGAACTTCTTCCATTTTCTAATAATTGCGCCAACAGTTGTTGCCTTCTCACCAAGCTGCTTGCCTATTGTCCTGTAGCCCATCCCAGCCTTGTGCAGGTCTACAATTTTATCCCTGATGTCCTTACACAGCTCTCTGGTCTTGGCCATTGTGGAGAGGTTGGAGTCTGTTTGATTGAGTGTGTGGACAGGTGTCTTTTATACAAGTAACGAGTTCAAACAGGTGCAGTTAATACAGGTTATGAGTGGAGAACAGGAGGGCTTCTTAAAGAAAAACTAACAGGTCTGTGAGAGCCGGAATTCTTACTGGTTGGTACGTGATCAAATACTTATGTCATGCAATAAAATGCAAATTAATTATTTAAAAATCATACAATGTGATTTTCTGGATTTTTGTTTTAGATTCCGTCTCTCACAGTTGAAGTGTACATATGATAAAAATTACAGACCTCTACATGCTTTGTAAGTAGGAAAACCTGCAAAATCAGCAGTGTATCAAATACTTGTTCTCCCCACTGTATGTACATTGGATGGTGACCTCATTGATCGTGTCCCAACAGTATAAATGTCTAGGCATCTGGATTGACAAAAAACTATCTTTCAGAAAGAATGTTGATTAGTTAGTTAAGAAATTAAGAATTAAAATGGATGGCCTTATTTTATAGAAATAGGTCACACCTTTCATTAAACAGCAGGAAACAAATAATTCAGTTGACTTTCATACCGGTTAATAGACTATGGGGATATTGCCTATGTGAATGCAGCTACCACTTTATTAGACTCAGTTTATCATAGGACAGTACACTTTATTACAGATGATAGGTTTACATTTTAGTTATTTAGCAGACACTCTTATCCAGAGCGACTTACAGTTAGTTAGTCATACATGTTCATACTTTTTTTTGTACTGGTCCCCCGTGGGAATTGAACCCACAACACTGGCTTTGCAAGCGCCATGCGCTACCATCTTAGCTACACAGATTCACATCACTGCATTCTGTATCAGAAAGTAGGCTGGCCTTCTTAGAAATCTCATAGATTGATGCATTGCACTCTTTTTGTTTATAAACCCTCCCTGCATAAACTTCCTGTGTTCTTCATTGTTAAATTATAGACCCGGTGTCAGGGATGGCTAACTCTGGAGATCGCTTCAATCTCAACTGAGTTACGTAACTCTGCTTTTAGGTTTTTTTGCACCCTTATTTTTTGAATAATCTCCAAGGCTCTCTAAAACTGATTGAGAACCTTTTTACTGAAGAATATGTTTGTTTTCTATGACTGTGTTTTACTTTTAGTATATTGATGTGAATATTGATGTGTATATGGATTTGTATTGATATGTATGCAGGGCTCATCTGAAAAAGAGACCTTGGTCTCAGCATGACTCCCTGTCGAAATAAAGGTTCTGACAAGTAAAATAAAATAAATCTCAGGCTAACTACAGGTCACAGTAGTTAGCCTTGTCAGAAGTTTCAATGGATCAATCTATAGATACTCTTGGCATATACCGCTACCTTTATAATGATCCACCATAATCGATACATAAAAACCAAAACATTCCAATATATGATTAGACAACATCAGTGACAGGCAACTGGCGGCCCTTTTGAAGGCCCGCGGATCAATTTCCCCCTAAAATGTGGAACTCAGTCGGGGTCTCAACTTAATGTTGAGCATTAGAATAGGTTGTGCATCAGCAGTTTCTCTTCTTATGACAGTCACTATTAGGTCACTCAATTAGCCTATGTTAGATTGGTAAGTTTGGTAAGTCTCGTCAGCTATCTAAACTTGTAGTATTCATGGTCAAATTACCGACCAGGAGGGGCTCCCGTTGTTTTTTTGTTAGTCACTCTCACTCAGATATCATATTTAAAACTGCATGGCAGTTGTATTAGAATTGCATGAAATTGCTTATAACATTTCAGAATCTTCTCTCTGCACCATGCCAAAATGTGTCGAATTGCACCAAGCTTGTTTTAAAACAAACTTTTTCTCTACGGCCCTTGGCAATATGTGTAGAAATTGGAAATTAACTAATTAAAATGTTTATATCTGCTGTCAAGAGGGGGGGCAGCAGCAACATTTCACTTAGGGCCCCAAAAAGTCTCTGACTGCATGTGCGGGTACAGTATGGATATGGGTATGACCTATTGATGGAAAACAAAATAACAGTTTTGATGTTCCCAGTGGTCAGTAGCTGGTCAGAGAGACTGTGTTTGTATTGCCTGACATCTCTGTGTGTGAGAAGGTTAATGGGGTTGTTCCAGGAGACAGGGGGAGAGAATGAGTTTGGGGTGAGTCCCATTTGCAGCTCATCATTACCCTCTCACTCAGATAGTGATCTACAGTACAAATCTTTAAGAACACTCTTTTTGTTTACCACCAGCTTCCAACTTACCTAACTTCATTGTTAAGATAAAAAATGTAAAGTTATCAAACCCACCCACACGGTTGGTTCACTCTGGAGACTCCTTTGGTGTCTACAGATTTAGGTAAAATCAGCCTTTAATCTCTCTTGCACCCGATCTTTAAAATAATCTCAAAAATACATTTCCATTGGATTCTTTGATGTACCTAGGGCAATTCAGATAGCTGACAAAGGATTTTTATAATGAAGAATGTGTTTGTTTTAATTGACTGTGTTTTGTTTCTTAATCTATAATTGCCTATTGATGTGTTCGTTTTTGTATTGTGCACGGCTCATTTGCAAAAGAGACTTTAGTCGCAATATGATTTCCCTGTTGAAATAAAGGTAAATAAAACAAAAGTAATAGTGATAAATACAACTGGCTCAGAGAGATAACGGACCAATCTTTCCACTGTTTTGGAGTTATTGCATTTTCTCCCAGGTCCCTAAACGAAACAGAAAACTTTACCGGTGTTAACTAGATTGATAATCCATAAATTCTATCGATGTAAAACATTATTCTGGTGAGAACGACTTTATTTAGTCTTCTGGTTCAGAAATTAAGTTGTGTAATAATGTGAAATGACACAGGGAAAAAGTATTGAACACATGAAGAAAGGGAGGTGCAAAAAGGTATGGAAAGCCAAGACAACAGCTGAAAACTATCAGTAATTAAAAAGCAATCCAGCCCCCTGTCAGTGCAAATTAATATCAGCTGGTTCAGTCCCAACTGATGGCCTACAAAAATGTCTCATTGCCAAGGTGTCACACAAGACACATCTCATGATGGGTAAAAGCAAAGAGCTGTCTCAAGACCTTCGCAACCTAATTGTTGCAAAACATAATGATGGCATTAGTTATAGGTGCATTTCTAAGCTTCTGAATGATCGAGTGAGCACTGTTGGGGCCATAATACGGAAGTGGAAAGACAATCATTTCACCCTAAATTTGCCTCGACCAGGTGCTCCTCGCAAGATTTCTGACAGAGGAGTGAAAAGAATAATCAGAAGAGTTGTCCAAGAGCCAAGGACCACTTGTGGAGAGCTTCAAAAAGACCTGCAAGTAGCAGGTACTGTTGTCTCAAAGAAAACAGTAAGTAATGCACTCCACCGCCATGGCCTGTATGCACGCTCACCACGCAAGACTCCATTGCTGAAAGCTCGTTTAAAGTTTGCTGCACAACATTTGGAAAAGCCAGTGAAATACTGGGAGAATATAGTTTGGTCAGATGAGAGCAAAATTAAACTGTTTGGATGTCATAATACACACCATGTTTGGAGGAGAAATGGCACTGCACATCACCCTAAAAACACCATACCAACAGTGAAGTTTGGAGGTGGGAACATCATGGTGTGGGGCTGCTTTTCAGAAAATGGTACTGGCAAACTTCACATAATTGGAGGAAGGATGAATGGGCAAATTTCCCGAGACATTCTTGACAAAAATCTGCTGCCATCTACCAGGATGATGAAGATGAAACGAGGGTGGACATTTCAGCAAGACAATGATCCCAAACACACAGCCAAGTAAACTCTCAATTGGTTTCAAAGAAAGAAAATAAAGCTGCTAGAATGGCCCAGCCAATCACCTGACTTAAATCCCATTGAAAATCTATGGAAAGAACTGAAGATCAAGATTCATAGAAGAGGCCCACGAAACCTTCAAGATTTGAAGACTGTTTGTGTGGAAGAATGGGCCAGAATCACACCAGAGCAATGCATGAGACTAGTTTCTCCATACAGGAGGCGTCTTGAAGCTGTCATTACCAACAAAGGCTTTTGTACAAAGTATTAAATAAATATCAGTAAGTGTGTTCAATACTTTTTCCCTGTGTCATTTCACATTATTACACATAACTTAATTTCTGAACTTATTTGTTTTGGTTTCTTTGTATGTATGGATTACTTGGGTTGTTACCAACATCTGGTGAACATTTCATGTCAATAGCACCTTTGGAAATATATTTACTGAGACAAATGGTGACGTGTTCAATACTTATTTCACCCGCTGTATGTAAAACTGAGCCTGCGCAGACCGCAAAAAACAACAGTAAACGGGATAACATGTTTACATGCCACAATATCCCATTTTAGATCAGCATATCCCAGGCATCTTATATGGGTTTCTCATATCCGGGATACAAGCTTGTACAGGTTATAGTAAAATGGGATATGATGTTTATATGCATCAATTCAAAAACAGAATACTTGAGTATCCTGAATAATAACGGGATATTGGTGCGCATGTAAAGTGAGATTATTATCGGCACAAATATCCTCTCCCCAAACTATCACTCCGAATCCCATTCAACATCAACTCTCAGCTCAAACAAAAACATTTTAGATCACTCTCCAAAGAAACGGGCACAGCGACACAACTAAAAGTTGTTTCCTCTTTCTTCTGTTTCTTCAATCTTGTTTTGAATAAACATAATTTCTCTTCATGTTTCTCTCTGATGCGTTCCCTCCTCCAATTTGCCACATCCTCAGTCTATTTAGTGTTCAACCGAGCATATGACTTGAATAGCTAGAAAACAAATGATCGCTCAGTGAGAGAGAGAGAGAGAGAGAGGTCTTTGATCAGGTCCTCTGGTAAATACACCAGCATCCTCAGAGAAAGGGAACGAGGGAGAGAGAAAGACGGAGATAAAGTGAGAGCGCGAAATGAGGGAGAGTATTTAAAAATATTAAAACATTTAAGAAGGGGTGGGGAAGATACAGTTGAAGTCGGAAGTTTACATACACCTTAGCCAAATACATTTAAACTCAGTTTTTCACAATTCCTGACATTTAATCCTAGTTAAACTTCCCTGTCTTAGGTCAGTTAGGATCACCACTTTATTTTAAGAATGTGAAATGTCAGAATAATAGTAGAGAGAATTATTTATTTCAGTTTTTTTTTCTTTCATCACATTCCCAGTGGGTCAGAAGTTTACATGCACTCAATTAGTATTTGGTAGCATTGCCTTTAAATTGTTTAACTTGGGTCAAACATTTCAGATAGCCTTCCACAAGCTTCCCACAATGAGTTGGGTGAATTTTGGCCCATTCCTCCTGACAGAACTGGTGTAACTGAGTCAGGTTTGTAGGCCTCCTTGCTCGCACACACTTTTTCAGTTCTGCCCACACATTTTCTATAGGATTGAGGTCAGGGCTTTGTGATGGCCACTCCACAACTTTGGAAGTATGATTGGGGTCATTGTCCATTTGGAAGACCCATTTGCAACCAAGCTTTAACTTTCTGACTGATGTCTTGAGATGTTGCTTCATTATATCCACATAGTTTTCTTCCTCATGATGCCATCTATTTTGTGAAGTGCAACAGTCCCTCCTGCAGCAAAGCACCACCACAACATGATGCTTCCACCCCCGTGCTTCACGGTTGGGATGGTGTTCTTCGGCTTGCAAGCCTCCCCCTTTTTCCTCCAAACATAACGATGGTCATTATGGCCAAACAGTTCTATTTTTGTTTCATAAGACCACAGGACATTTCTCCAAAAAGTACAATCTTTGTCCCCAATCTTTGTCCCCATAGTCTGGCTTTTTTTATGGCGGTTTTTGAGCAGTTGCTTCTACTTTGCCGAGCGGCCTTTCAGGTTATGTCGATATAGGACTCATTTTTACTGTGGATATACTGTAGATACTTTTGTACCTGTTTCCTCCAGCATCTTCACAAGGTCCTTTGCTGTTGTTCAGGGATTGATTTGCACTTTTCACACCAAAGCACGTGTTTGGAAATTGCTCCCAAGGACGAACCAGACTTGTGGAGGTCTACAATGTTTTTTCTGAGGTCTTGGCTGATTTCTTTAGATTTTCCCATGATGTCGAGCAAAGAGGCACTGAGTTTGAAGGTAGGCCTTGAAATACATCCACAGGTACACCTCCAATTGACTCAAATTATGTCAATTAGCCTATCATAAGCTTCTAAAGCATTTTCTGTTTTTTTCCAAGCTGTTTAAAGGCACAGTCAACTTAGTGTTTGTAAACCTCTGACCCACTGGAATTGTGATATAGTGAATTATAAGTTAAATAATAATAACAAAGTAGATGTCCTAACAGACTTGCCAAAACTATAGTTTGTTAACATGAAATCTATGGAGTGGTCGAAAAATGAGTTTAAATGACTTCAACCTAAGTGTATGTAAACTTCCGACTTCAACTGTATATTTAGAAATTGCGGCAGGTAGCCTAGCGGTTGAGAGCATTGGGCCAGTAACTGAAAGGTTGCTGGTTCAAATCCCTAATCCTGAAAAGTGGAAAAATCTACTGTTCTGCCCTTGAGAAAAGGCAGTTAACCCGCAACAACAACTGCTTCCCGGGCACTGATGACGTCCATTAAGGCAGCCTCCTGGACCTCTCTTATTCAGAGGGGTTGGGTTAAACACATTTCGGTTGAATGCATTCAGGTATGCAACTGACTAGGTACCCCCTTTCCCTTGTGTAAGAGAGAGCCCCCTCGCCTCTGTCAGGCTCTGGCCATAGAGAAGCTTTGCTTGTCTATATTTCTATGGTCAGAGTCTGGCAGATCTATTATTTCTACTTCTGTGTGGTGTTGTGTGTGGGATCCCTAATTAGAGGCAGCTGCTATGCATTACCTCTAATTAGGGATCCTACTTATATGTCTGTGTTCCACTCCCTTGGCGTGGTTCATTGTTGTATGTTGTCCCGTGTTCGTGAGTACGTGTGTTTCTATTATTATATTGCATTTGTTATTTTGTATGGTTCGCATCAGTATAGTTCATTCATTTAATAAACGATGTCGAACTATTGCTACACTGCGCCTTGGTCTCTCTACACACCCGAACGTGACAGCCTCAACCAGTCAAATGTGGCGCAGTGGGACATCTGCCTTAGTTATCCTCCAAACAACAATACCTCCATCATTATGGTGCCTCGTAATCATTACTGTGCTATGGAGAGAGCCAGATCAATAGATGTGTACCGGCAGAAATAAGTCCTAAAAGGAGATCAATGTTTCATCTGTGATACTACTACTATAATGGGACAAGGATGGTTGGATTTTATTGCTCACTAATGAGGGTTCAGAGAGGGAGCAGGGAGATGGGGCGATGTTACTTATATACTGAATACAGCCTAGCCTACTCTATAATGTTTAAAAAGGCACAGAGAACAGAGGAGATTAAGGGTTGAAGTTGCAGTAGTATCTCCAATTCAATGAGATATGCAAAAAAAATTACATGATACTTACATACTGAACATAGCCTACTCTCTAATGTGGTGGCATCTCTTAAATAAGAGATATGTTCAAAAACCTAATCAGCGCCCGCTAAGGTAGTGGTGTATGTGTTGGTCGGGTCTGAACATAGCAGAGGTTGGTGATATTATAAATATGGATCTCTCCCCACCTCCCAAAGAACTATGTAGTATTCACAATGAAAAACGTTCTCCCTTTATGTATTCCGGGTCAGATAGCATCCAGGAAACCACAACAAGACATCAGTAACAGCATGCACACACACACACATCCTTTCTGTGCAAACCTGACCATGTCAGCAGAGAGTTGTCTGTGTGAGATTGCTGGGGAGGGACCGAATGAGAGGAGGAGAAGAGGATGAGAAGAAATGAGAGGAAGAGGGGGGCCACTAGGGGTTCATCAGCTCTGTCTTTTACAGCAGGTAAGCAGTTTTACAACCCCCCCCCCCACACACACCTTCCTCTGCATTTTCTACCTACATTTCATCAGACATTAGTGATAGCCTGAGACCAGAAACTTATTTGCTCTAAATAGTATGAAGGATGCTTGCTCATGTCACCTGTTTCTTTATGCAGATGATTTTGCACTCCTGGTGTCTCACAAAAACCCAACCACACTCAGTATACTGAGTGCAAAGCTCACTAACATCATTGCATGGCTCATAGAAAACCATCTATCTCTGCACCTCTGCAAAACAGAAGCAATTCTGTTCGGGTCCAAAATAAAACTAGGCAAGTCCTCAGACATCAGGGTACAGCTAGCAGAAGAGGTACTCACAGCCAAAACAGCAGTTAATTACTTGTACACTAGATGTACACTAGATGACAACTTGCGCAACCTGGGGGAATATGGCCGCTAAGGTACTAGGTAAGGTCACTGCCAGGACCAATTTCTTGTCTAGGAAGTCTAAGCTGTTGGACGAAGATTTAAAAAAAAAAATGCTAGCTAATGCGCTCATCCAATGTCATTTTGACTATGCTATGGTGGTTCAAATCAAAATGTATTTTGTCACATGCGCCGAATACAACAGTTGTAGACCTTACAGTGAAATGCTTACTTACAAACCCTAACCAACAGTGCAGTTTAAGTTAAAAAAAGTATTATGTAAACAATAGATGAGTAAAGAAAAAAAAAAACTGTAAAATGACAGTAAAAAATACATATACAGGTGGTATACAGGTGGTATATACAGGTGGTACTGGTACAGAGTCAATGTGCAGGGGACCGGTTAATAGTCCGGGTAGTCAGTCTTATGGCTCGGGGGAGAAAAGCTGTTGAGAAGCCTTTTGGGCCTAGACTTGGCACTCTGGTACAGCTTGCCACGTGGTAGCAGAGAGAACAGTCTATGACTGGGGTAGCTGGAGTCCTTGACAACGTTTAGGCCCTTCCTCTGACACGGCCTGGTATAGAGGTCCTGGATGGCAGGAAGCTTGGCCCCAGTGATGTACTGGGCCGTACGCACTACCCTCTGAGGACCCATGCCAAATCTTTTCAGTCTCCTGAGGGGGAATAGGCTTTGTTGTGCCCTCTTCACGACTGTCTTGGTGTGTTTGGACCATTCTAGTTTGTTGGTGATGTGGAGACCAAGGAACATGAAGCTCTCAACCTGCTCCACTGTAGGTGGAGTGCTCCAAAATAGGTGGGAAAGGGCAGTGTGGAGTTTGGCCGGGCGGCCAGCTCTAGGAAGAGTCTTGGTGCTTCCAAACTTCTATTTAAGAATGATGGAGGCCACTGTGTTCTTGGGGGTCTTCAATGCTGCAGACATTTTAGCAAAATGTATATAATGTATATAAAATATTCTGTAAAACTAATATACATTTTAGAATTAATACTAAAATGCTGATTGACCATAATTTGATTGTAGTATAATTTTTTTTTTTTTTATATATACATACAACATGCAACAATTTCTAAGATTTTACTGAGTTACAGTTCATAAAATAAAATCTGTCAATTGAAATAAATTCATTAGGTCCTAATTTATAGATTTCACATGACTGGGAATACAGATATGCATCTGTTTGTCACAGACACCTTAAAAAAAAAGTAGGGGTGTAGATCAGTCAGTATCTGGTATGACCCCCATTTGCCTCATGCAGCGTGGCACCTCCTTCGCATAGAGTATTCCAGGCTGTTGATTGTGGCTTGTGGAATGTTGTCCCACTCCTCTTCAATGGCTATGCAAAGTTGCTGGATATTGGCGGGAACTGGAACACTCTGTTGCGCACGTCGATCCAAAGCATCCCAAACATGCTCAATGGGTGACATGTCTGGTGAGTATGCAGGCCATGGAAGAACCGGGTATATTTTCAGCTTCCAGGAATTGTGTACAGATCCTTGCGACATCATGCTGAAACATGATGTGATGGTGGCGGATGAATGGCACGACAATGGGCCTCAGGATCTCGTCACGGTATCTCTGTGCATTCAAATTGCCATCAATAAAATGCAATTGTGTTCATTGTCCATAGCTTATGCCTGCTCAAACTCCAAAGCCATCATGGGGCACTCTGTTCACAACGTTGATATCAGCAAACCGCTCGCCCACACCATACCGGTACATTTGAAACCAGGATTGATCCGTGAAGAGTACACATCTCCAGCCTGCCAGTGGCCATCGAAAATGAGCAATTGCCCACTGAAGACGGTTAAGATGCCGAACTGCAGTCAGGTCAAGACCCTGGTGAGGACGATGAGCACGCAGATGAGCTTCCATGAGACAGTTTATGCAGAAATTCTTCAATTTTGCAAACCCACAGTTTCATCAGCTGTCTGGGTATGTAAGGTAATTAGTATTTTGAACACGTTCATACCTAGCTATAACCAGTTATAACCATACGTGACTACAGAAGGTGCTCCATTTCTATCTGGTCAAAATCACCCTCAGAGGATATGTATAAACGTATTATTATGTATACAGAGAAACCTGGATTCAAATAATTTCTTAAATAAGTTTTACATAGAATAACTACTTTTTGGAGAATACACACCAATACAGCTCTCTGTGTAAATTTAGAGTGTTTCGGAGTTCTGTATCAAGTATTTATACCAGTGGCAGATTTTTGGTTTTAATTTTGTACACAGTCATATGAGACATTGTCTTTAAAAGTCCAATCTTAGGTGAGTACATGGGGACCTATATCTCTGCAGATGATCTGTCTATCAAAATCACTGATACAGGTCACCCTCCACCCTCTGGTGGTATGGATAACTTGTTATTTTGTATAGAGAAACCTACATTAAAAAAAGGTCCCATCTATCAAATTACTATAGACGGAATTAGGTGATTTAGGCTGGGTTCAAAATGACCCCAAAGGACTTTAATAAAAATAAATAAATCCATAGGGATGTAAAAGCATGATCTTGATTTATTAAGAACAATTTGAACTTTAAAAAATGTTTTAGACATTTAGCAGACGCTCTTATCCAGAGCGACTTAAAGTTAGTGCATACATTTTCATACTGGTCCTCCGTTTGAATCAAACCCACAACCCTGGCGTTGCAAGCGCCATTCTCTACCATCTGAGTTACATGAGACTTTTAAGAATTGAATAAACAACTTTTGGGCTATGATAAAAATAAATACCTCAAAATCACCCCAGTCAGTAGTATGAGGGTTAAACGTCTACTGCTCATTTGGAGCTTATCATCACAATACAGTGTGTTAACATAGTCATTAACATTCATGAACACATTATTTGTATAATTTCATACTGTAGCCAACAGCAGTGTAGGGAAGCAAACCTGGGTCGCTGGCGTGAAAAGCAAACATACTATGCTTTCGCGCCAACTGGGTTAACCCACTTGTTTGGAATTGTAACGTGGCTTACAGTATATATAGAGAGGATTGATACACTGCTCCCTACGAATGGTAAGGCACGTCCTCATGCTTCGACCCACCATGGCCCCCTCACACATCCGCCCATGCGTTCCGATGGACTCATAGATAGATAGATAGATAGATAGATAGATAGATAGATAGATAGATAGATAGATAGATAGATAGATAGATAGATAGATAGATAGATAGATAGATAGATAGATAGATAGATAGATAGATAGATAGATAGATAGATAGATAGATAGATAGATAGATAGATAGATAGATAGATAGATAGATAGGTACTTTATTGCTCCCCCGGGGGGGAAATGTCATTGTCAAGCAGCTACAACAAAACACAGGGCAGGTGCAAAATGCCACAACGAAAGTACACAAAAGACAGATACACGGTACATGATACATATAGCGGCAGTATGAAAAAGTATAGAAATACAAGATATCTGGAGTGCAAAAAAAAGCTATAAAAAGACATTGCATAGTATGAGTGGTTGGCTGAATATGTACACTATACATTGGTGGATGTTGGATGGTTAACTATACTATACAGGTTGATGGCAGAGAAATACTTCAGTAGCTAAAAATGCGTATGATATGAGCGAGGGAATAATAGTTTACTTAATATACAGACTGGCTAAATGAACAGGTAAGTGAATATTTTGCATGGTTAAATTAGCTGTACAGGTAAATATACAGTTATATTTACAGATAAGTGAATACTTGCATGGTTACATAAACTGTACAGGTAAATGACAGGAAGAGATACTTTAATAGCTAAATGTGTGTATGATATAATTTGGGGTAATAATAGTAATTCCCTTAAAATACAGTCCTTAGTGCGCAGGGTATAATTACAGACAACTGCACGTATTGCACATTCGATATACTAAAAGCAATGAGAAAAGGTGCCACTGGCAGGATACTAATAATATGCATTCCTGAGTGAATGCCTACGTAAGTCCAATAATTACTTACAATATTGCATGTGATATGATATAACAACTGTACATGAGTATGTATATACAGACCTGTATGAATAAATAGGTCCTGAGTGGATGTGTGCTGATGGACCAGAGTTACTCACGGATGGATGCATAATTGTTAAACTAGGTCCTAGCACCCCAACAGTTCCAGATCTATGTTGCCGACGGCACGGCACCCCGGTGAGGCATTATATAGTCTAATAGCCGCCGGCAGGAAGGACCTCCTATAGCGCTCTCTGGCACACCGTGGTGGGATCAGTCTGTGACTGAAAGTGCTCCTCTGCGTCATAACCATAGCGTGCAGAGGGTGGGTGACGTTGTCCATGATGGCCAGCAGTTTGGCCAGGATCCGTCTCTCCGCCACCTCCTCTAGAGTGTCAAGGCTCATCCCCAGGACAGAGCTAGCCTTCCTGATCAGCTTATTTACCCGAGAAGCATCACCGGCTTTGATGTTTGCTCCCCAGCACACCACTGCAAAAAAGATGGCACTGGCCACCACAGACTGGTAGAAGGTATGCAGTAGTTTACTGCACACGTTGAAGGACCTGAGCCTCCTCAGAAAGTAGAGTCGGCTCTGGCCCTTTTTGTACAGGGCCCCGGTGTTACCGGCCCATTCCAGCCTGTTGTCCATATGGACTCCCAGGAACTTGTATGACCCAACCATTTCCACATCCATCCCCTGTATAGGGACTGCAGTCAGTTGTGCCTTGGTTCTCCTGAAGTCCACCACCATCTCCTTTGTTTTGCTGATGTTGAGCTGAAGGTGGTTCTGCTCACACCACAACATAAAGTCACTGATTGTGCTCCTGTACTCCTCCTCCTGCCCACCCCTGATGCACCCTACAATAGCAGAGTCATCCGAGAACTTCTGTAGGTGGCATGTTTCAGAGTTATATCTGAAGTCTGAGGTGTAGAGGGTGAACAGGAAGGGGGACAGGACCCCTGTGTTGCTAACTGCCCGCTCTGAAACACAGCTCTGTAGTCGCACAAATTGTGGCCTTCCGGTCAGGTAGTCCGTGACCCAGGAGACTAAGGGTGCTTCCACTTTCATCCTCCTCATCTTCTCACCCAGTAGCAGGGGCTGAATGGAGAAGTCAAAAAACATAACCCTCACAGTGCAACCTGCGTTGTCCAGGTGAGAGTAGGCCCTCTGCAGAAGGTAGATGATTGCATCATCCACCCCGATGTTGCGCTGGTATGCAAACTGCAGGGGGTCCATTGATGAACACACCAGGGGTCTGAGGTGAGCGAGGACTAACCTTTCCAGGGTCTTCATGATGTGGGATGTTAGCGCTACAGGTCTGAAGTCATTCAGGACAGTGGGGTGTGCCTTCTTGGGCACTGGGACGAGGCAGGATGTTTTCCACAGCACAGGGACCCTTTCTAGGCTCAGGCTAAGGTTGAAAAGACGCTGGAGTATTCCACACAGTTGGTCAGCACAGACCCTAAGCACTCTTGGGCTGATGCCATCAGGGCCCGCCGCTTTCCACTGATGTAGTCTCTCCAGCTCTCTCTTCACTTGGTTGGTGGTGAAAGCCAGCCCAGGTGGGGAGGTGGGGGGAAGGGGGGTGTTGAGGATCAGTCCAGGGGGAGCAGGGGCGGAGGTGGGGTCACTGATTGTCTCAGCAGAGGTGCTGTGAGCAAAGTGGGGGTGGGACAGCCGTGAGGGTGTGTGGTCTGGGGAGCTGGAGGGGAGGTGGACAGGGCCAGTATCAAACCTGTTAAAAAATTGGTTCAACTCATTGGCTCTGTCCTGGGTCCCCTCAGTCTGCCCACTGTTTGACTTTTTGAAGCCAGTGATATTTCTCATACCCTTCCACACCTCTATCACCTGGCTCTGCCTCAGCTTGTCCTCCATCTTCTCCTTATACACTCTCTTCCCCTCAGCAATCCGCAACTTCAGCTCCCTCTGGACGCATTTCAATTTGTCCTTGTCCCTCTCCTTGAAGGCCCTCTTCTTCTCATTCAGCATGGCCTTCAGGTCGCTGGTGACCCAGGGTTTATTGTTTGGGAAACAGCGTACCTTCCTGGTGGGTACAGTGTTGTCTACACAAAAATTAATATAGTCTGTTATGCAGTCAGTGAGTCCATCGATGTCCTCCCCATGAGCCTCACAGAGCACATCCCAGTCTGTTGTTTCAAAACAGTCCTGTAGGGCCTCATTCGCCTCCGGGGACCATCTCCTAATAGTCCTGGTGGTTGCAGGCTGCTGTTGGACCAGAGGCCTGTAGAGTGGGGTGAGGTGGACAAGGTTGTGATCCGATCTACCGAGGGGAGGGAGTGCAGTGGAGTTGTATGCATCCTTCGCATTAGCATATAACAAGTCCAGAGTTTTATTATTCCTGGTTGGGCACTTCAAACTGTTTGAACGTGGGCAGCGTTGAAGAGAGAGATGCATGGTTAAAATCCCCCGAAATGGCAAAGAAAGCACTGGGATGCGCTGTCTGTAACCTCGCGATAACAGAGTGGATGACGTCACACGCTGCGTTTGCGTCAGCGGAGGGCGGTATGTAAACAATAACAGCAATGGCCGCCGTAAATTCCCTCGGCAAATAGTAGGGTCTCAGGCTAACGGCTAACAGCTCAATGTCCGGGCTACAAAACTTTTCCTTAAGAGTAATATGGTTCGGATGACACCATCTGTTGTTAACTAATAAAGCCAGCCCACCACCCTTACTCTTACCGGAAGATGGGGATGTTATCGTTCAGCCAAGTCTCAGTAAAACACATTAGGCTCGTTTCCCGATAAATCCTTTGTCCACGAACAAGTCCCTCTAACTCATCCATCTTGTTATGTAGACACCTCACATTGCACATAATAATAGACGGTATAGCCGGCTTGTACTTGAACCTCCTCCGCTTTGCCTTACATTTCAATCCCGCCCTGCATCCACGGCGTCGTCTTTTCAATTCGTCCGGAATATCAAACTTTTCCCTGGGGAGCAGCAGCGCTGCGTGGGCTAAATCCAGGAGCTGGGCTCTGTTGTAAACAATAACAGTTGACGACTCCTGTCGACGTTCAGCTGCGATAAAATCCATAATCCTGAACTATTATAGTTCAACTGTAGCAAAATAAAACTAAAGAAAAGAGACGAAAAACAAAAACAACTAAAACAACAATTTATGCACGAACAACGGGAGCTGCTTAACAGGCGACCACTCAGGGCGGCGCCAAGTTGACAGATTGCTGTTATTCCACTTCTGACACCCATTTGGTGGGAATTGTGACGTGGCTCATATAGCAAGGATCGCTACAATAGTTTCATTTATTTTAGTATAGGGGCAATATTTCATTTCATTTTCACTTCAAGCTTTCATGGTAACACATTACAAGAGGAAACAATCCATGACTCCTACTCTTTACACTGAATAAACCAACTCTACGTTAAACTGAACCCATTAAAGGAATTTGTTTGACTTTAACAATGATCTGATCTCTAATTGGAGCTCCTCAGAGAGGCTCAGTGAGAGGTTCCTATTTGAAATTAATCTACAGCCTCCCTCACTGACACAGGATAAATTAACTGAGGAGATGAGTATTGAGGATAACATGAGTCTATTCTTCTCCAACAACCTGAAATAGACCTTTCTATGTGACTATCGTCTACCTAACAATGGAGACTAGACTCCCTACAGGGATGGTGAGCAGAGGGGAGGTTTGAGCACAAAAGATGGATGAACTAACCAATAATAAAATATGTCTATTCTGTCTCTATACTGACATTATGCTATCTTAAAGTCATGAAAGCTTGATTGAACAACTATTCTCCATCAAGAGGTGCCATTCAGCATTCATAACCCACCCTCAAAAATGATACACTTTCGGAAACGATGGAGCTTGAAAGAGAGAAAAGGGTTGGCGGGTGGGTGGATGGATGGAGGGACAAAGGAATGTAGAGACGAAAAGACATAGAGATGGAGAAAGATTCATTATGGGTGCAAGTGCCGTCTGCCGTTGCCCAATTCGCCAGTGAGAGCCTTCCTGCTTACTGTCAAGGCTACGATGGAATTCTCCCACGGGCGCAAATGGAATCCTGGCTGCTACTTCTCGGAAAACCAACGATGATTGTTGCATCGTTATCAGAGCAGTGACATTTCTCCTCCAAGCCTCCATCTTTTCAAATGTGATATGATTCAAATGCATTTCCAGAGTGGGTTTCTCAAAGGCTCATTTTCACCAGAGAATAGTTGAGGCCAAGCCTTTATCTTTTAAGGCAAACTCAAGGCATTCCTATTAAGGAGAAAAATACTGCTGAAGAAATAGTTAGAAACCACCTGTGATACTTTTGGCCGAATTTCAATGTGGTAAACTGTTGAACTACATTGTTAATCTGTATTGTTATAAAGATGTCAGGCACACAAACATTCCTAGAGGAACAGCCTGAATGGTACTGGCTCACACTGCTCCCTTGTTGCTTTGTAGATACGCTACAGAATCGCTCTCCAACAAGACTTGTTCCAAAAGTCTGCCCACTGACAACCAGTCCCCAGCTATCATATCCCTCCATTCGTCCCTCTATCCCTCCGCAGATAACAGGATTCCCAATGATTACAGGCCTTAACGATTTTCTATTCTCCCATGCTCGACACGGGGATGCCAAATCCTCACAATCCATTCACGGAATGCCCTTTTCAGCTTTTGTGTTTAATATGATTTCTGGGTTGACATGGTGACCCAGAACATAATCTAAAAAGGTCAGCTATTGTAATGTAAGGGATGAGATATCTCATGAAGTCTCGGTCATGGCGAGAGTTTAAATGTCACAGATTGAGCGTGTGTGGGGGGGTGGGGGCTGTGTGTTTGTGTGCAGGCTTGCATGCCTACTTGGGTGCGTCTGTGTGTGTGAGATCCACTGCTGCCCACACACACACACACACATCCTTAGCAGACATCTGCACGGCCTCAGCTGAGTCACGCATGGCAGGACAATAGAGTTCAGCCATAATCTAAAAACTTTAAAACAGAACCAAATCCTGGGGCACTATTTCTGACAAACGCCATTTGTTTGGCCCAGCTAGCCAACGCCTTACTTGAAAGCAAAAAATACATATAACAATTCACATTGTATGTTTAAGATGTGCATTAGAGCCCCAGTGACATCATCAGCCTCCTCATTATCCTATGCCTCCTCCCAGGGCAGGACCATCTGTCTCCATTGTTACCCAGAGGGCATGGACAGAAGATGGACAGGACCGATTTAGAGTCCCTAGCTTTGGACCACAGAGCCAAGAATAGCACAGGGAGAGAGGGGGCGAGATAGAGAGAAGGAGAGAGTGTGGGAGGGGGGGTTTGAATGAGGTCAACATCATATACTGCATTACCATGGTGTTTGAAAGAGAAGGGGAGGAGGAAAAGAGAGCAAGGGGGAGAGAATGAGTGAGCATTGTACCAGTGGAGCAGCATTCACTGCACCTCACACCTTTAACAACAATGACAAGCCACCGGGGTCTGACAACTTGGATGGAAAATTACTGAGGATAATAGCGGACGATATTGCCACTCCTATTTGCCTTATCTTCAATTTAAGCCTACTAGAAAGTGTGTGCCCTCAGGCCTGAAGGGGAGGAATAGTTATTCCCCTACCTACTGTAAGGATAGTAAAGCCCCTTTTACTGGCTCAAATAGCCAACCAATTAGCCTGTTACCAACCCTTTGTACAATTTGGAAAAAATGGTGTTGGACCAGATACAATGCTATTTTACAGTAAACAAATTGACAACATACTTTCACCACACTTATAGGGAAGAACATTCAACAAGCACAGCACTTACACAATTGACTGATGATTGGCTGAGAGAAATTGATGATAAAACGATTGTGGGAGCTGTTTTGTTAGACCTCAGTGCGGTTTTTGACATTATCGATCATAGTCTGTTGCTGTAAAAACATGTGTTATGGCTTTACACCCCCTGCTATATTGTGGATAAAGAGTTACCTGTCTGACAGAACGGAAGCCTCTCCAACAAAATCCAGGTAGAATCAGGAATTCCTCAGGGCAACTTTTTAGGCCCTTTCCATTTTTCAATCTTTACTAACAACATGCCACTGGCTTTGAGTAAATGTATGTGGATGACAACACTATACACGTCAGCTACCACAGTGACTGAAATGACTGCAACACTTAACAAAGAGCTGGAGTGAGTTTCAGAAAGGATGGCAAGGAAAAAGACAGTCCTAAATATTTCAAAAATTGAAAGGATTGTATTTGGGACAAATCATTCACTAAACCCTAAACCTCAACTGGCCTCTGATAGCTTTTTTGTCCCTCCCCCCACACATGCGGAGACCTCACCTGGCTTAACTGGTGTCTCCAGAGATGCAACCTCTCTCTTCATTACCCAACGCCTAGGTTTACCTCCACTGAACTCACATCCTACTATACCCTTGTCTGTACATTATGCCCTCACTCTATTCCAACACGCCCAGAAATCTGCTCCTTTTACTCTCTGTACCCAACGCACTAGACGACCAGTTCTTAATGCCTTCAGCCGTGCCCTAATCCTACTCCTCCTCTGTTCCTCTGGTGATGTGGAGGTAAACCCAGGTCCTGTAGCCCCCAGCATTACACCTATTCCCCAGGCGCTCTCATTTGTTGACTTCTGTAACCATAAAAGCCTTGGTTTCATGCATGTCAACATTAGAAGCCTCCTCCCCAAGTTTGATTTATTCACTGCTTTAGCACACTCCGCCAACCCGGATGTCCTAGCTGTGTCTGAATCCTGGCTCAGGAAGGCCACCAATAATTCGGAAATTTCCATCCCCAACTACAATATTTCCCGTCAAGATAGAACTGCCAAAGGTGGCGGAGTTGCAATCTACTGCAGAGATAACCTGCAGAGTTCTGTCATACTGTCCAGGTCCGTGCCCAAACAGTTTGAGCTTCTACTTTTAAAAATCCAACTTTCTAGAAATAAGTCTCTCACTGTTGCCGCCTGTTACAGACCCCCCTCAGCCCCCAGCTGTGCCCTGGACTCCATATGTGAATTGATTGCCCCCATCTATCTTCAGAGTTTGTACTGTTAGGTGACTTAAACTGGGATATACTTAACACCCCGGCTGTCTTTCAATCTAAGATAGATGCCCTCAATCTCACACAAATTATCAAGGAACCCACCAGGTACAACCCAAAATCCGTAAACATGGGTACCATTATTGATATCATCCTGACTAACTTGCCCTCCAAATACACCTCCTCGGTTTTCAACCAGGATCTCAGCGATCACTGCCTCATCGCCTGTGTTCGCAATGGGTCAGCGGTCAAACGACCACCCCTTATCACTGTCAAACGCTCCCTAAAACACTTTTGCGAGCAGGCCTTTCTATTCGATCTGGCCCAGGTATCCTGGAAGGATATTGACCTCATCCCGTCAGTAGAGGACGCCTGGTTGTTCTTTAAAAGTGCTTTCCTCACCATCCTAAATAAGCATGCCCCTTTCAAAAAACGTAGAACTAAGAATAGATATAGCCCTTGGTTCACCCCAGACTTGACTGCACTAGACCAACACAAAAACATCCTGTGGCGCACTGCATTAGCATCGAATAGCCCCCGCGATATGCAGCTATTCAGGGAAGTCAGGAACAAGTACACACAGTCAGTTAGAAAAGCAAAGGCCAGCTTTTTCAAACAGAAATTTTTATTTCCTGTAGTACTAACTCCAAAAAGTTCTGGGACACTGTAAAGTCCATGGAGAATAAGAGCACCTCCTCCCAGTTGCCCACTGCATTGAGGCTCGGAAACACTGTTACCACTGATAAATCCACGATTATCGAAAATTTCAATAAGCATTTTGCTACGGCTGGCCATGCTTTCCACCTGGCTACCCCTACCCCAGCCAACAGCTCTGTACCCCCGGCAGCTACTTGCCCAAGCCCCCCCGCTTCTCCTTTACCCAAATCCAGACGGCTATCATCACTACTCTCGAAGGGTCCGAATTACAATACGTGGACACCTACAAATACCTAGGCATCTGGTTAGACTGTAAACTCAACTTCCAGACTCACATCAACCATCTCCAATCCAAAATTAAATCCAGAATTGGCTTCCTATTTCGCAACAAAGCCTCCTTCACTCATGCTGCCAAACATGCCCTTGTAAAACTGACTATCCTACCGATCCTTGATTTCGGCGATGTCATTTACAAACTAGCCTCCAACACTCTACTTAGCAAATTGGATGTAGTCTATCACAGTGCCATCCGTTTTGTTACCAAAGCCCCATACACTACCCACCACTGCGACCTGTATGCTCTCGTTGGCTGGCCTTCATTATATATTCGTCGCCAAACCCACTGGCTCCAGGTCATCTATAAGTCTTTACTAGGTAAATCCCCGCCCTATCTCAGCTCACTGGTTACCATAGCAACACCCACCCGTAGCATGCGCTCCAGCAGGTATATCTCACTGGTCACCCCCAAAGCCAACACCTCCTTTGGCCGCCATTCCTTCCAGTTCGCTGCTGCCAATGACTGGAACAAATTGCAAAAATCATTGAAGCTAGAGGTTCCTATCTCCCTCACAAACTTTAAGCATCAGCTGTCAAAGCTGCTTATCGATCACTGCACCCGTTTATAGCCCTTCTGTAAATAGCCCACACTACTACCTCATTCCCATATTTATTTTTGTTATTTCACAAATCTTGCACTCCAGTATCTCTATTTGCACATCATAACTTGCACATCCTTCATTCCTGTGTTAATGATGATAATCTGTAATTTATTTCACCACTATGGCCTATTTATTGTCCTACCTCCTAACCTTACTGCATTTTGCACTACATTTTGCACTCTGTATATAGATTTTCTATTGTGTTTTTGACTGTTTGTTTACTGTGTAACTCTGTGTTGTTTTTGTCGCACTGCTTTGCTTTGTCTTGGCCAGGTCGCAGTTGCAAATGAGAACTTGTTCTCAACTGACCTACCTGGTTAAATAAAGTTGAAATAAAAAAAACTAAAAAAAAAAACTAAATATTGTAATGAATAATGTGCTAATTTAGCAAGTTGAGACTAAACTGCTTGGAGTAACCCAGGATTGTATTGTAAACTGTCATGGTCAAAACATATTGACACAACAGTAGCTAAGATTGGGAGAAGTGTGTCTATAATAAAGCACTGCTCTGCATTCTTAACAGCACTATCAACAAGGCAGGTCCTACAGGCCCTAGTTTTGTCACACCTGGTCCCTGTTTCAGAAAGCAGGTTTAACAAACTGAGTTTAAACCTGAACTCTGGGTTCACTAACTCTGAGCTGTCAAACTCAGAGTTTTCGGTTTCAGAACAGGTGATAACAATTAGTTCAATCAACTCTGAGTTAAGTTAACCCTGAGTAAAGCACGTGCATGAGGAGATAAAAAGCCCTCATCAATGGAATAACATGATTCATCATGGCAACAGGAGAAAAAAAGGGCTCAAACCTCCTACTTCTCCCCAGTGGAGTTAGAAATATTAATGAATGCGTATGCAGAATATAAGTATATATTTATGAAAAAAAGCAATAGATTAGCAGCAGCAAAATAACGTGAGCTGGTGTGGCAGAAAATTGCTGACCGAGTCAATGCGTGAGTATTAATTGAAAAAAAAAAATTATCTCGAGTTTTCCACTTATTCAACATTTATATAATTTGTGTGTGTGTGTGTGTGTGTGTGTGTGTGTGTGTGTGTGTGTGTGTAATATGTATGCAGGTACAACCCAACAGGCACAAGACGTACTTGGCAGCAACTGAAGATGAAATATAAAAGTATACTTCAAGCAGGTAAGGAATAATTTCATGACAAGCAATTGTGATGTTGTTTAGCCTACCTAATTAAACAGCATTCAGTGGCTACATTCAACATGTGATATATTTAAGTAGTTAGTGAAATTTTCAGCCATCCAACACTGCCAGTATTTAATATTGTCTATTTGAAAGTAACACCTAAATGCCTTTTTACAGGGCCGAGGGCAGCAAAACAGGTGGGCGACCTATTGCTGAAGGCATCTCTGGCGGAAGCTCATCTGACCCAACCACCCGCCCAGGACACAAGGGCCTATATAAGAGGTTAGTTATTCGAATTAATGATATATGTACATTCATCCTTTGCCAGTGTTAGCTCAGTGACGCCCACCCATCCATCTTAGACACAACTTGGCACACTGATTTTCTTGTACCGGTACAATTCTTTGTAATTGACTGCTGTTACTTTTTCAGATTCTTAGTTGTCCTTCAGACATCATATATTTGAAAAATGGTAATGTGGCCTGCTGTCACGAATGGGTGCATACATCGACCAAGACGCAGCGCAGGGACTATAGTTCAACATTTTTCATTATACTAAGTATAACGTAACTCAAAATGCGAACTATGCAACACAATACACGAATTGACAAAACGTCACGTTCACAAAAAAACACAAATGAACAGACGTAATAAACGTGGCACACTTACTGTCACCAGGACTGTGAAATATATAATGACCCACATCCCCGGTGGGGAACATACAAACCTATGTAGGATCCGTAATTAGAGACGATGCACAGCAGCTGCCTCTAATTAGGTATCCAACACAACCCACCACCAGAAACAGAAAGAATAGAACTGTCAGACTCTGACCATGGCTACATAGAGAAGCAAATAGGCTTCTCTATGGCCAAAGCCTGACACCTGCACACTGTTGTAAAAACAAAATTCAAATTAGGTGGGGCACTTTTCTGGGTAAAGTTATAATTTAACTGTCTTTTTCATCTTCTACAAGTTACTGTCACGAAGGGGTGCATAAACAGACCAAAGTGCAGCGCAGTTGACGTTCGACATATTCATTTAATACACACACTTAGATGAATACCGAAGTTTCACAAAACAACAAACGGATGACACACACTTACTTTGTGACACCGATATATAACGACCCACACAAAGGTGTGGGACATAAACATATGTAGGATCCCTAATTAGAGACAATGCAGTGCAGCTGCCTCTAATTAGGGATCCAACACCAAAACATCACACAGAGCCAGAAATAATAGACCTGTCAGACTCTGACCATGGATACATAGAGAAGCAAATAGGCTTCTCTATGGCCAGAGCCTGACAGTAACCCCCCGCCAAAGGCACGGACTCCCGAACACCAACCACAAAAAAAAAAAAAAAATACATGGGGGAGGGGTTATTTGGGAGGGAAGATTAGTCCGTCGGTGGCGGTTCTGGCTCCGGTGAAGTGGACAGTTTCTTCCCATGCCCCTTCCTTATAACCGGGCCCGGACTGGGCACCGGTGGGGTAAACGGCTCCGGCCATGGAGCAGGGCAAATAACCGGGCCCGGACTGGGCACCGGTGGGGTAAACGGCTCCGGCCATGGAGTGGAGTAGACCACCGGACTAGGCACCGGTGGAGCGGACTGCTCTGGCACTGGAGCGGAGCAGACGGCCGGACCCGGCTTGGGCACCGGTGGAGCGGACTGCTCAGGCACTGGAGCGGAGCAGACTGCCGGACCCGGAATGGGCACCGGTAGGTTCCGGGCTCCGGACCTTCGCTGGAGGCTCCGGACCTTCGCTGGAGGCTCCGGACCTTCGCTGGAGGCTCCGGGCTGCGGACCTTCGCTGGAGGCTCCGGGCTGCGGACCTTCGCTGGAGGCTCCGGGCTGCGGACCTTCGCTGGAGGCTCCGGGCTGCGGACCTTCGCTGGAGGCTCCCGTCTAGCACGTCGTTGTTATCGTCCTCCTCCTCGAACCCTCCGAGGAGTTCCCTTACCGTATATCGGCTCTGCTTGGTCACCTTTTGGTGGGTCGTTCTGTCACAAAGGGGTGCATAAACAGACCAAAGTGCAGCGCAGTTGACGTTCGACATATTCATTTAATACACACACTTAGATGAATACCGAAGTTTCACAAAACAACAAACGGATGACAGACGTAAACACACTTACTTTGTGACACCGATATATAACGACCCACACAAAGGTGTGGGACATACAAACATATATAGGATCCCTAATTAGAGACAATGCAGTGCAGCTGCCTCTAATTAGGATCCAACACCAAAACACCACACAGAGCCAGAAATAATAGACCTGTCAGACTCTGACCATGGATACATAGAGAAGCAAATAGGCTTCTCTATGGCCAGAGCCTGACAGTTACTGGTGGTGTAATCTGTCTGGTGGAGCCTTCTGCCATAACAAACCTCTATGCAGTTGTAAGTACTCTTAATAATAGATTTTTCATAATAGGTTAGAGTAGAACACAAAAATGTTTAATTTTCATTACAGGAGGATGATGAAGACACCTTGTCAGCTGCCACAGAGAGGGAAGATACAGAGAGGCCTATTGAGGTTTTAAATAACATCTAACAGTTGATGATAGTGTTGTACCATAATAAAACTTGCACCTTCTTTTTCTCTAACAGAGCAATGCTAGAAATTACAATGAGGAAGAGGGTCCATCCACCTCCACAGCACAATTTACCTCAGTAAGATGTTGTTCAGCATTGACCCATGACTAACAACGAAACTAAGTAGACCTGGCACTGTGAAATTCAATGTCATTTTTTGTGTTCCTATAGCTCCCTGTGAACCAGCTGTACAAGGTGTATTAGAGAAACAAAGTGAAAAATCTCATTTAGAAATGGACCACACACAGCTGTAGATGCAAATGACAAATATAGAAATACAACTGCTGGAACATCAGTTAAAGGTGCCCCACAGGTGGATTATTTTACTAGATTGAACAACATAAAAAAAATATTAACTACTGTAATGCATTTGTACTTGCAGGAAACACTTCATAAAAGGAAAGGCATATTGCCTTTATCGGACACCGGGGAGGTGATTGGTCAATTAGAAATGATGGTAGCATATTGTGTCTCTGACTGCTCTTCCATCTCGTGCTTCAGCGGGTGTTCAGGATCGGTATCAGGACCATTCAACTGGTTGAGTAGGACATTGTTCTCCTCTAATTGGGGCAATGTTGTGGAGAATCAATAATGCCACAATAATGTCACATGCCCCATAGGGCTGGCAGGGGTACCCTCTTTCCCCGAGCAGGTAACCATCGAACTCTCCTATGGAAATACGAGGATACAATTAAAAGTTCAGTTGCAATCGGAGGAAACAAAATATTGATAATATATAAACTCACCACAGGCAAATCTAGCGCTCAGTGCACACTCACAAAAAATGTGCGAGTCATGCACAGACCCAGGCCACTTTGCTTCCACGTTGCTGATGATGTGGGCTGCATCACATATGATCTTCACAGTGCAGAACATTAATTAGCTGCAGTAGCTTTATTGTGAAGTATCTTTCATTTGGAATGCTAAAAGCTACTATTTAGGCCTACCTGCACATTAATGCTGTGGAAAGACTTCCTAGTCACATAACCTCCTTCATTTACTGAAGGAACTGTGATAGGAATATGAGTGCCATCTATGCAGCCAATCCCACCTGGAAACACTAAAATATATCAAATTAACTGATTACTGCTTCAAGTCTCAAAGCTTCATAATGAATAAATTAATTATTACTTAGACTGATACCTGCAATTCTGTGGAATTCTTCTTTGAGTCTTGTGGGTCTGTGACATGGGAACACCACAAAAGTGTACAGTAAACGTTTCAGTGCAAGAGTCACATTTCTGACAGCCTGACAGACGGTTGCCTTGGAAATATGCTCAGCGTCACCAATGTTATATAGAAAACTCCCGTTGGCAAAAAAACTAAGTGCAACACAAAGAATTTGTTCCGAACTGAGAGCATGTCCACGATGTGTCATACGAACGATATGAGGGCTGAGAATATTGTTCAGATTAATGATCGATTGTGCAGAAAAATTGAAAATGCTCAAACAGATAATCATCAGGGAGTGATAAAATATTAAAGTGGGATCTGATCACCCTCTCCCGACAGATTTCTGCAGAGTATTTGTGCTACAATATCAACTGGCTCTTCAAGAAAAAGACATGCCATGTCTGACACCTCCTTCAGTCTGCAGGCTTCAGCTAAAGAGGAGGAGAAACTCAGGGTTAGCTTCATGGAGTATGTTGCCATAGTAACTGACTCAGAGTTAAGCTGAGCTGGCTTTGTGAAACCGAAAACCTAGAGTTTCCTTAAACTCTGAGTCAAATTATTCTGAGTTTTCACTAAACCCGCTTTCTGAAACAGGGATCTGGACTACTGTTCATTTGTGTGGTAAGGTGCCACAGAGGGACTTGCAATTGGCTCAGAACAGGGCAGCACGGCTGGCCCTTGGATGTACACAGAAAGTTAGGGTCAATCTCTCCTGGTGTGGAGAAGAGATTGACTTCATCGCTACTTGTATTTGTGAGATGTATTGACATGTTGAATGCATGTTTGAACTACTGCCACACAGCTCGGGCACCCATGCATACCCCACAAGACATGCCACCAGAGGTGTCTTCACAGCCCCCAAGTCCAGAACAGACTATGGGAGGCGCACAGTACTACATAGAACCATGACTACATGGAACTCTATTCCACATCAAGTAACTCATGCAAGCAGTAAAATTTGTTTAACAAATAAAAATACACCTTATTGAACAGCGGGTACTGTGAAGCAACACAAACATAGGCACAAACACATGCATACAAACACACGATAACATACACACAAGTACACATGGATTTTGTGTTGTAGATATGTGGTAGTAGAGTAGGGACATGAGGGAAAACACTTAATGTTTTGAAATCTTCCTGCTGCCTTGGCATAGAAATACAAATAGTGTAATAACATTACCTAATTGTATCACTTTATTTACTTAGCCAGGATAGTTCACTCAGTAACACTTGTCACTGTTTTCCAGGGAGTATACCTCATCCTCCGATCCACATTATTGAAACCCATTCTGTGAAAAATGTACTGTATGTTAGTGTATTTCAGAGAACATGTCCTCATACTGTCAACAACCGTAGAGAATATCACACATCATTACTGTCCCTCTGCCTACCTCATTGCCTCTCTCCCCAGCCTAGCCCAGCCAAGACCATCCCAGCCCAGCTACACAGGAGAGCTTGGAGCCCCTGGGGAAATTGCCCTCCACTCTGCTTCTTCACAGACTCTGCTGACAACACCAAGATTATCTCAGAGAAACCCTGTAAACACTTTGCTCTCAGCGTGTCGCTAATAACAAAACAAAGGAGGGCATGAATGTCATGTAAAGAATTGTGTATTCACAAGTAAATCAGCTGGCATACAGACATCAAACCAAAATACCCTAAATGGATTAAAATCAAATTAAAATACTATTTTATTTATTAATTTACTCAAATGTATAAGAAATCTTTGTCTCTGTGTTCATAGTTGAGCAACAACGTCTTACAAAATCCCACCCCCAAAAATCTAAATAATTAAGGTGCAAGAAATTAAATAAGGATTATCAATTCAGCTGTTCCTCTGTAACAATCCAAAAGAAAGTAGTCCACTTTCGCCATTTTGAAGTATAGTCAATTGGGTTGGACTTCCTAAGGGTTACTGAAGGATCACATACAGTGGGGAGAACAAGTATTTGATACACTGCCGATTTTGCAGGTTTTCCCACTTACAATGCATGTAGAAGTCTGTAATTTTTATCATAGGTACTCTTCAACTGTGAGTGACGGAATCTAAAACAAAAATGCAGAAAATCACATTGTATGATTTTTAAGTAATTAATTTGCATTTTATTGCATGACATAAGTATTTGATACATCAGAAAAGCAGAACTTAATATTTGGTACAGAAACCTGTTTGCAATTACAGAGATCATACGTTTCCTGTAGTTCTTGACCAGGTTTGCACACACTGCAGCCGGGATTTTGGCCCACTCCTCCATACAGACCTTCTCCAGATCCTTCATGTTTCAGGGCTGTCGCTGGGCAATATGGACTTTCAGCTCCCTCCAAAGATGTTCTATTGGGTTCAGGTCTGGAGACTGGCTAGGCCACTCCAGGACCTTGAGATGCTTCTTACGGAGCCACTCCTTAGTTGCCCTGGCTGTGTGTTTCGGGTCGTTGTCATGCTGGAAGACCCAGCCACGACCCATCTTCAATGCTCTTACTGAGGGAAGGAGGTTGTTGGCCAAGATCTCGCGATACATGGCCCCATCCATCCTCCCCTCAATACGGTGCAGTCGTCCTGTCCCGTTTGCAGAAAAGCATCCCCAAAGAATGATGTTTCCACTTCCATGCTTCACGGTTGGGATGGTATTCTTGGGGTTGTACTCATCCTTCTTCTTCCTCCAAACACGGCGAGTGGAGTTTAGACCAAAAAGGCCTGGACATGCGCTGGCTTGAGCAGGGGGACCTTGCGTGCGCTGCAGGATTTTAATCCATGACGGCGTAGTGTGTTACTAATGGTTTTCTTGGAGACTGTGGTCCCAGCTCTCTTCAGGTCATTGACCAGGTCCTGCCGTGTAGTTCTGGGCTGATCCCTCACCTTCCTCATGATCATTGATGCCCCACGAGGTGAGATCTTGCATGGTGCCCCAGACTGAGGGAGATTGACCGTCATCTTGAACTTCTTCCATTTTCTAATAATTGCGCCAACAGTTGTTGCCTTCTCACCAAGCTGCTTGCCTATTGTCCTGTAGCCCATCCCAGCCTTGTGCAGGTCTACAATTTTATCCCTGATGTCCTTACACAGCTCTCTGGTCTTGGCCATTGTGGAGAGGTTGGAGTCTGTTTGATTGAGTGTGTGGACAGGTGTCTTTTATACAGGTAACGAGTTCAAACAGGTGCAGATAATACAGGTAATGAGTGGAGAACAGGAGGGCTTCTTAAAGAAAAACTAACAGGTCTGTGAGAGACAAAATTCTTACTGGTTGGTAGGTGATCAAATACTTATGTCATGCAATAAAATGCAAATTAATTATTAAAAAATCATACAATGTGATTTTCTGGATTTTTGTTTTTGTTTCCGTCTCGCACAGTGGAAGTGTACCTATGATAAAAATTACAGACCTCTACACACTTTGTAAGTAGGAAAACCTGCAAAATCGGCAGTGTATCAAATACTTGTTCTCCCCACTGTAATTCCATCTAGGTCATCAGGAGGGATCAGCCAATGAATTATATTTGTGTGCAAACATTCCATAACTGCTTGGTTTTATTTTAGGGCAGCAGGTAGCCTAGCAGTTAGAGTGTTGGGCCAGTAACTGAAAGTTGTTGGTTCAAATACCTGAGCCGACAAGGTGAAAAACCTGTTGATGTGTTTTTGAGCAAGGCACTTAATCCTAATTTTCTTCAGGGGCTGACCCTGTAGGTAGGCTGTCATTGTAAATAAGAATTTGTTCTTAACTGACTTGCATAGTTAAATAAAGGTTAAATAGAAAAAATACCTGTTGAAACACACTCCAGGTGGCAGTATGCACCCTTTCAGTTTGTTTACCAACTCATAGAAGTAGTAGAAGACAAACATTGACTACTTCAAAATGGAGATGGCCTCAATGGCACTGCCCAATCTCACAGACGCCATAATAGGACAGATACAAAGATGAGTTGTCTATCTAAGTCTATGGTATGTTCTTGCTTGTATGGCGTGAGGAAAACACTGGGTCCATACCTTTGGTTTAAAATGGCTATCTGCTAACTTTTCTCATAGGCAAACCTAGCACAATTCCCACCAAGGTACCACGAGTCAAACATATATGTTTATATTTATAGCTACATCATTATTTTTGCTCCCTCTGACTTAAAGTTTTCGGGATGTGACGGCAGTTTTTTTAAAGGAAATAACGTTCCACTGCTGGGCTCAGATTCACAAAACACTTCTTACGCAAAAAGCTTCTTAAGAAAAAAAAAAGAGAAGTTCATAAGTGCAATTCCTCAACAATTTCTTAAGATTTTATGATTTTCTTACAAAAAATCTCTTCTTAGAAATCATTAGATATTTGTTGCTAGGCAACCATTTTAGCTAGCAATGGCAATCATGTTAGCATATTTCTTACTGATATTACTGTTTTAAAACATGTTCTTGGGTTTAAAATAATCAATACTGAAACCTTCAGATGAAGTTTGTGAGTGAATTTAAAAAATGTATTATTTTTTTTTCATGAGCTTTATATCTCACTGTCCTGAGTTTAAAGCAAGGGTTTAGCTGTCTTGGAATTAAGAACATGTCCAATAACTTTATTTTCAATAATCTAATAATCTAATTTCTTGTTAAATAAGAAATAGCACAATACAATTTTGAACTACTGCCAGAAACTTTTTGAGGAATAGCAACTTTGCTTAACTTTCTTCTTAAGTCTATAGTTAAGGAAAACATGGCAGTTGAGAAGAAATTTCTTCTTAAGAAGGTTTTGTGAATCTGGGCCCTGGTCCTCATGTCAAATAACGCTTTTGTCACGAAGTAGATCATTATAAAAATACACTTAAATCGTAGGCCTACATTTAGGTGTACACATCCCTGTAACGTACTATGAATTTGAATCCCTTGTAGTGTGTTTATCTACAAGGCTTTTTATACTAAATTAATTCTTAAACTTAATTTGTATGTATTTTGTATTTATTAGGGAGCCAAGTTAGCAGCTACACTTCCTGGGGTCCACACACATTAAGGCACTTACATCACACGTCAAGGTGTCTGCACCGCTTTCAACACACTGGCTGTGTCTGAAATCTGGCTTGGCTACTACTAATTGTACTATATACTATTTAGAAAGTACTGTTTGGTAAAAACAAATGCAACAAATATCAGTAAGCAACAAATATCAGCATACTAGGCTCATCCTACTAAGAATGCGTAATCTAATGTGCAATTTCGTTGATTCCCTCCATTCATACATTTTGGTACAGCACGTCCCCCAGCTGATTATCAGCTGTTGTCAGTTACACGTGGGTCCCAAAATAAGACTCTCTTCCTAAATAGTTTGCAGCGAATTCTACTAGATGAAAAAGCTAAATTAGTATGATATGCAGCCATTTAAAGCATACTCAATTTCAAAAATGTTTCACATACCCAGAAAGCCTACTATTTAGAACGCAAGTACGGCTATTCGGATAGATAGATAGGTACTTTATTGATTGAAATTTCATTGTCAAGCAGCTACAACAAAACACAGGGCAGGTGCAAAATGCCACAACGAAAGTACACAAAAGACAGATACACGGTACATGATACATAGAGCGGCAGTATGAAAAAGTATAGAAATACAAGATATCTGGAGTGCAAAAAAAATAAAAGCTATAAAAAAGACATTGCATAGTATGGGTGGTTGGCTGAATATGTACACTATACATTGGTGGATGTTGGATGGTTAACTATACTATACAGGTCGATGGCAGAGAAATACTTCAGTAGCTAAAAATGCGTTTGATATGAGCGAGGGTAATACTAGTTTACTTAATAGACAGACTGGGTAAATGAACAGGTAAGTGAACATTTTGCATGGTTAAATTAGCTGTACAGTTAGGTATACAGTTATAATTACAGATAAGTGAATACTTGCATGGTTACACAAACTGTACAGGTAAATGACAGGAAGAGATACTTTAATAGCTAAATGTGTGTATGATATCATTTGGGGTAATAATAGTAATTCCCTTAAAATACAGTCCTTAGTGCGCAGGTTTTAATTACAGACAACTGCACGTATTGCACATTCGATATACTAAAAGCAATGAGAAAAGGTGCAACTGGCAGGATACTAATATGCATTCCTGAGTGAATGCCTACGTACGTTAAGTCCAATAATTACTTACAATATTGCATGTGATATGATATAACAACTGTACATGAGTATGTATATACAGACCTGTATGAATAAATAGGTCCTGAGTGGATGAATGCTGACGGACCAGAGTTACTCACGGATGGATGCATAATTGTTAAACTAGGTCCTAGCACCCCAACAGTTCCAGATCTATGTTGCCGACGGCACGGCACTCCGGTGAGGCATTATATAGTCTAATAGCCGCCGGCAGGAAGGACCTCCTGTAGCGCTCTCTGGCACACCGTGGTGGGATCAGTCTGTGACTGAAAGTGCTCCTCTGCGTCATAACCATAGCGTGCAGTGGGTGGGTGACGTTGTCCATGATGGCCAGCAGTTTGGCTAGGATCCGTCTCTCCGCCACCTCCTCTAGAGTGTCAAGGTTCATCCCCAGGACAGAGCTAGCCTTCCTGATCAGCTTATTTACCCGAGAAGCATCACCGGCTGCCCAGCACACCACTGCAAAAAAGATGGCACTGGCCACCACAGACTGGATACGGCAACTAACACAATTAATGTGCTTCTACATTTCAAAAGGAAAATAATAATAATGTGGGATTCAAAACCTTGCTTCAAACTGGGTCATCTATCAGGAGGTAGCTAGGTTCCGTACACTTTGAGCTATTTGGCCAGCTAGTCACACACTGTACGTGATCTAGTTTATTTGATTAGGAGAATGTGCTGTTGGACTTCTGTTAAACTCTACAGGATTGTGTCCCGCCCTCGGGACACTTGCTTTTAGTATATCGAATGTGCAATACGTGCAGTTGTCTGTAATTAAACCCTGCGCACCAAGGACTGTATTTTAAGGGAATTACTATTATTACCCCAAATTATATCATACACACATTTAGCTATTGAAGTATCTCATCCTGTCATTTACCTGTACAGTTTGTGTAACCATGCAAGTATTCACTTATCTGTAAATTGTCTCGATATTTTCTATCCCAATGTTCTAAATGAACTTTTTTAACTCTATCTGTATCCTGAAGGTTGTAAATTCTTCAGTTTGGTTAGATAATACAGAGAGAGTTCCAGCTTTGCAAAATAGTCAGGTTTTATTCAGAGAACGCTCTGCCCCTCTCATGAGGAGACACTTATTTATACACACACATGTTTCTGTTATCTCAGTTCACTCCCTTCAAGACATTCTTCAGTTGCTAATGTTTACGCCTCGAAGACCAGACCTCCACTCTTGATAGATGAGGGTGGTAACCTTTTATGGCTAATCTAGCCTAAGAACTACTTCCTAACTCATTTACCATTGTCTAACCATTGTCTATGTAATTTCTAATATAACCTACACATTACACAGTTTTAGGGTGAAACATCTTAGTCATTAACATTAAACATACAAATTTCTTTATCAATCCACCCTTTGACTAAATTTTTCACACTGAAGGTAAATGTATTTACAATCATGTCTCCATGTCTGGAGTCAGTTCTAGTACTACTTCCAGTCATGGCTCTTCACTTTTAAGATTTTCACCATAACCTTCACACATTAGAACTAATAAAAGTTTTGTCTAGTCTCAGATTGTCAGGGTCGAAATCCTCGTTGTCCACTAGTTCTGGGGGATTGTATTCTTCGTTCCACTGATCAGTATCTGGAATCGGGCCATATCTCACCATCTGCTGGGCCACTGCATTCTCCAACGCCTTACTCACCAACCCTCGGACACAGGGAACAAAACAACAACCACATAATACAAGCATACCCATACAGGCAATAGCTGCCCCCAAAATTGTGGCTACTATGATTTTCCATTTACCAAATATTTCATCAAACCATCCTGTCACAGATGTATCAATCCCCGAGTTCTCAGCCCACTCTTCACTTAGAGCCGTCAACCCTGCAAGAGCTCTAGTAATTGTACCATCTGGTGCCGTATTGTTTGGAATGTAGGTACAACAATGAGCCCCTATCATTCTACATACCCCGCCCTTTTCTGCCAATAACATATCGAGAGCAAGCCTATTTTGCCAGGTCATGAGTGAGGTGGCGGATAATTGGTCAGAGATCCCCTTCACCGCATCTCTAGTCTGATTCACAAATCGTTGTTGGTTGTAATAAATATAATTAATCCAATCCACATTTTTATTAATCGTAACCCACCAAAAGAATGTCGTAGTGAAACCTTCACCTATTTGGTTCATAGCTTTATATTCATCCGGGACTCCCCTAGGAATCCCAATCGCATCCATCCAGATGGGGCTATCCTCATCATTGTCAAAACCCCTCCTATGTCTGTTTAACCCCTTCTTTGGTTTCTGGTGACTAATTCTGACTGGTTGAACCAATAGAACCGGGGTGCAGGTGCCTCCCCACCCTTCCGGCAGTGTCTGCCTTATACGGCCTTTACTGGTACACGCCCACCACACATCAGTTACTGGGGTCGTGAAGTTTAGCAGTTTCTCCCTTTCCTTGGGACCTAAATCTGTAACATTAATCACTGACTTACATTCGTTAAAATCACCTAAATGCCTGCTGCCTCTACTGTGCCTATAACACTGGTATTCTCCAGGAGTTAGAGTGAATTGAGGTGGGCTGGCAGCATCTTTCAATCTTGCCAATCCTATCCCTGTACAATTAGCCTGGTCTTGGTTTGATCCCAAATCCAACACACAGGAGAACATGGTTTGAGGCATTGGAGCCGTCAACATGGTTGGTCTTCCAGTTGAACACGCATAACAATTAGTTTGCCCCACAACCCTTGCTGTATAGTTCATCCATTTTACCCAATAATTTTCATCAGGGATTCCCTCCACCTCCCCTTGGTTCATCTCTTGTGAGAGAAAATCTTCAATTGAGGGAGGTGAAGTAGCATCAGCGGTTGAGTCTCTTATAAACTCAACCTTTTCTGGTGCCAGCAAAGGATCGACTACCAGATTCGGGGACTTGTTATTCTGGCTTTCCTTCAATTGGAATCTCTTACATGTATCCCTTCCGTAATCGTCCGTGCAAGCCCAATAAGGTCTTTTCATATCTTCTTTAGTAACTTTGTCTATTGTCACTACTATCTCCACCTGACAATTTTGGAGGTCAGTATTCTTTTTTATTCCCCATCTAGACGTCCAGCTCCTTGCCGTTTCATATTCCCGTCCCCAAGTGTGTTTAAACACCTGAGCCCGGGAACATTCCTTACTGGGGGCTGAACATAGATATAATGGGATTTTATCTTCTGGTTTACATGCTCCGATAAGATTCCTAATCTTTACTTTAAATCCTGCAGTCTGTCCCTCCCTGACTCCTATTTTATAAGTCACTCGTCCTAGTCGGTCAGTCAGTTGGGTCGTTTGCCTTTTACTCCTTAACAATGGTGGAGGTGTAGTACAGTTAATACTGTAAGGTGGTGGATCTGGATTTATCCAGAAAATTATTAAGACTATGATGCAGCTCAGGGTTCCCCATATCCCCAAGAACCGCCAACCCTCTCCTGCCCTTAGTTTCTCTGCCAGGAACAACCCCATACTCCCACCTCTACGGAACCACACAGTGATGATAGGTCGGGTTAGGGAATCTTCGTTAAGGAGGTAACCCCCGGACCCTATTGGTACTCGGTTCTGCTCCTTAACTCTGTGCGTCTCCAGTAGTGTTCGTATGTGTTCCTACCTTTTTGCAGTGGGTAACGTGGACCCAAGTGGCTCTCTCAGCTATTCTGATGGCAAAGGCTGTTACCAACAAGACCTGGTATGGACCTTCCCAACGGGGCTGCTTCCAGTTCTTCTTTTTCAATGATTGAATCCACACCCAGTCACCGGGTTGAATGGAGTGAATCACCTTCTTCTGTAATTCACCTGTGGGACACAAAATCTTTGACATACGGGTTTGGTTAGTGAATAACCTTCTCATGTGTTCTGCTAATGTATCTTCTAATTCAATATCAGCTTGATCTATCCTTCCCAATTCTGGCATTCTATATGGTCTTCCAAACACTTTCTCAAAAGGGGATAGCCCCTCTCCATCTGGGGTTATCCTAATGGTCATTAATACTATTGGCAAACACTTTACCCAATTTCTCCCAGTACTCAAGTGTGTTTTCCTCAATCTACTTTTAATTGTTCCATTCATCCGTTCTATCAATCCTGCACTTTGGGGATGATAGGAACAATGTTTCTTCATATTAATGCTCAATTTCTGTCCTATATTATCAATAACCTGATTTAAGAAGTGGGATCCATTGTCACTGTAGATGGTCTCAGGTAATCCAAACCTAGGGATAATTTCTTGGCATAGGGCCTTTGCTACTGTTATTGCATCCGCTGAGTTAGTTGGGAATGCTTCTACCCATTTTGTATATTTATCAATTATTGTCAAACACCATTTCTTTCCCTCACTCTTTGTAAGTTCTATAAAGTCCATCTCCAGCTGTTGGAATGGATACCTTGCCTGAGGAAACTCTCCTTTTGGTGCCCTTTGCCTCCCTTGATGATTACTCTGTGCACAAATCACACATCTGGAACATTTTTTTAGATAATTTGTTATACCATATGCCATGAAATGTTTCCTGATTATTCCTACCATTCCTCCTGTTGACACATGGCTTTGCCCATGTGTCAAAATAGCTGCATATCTAAACAAAGACTTGGGTAGTATAGGCAAATCACCCTTATGCCAAATCCCCTTCTTATTAACTGCTCCTAATCTCTCCCATGTAGTCACTTCCTTCATTGGTGCCCTTGACTGACTGTCCCTCAACAGGTCTGTGTCAATGCTCACTTCCTCCTGTATATGCTGCTGAGCTGTGGTCCGTGGTTGAAGGCCTGCCTTCTTTGCTTCCTCATCCGCCTTCCTATTCCCATTGCTAACGCTGTCTGTTCCTCTAGTATGAGCCTCACATTTGCATATCGCCAATTTGGCTGGTAAAAGAACAGCATCCAAGAGATTCAGGACTAACTGAGCATGTGTTATAGGTTTACCAGATGTGGTCACCATCCCTCTATTCCTCCATTGTGCAGCAAACATGTGTATCGTATTAAATGCATAAGCACTATCTGTGTAGATGGTGACCCTTTTTCCTTTACCCAGATGACAGGCTCTAGTTAATGCCACTATCTCTGCCTGTTGTGCTGAATAATTCTTTGGTAAAGGTTCAGCCTCTAAAACATCAGTCTCAGTTACCACTGCATATCCTGTAGCATTTGTCCCATCTATATTTTTCCTTGATGAACCATCAACAAACATAGTTACTTCCCCATCTGCTAATGCTAGGTCCGTCAAATCAGGTCTTGGCAATACTATTTTCTCAGTTTCTGTTACACAATCGTGTGGGCTGCCATCTGTTGCAATGGGAACCAGAGTAGAGGGGTTCAGAGTAGTACATCTCTCTATGGTAAGGTTTGGCATATTTAACAGGATTATCATACAAGACAGGTGTCTAGCTGGTGACATGTAGGCCATCTTGTGTTCCAGTAACAAGATTGACACTGCGTGTGGTACTTTTAACGTCAAATCATGATAAAGTACTACTGAAGCTGAATCTTCTACAGCTTGAGCTGCTGCCACTACTGATTGCAAACACAAAGGCATAGCCTGAGCCACTGCATCCAATCTAGAAGAATAGTATGCAATTGGTCTGTTCCTACCTCCGTGTTCCTGTGTTAGAACCGATGTCATAAATCCCTCCCTACAATCTACTGTCTGTGTGAAAGGGTGGTCATACCTGGGGAAGGCCAGGACAGTACTTGATGTCAATAATTTCTTTATGTTTACAAACTGGTCCTCAGCCTCCTTGGTCCATTCTATCTTATCTTTGGCAGCCATAGCTTTCCCATAGATCAACTCACTCAATTTCCCTGTATGTAGAGCAAAATGTGACACCCAGGTTCTGCAATAATTTATCATTCCCAAAAAGCTCATCATCTGTTTCTTATCTATTGGTTTAGGAGCTTCTAGAATTGCTCTTTTCCTTGACTCATTTAAAGTTCTTCCCTCTTGTGTCAATGTATGTCCCAAATAGATTACCTCATCCTGCCACAACTGCAACTTGTTTCTACTCACTTTGTGCCCCTGCTCTGCCAGAAACATTAAAAGGGCTATTGTATCCTTCCTACAACTGTCTTTAGTAGGGCTTGCAACCAGTATGTCATCCACATATATCAGTACCTGACTTCCCTCTGGAGGGTTGAATTTACCCAAATTTCGAGTGATGGCCTAGCTAAAGATTGTTGGACTTTCCGTGTACCCCTGCGGAAGTCTAGTGTACGTCCATTTCTTGTTCAAAAATGTAAATCCGAACCATCCTTGACTATCAGGATGCACCGGTACACTAAAAAATGCATTAGCCAGGTCAATTACCGTAAAATAAGCATTTTCAGGTTTCAACTGATTCAATAGAGTGTGTGGATCAGGCACACAGGGGGCTCTTGGAATTACACCATTGTTCACTCCTTGCAGGTCCATTACCATTCTCCAATCTGTACTGGGTGCTGCCTTTTTCACAGGGAACAATGGTGAATTGCAAAACGCCTCATCCCCTGGAATTATCACTCCCCCTTTTCTCAACTGTTCAAATGTTGGTGTAATTCCCCTTATAGCTTCTGGCTTCATCGGATATTGTTTCTGATACGGTCTATAATTTGATTTTGACTTTACCTGTACTGGCTCTACATCTTTTATCAACCCTACATCAGCTGGACCTTGAGACCACAAATGTTGTGGTATTTTCTCTAACTCCTGTTCCTGTTCTTCTGTCAACAGGTATCTCTCTTCTCAGTATTGACCATAGTCTTCCAAATGTACCCCTGGACTGGTATTTACTCTCCAGTTTAGCTTCCTACGATACCTGTCTGTTGAGGGGCTATGCTGATCACCACCCCTCACCTTTACCCAATCTGTAACTCTCTGTCCCTCTGACACCCACTGGCCCATGTCCTCCCACCCTTCTGAGGGCCTTTTAGCGAGAGACACATGGGGGCTCCATTTCTCCCTGTACATTCTCTGACTCTGATGACCTAATTCTACTTCCACTGCCGCATGGGTGTTATCATAGTGAAACCATTTTAACCCAATAGCTCTCTCTGTGTTTTTCAGGAATTCTTCCTCATACTGTACATCTGGGCCTGGGTTTTTATTATACCAGAGAGTGCAATGCAATTCATCTGGGGATTTCTTAGTTGGCCCCAACACTACATCGTCCGCAAGTTCTATTAGGGCCTTGGGAATATCAGTTATTCCTCCCCTAAGTAAATCCTGACTGTACCAGTAACATGGTTCCCCTTCTCCCCACACGACCATGCTGTCCTTCACTATGTATGCCCTCATCCCTCTCTCCGTGGGGGTGATGGCTACATTCAATTTTGTCATCACATCTCTTCCTAACAGATTCACTGGACATAATTTGGACACCAAAATGGGAACCCTAACCTCCCCTCCAGATTTGTTATGTGTCAGGGTTATTGGGGCTGACAATCTCTCAACCAATTGATGACCTGAAGCAGATCTCACAATTATCTTTTCCCCATTAACCCTGACTCCTTCCGGTGAGTCTCCTGCACAAATCGCTGTCCTACAGGCCCCTGTGTCACACAAAAATTTGATATTCTTTCCCATTACCCTTAAAGTTAAATATGGTTTCTGCTCTTGCTGGAGTGCTAGGTCAATTGAAGCTAATTCAAATACTTCACAACTTGGATCTACAGTTTCTACCCTTTCTTCTACACTAGAAGCTGTACCTTCCTCTTCCTTAGCTAGTCATGCCTCATTCCCATCTGCATCGTCTTCTGAGGCCCATGGAGCTCTCCTACGTGACCTACCTCCCCTACCTTTCTCTTTACAGTCCCTATTAACATGGCCTGTTTTTCCACAATATTTGCACGGACACTCACAGTCCCTTGCAAAGTGTCCTGTCTCATAACAATTATAACACTTATGGTTTCCCTTGTAACGCTCCCTTCTCCCAAAATTATTTCCTCCACCTGTCATTTCTCCCAGAGTAGCCATCAAGAACTCCGCTGCCTTTAATCCTTTCCTAGCTTGATCACCCCTACTGTTCTGCTCATGGTGGATGGCATACCTTTTTACCTCAGCTAATGGCGCAGTCCCCCACCCCACCAGTGTTTTCTTTACTTCTCTACTTATCTCTGATTTCATTCCGGAAAGGAATGCTATCTTTAACTGCTGGTGATAAGGTGCATCTCCCCCAGGGCCAGCTGGGGGCTCCAGAATGCCACTGTTGGCATTAAATACATCTCTCAATCTTTCTAGGTATTGGCTGACTGTTTCACTATCCCCCTGTCTACATTCATGAACTTTTGAAAAATCGGCATGTCGATGATAATGTTCCCTTAGGTTGTTACACAGCTCTGTTATTTTCCCTGCGTAAGGCCCCCCTGCTTCCCATGGCAGGACTGGTCCATTTCCATCTCCTGGAATCCAAGCTCCCCTAACTGCCGCCCAGTCCTTCCCCACCAACTGCCTAACTGCTCTCTCGATCTCCCCTGTATTCAACTTGAAACTTGCAGCCAATCCCTCTAGATCCCTCCTAAAGCCCTCTATCCCTGACTTTGGGTGAGCCACCCCCTCTATAGCTCTCACTACATCTCTCTGTGTCCATGGCCTATACACATCTAATGTGGTTGCTGCCCCATCTATGCCGGCCAATGGGTTAGGTAGGGCTATCAATGGGCACTGGTTTGCTAGGAGACCTCCCGTTTCCTCCTCTCCAGACTCACTCTGATCCTCCTCTGAGCTCTCCTCCTTTACTCTACTCCTAACCGGACTTCTATTATAAGTTTCAAGTCTCTTTAGAGATCTGGGTTTACCACCCCTTGCCCCACTATTACCTCTCCCTAGCTTTGTTACTCTTCTAACTCCTTTGCCACCCTGTCTTATCAGTAGTTCTTTTAAAAGTTCTGTGAGACCTATCTCTATATCTCTCTCATTCTCCTCTCCCCCCTGAGCTCCCACAGGTTCCCTCTGATTTGGATAGGGTGGTGGGGCTCCCCCATCAGCTGCCTGTGGCGCTGGGAGGGGTACTCCCCCTCTTACTATCACTACTTCATCATCTGGATTCTCCCTCCATGCCTGATCTACTAATGAGGGATATAATTTTAAACCGGAATTCACTATTGTGGGGGCTGTGGGCTCTAATCTCAACTGTTCTTTCCTACTTTCAGATTCCTTTCTTTCAACCTCCTTTCTCTGTCTCTCTCCTTCAACTCTTTTACGGGCTTCCATCAGCCACACCCTAGCGGTGTCTATTCCCTCTGCCTGTTTCCTCCCTTCCTTATCACCACACACCTTGTGCATCTGCTTTATCATAGATTCTAGTTTGTCTACGTCTAGACTCCCATCGAACCCATATTTCTTTCTCCACTTTGGACTGTAATAGGTATTACGTCTATCCTTAGACTCCATATATCGCTCATCCCCTGTTAATTCCAGGACCTCTTTTGAGGATTTACCTCCCATGATGGTAAAAGAGGAAAGCCCACCTACTAAAGTCCACCCTTGTTTTATGTTTACCTAGGGTTTTCTCTAGAAAAATACCCACAACCAAAGCTCACTTTCGTCCCGTGTACTATTGTCGATCCAACGATCGCGTCAACACTGAGTAGTTTTCATTTACAGTGGCCCACTATCTGGAGTCATTACGGACTCCCAATCCAAGTTGATCTTACCCTAGTACAATAATTTTATATCATATCTGGAATACTAACGCGTTGGGTTTTCTCCAAATAGACGTCTAAAAACCAAGTACTGATAACGATCCAAGTCAGATTTCTAAGAACCTCTACCTTCTCTATAGTAACATTACATTATTTACTACAGTTTCAGATATAAATTCCCCAAAACCCGTGAATAAAAATTACTGACCGTTTCCTTGCAGCTGGGACTAAATGTTAGTTGGATCTCATCACCGTTTAACTGTCGCATCCAGTTTTCCACCGGCCTGAAATAACCCTCAATTTCAGAGGTCAGGTCTTTGTTCTTACGGATATAAAATCCGCCGTGCACGGTTTCGGTGTGTCCCTAGAACGACAGAAACGGGTATCGAGATTCCGCTCGAAGGACCAAATTGTCTCGATATTTTCTATCCCAATGTTCTAAATGAACTTTTTTAACTCTATCTGTATCCTGAAGGTTGTAAATTCTTCAGTTTGGTTAGATAATACAGAGAGAGTTCCAGCTTTGCAAAATAGTCAGGTTTTATTCAGAGAACGCTCTGCCCCTCTCATGAGGAGACACTTATTTATACACACACATGTTTCTGTTATCTCAGTTCACTCCCTTCAAGACATTCTTCAGTTGCTAATGTTTACGCCTCGAAGACCAGACCTCCACTCTTGATAGATGAGGGTGGTAACCTTTTATGGCTAATCTTCTGCTAGCCTAAGAACTACATCCTAACTCATTTACCATTGTCTAACCATTGTCTATGTAATTTCTAATATAACCTACACATTACACAGTTTTAGGGTGAAACATCTTAGTCATTAACATTAAACATACAAATTTCTTTATCATAAATATAACTGTATACTTACCTGTACAGCTAATTTAACCATGCAAAATTTTCACTTACCTGTTCATTTAGCCAGTCTGTCTATTAAGTAAACTATTATTACCCTCGCTCATATCATACGCATTTTTAGCTACTGAAGTATTTCTCTGCCATCGACCTGTATTGTATAGTTAACCATCCAACATCCACCAATGTATAGTGTACATATTCAGCCAACCACCCATACTATGCAATGTCTTTTTATAGCACTCCAGATATCTTGTATTTCTATACTTTTTCATACTGCCACTCAATGTATCATGTACCGTGTATCTGTCTTTTGTGTACTTTCGTTGTGGCATTTTGCACCTGCCCTGTGTTTTGTTGTAGCTGCTTGACAATGAAATTTCCCCCCAGGGGGATCAATAAAGTATCTATCTATCTAATGTGGTTAGCATGACGATGTAAGTAACAAGAACATTTTCCAGGACATAGACATCTCTTAATCTAACTGCACTGTCCAATTTACAGTAGCTACTACAGTGAAAGAATATCATGCTATTGTTTGAGGAGAGTGCACAGTTTTGTACTTGAAAATGTATCAATAAACCAATAGGCAGACTTGATACAACATTTTGAACAGTAATGCAATGGTTCATTGTATATGTCTAAAATTTTGCACATACACTGCTGCCATCTAGTGGTTAACATATATTATGTCCTTTCTCTTGCATTTCAAATCTGATGTATTATCTTTTACCAGATCTAATGTGTTATATTCCCCTCATTAATTTCACATTTCCACAAACTTCAAAGTGTTTCCTTTCAAATGGTATCAAGAATATGCATATCCTGGCTTCAGGTCCTGGACTACAGGCAGTTAGATTTAGGTATGTAATTTAAGGAGACATTTTTTTTTTTTAAGTGTCCAATCCTTAAGAGGTTAAAATATGCTTTCATGAAAAAGTGTTGGATCACGTCCAACTACGTTGACAATTTTAATTGGCTGATACAGAATTTGTTATCGGACATAATCATACTGCTCAGCTGGTCGTACTTAGCGTAGTGGCCAATTGTGCCTATGAGAAAAACTAGCAGTTAGCCATTGTAAACCAAAAGGTCTATGCCTCCGCTTTATGCAAGAGTTCATGAGTATACAGTGCATTCGGAAAGTATTCAGACCCCTTGACTGTTCCTCATTTTGCTACGTTACAGCCTTATTCTAAAATGGATAAAATAAAATAATGATAATGAAATACCTTATATACATAAGTATTCAGACCCTTTGCTATGAGACTTGAAATTGACCTCAGGTGCATCCTGTTTCCATTGATGATCCTTGAGATGTTTCTACAACTTGATTGGAGTCCACCTGTGGTAAACTAAATTAATTCGACATGATTTGGAAAGGCACACACTGACTATATAAAGTCCCACAGTTGACAGTGCATGTCAGACAAAGACATGAGGGGAGAAGGGCCTTGGTCAGGGAGGTGATCAAGAAACCGATGGTCACACTGACAGAGCTCTGTGGAGATGGGAGACAACTAGCTCTGCAGTTCTCCACAAATCAGGCCTTTATGGTAGAGTGGCCAGACAGAAGCCACTCTTCAGTAAAAGGCACATGACAGCCCGCTTTGAGTTTGCCAAAAGGCACCTAATGGACTCTTAGACAAAGAGAAAAATATTCACATCTGGAGGAAACATGGCACCATCCCTACGGTGAAGCATGGTGGTGGCAGCATCATGCTGTGGGGATGTTTTCAGCGGCAGGGACTGGGAGACTAGTCAGGATCAAGGGAAAGATAAACGGAGCACAGTACAGAGAGATCCTTGATGAAAACCTGCTCCAGAGTGCTCAGGACCTCAGACTGGGGCGAAGGTTCACCTTCCAACAAGATAACGACCCTAAGCACACAGCCAAGACAGCGCAGGAGTGGCTTCGGGACAAGTCTCTGAATGTCCTTGAGTGGCCAAGCCAGAGCCCAGACTTAAACCTGATCAAACATATCTGGAGAGACCTGAAACCCCTCGGGGATCAATAAAGTACCTATCATCTATCTATCTATCTATCTATCTATCTATCTATCTATCTATCTATCTATCTATCTATCTATCTAAATAGCTGTGCAGCGACGATCCCCATCCAACCTAACAGAGCTTGAGAGGATCTGCAGAGAAGATTGAGAAACACCCCAAATACAGGTGTGGCAAACTTGTAGCATCATTCCCAAGAAGACTCAAGGCTGTAATCGCTACCAAAGGTGCTTCAACAAAGTACTGAGTAAAGGGTATGAATACATAAAGTATATAAAAGTTTTACATTTATTATAGATTTGCAAACATTTCTTAAAACCTGTTTCTGCTTTGTCATTATCGGGCATTGTGTGTAGATTGATTAGGGAGAAAAACGATTTCATAATTTTTAGAATAAGTCTAACGTAACAAAATGTGTAAAAAGTCAAGGGGTCTGAATACTTTCCGAATGCACTGTAGACCCTAGGCTTTTAAATGATGAACATTTCCTAGTTACCAAACATTTATATTTTACCAGGAAGTGACGATGTGGCTAGCCCACAGCCTATACACATAAAACATACATAGATACTTTGTGATGCACAAGGTTCTAAGTGTGTGAAACAGTAAATTTGAAATGTTTCATCTGTTGCATCCTTTCACTGAATATGATGAGGTTAAGTAGTTTGTTACACCACAGTGTTTTTAGGATTTATCTACACCAACTGGGAGAAAAAAAGTGAAAAATGCCAAGTAAACGCCTACAAAAACTTTCAGTTGAAAGGAGCCGGGTACAACACAAATCACTACAAAGAGGATTTAGTTAGAACATCCACTGTATACTTTAATCAATGTGGAAGAGCTGTAACCACCCACAGAGGGGTTTGGCTGGGAAAATGTTTGCAATTAGCGATGGACACATATTTATCAGCCTGGTGATGGATGGAGGGATCAGGATGAAGAGATGGATGGATGTGTTAATGAGAGAGAGAGATAGAGAAAGACGAGATTACTTTAAGAGAGTTTTTACAGGAAGCCTCAGCTACTGCTGTGGTAGGTAACACACACAAGCACGTACACACACACACACACACTCCAGCTGCCGTAGGTGTTAAGTTGGACACAGCGGAAGTGTTATTGATGTGTTGGAGGGCAGATGCGAGATGCTTTCTGTAGCGCTTCACTAAACTGTTAGCCTGTTTGCTGATTTTAACAGTGTTTGGCTTGACAGTGTGCAATTCAATTACTCTAATTATGGTTGGCTAACACACACACGCTCTGTCTCTCCCATTACGCATCATCACGTTGCGTCAAATTAAACGCCATTTGATAAGAGCATCTGAGTGTTTCATTATTGTAATGATCTCATTGCACATCAATCAGCTTTTCACCATCCAACGTTGCCGTCGGAGACAGATTATTATTAAAAGCCCCAGCTCTCTGATGAAGGTCTGTTTGCTCTTTCTCTTTCTTTTTCTCCTCTTTGCACACTCTGTTCTCTGCTTTATATCTCTGATTAATAAAACACAAAGACAAAATCAAAGCGTAACATTTTGAAATGTACTTCTTCTAAATTCTTAGAGTTCTAAGAAAAGCATTTTTGACATCATAAACTGTAGTGATATGAAAAGAAATCTCTAGAATTCATATCATGTGTCAGAAATGCTTACAGGCTTTTCAGAACAAAATCAACCTCATCTTACCTGGCTCAACAAAAGCCTGATCAAAGACAAGTGAGTGATATAACCTTTTAGACTTTTCAGAGAGCACTGTCAAACTTCAAAGGGATGGTGCGAACTTTTGGCAGTTAAGACCTTTTTCTACTTACCCAAGGTCAGATGAACTTGTGGATATTATTTGTATGTCTCTGCGTCCAGTTCGTCTAGGTATTAGCTCTGGCCTGAGACATGAGTCTTCAGGACATAAACAGAAATATTTTCCCTAGAGATCTCAGCAGCTGTTGTGAACAGGTGTTTTGGCCTTTGTTCCAGATGAGGAGTTTGGCTTGTAATTGGAGGCCCCCCATGCAATGGAATTGACTTCATGAAAGCAAATACACACACACACACACACACACACACGACTGGTTGGCCAATTTTGCAGCATGTTACAATCAGTAGCGGTGTGTGGGTAAAATCACTGAGGAAGCCAAGCCAAGCCAGTAAAAAAGCCATATAACAACAATATTTTATGATAATTGCGCTGTTTGCTCTATAACCTATTAATTCATTCGCCACTGTGATATACAACAAGCCTGTGACAACAGTCATAGAGTGGCAGAGTTAATTCAACTACACATACGTTTGTTTCATCACAAAACCGAGAGCAACATATGTCCGGTAAAGTTCACATAGCAAATATTGCATGCAAACAGTTATCACCTGCAGCATGGTTAAGCAAGTTAATGTTTTCAACAGTTTACTAAACAACTACTGATTTAGAACCACAGAGTTACGTCAAGTCACCACAAAGAGAACAGGAGCACCGCTATCTCAGCATAATTTCACATTAAACATCATCAAATCAACAAGGCTATATATGCTTATTTTAATACATTGAAAACAAACTTAAATATACCACAAACAATTTAGTCCAACTAATGTTGCTAAATATCATGTGGTTGTCCATGGTACTAATTTCTGTGTATGTAGAGTATGTGTGTGCATGCGCATGCAAGTAAAACATATATTCTTTACTCACCCTACAGTACATTACTCACCCTACTTGTAGACTAGTTGAATCCTCTTCTCTTTCATGTTGGCAAAACTGTCTATGGCTCTGTCATACAGTTTTCTGAAAATTATGTTTCGCAAAGGAAGTGATACGATTGGTCTGAAGCCAAATCCAAAATGGCCTCTCTTGGGGGGCATTTTGATGCACCAGGACAACCCACAGTGAACACTGATTGGATAATTATTTTATAATGTTTTAATCAAGGGAGGCTAAATGCTTTCTGGCATCAATAAATCAAATGCACGCTTTCTCCAGACAGCATCAGATACATGGGCTACACATGCTGAGACAGAGGGGCGCTGTTTCCATTTATGGAAAATTATGAAAAAACAGAGAGAGGAAAGATGGATGATTTTATAATTATATTTGTTTTATTGGTCAAATATTTGGGCAAGCCTGGCTTCCCTTTGCAACCATGAATACACACCACTGGTTATAATATGTAACCCGTTGATGATAGAAGATGTTCTTCTATTAAGGGCCGGAGGGCTATTTGGTCCAATGCAGATCTTTCTACATGTTCTAGTCAATTGTGTCCGCAGCCATAACGGTCTCCTAAAATTCTCAAATAATCTGATTATCTGATTGCTGCCAATAGATAAATTAGATTATACAGTGTTTCCTCCTTTAAAAGTTGCGAGCTTTTGCCGCGGGATTTAGAGGTACCCAGCGTCACGGCTCCATTGCTCCCGACCAACGCAGTGGGGAGTTAGAGCACTCTTTATGCAAAGTTTTTATATGACCAATCATATCGAGTGGAAGCAAATCTAAGTAATTATTACGTCATAACGAGTAAAGCAAACACATGTACAATTGAGAGGAATATGTTAGTTGTGCATATTTTTTTTGTCATAAAGTTAATTTACGAAAATCGCTATTTAGCAAATTAGCTGAGCTGGAACACTATGAGTCATTTCCTGGCATCCGATTGGCTACTGGCATTTAAAGGCCCTTTTCGACAACCTGATTGGTTAAAATACCTAACGTACCTCGCAGCACTTCCTTGTTTGAAAATATATCTCGCGAATAATCCACGTAAAGAAAATATACCTACAGTATGTGAATAAAAATAGGTGATCTCAGTTAGCCAATGCGAGAAAAGCACTGAATGAAATAAAAAAAATAGCTTGATCAGCCGAACGAGGCGGTGTCAGTACAGGTAACTAGGAGGAAAAGGAAGTAGCCGGGAGCAGCGCAAATTAGTTAAGATTCTGTCGTGATGGAATGTGCACACTGTGAAGGGGTGGCCGTGATGCATTTAAGAGGAGTGTTGACACTTCCTTCAAACTTGCAGGAGTGCTCCAGGGGAGATGTGGCATTTGATAAAAATGTGAGGATGGTTCTTCTAGCCCACGAACTTGGAATTGGTTATATGTAACTGGTGTGAAACGGCTAGCAATTTAGCGTGCGCGCTAGTTGCGTTTCAATTGGTGACGTCACTTGCTCTGATACCTTGAAGTAGTTGTTTCCCTTGCTCCGCAAGAGCCGTGGCTTTTGTGGAGCAATGGGTAACGACGCTTTGAGAGTGGCTGTTTACGATGTGTGCAGAGGGTCCCTGGTTTGGCAAAGGCCATGCTCTACCAAATTAGCTACACGGGACTACTGAAAGTCAGTATTTGTTCAACATCTTTATTCTTTCATTAATAAAATACCAGATTTGCTCTAACAAAAAATGCATAGAGCATTATGTGCAATTTTCTTTATCGAATTATATGATATAATTGTACCACTGTTTTTATTTACAGTAGTGATGGACAGCTGGAGGCATTTTGAAAGCATGCCATAAGCTTAATATCGCTCTGGATAAGGGTGTCTGCTAAATGACTAAAATGTAAACATATACTCAATAAAGTACCTATCTATCTATCTATCTATCTATCTATCTATCTATCTATCTATCTATCTATCTATCTATCTATCTATCTATCTATCTATCTATCTATCTATCTATCTATCTATCTATCACAGACCAGATTTGTCCTAACGGAAAATGCATGTGGACTGACGGTTTTGTTTCTCTCCGAAGGGTTTTCAATTATTTGTGACATTGTGGTTACAATAAGCTTAATAAATATATACATTTTCAAACAGTTTTAAAACATTAAGCTAAATATTGTAAAGAAGCAGTCAGGGACCAGGTTTCAAACCCTCAATCATTGGGCCCAAAGCTCAGCGCGCTATCGACTGTGCAATCTGATGGACTGCATGCATATTAACAGTAGAATATCCGGGACTCAACGAGTAGCCTACCAATAGCCACCAGTATAATAAATCAATTTAATACACACAATCACAAAGACATCCATACATTTTTTGTTTACGAAGGTCATAAAAAACGAAACAGACAATTTTCTTTCAAAATAACAAAAGCATGTTTTAAGATGTATTTATCTGTGCTATAGTAGCTGAGGCTATGGTTTTATTGAACCTTTATTTACTTCATGTCAACAAAATTAATTAACTTGTTGTGCTCTTTCAGATAGTGTATAGCAATCAAAATGTCTGGCCTGCATGGGCATCTGTACTGTAGGATTATTTGGGAAAGAAAGCAAGCTCCAACAAGCTTCATAAAGACACCCTCAAATAGGCAAAAATGGCCAACAGTAAAATACTATGCTGTTCCATACCGCAGCTTCTTGCAAGCCATGCTGCAGTATGCTGCAACTTTTAAATGAGCAACCACTAAGACTTTGGCTTGAATGGACTTAATATACCATCTGAAAGATTGGGATGCCCATGACATAGTACTTAATGGCCCTATCTCAATTCATCCTCAATTCCTAACATCCTATGTACTCACCTCCTTCACAACCGTATTGGAGGAAAAAGGTACATGGTCCCTCCCCTCAGACCTTCACCACAAATGTGTTTTGAGGAGGTGATGAGAGAGGATGTGGAGGAATCAAGGCTGTAATTGGCTGTAATTTTAGTCTGTTCCTGCCCTCTTGCCTTATCGCTTTCTCCAAACAACTATATGTATTCTTCTTCTGGCCTTCCAACACCTTCTTTAACATCTAAACTGTAAACAAAGTGCAGGCTCTATCATCAGAAAGGTATTCTGTAGCTGAAACTGCTATAAAATCAAGTAGACCTGAGCATTGTATTGATCACTTCTGTTTTTGCATACCCACCTTGAAAAAGGTACAGAACTTCACAATGTCAATGCCAATTCCATGCGAATCAGTGAACTGAACCTCAGTACAATAAACAAGTCACTGTATCCATAATCAGCTCTAGCTGCAAAAGTCCAATTGGAGAAAAACAATTACAAGGCGCTATAGATCTAGATGCTCTCCTGACCCTTGCTGATGACTGTAAATGCCACCAGCACCCCTCACGACCTGCGCCCTTTGACCCCGGCTCCATATTGATCCATGTAGCCTAGAGGAGAGAAATAGCCTGGGATTACAGGTATCAAGTAACAAACAAAACCCTCCAGAAATACGCTAAACAAAAAGTCCTCCAATAATCTTCCAGCAAACAAATAGTTTGCTCCATAAGAGTATCCCTATAGGGCGAGACAATAAGGACCTTAAAGTATGAAAGATATATTTTCATCCCCCCGACCGGGAGGTACAATCACAATAGAGAGGGATGGATTGTTAGGGGACTCTTTATTGACCAAATGGAGGGGGAAATAAAGAGAGGGAGAGGTTATTGCCATTGATTCAGTAGAGTAGTGTGGAGGGGGGCGGTCGTGGGAGTTCATTTTTATTTGGAGAATCGGAGGTAGGACATCGATCCCACTGCTGACACCAGTAATGAGACCGCTGCCCCCCACTCTGTCCCCTGATGGGTCTATCGCCAGCACTCCTTGGCATCCCGCCTAGTTTACTGTCTGTCTGGGACTGTCTGCTAGCACTGTGGCACAAAATTACAGCAAGAAAGAGTAATCATACTGTATCAGGGGTTGACAACAGGTGGCCTAAATATATATATATACAGTACCAGTCGAAAGTTTGGACACACCTACTCATTTAAAAAAAACTATTTTCTACATTGTAGAATAATAGTGAATACATCAAAACTATGAATTAAGACATATGGAACCAAAAAAGTGTTAAACAAATCGAAATATATTTTCTATTTGAGATTTTTCAAAGTAGCCACCCTTTGCCTTGATGACAGCTTTGCACACTTGGCATTCTCTCAACCAGCTTCACCTGGAATGCTTTTCCAACATTGTTGAAGGAGTTCCCACATACTATGCTGAGCACTTGTTGGCTGCGTTTCCTTCACTCTGCGGTCCAACTCATCCCAAACCATCTCAAATGGGTTGAGGTCGGGTGATTGTGGAAAAACAAACGATAGTCCCACTAAGCGCAAACCAGATGGGATGGCGTATCGCTGCAGAATGCTGTGGTAGCCATGCTGGTTAAGTGTGCCTTGAATTCTAAATAAATCACAGACAGTATCACCAACAAAGCCCCCCACACCATCACACCTCCTCCTCCATGCTTCACATTGGGAACCACACACTCAGAGATCATATGTTCATATACTCTGCGTCTCAAAAAGACAGCTGTTGGAAGCAAAATCTGAAATTTGGACTCAGATCAAAGGACAGATTTCCACCGGTCTAATGGCCATTGCTTGTGTTGCTTGGTCCAAGCAAGTCTCTTCTTATTATTGGTGTCCTTTAGTAGTGCAGCAATTCGACCATGAAGGCCGGATTCAAGCAGTCTCCTCTGAACAGTTGATGTTGAGATGTGTCTGTTACTTGAACTCTGTGAAGCATTTATTTGGGCTGCAATTTCTCAGGCTGGTAACTCTAATGAACTTATACTCTGCAGCAGAGGTAACTCTGGTTCGTACTTTCCTGTGGCTGTCCTCGTGAGAGCCAGTTTTATCATAGCGCTTGATGGTTTTTGCGACTGCACTTGAAAAAACTTTCAAAGTTCTTGAAATGTTCCATATTGACTGGCCTTCATGTCTTAAAGTAATGATGGACGATCTCTTTCTAAACATCGTAGACTTCGTAAATCTGCACAAACCCCAGCCAAACTAATCCTTCGGTAATACACAAATTGGTTTAATTATTTATTTAATAACTAAATTATAATACAGGATACACAGTAAAGGTTATAGGAAATGGTTCTAATACAATGAAACTTAATATGATAACAGGTCACTAACGGACCAACACAATAGGACACGTGTTACACATGATGGAGATTTAGAGAGAGAGAGCGAGAGAGAGAGAGATAGGTAGAGAAACAAAATTCAATACATTTGGAAACTATGCTTAGCTTAGGCCTAATACCTTGCCCGCACTGCCACTTTATGGGTCGAAATGTAATGCATGTATTTACTTTGTTGAAGGTCTTCGTTGATTATCTCCGTTGAACCATTTCCGGTGGTCTGGTATCCGGTTCTCTTGTGTGAGTCTCTGATTGTCCACAAGATGTCATGGTGTACGAATTGTACAGGATCTAAGCATAAGGTAGACAGTATGAAAAGGCATAATGTTTTCGTCATCACATCTTCATTTAACTTTTAATGACATCACAAAATCGAAATTCATATTCATATGCCAACAGTCCTCATTTTCCCCATTTTGGATAAAAGTAACCATATTCCAATGTCTTGTTTCCCTTTTGGGGGGAGAGGAGCTTAGCAGAGATGGTTCCATCACATGACCTGTTTAACCTCAAGTCATGACAATTATCACGGTTGTTGTTAGGCCCAAGACAAAGTCGATATCGCCTCCAAATACCGGCTTCGAGGGCATTATCACTTTTATATAACCGGTTGCCAACATATTTAAATAATGATTGACACATTTTTATTAAAAACGTTTTGATTAATTTATTCATTCTATTTCGTCCTTCCACAAGATATAGTCCCGACACAAATCTAGGGTTGCTACCCAAGCCGGCTGATTGTTCTATTGATTTGGTTGCTAGAGACGCTACCAAGTTCAGTCATTCGATCTAACTGGCAATGTTATTAATACTTGCTTGCTAATTAGCTAGCCATTAAACAAATGCAGCTAACATACATTCACAGCCAGAATAACATCAAAGTAGCTGTATTTGTTTAAGCTGAATTCTATAGACATTTATTTGGATACATCCATAACAAGAGCTAATGAGGCGCAATTTCACCTAGCATTGAAAATGTGCTCACTCGTCAGTACACTGTTGTTCAGAGGAGCTAGCCTACAACGCAGCTAACACAATCACTTCAAACTGAAGCTGGAAAGAATCTGTTTATTTTTACCTTTCTTCAATTGACATTTCTTTGTATATATCCATAAAATTTATGCCAGCTGATTCATGATTTCGACTGGCTGAGAAACGCTGACCGCCTGTCTGTCTTGTCCCAACCCCTACACGTTCAACACTATGGGACAGCTGGAGATCGAATTTAAATATTGAAACAATGTTGCAAATTTCGGAAAGACAGACAGCAAGGTTTATACAAATCTCTGCTGTTGAAAACTAAATGTTAGTCTAAAAGAAATGTGAGATCATGTCTAGATGCTTTTTATAGTGGAAATCAAGTTTTGAATTGCTTGGCTGGGCTGATTTGACAGTGGTTGTGCAGTCAGATGGAACAGAGTAAATAGGCATTTTAACATCATAGATTTAGCCGGTTTTAGGATTAGACCCACCCATCGTATAAATATATACAATGCATTCGGAAAGTATTCAGACCCCTTGAATTTCTAGACATTTTGTTACGTTACAGCCTTATTCTAAAATGTATTAAATAGTTTTTTCCACTCATCAATCTACACACGATACTCCATAATGACAAAGCAAAAACAGATTTTTAGAAATGTTTGCAAATGTCCAATAAAGTTCTAGAAACATCTCAAGGATGATCAATGGAATCAGGAGGCACCTGCGCTCAATTTTGAGTATCATAGCAAAGGGTCTGATTTCTTATGTAAATAAGGTATTTCTGTTTTTTTTTTATAATTTAAAAAAAAAACTGGTTTCGCTATGTGATTATGGCATAATGTGTGTAGATTGCTGATATTTTTTAGATGTAACACAACAAAATGTATAGAAAGTCAAGGGGTCTGAATACTTTCCGTAGGCACTGAATATATACACACTGTCTGTCTGTCTGTCTGTCTGTCTGTCTATCTATAGTATCTATCTAAAGTATCTATCTACCTACCTACCTACCTACCTACCACACAACACAACATCATTCATCACATCACCCATCTCATTTGCAACACTTTGAATCATTTTCTTCTCTTTGTACATTGATAGGCAATCTTAGAAACTGTTGTGTAACTCAGATTGTGTCTGTTTGGAGCACAAAGGTCAAGTCTTTCTAAATAGATCCAGCCTAGCACACTGCACGGTTCAAGCTTCTGCAAAGCAAATGGATCAAAAACAAAAAGAGCCTAAACAAACATGGGTCAAAATAGCTCTCCAACCCACCTCCGTGCTTCCACGTCGAGCATTTCATAACTAGAAACAAACCAATTTTGCCAGCCATTCATAAATCACAAATTAGAAAAGGTTTGAAAAACAAAATAGTCAGCATTTCTATAAACAACTATCTGAAAAATCAATATAACGCAAGAGTACATTCCTCTGCTGGATTTTTTAAGCTTCATGTTGCTGCCGCTCCTCATGAGAAGCTTCCAGTAAGTGCTTGTGTCAGGCCCGTCTAATGTGTGCAGTGGACGAGATGATTCATAATGTCATAAAGGGCCCAATCCAGCAATGACATTATTAGCCAGCAGATAAGCGAGATGGAGGAAGGAGAAAGAGACAGAGGGTGGTGCAAATTTGTCCTACAAAGTGTCATAAGGGTTTACATAAAGCATTCAATTCAATTTGAAAGAAGCATCACATCCATTCGCGGTGTACTACACCACTTCCCTCCAAATGGCTCGGAAGAACTTCAGAACAACTTGACCCTGTATATGTTGAGGTCAAACTTTGAATGATCTGCAATTTATGTCATACTTAGATGATGGTGATTTGTAGATTATTTGTGCCTTCTGTGAGTGAATGCCATTAATAGATCATCTCAGTGACCCGTTCTGCCTTTTGTAATATGAAAACATCTTATTTTTTATTGCTTATGCAGTGGAGTGACACACAACTATTTTCATAGATTATTATCATCATGCCTCTGTTTTTTCTGAAGATATTGGACATGGTGAAGTGTATTTGAAGAAATGCTTGACTTAACACTTTTTATTCTCTTTTTTGTGAAACTGCCTACCTGGCGGCCGTTTATTTCCTTAAGACAAGCAATACATCTGAGAGACAATTCAATTTTCAGGCTGGTAATAAATGTCACAGAAGACAACAAACAGCTGACAGAGAATTACAATTTGTTTTGTTTTCCCTACTGTGTGTGTGTATTTGCTTTCATGAAGTCAATTCCATTGCAGACATTATGTCTTCATATAAAAACATTAACGAGAGGAGAATCCTTTATGTTTTAAAACCAGTTAACTCTGAAAATAAATAATGTGAATATAATTCCACACTTATAGTGGTGATACCATATCCTTCAATCTGTTCCATTTATGTTCCAATGGAGACAAACCTCAGACAAAATGGTAGAAAAAGAGCAGATTTATTTAAAGCACTTTGTCCCCTACATAGAAAAATATGATTGATTTGAGTCGACAATAATAAATAGAGTGCCTGACTATCCTCAGGCCCCATTGGTAACGTACAGCAGTACAATCAATATCCAGTTTCACAATACAGCAAAGGCACTAGCATTTACCGCAATCAGAACAGTCGACACGGGTTGAGGGAGGCATGGAAGGTGGCAGGGGGAGGTGGTGTCTGGATCCATCCCTTGGTAGCCCATTCAATGGCAGCTCTGTATGTACCTAACCCATAGCAGCGATGCAGGGTATGTGCCCATCCCGTGGTTGTGTTGTATGTGCCGACCCCATAGTGGCATTATATGTAACCATTCAGTCATTACAAAGTCATTACAGTAGCAAATAGGCTTGAACACTTGTGCCGTTCCTTGTGACTGTAGGCTTATACATATTATTTGGTATTTGGAGTGGTAGGTTCATTGGGGTTGAAAGGTTGATTTGTTACTGCCTGTCCCCTGGATTATTTGTAGTGTTCAAAACAGTAGTAGTAGCATACAGAGATTTAGGAAGGGGTTGGAATTAGAGAAAAAAGGGATGGTTTGTAAGACAAGGAATGGGTAAATAGAGAAAGGAATTAAGTTTTAAAGAAAAGAGGAAATGTTTATCGTAAAAGAAGAAAGGGTTGTTTGGTAGAAGTTTGTTACAGTACATGGCACATAACATACAGTGTATCACTCATCTAGACATGGCACTGGTAATGCTCCAATCGCTCATGGAAGTTCAGAAGTGATTTTTAACAATTCAATAACAGATGCTTTTTTTCAGCTTTTTTTCTTTTTTGGGGGTCTGTTTACGGGGGGGGGGGGGTCCCAATCAGTAGTGACTTGTATTTTGAGCTGAATTTAGGCCCATATTTTGCTTAGAGGGGATAAATATATGCACGAGGAAAAACAAGAATCTTAATACATATATTCATTTTTACTCCCTAAGGAAGAAAAAAACATGTAGTGCAATTCTTTAGATGCAGGACGATAAATGTAGGTTATTAGTATGATGTAGAGGAAAGAGAAAATGATTGAGTATTGAGTGGTAAGAATGTAGTATGACATAACATGATGAGTTAGAGAGCAGCTCATTTAGTCAGTGAGTACACACACACACACACACACACACACACACACACACACTCACTCACTCACTCACTCACTCACTCACTCACACACAATGTCCAGTTAGACCATGATGCCTGGCTATTCCCCACACACAATCCTTCAGAAGCTTTCAAACAAGGACATAGTCTTTCCTTTCAGGGGCCCAAAAATAGAGAAAGGAAAAATAATGTAATTATTATGCAACATCATAATCAAAACATATACTGTATATGCCATATGTGTTTGTTATTAATAGATCATCATTTACATTGACAAAAAACAGATATCATTTAATATCTTATTAAATATAATGGAAAATTAAAAGGCTTAAATTTTTCTCCAGTTTGATTCGTTTTCTGAACGTGATTCTGATTAATCCCCTTGAAGAGACCAGGGAAGATGCAACTTCCTTTTCTTTCAGTTTGTATTTCCCACATTTCCTGTCCTTGAGTTCCAGGTCCAGATATCCCATGTGGACGGATTGGTTGAAATGTATTTTCCTCAGAAAACGCCCTGATAGTCAGAACAAATCATGATAATTGTCACTTACTCCCAGACTTAAAGCAGTCAACCACTCATCCCTCTCAGAGGAACTTCTTCCCAGTGAGCCCAACATCAACTGTCATGTCTGTTCTGTTTGGTTCTTTGTTTTTATTCCAGTTTGGGTCATAATTTTTATTCCAGTTTGGGTCATAATCCATTACAGCATAGTTGGGTGGGTCTTCCCAAACCACCACAGAAAGTTTAGCTAACATATCTCCAGAATGTTCTACAAGACTTTAAAGCCCCATCTTAATATCCAAACTTAGTAGTGATATTGGCTGATAGTTGCCAATATTCCCAAACCAGGGAGCAGCACGGGGACCATTGGGGCCGTTGGGGCCCTAGGTATGGAGCCCAGTGGCTTAGATGTTCCTCTGAGCAGTAAGGTACTTGAGGGCGGCTGCGCCGTACTTCCGGGACAGGTCTTGGTGGAACTCTTCTTTCAGGGTCTGCAGGCAGTAGCGGTAGCCTGGGCTGGAGCGGAACTTGGAGATGTCGAAGCTGGGTGCGTGTGGCATGTGGATCATGAACGCGTTGGGCAGAACCATCAGGTCATACTCCTGGGGGGTGGGAAAGGGGGGAAAACGTGTTTTATTTTATTTGTTTATTGGACAAGGTCCGTGTACAACAGGCAACACATTTTTGTATTTTAGCTTCGTAGCTAATACTCATCTGCAGTCCCGGCTGATACTGAATAATTTAAGACTCGAGAAACAAAGTCACGTTTGTCGCTCTAAGGTGCTGAACACTTAAAGGTCACAGTTTGACTTTGATTTATGGGCCGTTACAATAGCTATTATTCCTGACTTGGCAAAAGCATTAAACATAATAACAGAGGTCTACTGCGAATCACATCTGATCTAATTATTAGCATAACCTTAACTGAATTCCAAAGATGAGTTGAGGTTTTGGATTAAATTTAAAAGGAGTTATTTTTTGCAGATTATTTGGGATTAGAGTCTTTGAGAATAAAATGTGAACAATAACTTTAACAACTATTGTTTCTCTCAACAAGCCATAAATAGCTGAGTGTATCCAGACTTTAACTACATCTCTTTGTCTGCCCATGTTGTCTGCTATGGTTGTTTGGTCTACCCGGTGTGTGCAATAATGTGTCCTGGAGGAAAATAAATATATTATATATACACCCCAACACTATCCTCCATACTGTACCTGTGCATCCAGCTCCATGATATGGGAGACCTTGTTCCAGCCAAAGCCCACGAAGCGCTGGTCGTACTCAGGACAGTCCCGCCTCACCACCACATAGGGCTCAAAGTCTGCCTCCCATTCCACCTTATAGGGTGTGGTAGCAGTCCGCCACTTGGCGTAGTTGGTAGGAGCATGGCCCTTGGTCCAGACATGATACCTGCGGAAGGCAAGGAGAAGGAGACGTGTACAAGTGTGTTAATAATGGTTTTGAATTAGATTGCATACAGTGCATTCGTAAAGTATTTTTCAATTTTTTTTACGCTACAGCCTTATTCTAAAATTGATGAAATAGTTTTTTTTGCTCATCAATCTACACACACCTTTGGCAGCGATTAAAGCCTCGAGTCTTCTTGGTTATGACGCTACAAGCTTGGATGGGGAGTGTCGCTGCACAGCTATTTTCAGCTCTCTCCAGAGATGTTAGATCGGGTTCAAGCCACTCAAGGACATTCAGAGACTTGTCCCGAAGCCACTCCTTCGTTGTCTTGGCTGTGTGCTTAGAGTCGTTGTCCTGTTGGAAGGTGAACCTTTGCCCCAGTCTGAGGTCCTGAGCACTCTGGAGCAGGTTTTCATCAAGGCTCTCTCTGTACTTTGCTCAATTCATCTTTCCCTCGATCCTGACTTGTCTCCCAGTCCCTGCCGCTGAAAAACATCCCCACAGCATGATGCTGCCATCACCATGCTTCACCGTAGGGATGCTGCCAGGTTTCCTCCAGACGTGACGCTTGGTATTTAGGCCAAAGAGTTCAATCTTGGTTTCATCAGGCAAGAGAATCTTGTTTCTCATGGTCTGAGAGTCCTTTAGGTGCCTTTTGGCAAACTCCAAGCGGGCTGTCATGTGCCTTTTATTGAGGACTGGTTCCCGTCTGGCCACTCTACCATAAAGGCCTGATTGGTGGATTGCTGCAGAGATGGTTGTCCTTCTGGAAGATTCTCCCATCTCCACAAAGGAACTCTGGAGCTCTGTCAGAGTGACCATCGGGTCTTGGTGGTTCCAAACTTCTTCCGTTTAAGAATGATGGAGGCCACTGTGTTATTGGGGACCTTCAATGCTGCAGAAATGTTTTGGTACCCTTACCCAGATCTGTGCCTCGACACAATCCTGTCTCTGTGCTTTACGGACAATTCCTTAGACCTCATGTCTTGGTTTTTGCTCTGACATACACTGTCAACTGTGGGACCTTATATAGACAGGTGTGTGCCTTTCCAAATCATGTCCAATCAATTGAATTTACCACAGGTGGACTCCAATCAAGTTGTAGAAACATCTCAAGGATGATGAATGGAAACAGGATGTACCTGAGCTCAATTTTGAGTCTCATAGCAAAGGGTCTGAATACTTATGTAAATAAGGTATTTCTGTTTATTATTATTAATACATTTGCAAACATTTCTAAAAAACACTTTGTCATTATGGGGTATTGTGGCGCAGCGGTCTAAGGCATGGCATCTCAGTGCTAGAGGCGTCACTACAGATACCCTGGTTCAATTCCAGGCTGTATCACAAACAGCCGTTGTGATACAGTCCCATAGGTGTAGTCTGGGTTTGGCCGGTGTAGGCCGTCATTGTAAATAAAAATGTGTTCTTAACTGACTTGCCTAGTTAAATAAAGGTTAAATAAAAAATAAAATAAAAAACGTATCAATGTATTAAATATAGTATCAAAATCAGGATGGATGCTCCAAGTTCTCATCTGGGTCTATTTCGGGAGGGCCAATCAAACCTCCTGATCAACATGCCAGATTGACCAATGTGTTGAGCTGTTAGTGCTGTTGTACCTGAAGGTGTAGAGGGTCCCCATGTCCAGCATGGAGAGCAGCTCAGCTTTGGATTTGGGAAAGGAGAGGCGGTAGCGCAGCGTCTCAAAGGCCGGTACTACCAGAGCCTTCTTAGTGTGGGCCATGTCTAACTGGATCACTGACTTTCTGTGGGGATGAGATAGAGAAACCATTAATTTACAACCAATTCTGTACATCAGCTAGAGCCAGAGCTGCCACTAGTTGGTTGGAATGCATTGCTGGCAACACCTTAGCTGTGGGTTCGACTCGCATATGGGCCATATATGAACATCATACATATGTTGTCTGTAAATTGCTTTGAATTAGAATGGCTACTAAATCATCTCAGCCAGTGTTCTGTCTATATTTATGATGGAACATCTTCAGGAAGAACTACAACTCACCTGAGGTAATCATAGAGGCCGTACATGGGTAGGAAGTCCACATCTGCCAGGAACACATAGGGTGTGTTGGCATTCCTCAGGGCCACATTTCTCACCAGGTTGACGGGGTAGAACTGGCCCTCCTTGTAAACTATATGGTAGCCCAAGTTCTTACGGTTCTTCAGCACCTCGGAGGCCTGGGCGTAACGCAGGAACTGTTGGGCCTCAGCGTCTGACATGTACAGGGCCAGGCTGATAGGGCCTTCCCAGTGCTTACATATGGCCTCCAGCATCTGTAACCTGAGGAAAAGAAGGAAATAGAGAAAGAAGTACAATCATATTTGTGGAAAGGTGCACTCCTCATGAGCCATAACGTAATGATTTATTAATGCTCACATCTCCAACAACTAGTAAACCAAAGGCCAGTAGGGTCAGAGCTATAAGATGAGCATATACCTATCCATGGAGAGCTGTGCGACCAGCGTGATGTCAGTGTCGTCCCCTGTGGGCGTGTACTCGTACTGTAGAAAGTAGAGGTGCACACGGTGCACTGTGATTCTCTCCCGCCGGAAGTCATAACACTGGTCGTCTTCATCCAGCTCCTCCAGAGCTCCTTGTAACTGGAGAGGGATGGACATAGGGAGGTCAAAACCAATGTTTAGCGTGTAAATATTCCCTCTAATAGGCTAACATGGTTTCATGACACCATACAGTCAGAGGTGATGAGACCATGTGGCACACCTGTACACTCTCTGTTGTATTCTGGCTGGATTTCCATGGGTATCATAGTATAGTGAATAAAGAGTATGGTGAACGTTAAAACCTTCTTGAGGTTTGTTAAATGTTATAAAATCAGTGGTTCTAATCCTGAATGCTGATTGGTTAAAGTCACATTTCCACGAGTTACCATTTCCACGAGTTACCACCGGTTAGATCTATGCCTATTTACTCTGTTCCATCTGCGCAATCCACTGTCTCATCAGCCCAGCCAAGCAATTTCTAAACTTGATCTCCACTATAAAAACATCTAGACATTTTCTCACAATTCGTTTATACTAACATTTAGTTTTCAACAGCAGAGATTTGTATGAACCTTGCTGTCTCTCTCCGACATTTGCAACATTGTTTCAATATTCAAATTAGATCTCCAGCTGTCCCATAGTAATGAACGTGTCGGGAGTCGGGACGAGACAGACGGGCGGTCAGCGTTTCTCAGCCAGCATAATGTTTATGGATATATACAAAGAAATGTCAGTAGAAAGCAGGTAAAACGAAAGGAAGTGCAGCTAGTTTGAAGTCTTTCCAGCTTCAGTTTGAAGTGATTGTGCTAGCTGTGTTGTACTGATGCCTATTGATCCTTCTGCCATGCAAACATATTTTAGTCATGTGCCTTTCAGAGTGACTACACAGAAATTGAAATATTTGGGAATTTGTGTCACGCACAAAGATCTCTATAAAGCCAATTTCCCTGGGATTTACTTTCTCTTTCTTTGGGCAGAAGAATGAACATTGTTAAAATGAATGTATTACCTAAGTTTTTATACTTATTTAAATGTATTCCTACCTTTCTGACAAAATAGTTTTAAACTGATATCTGCTTTTATCTGGAAGAAGAAAAAGCCTTGGATAAGTAAGAGCGCATTGCAGAGATCTCGTCCCCAGGTTGGTCTAGCACTTCAAAAACGTTCAATACTATTACTGGGCAGCTAATATAAGAATTATTCTATATTGGATGACAAAAATCCCTGATGTTACAGGTCCAAAATGTTTGAACTTGGAGATCTCATCCTGTGGCCCCAACTCCTTAGCTGCCTCAAAACTTGCATTATCTGAGCCTGTTTCCAAATACATTAAAAACCCTATTGTGAAACATTCTAAAAAAATATGTAAACAGTTCAGGCGATCGTTTGGTCTCAGTGAATTTTCTACTTCTTAAAAAAACATACATTATCTCCATCATTATTAGACGGGATGTTTCATATCTGGTCTGGAAAAGGGATCTCCTCACTGAACGACTTTACATTGATATGGATTTGCATCTTTTGAACAGTTAGTACAAATGTTCAATATTCCTAGATCCCATTCCATTTCTTTATAATGTCTTTGTATTTTTTTACTAATTGATTGTATTACTCATTGTATATCATGCCTGCTTTAAGTCAAATTGTTATGAATGTATACAAATGAATGTCACTAGAAAACAGCTTAAACACATGCAAATTAAGCTACTTTGTTGTTGTTATTCTGGCTGCATTGGTCGACGTGACTGTAAGTTAGCCTTAGTTGGCTAGCTAGAAAGCAAATAATAAGAACGTTGCCAGCCAGTACGGCAATAGAACATTAAGAACGAACAACTGGGTCGCGTCCATCGATATAAAACAAAAAGACTGAACGACTGGGTCGGGTCTCTGGCAACCAAACCGATTGCGACCAGGCGACTTGGGTAGCAACCCTAGATTTGTGTCGGGACTATATCTTGTGGAAGGATTAAATAGTATGAATACTTTCATAAAAATAACGTTTTTAATGAAAATATGTCAATCATTATTTGAATATGTTGGTAACCCGTTGTATATAAGTGATAATGCCCTTGAAGCCGATGTTTGGAGCATATATTGGCAGTATATCCTCCCAACACCGGCTTCGAGGGCATTATCACTTAATTATGGTTAAAGTTATGGTAATGTTCTGCTCACCCGTACGCTCTCTGAGGTGGCCTGGCTGGGGCAGCCAAACAGCTCTCGTCTCAGTAGGTTCCCATCATACTCAAGGAAGGTTAGGTAGAGGTTCCTGAAGAACTCCACATGCTTGTTCTTCACACGAAGTTTCTTAGGAGAGTTCCAGTGGATCACCTGACAAGGGCCATAAACATGTTACCATGGTGACCTGTAGCCAGATGACTAGACACAGTACATTCATAAGGAAAGAAGCAAGGGATTTCGCTATAATGTGTGTGTGTGTGTGCTTGCATGTGTGTATTTCACTGCATCGACCTACCTTGAGGTCAGACACCTCTGTGTAGCACTGTTCGGAGCGTGTGTGGTCAGACAGCTGAACGTTCCAGAAGCAGGGCAGCTGATGCACTAGGACTGGGTTCTGCTTAATGAACGCATTAAAGATGTCCTGCACACAAGATTACCCACTCACATTAAACTCCTGTGTAATCCCCTTCTAGAAAAAAGGGTTCCAAAAGGGTTCTTTGTACAGGTTGAACTCTTGGGTTTCATGTAGAACCCTCTGTGTAAAGGGCTCTACATGGAACTCAAAAGGGTTCTACCAAGAACCAAAAAGGGTTATTCAAAGGGTTCTGCTATGGGGACAGCCGAAGAACCCTTTTAGGTTCTAGATAGCACCTTTTGAGTGTATTATACACACTCATTTTGGCATTAAGATCATATAGAACTACGGCACACAATAGTACACATTTACATCGACACATGCGTCAAATGTTCATTAGAGATGTCCTACACACTTACATTACCATCTGCCTCATACACAGTATGCTTTGAGGCAAAATATTGTGTCAGGGTTTCCCAACTGGTGGCCTGTGGGCCGAATTTTGCCCACGGGTGATTTTATTTGGCCCCCTAATAAAAAAAAAATTGTTTGACATAAAAAAGACTGTAAAAACACCAGGAAATCAGCTCCAAGTGATTTTTATTCAAGAAATCTGTTCCCAACTATTCCCACGCATAATAGAGAGACACTTGATTGTATACAAATGTGAGCAAGGTTTGAAATTATTATATTTTAGTCAAAAATTATATTTGTTTGGGCTTCTTGCAGTCCAATTGCAGTCTACAAATTATTTTTAATTATGTTCCTGGCCTCTGACCATCCGCTCAAGAAAAAAAAAGTGCCCTCTGCTGAATGTAATTGAGGATCCCTGCCCTATATTAACATCTGTTATGTATGTAATGATCTCTAACTATATTTAATAATATTCTGAATAAAGATAATAGACTAGAATAGAATAGAATAAAATTGAATAAACAGACCTGGTCGGCCAGCGAGGTACTGAGCATGCTCATTAGCTCTCTCTCGGCGGTCAGCCTCCACATCTGCTCCCAGCCAATCCGTCGCAGCCTCTCCAGGTAGAGTAGGATAACCCCAGTGTTGAAGCCTCGTCCCAGGGCGGGCCAGGGTTTGTGGTTCTTCCACAGGTTCCCCAGGTACCAGTCACTCTGGTTCTCCACCAGACCTATCACCTGCTTGTCTGCAATCACAGCATCACCAATCATCATTCATCCAGATTTTAAAATGCTGATTATAATTGGTAATGAGGTGGAGTCTTCAGCATATAGACAGCTTTAGAACTACTTGGGATTTTAGTTTTAATACACATTTTTATTTAATTTCACTAATTCGCTTTTATCACTCAACTAATTAATGAATTATTAAATCAACAGAATTGTTTATCAAGGTCAAAGGTCGTACCAGTGAACTTCCTGAAGATGGCCCAGAGTTCAGCGATGTCGGTGGCGAAGGTGATGTCTGTATCCAGGACGATGACCTTTGTGAGGTCAGAGGGCAGCGCTTTGGTTAGGGTCAGCTTCATCAGGCCGTAGATACCTGAGTAGTGCTTGTTAGGTATCCATGACACCTCCGACTGGAAGAGAGGAGAAGATGGAGGGATGGAGAGAGAAAGCAAGAGTGAGGTCGAACAACTTTAGACCTCACAGAAAATGTTGATTTCAAAAGGAAAGGGAATATAAAATTGCAAATAATGTTATAAGAAGCAACACCACTGTGGCTCTTTATCAAGTGTGTAAGGGTCATCGTTTTCCTTTAAACAGCTAACACTTTAGTATAAAACACCCTTTGAACCAGAGGTGAACCATTTGGAACATTACTACTGTTTACTCTACAGCATCAATCTTTTAAAACTATAATCTGTTTTTACGCCTAGGATACCCAATGCATACTGAAACCTGCACTTTTGGCATGCATCTGGGCAACAGTGCCTGCTCATTCATTCCTCTTCCTTCAGCAGAAGGGGATATGGATAAGTGAATCATTTGCAAATATAATCAGCTCGGAAGATGCGGTGTTTCCTTCTCCGTTTGAACTGAGTTAATGAAAACTGTCTGAGTAGGTCGAGACATTTGAGAGCACAAAGAGCTTTTGTTCCTGTTAAGCTTGTGGAGGGTGAGAGAGAATGTTATGGGGACGGAGACGAAGCCAAGTCATATTACAGGCTGAGGCAGGTTGGTATGTGAGCTGAGCACCAAAATGTTACTGTAGGAACCCTTTATCAATAGCAAAGAGCCAACGCTACATGCACCCATCCACCCACCCACAGCATGTGCACGCAACATACACATACCACACAGTACATGCATACATAAACCCCGCCCCCCAACACACACACACACACACACACACACACACACACACACACACACACACACACACACACACACACACCATTTCTCGATTTACATGGACACACAGTGACTGAGAGGAGAGGAGAGAGGAAGAGAAGGACTGAGTTGACACATCACTGTTGTAAGAGTAGGGAAAGGGAAGTGAAAGAGGGAGTAAATAGCGTGTAGAACAATGAAAATGGAATGATAGCAAGGATGGTCTCCGGTCCTTGGGAAACCCAAGTGTCTACTGGATTTCTCTTTCTCCTGCCAACTGATTGATTGTAAAGTGGTGGATTTGTCAATGGTTGCTCACAGAGTGGACACAAATTATTTCCTGAACACTGATTTAAAAGACAGAGCTGACACTCAGGCCCCTGAGGACCATAGTTGCCTATCACTGAGCTGGAGGCATTTACCTTGAGTTCGTCTGCGTCGTAGAAGCTAACTTGTACAGATGGAACCATCCAGGACTGGAACAGAGAACTCAGAATCTGATTGGCTACTGCGTCTGTGATGAAGTGGAAATGGAGAGGGTTTCTCCTGAGAGAGAGAGAGAGAGAGAGAGAGAGATACATATGCCAAGAGTTAGTCAAGTGCTTAATCTCTCTGATTCAGAAGTTCCTGACATTTCCTAAAGTCACACAACTTCCCATGAGTCCAACAATTTATTAATAAATAATTATCCAATTTTTATAAGTGGCCTTTGAATTGACTTCAGCCTTATTAGTTTAGGACTTTAGGATCAAGTACAATAAACAACTATTGTTGCTATAATAGGTGTAGCTGTAGCTATAGCAGTGTTGTTGTATGTGAAGCTCTGTTGTGTTACCTATGGAACAGGATGGACTTGACCAGGGTGACCACATCTCTGCTGGCGTTGTGACCGGCACACACGCACGCTACATGGATCAGCTGCACAGAAGAGAGAGGGCAGAATTAGCTACAAGGTATGCCATCAACACTGTATTTTATTTCACCTTTATTTAACTAGGCAAGTCAGTTAAGACCAAATTCTTATATACAATGATGGCCTAGACTGGCCAAACTCGGACGCTAGGCCAATAGTGTGCCGCCCTATGGGACTCCCAATCACGGCCGGTTGTGATACAGCCTGGATCCCTATAATAGTAAAATTGACTCTCAATGTTACCATTTTAAAGCTATAGCCATATTATTTAGCTATGACTATGTTATTTTAACCAAAACACATAAACACCACTGACAGTAGATTTGACATATCAACATAACACCAATGACATATGAACATAAGACAAATGACGCCATATCAACCTAACACCAATGACCAAACAGTGAAGCTAAACTAACACAGATAAAACACAGAGCTGTGCGAAGTCTCTGATCCTGGCTCACCTCACACTTCAGTATGGTGGGCGAACGGGGACATTCTGTATGATTGGCTCTCTCTTCCGCCGTGTTCTCCACGTCCTCTGGCCCAGTGTCAGCTGACGCCCCCCACGCCGCGTTGCCGTAGTTACCACCATCGGCGGGCTGGCCGGCCGTGCCCTGCAATTGGCTGAGCTGCAGGCGGATCTGCCGGTTCTCCTCCTCTATCTCCCGCACCCGCGACTCTAGAACCGCTCGCTCTAGAACCCGTGCCTCGGGGGTCTCTGACAGACAGGGGGACAGGAGGAGAGAACGCCCATCTGGAGAGGGGAAGAGGAGGAGGAGAGGAGGGGGAGAGGGGAATTAGGATTAGGGTTGAATTAAATCTTTAGAGTTGCATAAGAAAACACGAGGGAAGAAAGTGTTCACTTCACTTGCATTGTTGAAAAGATTGTCTTTCTGCTTCTTTATTTATTTATCTCATCTCTCTTTCCCTCTTTCTCATCAACCCCTCTCTGTCTGTTTGACACCCTGTCTGAGGAGCAGCTGGTCGACACAGCTGAAGTGAGGCACTCTGGGAATGTTCACACCCTGTTCCTGGTCGCTCAGAGGAAAGTGGGTGAGAGAGAGAAATACTGATATGTAGACCGTCAGACACAATACGGACGCAGATACTGTACAAGGACAGCCTTGACCTCTAGTGTGGACACAGTAATTCACTGCTTCCTCCTGCTACTCCATAGAGCTGAAATTAACAGACTGCACTATAACACCCCATCAGTCATCTTAGGTACAGTATGTGTGAGAGTGTGTTTGGTGCGCATCATAAATTTGATTTAGGAGTGTATGACAATATGTCCATGGTCTACTGTTTTTGTTTACAACAGGATACTGACAATCATATAGACTGCCTAAGAACACTTAACCACAGACATTCTCAGAAGAGCCTTGCTTGATTCTCAGAAGTCAGGAAAGTAACCACAGCAATTCTCTAACAAAGAAATCTCAAAAATCTCAAACAGCCTACAAAATTGTTAGTACAGATGCCATATCTTAATTTGAGCTAGTTTCAACTCGATATTAGGTATTCCTAATGTTGGGTATACTCAATTTAGTCTACCAGTCTATCCTGCACTGTTTGTCCAGATCTGCAATAGGCTAACTGGCAATCATGCCACACACAAAAGCATTCAAAGCTGCATACATTTTCAATATGAATCCACAAGAACAAATAGGAATAGCTGATAGGCAGTCGAGAGGTAAGGTGCATCATTGTGCATGAAATAAAAGTGAAGACGTGACACGCAGCTCAACAAGCTCCCCTATTGATCTTGTTTAGGGACAACACAAAATTCTACTCTAGTGAAAATGTAATTTGAATAACAACATAAACGCCCTGTGATTTTAATGTTTAATTCCATTTGGATCTGTTGTGGGTACAGCACAGTAGCAGGCCATTCTGGCTGTATTTTATACTTCTGATACTGAGATGTTCTGTCTGTTGCAGATCATCATCCTCCCATGTCGTCCTATAATAATGTGGCCATAAACAACTGTATGCTCCCAGCAGGCCCAGCTATTCAGGAAGGCTTAACGCACACTCTGCTTCCTCTCCAATCCGAGCAGCTAATCTTTATGTAACCTAGAACCTAACGCTTCAATATAGCCTAAACATGAACATTTAACATGTATTACCTTCTATATGTGGCATGAACACAACCAGTCACAATGTTTTAATCTGATTAGGCTACTTCAAAAGTCTCCTGTAGGCATGCGCACGTTCGTCCAAAATATAATCCCAGCATCCTCAAAATGGCTTGACATTAACCAGGTTTCCATCCAACCTTTACATGCGAATAAAGTACATGTCGGATAAAAAATGTCAGACATCATGGGAAGGCATGCAGTTTATTAGGCTACAGATGAAATTATTTATGATGAACTTCACAGGGTGGTAGAAGTGCACAGTGATGAGCCTGATTCTCCTTTCAGTAAATATCAAAGGTCTTATTCTGGTGCTTGCTGACGTTTTACAAATAAAAATAATATTTTATCTATAATTATCCATCATGTAGGCTATACCTGCACTGTATCTGGGAGTTGTTGGCTAGAGTGCACGTGCCAATACCAGAGTGGGCACATTCGCTATACGTACACAATATCTTTTGTGACAAAACCATCAGTAGGCTTAGAGTTTAAAATGCGACGTAAACCCATTTAACTTGTATTAATGGGTCAGTAACCAAAAGGTTGCTGGATCGAATCCCCGAGATGACAAGGTAAAAATCTGTTGTTCTGCCCCTGAACAAGGCAGTTAACCCACTGTTCCCCGGGCGCCGAAGAGGGGTTGGGTTAAATGCGGAAGACACATTTCAGTTGAATGCATTCAGTTGTACAACTGACTAGTATCCCCCTTTCCCCTCATACTCATCTAGAGGTCGAGCATTTTTTTGTCTGTATCTCAGTAACGTGTCTGTTTCTATGTAATTGTATACGTATCTATGCAAGAAAATAGGGACCACAATGGAAATAACTGACTTTATTGTACAATCCCGGTCACCTTGAAAAATCTTTGTACTGTGTGTATCTGTATCTTTTTTTCTCAACTGAATCAATCAAAATCAATCAATCCAAACTGTGCAGCAGCCATTTGATGAATGGAAAGAGACATCGGTTACAAAACACCCAAAAGTTTAATGACATTCAGTGATTGTCAAGCCAAGCCTTTGATACTGGGAGGGATGTTTTTTCTGTTTGTCGAGATTTATTGTGGTGTTGAAAATGCAAATCATGATATTGAAGTGCTTTGTTTATTGGTTGTGTGGCACATTGGCACAGAAACCTGTTGGTGAGAAATGTGTTGCAAATATTTTATATAATTATATGACATCAAATTTTGAAAATCTGATTTTCTACTAGCTGATCATTGTCTGCAGCCGGCTCTGATTTTAGTGTTACTCTTCAGATCCACTATATGCAGATGATAGTCTTATACTCAGCTGGCCCCTCCCCGGATTTTGTGTTAAATGCTCTACAACAAAGCTTTCTTAGTGTCCAACAAGCTTTCTCGACTCTTAACCTTGTTCTGAACACCTCCAAAACATAGGTCATGTGGTTTGGTAAGAAAGAATGCCCCTCTCCCCACAGGTGTGATTACTACATCTGAGGGTTTACAGCTTGAGGTAGTCACCTCATACAAGTACTTGGGAGTATGGCTAGACGGCACAGTTAGTGTCCTTCTCTCAGCACATTTCAAAGCTGCAGGCTAAAGTTAAATCTAGACTTGGTTTCCTCTATCGTAATCGCTCCTCTTTCACTCCAGCTGCTAAACTAACCCTGATTCAGATGACCATCCTAACCATGCTAGATTACAGTGACATAATTTATAGATCGGCAGGTAAGGGTGTTCTTTACCATTCGGCCATCAGATTTGCCACCAATGCTCCTTATAGGACACATCACTGCAGTCTACTGTATACTCCTCTGTAAACTGGTCATCTCTGTATACCCGTCGTAAGACCCACTGGTTGATGCTTATTTATAAAACCCTCTTAGGCCTCACTCCCCCCTATCTAAGATATCTACTGCAGCCCTCATCCTCCAGATAAAACACTTGTTCTGCCAGTCACATTCTGTTAAAGGTCCCCAAAGCACACACATCCCTTGGTCGCTAGTCTTTTCAGTTCGCTGCAGCTAGTGACTGGAACGAGCTGCAACAAACACTCAAACTGGACAGTTTTATCTCAATCTCTTCATTGAAAGATTCAATCGTGGACACTCTTACTGACAGTTGTGGCTGCTTTGCGTGATATATTGTAATCTCTACCTTCTTGCCATTTGGTCTGTGCCCAATAATGTTTGTACCATGTTTTGTGCCGCTACCATGTTGTGTTGCTACCATGTTGTTGTCATGTTATGTTGCTACCATGCTGTGTTGTCATGTGTTGCTGCCTTGCTATGTTGTTGTCTTAAGTCTCTCTTTAGGTAGTGTTGTTTTGTCTCTCCTGACGTGATGTGTACTATATTTATATTTTATTTATTTGTATTTATTTTTAATCCCAGGTATTTTGCCTTTTGGTAGGCCGTCATTGTAAATAAGAATTTGTTCTTAACTGACTTGCCTAGTTAAATAAAATGTTAAATAAAAAAAATGTAAAAATATGCATTGCGTTGCTTGCGATCAGCATCACATCAATGTGACGTTTTATCTGCTACACAGAGTGCGTTGTTCAGAGTCTTTATTCTATTTGTCTAATGTACTGTACCATTTTCATCGATTATGCACAAGAACTCACTAACCGAGTTAGTCAATGTAACTAGCTAGTAGTAGTAGATTCTTGACTTCATGAATCTTACTAAAATAAACAGTTTATAGTGTATAGTTGAGGCCATATGCAATCAAAATCAACTGTATTTGTCATTATTTCAATTTACAAGATAGAATGAACGTTTGCGTCAGCCATCGAGAATTGAACCTCTGATTCTTGAGCTTGGACGCCAATGGACGTGACGCAACACGGGCAGTGAATAAGCTTTCATTGATTTCAAAGGAAGATTTCCTCAATGGTTGATGGTAATGCCGGACGCCCGATGGCTATAGTATGACAGGGCCGTAATGAAACAGGCATAGAGAGTGAGTTCGTCTGTGGTGGTCGGCGAACCCTCAACCTTCTGGCCCGTAGCCCTGCATGGCATTGACTCTGCCACATAAGCATGCTGAAATTGCCAAGTCGATATCCGAGTTTATAATAAAAAGGGTTGTTACAATTATTTGAGGTCTTAAACATTATTTTGAGTTAATTTCCATTAGGGCAAATCAAGCCCTAATTACAGACTTTAGAAGCCTTTTTAAACCTTGAATGCACTACAAGTTTGCGTTTCCTGCAGTGCAGGAAAACCCCTGCAACAACAGGATGATTAAGATATGGCATATGTACACAGTTTTTTACTGTGTTTTTAAAGTAGCTGTGTTTCCCATTCCTTCCTACTGCAGTTCACTGGAAAGGTTTTTCCGGTCAGTCATGTAACCATGGCGACAGCAGGTACTACTTACTCTCCAGGTTCCCAGCCAGCAGGTAGAGCCAGGTGAGCAGGATGACGGTGGTCAGAGATGCCATCAGCAGCTTCAGACGACCTCGAAATGGCAGGTGCATGATGGGACGGCTTGGTGGGGGCGGGGGTGTGAGGTGAGGGGTCAGGGCTCAGGTGGGGCTCAGTCTCTCATCTGCTTCCTGCTGCATCCTCTCATCTGGAGGGAGAGAAGAGGAGAAAGAGATAGAGGAGATAAAAGGTTAGCATGATGCTATCACAAAATGCTTTAGTGGCATAACAGAGCAGTTTGTGTTCAAGCAAAGCAGAAGTTAGGACACGGAAATGTCAGGGGCACAATTAAAATATGATGTCATCGGACTCTCATAACACAAATACAAGCACACACAGGTATGCACAAACGCACAGCACATACACCCACACAGTTTATTCACAGCGGAGTGGTGATCCTAACTGACCTAAGACAGGGAAGTTTAACTAGGATTAAATGTCAGGAATTGTGAAAAACTGAGTTTAAATGTATTTGGCTAAGGTGTATGTAAACTTCCGACTTCAACTGTATCTTCCCCACCCCTTCTTAAATGTTTTAATATTTTTAAATACTCTCCCTCATTTCGCGCTCTCACTTTATCTCCGTCTTTCTCTCTCCCTCGTTCCCTTTCTCTGAGGATGCTGGTGTATTTACCAGAGGACCTGATCAAAGACAGAGGCCTTAACCATAAAGGGTTCCCAATTAGCCAGAGCATGACTCAGAATACTCTCTCTCTCTCTCTCTCTCTCTCTCTCTCTCTCTCTCTCTCTCTCTCTCTCTCTCTCTCTCTCTCTCTCTCTCTCTCTCTCTCTCTCTCTCTCTCTCTCTCTCTCTCTCTCTCTCTCTCTCTCTCTCTCTCTCTCTCTCTCTCTCTCTCTCTCTCTCTCTCTCTCTCTCTCTCTCTCTCTCTCGCTCTCTCTCTCTCTCTCTCTCTCTCTCTCTCTCTCTCTCTCTCTCTCTCTACCTCCATCTATCTATAAGGGTGAACAGACTTCCACAAAGAGTGCATAAAAAAGAGTGTGTGTGGCCTTTGCTTTGCTGTTGTGAAAACTCTGGTGAGAGAGGGAAGAGAAGGAGTAGAAAGTGGGATGGGTGGACGGTATAGGGGTGAGATTAAAGTGAACTCGCTCCTTGACCCAGGTTTTTATGCAGGTTGACGTTTATTGGGACGTGTCTTGTCCTGGAGGCAGAACTGAGCAATTTCCCGCTACATGGGCTAGCTGCAAAGTCGAAATTGGCAATATTATACACATTTATTTTAAAAAAAATGTGCTTTTTGGTTTTAGGGTTAGGGATTAATGTTAGTAGTGTGGTTAAGGTTATGGTTAGGGTACCAGCTAGTGACCACTTTGCAGAGATGCCTCCAGAACAAGATTCATGACAAAAAATGCTAACCTGTGTTTTTTAAAATCTAAAATCAAATCAAATATTATTTGTCACATGCACCGAAAACAACAGGTCTCATCGACACAGCCCCTACAGCTAGCAGACTAAAACAACAAGGACAAAGAGCACTGCTGATAATGCCAGAGAGAGAAAGAGGACGAGAGAAGCAACAATACCACAACATTCTGGAGAGCACTCCGACACGTGCAGTCTATTAACCCAAAGTACAATTCTATAGAAAATGCTATTAATAACACAACAACCAATGCCATAATTGGGTCACAGTCAGAGTAAGTGAGGGCTGTTGAGAGACTTTGTGGAGGAGGTACAGTGGATAAGGAAAGAGAGCCAAGGCCTGAGATACAGAAGAGAATGGCGAGAGGCGTTCAACCGATTCACCCACTTCAACGAGCCCCTCTTCAGAAGAAGGGTTGGCCACCCCTGCCTTAAAAGGATAGTTCATCCAAACAAAAAAATAACATCTTGGTTTCCTTACCCTGTAAGCAGTCTATGGACCAGGAATGACAGCAATCCCTGCTTTGATTTTGTTTCCCTAGCACTATTTCTGAATTCTAACCTCCTTCATAGAGTGAGTACAGGGTAAGAATTTAGTAATTTGGGTGAAATATCCCTTTAACAACACCTCAATCTACCGTTGTTTCAACTATAATCTATAAAATACATTCACGTCAAATACCGCATACATTTCCTTGCGGTGCTTTTTTAAGCACAGTTACTGCTCTTTGCCTGCCAAAGTCCAGTAATAGTAAGTGTGATCCACCCAGTATTGAGGTTACGCCCGGGAGCTACAACACCTAGTCAAGGTGAGATCAGGAAGGGGATTTTCCCCAGTGATAGATATAGCATATTTTCTCTCTGATCCTTCATATTTATTCTCTTTTCTGTGTGTGTGTGTGTGTGTGTGTGTGTGTGTGTGTGTGTGTGTGTGTGTGTGTGTGTGTGTGTGTGTGCTGAAGATAACCCCATTCTGAAATGATTTACAACATTGAGGCTCTCTCTCTCTCTCTCTGGTCCCTGAACCGGTTCCAACCCCTGGTTAAAACCGTATCCCAAACATTAACCCTTACCTTAACCATTAGGAATTAATGCCTACATTTAATCTCCCTGTTCCTGTATTTCTAAGCACGGCTGTCAATCAAACATGGCTCCTGAGGTATATACGGTATAATGCAATTAATAGCTAAAGCCATTGTGTCTCTGTGTAAAGGCCTTTAGCGGTAGCTTCCCCATTCAAAGTGAAGGGCCTTTTAGTGCTGTGCTAATCAGGAAGGGAGATATCTCTGATTAGGGTATAATCAGTTTGGTGCTTCCTGCATTAGAGAACTGTGATAACAGAGGAGACTACTCTCTTTCTCTATCTTGACACGCGCGCACGCACGCACACACGCACACACACACAAGCACACACACGCTTGGTATTAGATTCTTGATTGAAAACCAAACCATCCATTCAGAGTGGATACGTTTACCTCTGTCTGTATGTTTGTGAGTGTATCTGCACAGACAGATTGTGTCCCTCTGCATTTGTTTGTCCCGTCTTGTCCTGTGTGTGTGTGTGTTTGTTTGTTTGTTTGTTTGTCCCCATGGTTATATATGCGGGGCGGGTGGGTGGCGACCAGGTTGAATAAAGTAAAAATAGTAAAGCAAAAAAAAACTATAAATGTATCATTCTTGTGCAATTTATATCTAGGCCTATAGGCCACATTGAGGTCTGCATCTGGCTTTCGTGCGCAAGCCTAAGCTTTAGGGCCTAACTTCACACGTGCTAAATAGCCTACACGCCAATCGGCCGAAGCTTTTGGGAACAGGCAGAAAAAGTTCATGTCAATCCACTGAGGCAAAAGGGACAATGTCAGAGCTTAATTCAATAACAGAAAAAATGTGAAATGGAGAATTAAAAATAAAGAGTAGGGAAGGGAATGTTTCTGGAAAGATTTGGTGAAGTTGTAAAAGAGGATGATTTTGTTGGAATTTGACCCACTCAATCCCACAGCCATACTGTAAGAAATTATTATGGGGTTAATTGAAATTCATTCAAATAAACAACCAACATATGCTTCATTAACATTAATGCAAATCGTGTAGAGCCTGTGGTCGAGCAATAACACACCCGGCTTAGACACGTGACCCCTCTCTTCACCGAAGACCAGGGTTAAATTCCCCGCTCCAACCCTTCAATCTGTTTCTCCCACCTTCATTTCATAAAAGTTTCAATAGTGTCAAAATACCACCAAAATATCTTTAAAAAAGAGGTATGCAAGTAGTTTGAATTATTTATTAATTTCATTTTACCAAAATAATCGAATAATAAATCAAACTAAATAGTTCCTCAAAATGTAAGTAGCTTTGGTTTTAATCACCTTGCACATCATATCTTGCCATGTGACTTTTAGAGGATTGTGGGTCATTCAAAATGTTTAAACTTTATTATTCTTTCACACAATGTTGTGTTCATGTTTGTAGAAAGAAAATATTTTTTTTATATCAATAATACGCTTGTTGTGCCATGAGGTGCAATGGATCATGATGAACGGATATCAAAACTGTCAGACAAATTGACGTTCAATGAGGACAACACCCATTCCCACATTCATGATTGTCAATGGAAGAGGGCAAGTGCAGAATCCGCAATATTTGCTGTTCAACCTCCAGTTAGTGTTGGTGGTTTGAACACTGAGCTTGACAATACCTGACAAAACAGTATAAAATGGCAAATGATCAAATACATAAAACTATGTTAAACATTAAGGGAAGGAAAGGGAAGGGGGAGATACTAGTACAACTGAATGCATTCAACTGAAATGTGTCTTCCGCATTTAATCCAACCCCTCTCGGCGTCCAGACACCTCAGAAAAAGGGATCTAATTCTGCACTAAACCGGACTCAAAACACAAAAATAGTGTTTTCCATATTTTCTGTTAGTGCTCCCAGTACCTGGCAAGGTGTTGCACAACACTTAAGTTGCGTTACAACACACCATTATGTTTCAAAACATCTCAGGATAATGTCTTTCAATACTCCAGCAAAGTTAAGGTTTCGTCTCCTTCAAGTTGGTGGCAGCTCAGATGCACTTCATTTTAACACTGTAGACTGAAGCATTCATTCTATCATTTATGACAGTCTGGTGAGCAAGGGTTTATTTTGTCTTCTTGGGCAACATATGACAGAACAGAAGCTGAATGGATCTAATTATTGATATGTTGACTAACCAATAGCCTACCAAAATGTAAGAAATTATAAGCAGAAGCATATCAAAATTAGGCAAAAAACTATCCTGCACCCCCTGTCAAATAAATAATTCTGCCTTCCGACTGTAGCCTACAGCGCATTTTCTATATTTGCGGGTTAGGATCGGGTGCAGGACTCCGATTTGCACTTTTATCACATATAGTCGGGCAGTAGCGGATGGGTTATAAGCAATTTCTGGGAGGTGGGGGTAAATAACCACTAGCATGTGTGTTAATGTGTGTGTTAGTGTTTGGTTGACTGACTGTGCACCCTCATGTGTTGTTGTTGCAGCCTCCCTCGATCACTTCTGTTCAAATCAAATCAGGCTTGATGTCGCTTGTGGCAATATATAAGGTAATGGAGTCTGTTCAGGCGTGTGTCAGGGAGATGACAGAGAGACGCAGCGCACGTGCGCACGCGCGCACGCACGCACACACACACACACATTTCTCTTTTCTGTATTTTTCTCAGAGCACGGTAAGAAACCCAATTATCACCCCGGTCAATAATCTGTGCTCACATGATGGTTCACACACTTCACAGTAACAGCAGGGAGTTTTAACATGAAACATGAAACTGCAATTCAGACAGTTAGACTCTGCTGCTCATATCACATCTGCTACAGCTCTGACTGCCGTCAGAACATTTTGTGTGTTTTTGGGTTTGTTCATATGGGTGTGTGTGTGTGTGTGTGTGTGTGTGTGTGTGTGTGTGTGTGTGTGTGTGTGTGAGAGAGACAGAGAGAGAGAGAGAGAGACAAATCAAAGTTCATTGGTCACGTACACAGATTTGCATATGATGTTATCGCGAGGCAAGGGAAATGCTTGTGTTTGTTTCTAGCTCCAAAAGTGTAGTAATACCTAAATAATAATACACAAAAAAAAAAATACACGCATAGCTGAGAGAAATTAAGAAATTAAGAAATATCAATGTCAGAACCGGAATATAAATACATGATATACTCTGCAAAAAAAGAAATGTCCTCTCACTGTCAACTGTGTTTATTTTTCAGCAAACTTAACATGTGAAAATATTTATATGAACATAAGATTCAACAACTGAGACATACACTGAACAAGTTCCACAGACATGCGACTAACAGAAATGTAATAATGTGTCCCTGAACAAAGGGGGGGTCAAAATCAAAAGTAACAGTCAGTATCTGGTGTGGCCACCAGCTGCATTAAGTACTGCAGTGCATCTCCTCCTCATGGACTGCACCAGATTTGCCAGTTCTTGCTGAGAGCACTGATGGAGGGATTGTGCATTCCTGGTGTAACTAGGGCAGTTGTTGTTGCCGTCCTTTACCTGTCCCGCAGGTGTGATGTTTGGATGTACCGATCCTGCGCAGGTGTTATTACACATGGTCTGCCACTGCGAGGACGATCAGCTGTCCGACCTGTCTCCCTGTAGCGCTGTCTTAGGCGTCTCACAGTACGGACATTGCAATTTATTGCCCTGGCCACATCTGCTGTCCTCAGGTATGTTCACGCAGATGAGCAGCGACCCTGGGCATCTTTCTTTTGGTGTTTTTCAGAGTCAATAGAAAGGCCTCTTTAGTGTCCTAAGTTTTCATAACTGTGACCTTAATTGCTTACCATCTGTAAGCTGTTAGTGTCTTAATGACCGTTCCAGATGTGCATGTTCATTAATTGTTTATCGTTCATTGAACAAGCATGGGAAACAGTGTTTAACCCCTTTAAAATTAAGATCTGTGAAGTTATTTGGATTTTTACGAATTATCTTTGAAAAACATTGTCCTGAATTTTTTTGCTGAGTATACAGTATATACATATGATACATACAGTGCATTCGGAAAGTATTCAGACCCCTTGGCTTTTTCCACATTTTGTTACATTACAGCCTTATTCTAAAAATTATTAAATAAAACATTTCATCAATCTACACACAATACGCCATAATGACAAAGCGAAAACAGGTTGAGACATAAAAAAAAAGTAAAAAAAAACAACAAACTGTAATACCTTATTTACATAAGTATTCAGACACTTTGCTATGAGATTCAAAATTGAGCTCAGGTGCATCCTGTTTCCATTGATCATCCTTGAGATGTTTCCACCTGTGGTAAATTCAATTGATTGGAAATGATTTGGAAATGCACATAACTGTCTACATAAGGTCCCATAGTTGACAGTGCATGTCAGAGTGAAAACCAAGCCATGAGGTCCGTAGAGCACAGAGACAGGATTGTGTCGAGGCACAGATCTGGGGAAGGGTACCAAAACATTTCTGCAGCATTGAAGGTCCCCAAGAGCATAGAGGCTTCCATTATTCTTAAATGGAAGACGTTTGATGCAGTCTCCCAGTATGCATGTGGATGTTGCAGTCAGTCTTCTCAGAAAGACAGAGAGAGGTCTCAGTAACTACAGGGCAACAGGCTTTATGACTGCACATACGTCAGCCAATTATATTTGTGAGGGTATGAATGTAGAGGCCGTTCTACAACAAAAAAGGGTGAGGTCCACAAAGCGGCACTTTTCATACGAATCATTTGATGAGCCTTTGAGTGATACCCTAAAGAAGCTGGAGGTGACATTTTTCAATGTCGTTGTTGATGCTGCAACCTCAGCCCTTCAGGAAAGATTTTCCACATTGGAAAATGTGGGAGAGAAGTTTGGAGTGCTGTCAACCTTCCAAAGTCTCTCAAATGAGGAGCTGACAGAACAATGTGAGGCCCTTAGTATGACATTGCACTATAAAGAACACTCAGACTTGGATGGCAGAGAGCTTGCACAGGAACTGAAGAACTTGCCTGACTTGCCATCGAAGACCATGACCCTGTTTGAGCTGCTGATATTTATACACGAAAGGGAGCTCTCAGAAATGTATCCTAATTTGTGAACTGCTCTCAGAATTCTTACTCTTCCAGTGACCGTAGCTGAAGCAGAGAGGAGCTTTTCAAAGCTGAAGCTCATCAAATCCTACCTGAGGTCCACTATGTCACAGGAACGCCTTAGTGGCCTTGCTGTCATCAGTATTAACCATGCAATTGCTGGCCAGATTTCTTATGATGATGTAATTGAGTTTGTGTGTTTCTTGTTTGAAGTGCAATAGTGTAATAATCAGGTTCTCTTCTTTATAAGTGTGTTATTATATTTGTGTATTTGTGTGATATAGGATTTGTGCAATTTAGTTTTATGTGTGTAGTTTTTTGTTAGCAATAGGGTAATAGTGTAATAATTCAATTATTTTTTATTTATATTTATATTCTACAATTTGTTTCTATTTGTCTTTCTCCTGCAAAATTATTTTTTACGTCGATGATAGCAAGCTGTCCAGGCCGTGAGGCAGCAAAGCAGCCCCAAACCATGATGCTCCCTCCACCATATTTTACAGTTGGGATGAGGTTTTGATGTTGGTGCGCTGTGACTTTTTTTCTCCACACATAGTGTTGTGTGTTCCTTCCAAACAACTCAACTTTAGTTCTATCCACACAATATGTTGCCAGTAGCGCTGTGTAACATCCAAGGCTTTTAGAGATCTCTTTTGTTCGAGGCATGGTTCACATCAGGCTATGCTTCTTGTAAAAAGCAAACTCACATTTTGTGAGTGTTTTTTATAGGACAGGGCAGCTCTAGCTCTCGTTTCATTGATTGGACTCCGGGTTAGCTGACTCCTGACTCCAATTAGCTTTTGGAGAAGTCATTACCCTAAGGGTTCACATACTTTTTCCAACCTACACTGTGAATGTTACAATTAAATATTCAATATACGTTTGATGCAGACAAGAAAATTACAATAATTTGTTATTAGTTTAAGCACACTATGTTTGTCCATTGTTGTAACTTAGATGAAGATCAGATCAAATGTTATGACCAATTTATGCAGAAATCCAGGTAATTCCAAAGTGTTCACATACTTTTTCTTGCCACTGTACATACATACAGAGGAATAGAAAGCATGATGTACTAGAAACACATGGCACATGGCATGAGGGAATGACATGCTTGAGGGCAGAGAAATTCCTGGGAGAAAGAGATATAATAGAGAACTATAGTCTAGGAATTCTAAGTGGGAATGGGTTTCAGGTTACTGAGAGAGAGAGAGAGAGAGAGAGTGAGAGAGAGAGAGAGTGAGAGAGAGAGAGAGAGAGAGTGGGTGTGTTGTTTAAATGTAACTAAAGCTCTGCAGCAGCCTGCAGAAATATGAGAGAGAGAGAGCAAGAAGCAAAATGAAGGACGCTGGACAAATATCTATGACTTATCACCAATCTGTTAGCTATCCCTTATTTATCAGAGGTCATCGGCATCAATCACAGAGGCCCAGAAAAACAGACTTTCAGAATATGGTTAGAGAAAACGTTCAAGAAACTCCTAATGGAGAAAAAGGTGATTCAGCAGTGTGTACGGTGTATTTGGCTTTCGCTGAACTGTGTGAAAATCTGTTAATGTTTACGCACGCACGCACGCACGCACGCACGCACGCACGCACGCACGCACGCACACACGCACACACGCACACACGCACACACGCACACACGCACACACACACACACACACACACACACACACACACACACACACACACACACACACACAGAGAGAGAGAGAGTGTGTGTGTGTGTGTGTGTGTGTGTGTGTGTGTGTGTGTGCGCAATCAGAGCCATAGTAAAGAGTAAGGCAAATCCGGTCAATATCATCATCATATAATGTTTGTTTACACTATAGAGGATTGTTTTCTGAGATAAAGCCCAGCTGTCACAGGGACACAAGGGAAGGAGAAACAATAAAGCTAGAGGTTAACACCAGGTCACAGACTAGCTAATCTCACCTCAGTTTACACTCAATAAACGCCTGGTTATGCATAAACACACACGGACGCAAACATACACTTATACTACACACAGGCACACACAGGCCTCCTCGGCCCCCTGTACAAAGTGACGCTACAACAGATTAAGTTGAGTATCCTTCAATGGCAGAAATAACAAGAACAGCAGAGATAGTTACCTTGTCCCATCTGCCCTACTTTGTTGTTCTAACATACTGTCACCTCTGATGGCTCACTCCCTAAAACTACACACTGGATGACTCAATAACAACATACAACAAAGTAAGAAAATATAACAGAGTACACACACACACACACACACACACACACACACACACACACAGTCTAGAGAAGGATATCTGAGATTGTAAACACAGCACACCACGCTCAAATTCCTGGGAAAAATCTTTGGGAGACAGTACCTTGAGGAACAGAATTATGAGTAAAGATATCCGAAAAGATAGAGCTGCAGGATACAAATATAGAAACAGAAAAATCTGTAGGTAGACTACAACAGAGAGAGATATTGTAGAAAGAGAGGGACAGAAGAAAATAATGGGACAGTAGGACTACAATGACAGCACAAAGTCTCTAGTCACTCAAGGGGTAACGGAAGGAGAGTGCTGCTCACATCCCACTCCTGTTTACACCTCTGTTTCTGTCCCTCTCACTCACACATACTCCCTTGTTCTGTCTCTCTCTCACCTTTCCATCTATGCTTGTAGGTCTGACAAGAACATTGACAGCGAAAACAAAGCAGACCTACACACACACACACACACACACACAAAAGCGGATAAACACAGTCGATAATAACAAGCTGCTATGACCTTTGCACTTTCTTCCTACCTGCGTAAGCTCCAATCGTTTCCTTTCCCATCTGTGTGTTAAGTGTTAAGTCCACGATGTTGTGCACAGCCACGCTTTCAATAAGCCCCTCCCTAATCCTCCTTTTCTTCTGTGGAGATGTCCGTGAGAGCTCTCTTTCAATAGAAGTTACTACAATAAAAGAGAGCAGACTGGAGTGAGTCTAGCCTGGTCCCAGATCTATGTGCTTTAGCCAGTTGCCTCAGACTGCTCTCTCTCAGCTGAGCTTTATCTCAGAAAACAATCCTCTATAGTGTAAACAAACATTATATGATGATGATATTGACTGGATTTGCCTTACTCTTTACTATGGCTCTGATCTCTCTCCCTCTCCCTCTCCCTCTCCCCCCCCCCTCCCCCTCCCTCTACCTCTCAACCCTCTGTGACAAAAGACAGGAGTTGGTTGGAGCTCAGGAATGCAAGACTCTCTCTCACTCTCTCATTGTCTCTAGCTCTCTTCTTCTTTCTATTTTAACGCAGAGACTGGGTTACCTCTGCATGAATGAGTAACCTGATTCCTATGAGTGGATGATTAACAGTGTGTGTGTGTGTGTGTGTGTGTGCATGCGTGCATTCCTTGTTTGAATTAAATTACATTCATAAATTAGGTTTGACCCCAACCGTGATGTGCACGCATTAATGTGTGCGCATAAATGCAGGCATGGGTGGCTCCAAGTAGGTCTATGTATATTTATACAACGGGTGGGTCTAATTCTGGATGCTGATTGGTTAAAACCGCATTCCAGCCGGTGTCTATTCCACAAGTTACTACCAGCTAAAGCTATGATGTTGAAATGCCTATTTACTCTGTTCCATCTCTCCACTGTCTCATCAGTCCAGCCACGCAATTTACAAACTTGATCTCCACTATAAAAAGCATCTAGACATTATCTCCCATTTTCTCAGCCAGCTGGCATCATTTTTATGGATATATACAAAGAAATGTCAATAGAAAACAGGTAAAACTAAATGAAATGCAGCTAGTTTGCCGTCTTTCCAGCTTCCGTTTGAAGTGATTGTGTAAGTTGTATTGTTGGCTAGCTCCTCTGTCCTGATGAGAACGCACATGTTCTATGCCAGACTAAATCGTTATTATTAGATCGACTTCATCTCGGACCTAACAACACCTGTACCGATATATCCTCTAAACACCGGCACCTCTGGCATTATCTCTTAAGTAGTGAATGTGTGTGCGTCTATGCATGTGTACTTACGTATGTGCATGTGTGTGTGTGTGAGTGTGTGTGCTCATGCGAGGGGGGAGTACAGCTCTCTAATTAAGTAGACATAATGCTGTTTTTGCTAAACAGAGAGCTAGTTGGAGCCTGTGTCTGGCCAGCTATCTAAATGAAGCTGTAATGATGGCTCCCCCATTAGAGAGAGTAATAACTGGAGAAAGTCTGGAGGGAGATTGAACTGAGCTGAAAGAGCAGAGAGGGACAGAGTACAGTCTCAGCACTCCTTATCTCTTACACAGGAGCACAACCATACTGTATCTACCCGTGTGTGTGTGTGTGTGTGTGTGTGTGTGTGTGTGTGTGTGTGTGTGTGTGTGTGTGTGTGTGCTATCTAATCTCAGTCCCTAGAGCACCAGTTACCCTTTGAGCCTCCAAGTAAAACCAAGACAGTCAGATTCCAGTAGAAACAACTACAAAACAACGACACACAAACAAGCCGTTCTATACCAATACCAAAAAGCAAACACCCTGATGTAACAGAAAAGGATTTATATAGCACTTCTACAGGTACCGGTTTTAAGGTTTTACATTGCTAATGGACCTTTAGTGCAGTTGAACTAGTTTGACTGCTTTCCTCTACTCTCCAATGCTCTTTCTCCTCTGGTTGCTTTGGGTAAAAGTTACCCATAGGCACAGTTATAGATCTAGGGTCAGCTTACTTCCGCCATTCCTGACATTAACCATTAGAGGAGACGCAGCCAGAACTGACCTTAGATCAGTGTCCAGGAATGTTGGCTGAGGATCCGGTGGCTGTCAAACCAGATGACTAATGCAGGTTAACACCTCTGCTTATCTCCTAATTATGGGGTTAGAGGTCACCCTGGCTGGACCTTGGCCAGTAAACCCACAGTCCCCCCACCACAACACCAATACAGGGGGTCCGACATAAACAGGGCAAGACGGGGGAGAGTGACCTGGGCTCAGGGCTTGGTTTCCCCACCACCATAAAAGTAGTGGGAAGGGGGAGAGAGAGAAGGGAAGGGAGATGACATGGTTTAGGTTTCCCTGGCTCCCAAAGGGTGTCCCACATAAATAGGTGGGTAGGAAACAGTGAGGGGAGGGAGAGAGCGAGAGGTTGGGTTTCCATGGCACATTCCATGGATATCTGATCTCTCTTACCCCTCCATGATTCCTATAAGAAACCCTATCTCAGTGCAACTTGTCTGCTCTACCATGCAAGGGAAACGTGGCAGAGAAGGCAACTACAGTGTTAAAAACACAGGATAAACAAGCTGCCAGACAGCCAATTTCTTCTCCATAGGAGTTGTAGACACTGGGTTGATCTGATCACTGCCTTTCTCCCCCGCAGAGACAACATCTAATGGGTTGGCTTTCAGCACCGCCGAGCAAGACAGATAACTGCTACAAATACACATGCAATAGACACACACATATAGACAGACACAAAAAAAACGCCCACACAAATTTTGCCCTGCCATTTTAGCCACACTAGCCCACATCACCATGAACGCACCGGTCCCCCACGCTACTTACACATAACATAGGCAGCACACTATAGTACAGCGTTTCTCAACTTTTACTGTACCAGTGACCAGTGAAACATAGTCTTCCTCCTTTTTTAACCAGCTAACATTTAGAAACACCACTGGAGTTACAACTCACCACATTGCCTCCCTGTTATGCAGTCTGTCACTGTATGTTCTCTGCTGACACTGTCTCTCTCTGTCTTTCTGTCACGATTTAATATAGAGCCAACATATTAAGGAACTGGCAGTACATCTGTGTCTCTCTGATTTCTTCCTACCTCCACTGCACTCACCTCTGAGCTTTCTCTGCTAAGCCTAGCATTATTTTCCACAGCACTGGTACAAGAAGACCAGGGGACCACGCTGCCTGTGCTGGGCCAAGCAACATCCTAGTTGTGAATGAATAAACACATAGATAAAGAAGAAAAATGACTGAATAACTGCTTAATAGATTACCATCGGCTCATACTACCTTATAAAAGCCTAACTACTATCCTAAGGGTTAATTAGTATTACATACAGTATATGATATAGAGACAAAATATAAAACTGGCAGTACATCTGTCAGTGTCTGTGTGTCTCTCTCTGTTTTCTTCGTACCTCCACTGCACTTGACTGCTGCAGCAGCAGCTGAGCGGTCTGTGCGTCTAGGCCTAGCATGTTCTTTCCATGGCATAGACTGACCAGGTGAATCCAGGTGAAAGCTATGATCCCTTATTGATGTCACTTGTCAAATCTACTTCAAATCAGTACAGATGAAGGGGAGGAAAGATGGATTGTGTGCCATTCAGAGGGTTAATAAACAAGACAAAATATTTATGTGCCTTTGAACAGAGTATGGTAGTAGGTGCCAGGCACACAGGTTTGTGTCAATAACTGCAACGCTGCTAGGTTTTTCAAGCTCAACAGTTTCCAGTGTGTATCAAAAATGGTCCACCACCCAAAGGACATCCAGACAACTTGACACAACTGTGGGAAGCGTTGAAGTTAACATGGCCCAGCATCCCTGTGGAACGCTTTCGACACCTTGTAGATTCAATGCCCTGACGAATTGAGGCTGTACTGAGGGCAAAAGCGGGTGCAATTCAATGTTAGGAAGGTGTTCCTAATGTTTTGTGCACTCAGTGTATAATTCAATAGAAGGAAACAGAGAGAGAGAGAAGGAGAGAGAGAAACTGCCAGTTTTAATGTTTTGGATGTATAACACTGGCAGTCTCCCTCTCTCTCTGTTTTCATCTATTGAATTCAATATAAAACCATCTGGGACTAGTTTATGTGGATGCGGATAGATTTCCAGCATTGTACTTCGTTTGACAGTGCTATATCTTTCTGCCAAGAAGTGACGAGCCGTTCAGCTAATGGGCGTGAAATAGGCAAGACTTTCCAGCCTACAGTTGTGATGGCTATGTAATGTAATCCGAAACCAAAGTCACTCTTTACTACAGCTCATAAACTAAGACCCTGAAGAGACTGAGATTCAGAAGTAAATAAATATTGATAAAAGACAATTTGTATTTAACAAAAAGCAGTAGCACATAGGGCTTGGGCGATATACCGTATAACGGGGTATTTAGACACACCGACGGTATGATTTAGGGACTAAATGGGGGACACAACTTCAATTAAGGGACACAACTTCAATTAGCACTGACGTGTGAAGCGAGAGGTGTCAAAGCCTTGGAGCCCAACAAAAGACAGGCTACCCCAACCAAATGCAGAGGCTTTGAAGCCCCCTCCTGCTGTTCAGAGACCATTCACTGGCATTTTAACTCCATCACACAGGCACTGTTGGGGCAAGTGACTCTGATCTTACAATGGCTAGCCCCAAGTCGTTGTATATTAAAAACATTTCATGCACATTTTTCTATTTGGGCATTTGCCTGATGTCTCATACATGCTTTGTTGACTACGAACTTTCTTTACCCAACCGTGGGACAGGCTATGTCTGTTTCCACACTCGGGACTCTGACTTTCTATTGGTTACACAGACTTTTGGCCTCCCATTCCATTCTAACCAACTTCGGCTTTGTATTCATGTTACCTGATGGAATTGCTGTACAATATGATCTGGTTGCCATCTGATGCACAATCAGATGTCATACATCAGCACTGCAGAGCTCTCCCTGTCCTATGCCTTGCCTTGATTGTATTACTGTTGATGATATCTGGTAATGTGCATGTACACCCATCTACTGTTGCTAGCCCCAATTCTGACTTCTGACTCTGATATCTGCTTCACTGATTTCTGCTCTAATAAAAGTCTGGGTTTTCTGCACGTTAACACTAGAAGCTTATTACCTAAATGGATCAATTGAAAGTGTGGGTTCACAGCTCCAATCCAGATGTGTTGGTCATTACTGAGACGTGGTTAAGGAAGAATGTTTGGAATACTGATGTTAACCTTTCTGGTTATAACCTTTTTCAGAAAGACAGATCTTCCAAAGTTGGGGGAGTGGCAATTTTTACCAAGGATCACCTCGGTTGTTTACACCAAGTCTGTCCCCAAACAATTTGATTTGCTGGTTTTAAGTATTCAACTTTCAAATAGCTCTTTGTTGACTGTTGCTGGGTGTTTCCGTCCTGTATCAGCACCGGCCTGTACACTACCTGTCCTAAGCTGTCTCTTGGCCCCTTACACTAACGACCTGTCCTGATCTGTCATAGACGCTTGCTAAAAAACTTTAATGAGCAAGCCTTCCTTCATAAACTGGTTTCTGTAAAATAGAATAGAAATCAGCTTGATCAGTATTATTGTTAACAAACACACCCCCATAAAGAAAATTTAAATTAAAAACAGGGTCAGCCCCTGGTTCGCCCGTGATCTTGCAGAGTTACTGCACCTCAAGAATTGCATTTGGCGAAAGGCCCAGCACACGCTTACACAGACTGACTAGCTCTCGTTCAGGCAAATGATAAATAAGTGCACTCAAGCTATCCGGAAGGCCAAACCTAGTAACTATAAGGAAAAGTTCTCTCTCTGTGGGTCTAACCCCAAGAAATTCTGGAAAACGGTTAAAGACCTGGAGAATAAACCCTCCTCCTCACAGCTGCCCATTTCCCTTAAAGTTGATGATGTGGTTGTTACTGACAAGAAGCACATGGCTGAGCTCTTTAGTCACCACTTCATTAAGGCAGGATTCCTATTTGACTCAGCCATGCCTCCTTGCCCGTCCAACATTTCCTCATCTGCCATCCAGTTTTTCCCTGGAGGCAGTTACTGAGTCCGAGGTACTAAAGGAGCTCCAGAAACTTGACCCCAAAAAACCATCTGGGTCAGATGGTTTAGACCCTTTCTTCATTAAGGTTGCTGCCCCTATCATCACCAAGCCTATCTCCAACCTTTTTAACCTGTCTCTCCGTTCTGGGGAGGTTCCCATTGCTTGGAAGGCAGCCACAGTTAGTTATTTATTTAAAGGGGGAGATCAAGCTGATCCTAACTGTTATAGGTCTATTTCTATTTTGCCCTGTTTATCAAAAGTGTTGGAAAAAATTGTCAATAATCAACTGGCTGGCTTTCTTGATGTCTATAATATTCTCTCTGGTATGCAATCTGGTTTGCGCTCAGGTTATGGATGTGCCACTGCAACCTTAAAGGTCCTCAACGATGTCACCACTGCCCTTGATTCTAAACAATGTTGTGCTGCTATTTTTATTGACTTGGCCAAACTTTTTGATACGGTAGACCATTCCATTCTTGTGGGCCGGCTAAGGAGTATTGGCATCTCTGAGGGGTCTTTGGTCTGATTTGCTAACTACCTCTCTCAAAGAGTGCAGTGTATGAAGTCAGAAAATCTCCTGTCTCATTCACTGCCTGTCACCAAGGAGTACCCCAAGGCTCAATCCTAGGCCCCTAGCACTTCTCAATTTACATCAACAACATAGCTCAGGTAGCAGGAAGCTCTCTCATCCATTTATATACAGATGATACAGTCTTATACTCAGCTGGCCCCTCCCCGGATTGTGTGTTAAATGCTCTACAACAAAGCTTTCTTAGTGTCCAAAAAGCTTTCTCTACCCTTAACCTTGTTCCAAAACAAAGGCCATGTGGTTTGATAAGAAGAATGTCCCTCTCCCCAGAGGTTTGATTACTACCTCTGAGGGTTTAGTGCTTGAGGTAGTCACCTCATACAAGTACTTGGGAGTATGGCTAGACGGTACACTGTCCTTCTCTCAGCAAAAGTTAAATCTAGACTTGGTTTCCTCTATCGCAATCGCTCCTCTTTCACTCCAGCTGCCAAACTAACCCTGATCCAGATGACCATCCTACCCATGCTAGATTACGGAGGCATCATTTATAGATCGGCAGGTAAGGGCGTTCTCAAGCGGCTAGATGTTCTTTATCATTCAGCCATCAGATTTGCCACCAATGCTCCTTATAGGACACATCACTGCACTCTATACTCCTCTGTAAACTGGTTATCTCTGTATACCCATCGCAAGACCCACTGGTTGATGCTTAGTTATAAAACCCTCTTAGGCCTCACTCCCCCCTATCTGAGATATCTACTGCAGCCCTCATCCTCCACATACAACACCCGTCCTGCCAGTCACATTCTGTTAAAGGTCCCCAAAGCACACACATCCCTGGGTCACTCGTCTTTTCAGTTTGCTGCAGCTAGCGACTGGAACGAGCTGCAACAAACACTCAACTGGACAGATTTATCTCAATCTCTTAATCCAAAGACTCAATCATGGACACTCTTACTGACAGTTGTGGCTGCTTTGCGTGAAGTATTGTTGTCTCTACCTTCTTGCCCTTTGTGCAGTTGTCCGTGACCAATAATGCTTACCTGCGTGAAGTTGGCCCCCCACCCAACGCAAAACGTCGGGAAAATAGTGCTCCGTTTGTGCTGGAATTACTTTTGTTTGTGCTGTTTTCATTTTTTTTATATTAAAGAATACTTTATAGGTCATTCAGAGGTCACTCAGCCCCCCACATGCTCAGAATTAACCCACAATAGTGTCGATCGTTGATGCTCAGTTTGTGCTGGTTTGTGCCGTTCAAATTGTGGTTTGTGCTGTTGCGGTATTTTTTATATTAGCCATTTAATTACGGGTGATGACGTCACCAGCCCCCCACTTGCTCCAAATTAACTGGGAACAGTCTCAATCGTTAGTGCGCCGTTTGTGCTGGTTTGTGCCGTTACAAGTTTTGTTTGTGCTGCTGCAGTATTTTTTATATTAGACATTTACTTATGGCCGATGACATAACCAGCCCTCACCACCTGCTCCAAATTAACTCCAAATACTCTAATCGTGTGTGCTGGTAAAAGTTTTGTTTTTGCGATTGTCTTTTTTACTAATACAGTTGAAGACGTAACATGGTAAGAGCCAAACGGCAAACCAAACCAAAATCGTTACCTAATCCACTGTGCCTTTTCAACTGGCAACGGACACAGCGAGGCTCACAGAATGTGTGGAATGTAATGCGAACTCCAAGGTAAATGTTTTTACTTGTGATGTTGTTATGGGAATATTACCCCATAACAAAAAATGCAGTTGTCAACGTTATGTCGTAAACACACTTGTTATGTTTTCCCCATACATTTAAATATTCTCATTACCTAACTTGTAAGACAGTTTTATCGATGTGTTTCCAGTTTTTGAACCAACATGTTTAAGTGTTTCTCACCAACGTGTTTAACTAAGTGCACTTTAGGTTACAGTGTTAGCTAATTGTTGGTGCATAAATGTAACTATACAGGTAAGTATGTTATATCATGTATATAGTTAAATGTATTAATTTGATACGTTATTATGCTGCCTACTGAGTCCATGCACAGATGATGCCCCATTTAATATGTTTTCTGTAGCTGAGTGTTAATACATACGTATATGTACTATATATATGTGGAAACTAATGACTCCAGGAATTAACAAACATTTGTTTAATTGTGAAATTGAATTACTGTGTGCAATCAAATCCATTTACACAAACAATGAACCTTTTTCAAAGAGGAAAATTGCACATTGAACAACAACATCCACATCTTCATCCACCACACAATTATGATTTTGTGTATAACACAGCATGTGGGCATATTTTGTTTTTTTCTGATGCTCCCATCACTACACTTCTCAGGTCATCATACATCTCCCAGACACATGGAGACCTCCTGCAGTAGGCCACATAATGACCAAGAGCATCCTGGGTTAAGCCTCCTTGGAAAGCAATGACTGCCCTTAAGGTAAATGTCTCTCCTTGGAGCACCTCTTGGGCAGGAATTCCTTTGAGCTGGAGTTGCTGTGGAATCGTCAGCATCGATCCACAGAAGTTCTCCTAGACTGTAACTGTGAGAAACTTTCCCTGCACAGAGCACTTTTCCTGAGGTAGATTCTGTCTTGAATGCAGAGGGACACTGAGACGGACTTTGGATTGGCCTGAGGCCTGCGGTCTGAAGATGAGCCATGCCAAAATCCTGCAGTACAGCAATAGAAGTAGAAACAAATGGAATTTCCCTTGTGACTTGTGTGTTGAGGCTGCAATACAGTGAGGAGCACTGTTTTGTGAAGTAAACACTTGCAAGTTTTCTCATTGTCTTTTCAATGATAGCAGAGGTGTGGCACTGTGCTTCGATTTGGAGAGCACCAGACCTCAATTGGACAGCTTTGAATATTCCACTTAGCAGCTCAGCCCTCTGAATGTAGGCCTGTGGGGTAAGACCCTTTGTGGTGATGCTTTTCAATAGCTGGAGGAGGTTGTTGGAGTCTTCACTGCGAACAATATTTCCAAAAGTGTTACTGTCACAGAAAGCACAACATAAGCACTGACAAAGAGCATCAAATGCACATGTGTTAAAGACAGAGACTCTTGACTTGCTTTAACAGGCTGTTGATTGTTTCCATTTTTTAACAGTTCAATTTTCATTTTTTCCCCCTCACAGATGGATCTGCTTGGAGCCATTCAGGACAAGGAGAAAGGTATGAATTAAGCTTCCTCTTTTTTGGTGGAACAGCTAGGCCTCTCCAGTTTTCAACAACGTCTTCATTTGTTGAATGGATGTTTGTGACAGTGTCAAACGACTCCCCAGAACAGGAGGTTCCTTTTTCCATCTACAATGCAGGTCACAGTGGGTAGTGGATTGGGTCCTGTGACCATCACTGTTTCAACATGAGCATTTCTGTACCTTTTTGTTTTGCAGAACAAATGCGCATGTTCCCTTCAATGTAGGAAAGATGTCGAGCAATGAATCGATCCACCCGAATAGGAACGTTTTCATGCTTGAAAAGGCAGTGTTTGATGTTTTTAAACTCTGCTTCAACATTGGCTGAACTTGCGGTGATGTTGGTGCAACGGAAGTGAGGGATCATTACCCCTGTCCAGAGTGGTAAGTAACTTGCAAGTCTGATAATAATGGGAACAATCTCTGGGAGGAAGTGCATGTTATCTCTATCACCGTTGGCCACGGCAAGTGACCTGCTCTCATCACATATGTCTGTCACCCACTGCCGTAGGTCAGTGTGTATTTCTTCACATGGATCCACTCCTTCCATGTCCTCACCCTCTTCATCTGGAACGATGACACACTCTTCTGCAATTTGGGCTTTCAGGTAGTTCTTGCAACATTCTGATATGAGGGGGGCTCCAGAGCTGTCATTGCCCTCTGCTTCGCTGAGAGCCACAATAGTAACACTGTGTAGTAGCTCTCTTGCATTGTTCACAGATCGTGACTTGAGCAGCTGTGCCAGTGACCTCACAAAGAAATATTTAATGCGATGTGGTTTTCTTTTCAAGCAGTCCCATTGGCAGATCATCTTGATGCAGTGTGCAACATCAACCCGGACAAAACAAGGTGGCAGCTGTGCAGACTGGTTACCAAGTAAGACACCAAAACACTCATTGATGTAGGTCTTCAGATCAGGATGAGGAGTGAAAGCCTTGACCAGAGCTCCGAGCAAAGCCAGAGAAAAGTCACTCACAACCACTTTTGGAATTGGTGCACCTGCGCGAATCCATTCTGTCAACCATTGTTTAATTGCATTAACATCATGTCTCTCTGACAGCATTTGCACCACTGGGACACTTGCACTCCCATCCCCTGCCAGAACGCCCTGGTATAAGAAGATGTGGCCAGACATACCAACTGGTCTCTGTAGTTTCCTGACTACTGAACCAGTTGCATCAAAAGTCACAGTGGGGTGAGATTCCTTTGATATTGACTTGTACATGTACATTTGTGTTTGACTCCAGTAGTGACAGAAAAACGTGTCCAGTCCAATATCTTTGATGCTACCATTGTGAGGTGCACTGTATTTTAGCATCTGCAGTGATAAAATAGGATCCTTGTCACCTAATTCTAAGTCATTTCTCTCTTGCTTTGCTTTGCGCAGGGTGGCCAAATTAGGCAGATGGCTTGGCTCAGGATCTCCAAAATCCATCTACTTTGTTGCCTCCGATGCCCTCCATACATGTGGTTCCATTCTACCCTCACACAGTTCCTTGGCTATCTGAACACGCAAGTTTCCAAATATGGCACACTTGGAAAGGCCAATATGCAGGGAGTCATCAATATTTTTAATAAAACATTTCAGCACCATTGGGTTGTTCATTTCAGGCTCTCTGTCACATTTGATGTAAAGGTCGCCATGACACTCCTTACAGTTGCTTCTGATTTCAATGTATTTTGTTGTGGCTGATGGATAGACTTTGGCTCTTTTAAATACAAATGTGCAGGTGCTTTTCACTTCTTTCCAAATGTGGTGATTTATTACATGAGTCCAGATGCCAGGCTTCAAAACTTTCCTTTTTTGTCTTTTAGAGAACTTGTCTTTGTATTGAACTGTTTCAGGCATAAATTCAATCCATTTCTCAAATGGAACTTCAAGCTCAAAATCCTTGCAGTCTTCTGGTCTGGGAGGAAAGGAGGAAATCTGTGTCATCACTACTGCCACTTGTTTCATGATCACGTTCATGATTAAACCCTAAAGCAGACCAGATGTTGTGTCTGTTTAATTTAACAAAAGTGTACAGGGCCTTTGCAGTGATCTCGTTTCCTAGCTGCTCACTCAGCTCTGTCCAGATGCTGTTATTAGGAGAGCTATGTTACAATTTTTTACTATGGCCTCCTTTGATGAACACAGGACTGTGAAAATGGAATCCCTGTCTACTGCTGGCTTTTTGGGCATCTGGCATAAGAAAGTAAAACGTAATTCCTTCAATTATTATAACTTATTTTGGGTCAAGTGTTTCATCTACAGTATAAACATGTTTTCATGTATTGATATTGACCCCTAAATGTAATTAGCATTTCATAGTTACATTGGCAATATTAACATTAGCAATGTGCTTTCTGTTGCCAAAAACATTGCCATTCATAGCTTTTGTTGTACAATTAATCAATTAATTCTGAGCATGTGGGGGGCTGAGTGACCTCAGAATGACCTATAAAGTATTCTTTAATACAAACCAGCACAAACGGAGCACTAACGATTGAGACTATTCCCAGTTAATTTGGAGCAAGTGGGGGGCTGGTGACATCATCACCCGTAATTAAATGGCTAATATAAAAAATACCGCAACAGCAAAACCACAATTTGAACGGCACAAACCAGCACAAAGGGAGCACCAACGATCGACACTATTGTGGGTTAATTCTGAGCATGTGGGGGGCTGAGTGACCTCTGAATGACCTATAAAGTATTCTTTAATATCTAAAAAATGAAAACAGCACAAACCAAAATAATTTCAGCACAGACCAGCACAAATGGAGCACTAACGACTGAGACTATTTTCCCGACGTTTTGCGTTGGGTGGGGGGCCAATTTCACATAGGTATAATGCTTGTTTGGCGCCGTGTCGTGTCGTGTTTGGCGCCGCCCTGAATGGCCGCCTGTTAAGCAGCTCCCGTTGTTCGTGCATAAATTGTTGTTTTAGTTCGTTTTTTTTTGTCTCTTTTCTTTAGTTTTATTTTTTATTTTGCTCATACTGCCGCTCTATGTATCATGTACCGTGTATCTGTCTTTTGTGTACTTTCGTTGTGGCATTATGCACCTGCCCTGTGTTTTGTGTAGCTGCTTGACAATGAAATTCCCCCCCCCCCCGGGGGATCAATAAAGTACCTATCTATCTATCTATCTATCTATCTATCTATCTATCTATCTATCTATCTATCTATCTATCTATCTTGTTCCATGTTTTGTGCCGCTACCATGTTGTGTTGTTAACATGTTGTTGTCATGTTATGTTGCTACCATGCTGTGTTGTCATGTGTTTCTGCCTTTCTATAATGTTGTCCTAGGTCTCTCTTTAGGTAGTGTTGTTTTGTCTCTCTTGTTGTGATGTGTGTTTGGTCCTATATTTATATATATATATATTTTTTTTTTAATCCCAGCCCCCATCCCCACAGGAGGTATTTTGCTTTTGGTAGGCCTTCATTGTAAATAATAATTTGTTCTTAACTGACTTGCCTAGTTAAATAAAGGTTAAATAAATAAAATAAAAAATTATAATATCAATACCAGGCTGCATGCTACGCTACTTCTTATCTATCTAAGATGTGCCAAAATATATACAGCTCAGGGCTCCAGCTATGCATTTGGTTTGCTAACTTGCTAGCTAAGTGGCTTGACGACAAGATTAAGCTCCTTGGTTACAGCAGAGACAATCAATCCCCTACTTGATCAAGATCCATGTTGCCTAAATTGTTTTGTGCATTCATTTTTAAAGAAATAGCATCCCTTGTGTGAACTTCCGGTAATACCATATACCCCGGTATGGTACAGAAACGGTATGACAGTATGAAAATCTGGATACTTCCCAATCCTAGCAGCAACGTAGCAATGCGTGTAAATCTAATTAGCATAATACAAAAATCTAAATCCGTCAGTGTAAACTACAGTCGTGGTCAACATTTTTGAGAATGACACAAGTATTGGTCTCCACAAAGTTGGCTGCTTCAGTGTTCTTAGATCTTTATGTAGTATTCCATAAGTGTCAAAGGCTTTCATTGACAATGACATTCAGTTTATGCAAAGTTAATATTTGCAGTGTTGACCCTTCTTTTTCAAGACCTCTGCAATCCGCCCAGTCATGCTGTCAATTAACTTCTGGGCCACATCCTGACTGATGGCAGGCCATTCTTGCATAATCAATGCTTGGAGTTTGTCAGAAGTTGTGGGTTTTTGTTTGTCCACCTGCCTCTTGAGGATCGACCACAAGTTCTCAATGGGATTAAGGTCTGGGGAGTTTCCTGACCATGGACCCAAAATGTCGATGTTTTGTTCCCGAGCCACTTAGTTATCACTTTTGCCTTATGGCAATGTGCTCGATCATGCTGGAAAAGGCATTGGTCGTCACCAAACTGTTCTTGGATGGTTGGGAGAAGTTGCTCTCGGAGGATGTGTTGGTACCATTCTTTATTCATGGCTGTGTTCTTAGGCAAAATTGTGAGTGAGCCCACTCCCTTGGCTGAGAAGCAACCCCACACATGAATGGTCTCAGGATGCTTTACTTTTGGCATGACACAGGACTGATGGTAGCGCTCACCTGTCTTCTCCGGACAAGGTGTTTTCCGGATGGCCCAAAGAATCGGAAAGGGGATTCATCAGAGAAAATGACTCTACCCCAGTCCTCAGCAGTCCAATCCCTGTAACATTTGCAGAATATCAGCCTGTCCCTGATGTTTTTCCTGGAGAGAAGTGGCTTCTTTGCTGCCCTTCTTGACACCAGGCCATCCTCCAAAAGGATGCACTCACACCTGCCTGCTGCCATTCCTGAGCAAGCTCTGCACTGGTGGTGCCCTGATCCCGCAGCTGAATCAACTTTAGGAGACGGTCCTGGCGCTTGCTGGACTTTCTTGGGCGCCCTGACGCTTTCTTCACAACAATTGAACCTCTCTCCTTGAAGTTCTTGATGATTCGATAAATGGTTGATTTAGGTGCAATCTTACCAGCAGCAATGTCCTTTCCTGTGAAGCCCTTTTTGTGCAAAGCAATGATGACGGCACGTATTTCCTTGCAGGTAACCATGGTTGACAGAGGAAGAACAATGATTTTAAACACCACCCTCCTTTTAAAGCTTCCAGTCTGTTATTCTGACTCAATCAGCATGACAGAGTGATCTCCAGCCTTGTCCTTGTCAACACTCTCACTTGTGTTAACGAGAGAATCACTGACATGATGGCAGCTGGTCCTTTTGTAGCAGGGCTGAAATGCAGTGGAAATGTTTTTGGGGGATTAAGTTCATTTTCATGGCGAAGAGGGACTTTGCAATTCATCTGATCACTCTTCATGACATTCTGGAGTATATGCAAATTGCCATCATCAACACTGAGGCAGCAAACTTTGTGGAGACCAATACTTTTGACCACGACTGTAGAGATACAGGTATATGTTTTTTTGCTTTGGATGTCGCACTTCCGCATCTGCAGTGAAAGGTGACAGAGCTAGAGCGGTGTTTGTCAGACCATAAGACACCCCGAAAATCAGTCTTCTTACAAAATCGCCTGTAGTGTCCGAACCGTTTGGCCTAGAAACTATTATGACCCCTCTATCGAAAGATGGTACTCGAACACGATGCGTCTTGGGACTCGGTACAGCCGATCTGCCAACTTCTGTCTGTAATGTCCAAACAGTTTGGGCTACACACTAATTAAACCCCTCTGTGCAAAGGTGAGACTCTCTGGGATGCCCACAGGCCTCACAAGACTCGTCTGAATTATACAGAACCATGGGCCGCCGGAATTGCCAGATGGCCAATCCACACGTGCACGCACACATACACACACACACACACACACACACACACACACACACACACACACACACACACACGCACACACACACACACACACACTCTGGAGGCTTTCCTTATGGATTCTGTTGTGGACTGAAAGCACTGTCAATCGTCAGTGTTTTAGGGTCTAACAGCACAGGACAGCATGATTGACATATGACACATACAGATGTAGGATCTTAATTTGATCACCCTGTGCTTCTGACGTTTGTAATTACCACTGACATTTCAGACTTGATTTTCCCTAACAAAAAATATAATCAACCCTTACAAAAATGTCCATGAATTATAATCCACATAATAATTCACATTTCCTGTTGCTGCAGGATAACAGTGCTGTAGCAAACTGGCTCAAATTAAAATCCTACATATAGAGTAACGCTACATGGGCGGTCGCAGCTAGCAAGGCTGATTTTGCACACAGGCTAACATGTTTCTCTTCTTAGGTCAGGCAGGGGTCAGATAGAGAGAGGAGTGGTGTGTGAGTGTGTTTGCTGGTCCCTACTCCTGTGTGCTTTCAACAACTGAGAGGTGAGAGGGATCACATTACTGCATACCATATATGACAATCACCTTCCCCTTCACGCACGCACACTCATGTATGCATATAATCCCAGCATGACAGGCAGTCGTGTGAGTAGTTACCACAACCACAAAATCAAAAGTGGCTATATCGTAAGAATTAATGAAAACACACAGTCTGCTTAAACTAGTAACACACACGTCTTTATTGAACACAACATGTAAACATTCACAGTGCAGGGTGGAAAAAGTATATGAATCCTTTAATTTAATAAATGGTTGACCCTCCTTTTGCAGCAATAACTTTTAATCAAACGTTTTCTGTAGTTGAGGATCAGACCTGCACAACGGTCAGGAGTAATTTTTCAGTTAAGCAATATTCTTGGGATGTCTGGTGTGAACCTCTCTCTTGAGGTCATGCCACAGCATCTCAATCGGGTTGAGGTCAGGACTCTGACTGGGCCACTCCAGAAGGCGTATTTTCTTCTATTGAAACTACTCTGTTGTTGATTTACTACTGTGTTTTTTTATGGTTGTCCTGTTGCATCACCCAACTTCTGCTGAGCTTCAGACAGATAGCCTTACCTTCTCCTGCAAAATGTCTTGACAAACTTTGGAATTCAATATTGTGTCGATGACAGCAAGTTGTCCAGGCCCTGAGGCAGCAAAGCAGCCCCAAACCATGATGCTCCCTCCACCATGCTTTACAATAGTTTGAGGTTTTGATGTTGGTGCGCTGTGCCATTTTTCTCCACACATAGTGTTGTGTGTTCCTTCCTAACAACTCAAATTTAGTTTAATCTATCCACAGAATATTTTGCCAGTAGTGCTGTGGAACATCTAGGTGCTCTTTTGCGAACATCAGACGTGCAGCAATGTTTTTTTGGACAGCAGTGTCTTCGTCAGTGGTGTCCTCCCATGAACACCATTCTTGTTTAATGTTTTATGTATCGTAGACTCGTCAAGAGAGATGTCAGCATGTTACAGAGATGTATGTAAGTCTTTAGCTGACACTCTAGGATTCTTCTTAACCTCATTGAGCATTATGTGCTGTGCTCTTGCAGTCATCTTTGCAGGAAAGCCACTTCTAAAGAGAGTAGCAACAGTGCTGAACATTTTCCATTTATAGATAATTTGTCTTATTGTTGACTGACGAACATCAAGGCTTTAAGAGATACTTTTGCAACTCTTTCCAGCTTTATGCAAGTCAACAATTCTTAGTCTTAGGTATTCTGAGATCTCTTTTGGTCAAGGCATGGTTCACATCAGTCAATGCTCCTTGCGAATAGCAAACTCAAATTTGGTGAATTAATTTTATAGGGCAGGGCAACTCTAACCAACATCTCCAATCTCATCTCAATGATTGGACTCTACTTTTTTTTAAACCTTTATTTAACTAGGCAAGTCAGCCCCTGGAGCAAATTAGGGTTAAGTGCCTTGCTCAAGGACACATCAACAGGTTTTTCACCTTGTCGGCTCGGGTATTCGAACCATTGACCTTTCGGCCCAAGGCTCTAACCGCTAGGCTACCTGCCGCCAATTAGCTTTTGGAGAAGTTATTAGCCTAGGGGTTCACATACTTTTTCGAACCTACAGAACACTGTGAATGTTATTGACAAGAAAAATACAATAAATTGTGTGTTATTAATTCAAGCATACTGTTTGTATATTGTTGCAACTTAGATGAAGATCAGATCACATTTTATGACCAATATATGCAGAAATCCAGGTAATTCTAAAGGGTTCACATACTTTTTCTTGCCACTGTATATGGGGGCTCTAATCTGTGTGTGTGTGTTTTTGTTTAACCATCCTTGTGGGTACCAGAAGTCCTCCCAAGGATAGTAAAACAAGGACAATTCGGACAAGTGAGGACATTTTGCCCGTCCCCATGAAGAAAAATGATGTTTTAGGCTTAGGGGTTAGGTTTAGGGTTAGGAGTCAGGGTTAGGTATAGTTTTAGGGTTAGGGGTTTGAGGTTAAGTTTAGGCATAGGGTTAAGGTTAAGGTTACGGTTAGGTTAAAGGTTAAGGTTAGGTTTATTGTTAGGGAAAATAGGATTTTGGAAGGGAATCAATTATTTGGTCCCCACAAGAATACCAATACAAACATGTGTGTTTGCACGCCAATAGCCTAACCTAGTAACCCATGACTTGCATCAGACCATGTGCAAGACCCTTATCCTGCATGCATAGTTCATGCGGAAGTCTTGCAAAAATTGCACGCACACACACACACACACACAAACAAAGTAACGCCCAAGTGCCTGGCACCAAAGTCAAGCTTATGTCTTCCTCTCTGTAGAGCAATGCGTAACTATGTGCTATGGTGTTATACACACAAAGAGAGAGACAGAGATCGAGAGACCGAGAGACCGAGACAGAGACAGAGACAGAGACAGAGACAGAGACAGAGAGAGAGAGAGAGAGAGAGAGAGAGAGAGAGAGAGAGAGAGAGAGAGAGAGAGAGAGAGAGAGAGAGAGAGAGAGATAAAATGGTAGACAGGCAGAAGGACCAGTAAGTAAGTCCACCTGTAAACATTTTAGTTGTGTCTTTCGGAGGGGTTGGGTTAAATGTGGAAGTCAAATCGCAGTTGGAAATTGACCAACATCTATATACAGTAGGTTTCTCTGGAGACATAATAACAAGTTATCCATACCACCAGAGGGTGGAGGGGGACGTGTATCAGTGATTTATTTTGATCAGATAGACAGATCATCTGCAGAGATATAGCTCCCCATGTACTCACCTAAGATTGAACTTTTCTATACCATGTATTGTATGACTGTGTGCAAAACCAAAATAACCTTATTTTTGTGCATATAACAATCTGCCAATGGTATACAAAGTCTTCCAATAGTATAAATATTTGATAGAACTGCTATACAGAATTCAGAGGCGCTCTGAGTTTACACAGAGGGCTGTATTCTCTGTAAAGTAGTTATTCTAGGGCAGATCTAAAAAGGTATTTATGTATATCCAGGTTTTTCGGGAGACATAATATTAAGTTATACATACCATCAGAGGGTGGAGGGGGACCTGTTGGAGTGATCTTGACCTAATATACAGACCACCTGCACAGATGGAGCACCTTATGTTATCACCTGTGGTTGTAACTGGTTATTATAACTAGGTATGATTGTGTGCAAAATCTAAATTATGTATATGCTTAGTTGCAATCAAAACAGGTCTGTCAATGGTATAAATACTTGGTATAACTGTAATACTGTAACCAGCTACTGTCTGAATGTGCACACAGTGCTGTATTGGCAGTCAGGTCACCCGTGATACAAGTCAGTTTTCAACGTCCATCCATGTCTGAGGACGTCGGGAGATGACGTTGAAACCAATCACTAGGGGGTGACAAATGAGCGCAGTTACCTTCAAGTGGGTTTCGGTTTTACTAGGGTATTGTGGACGGGGATGGCTGATGGATGTAAGCATCTGCCTCTGGTGCCAAAGGTTGCAGGTTTGAATCCAGCAATATAACTTATTTTTTATTTTGCCTATCCCAAAACGTAACCCTTACCTTAACTATTTGGAGATAATGCCTAACCTTAACCTTAAATACTTTGAAATGTTTGGAACAACTTCGAAATTTGACGTTTAAGAAACATGGATGAACGTCTAATTCTGACGTGTTCTTATTGGTGTGTATTCTACGAAAAATAGTTATTCTACATAATTCCTTTAATAGTCTTCAATATTCTATATAATTTGTTATGGTATTTTGATTGATATAACCTTTGGTTTGAAGTGACAAAGGATTTGGGCATGCTTTTTGAAGCATCCTGCCATAGGCCCTACTACTCCCATTGTTTCACTAGTAGCGATGCTAATGTTGGCTATTGGGTAAGTAAATAAAGAAAACTAAGCCATATTTTTTGTCATGGTCTCTCAGGATCAATGTCTGAATCACTTTTTGTCAATAAGATTAAGTAAAGTTTCACATTTTGGTGTACTGCCCCTTTAAATGGCAGTAACTTTTACCACACATATGAAAATAATAATATTTACTTAAATTCAAAAAACAAAATGATACTACAATTAAATTATGGTAAATGTGCTTTTTAATACTAATGTGGATTGTACTTTGGTAGTTCAAATCAAATACAGTTTGATTGGTCGGGTACATATATTTTGCAGATGTTATCGCGAGTGTAGCGAAATGCTTATGTTCCTAGCTCCAACATTGCAGTACTTACCTAACAATACAAAACAACAGCACGCAAATCCCAAAATAACGAAATAACGAAATATTAGAACAAGCAATGTCAGAGTCCGGAATATAAATATACATGTGTATGATGGAGTGTATACACATTATGGATAGCATATGAATAGAAAAGGTGTGTACAGCAGTAGTTATACAGTATACTGTACATATGAAGTGGGTGAAACAGTATGTAAACATTATTAAAGTGACTAGTTTCTAAGGTGCAAGGTTGGTGGTAGCCGTCTTGTAACAGTGACTAAAGTTCAGGGCAGGGTACGGGGCGAAGGCCGGCTAGTTGGTAGAAAATGTATGTCAAATATGTTGGTAGTATGAGGGTTAAGGGATACAACATTGTCTCCTCTATCTCCTCTATCTCTGCGGCAACAACATCCAAACCCTAACCCATCATCCAAAGCTGGCCGGGGCTCAAAGGAAATAAATGAATCCCTAAAAACAGAGATCATGATCAGAAAAAACATGTAATATCAGAGAAAATCTTACTGTATGAGGAGGAGAGAGTAAACTGTGAGGGTTTCTCATCTGAAAAGAGAGGGAGAGAGCGAGAGCGAGAGGAAGGGGAAGAGACAGAGAGATGGAAGTGTGACAGTAGGCCTTATGGGAAAAGGGGGAGGAAAGAGGGACTGTTTATGGAGGGGAGAAGAGGAGATGAGAGGAGTGGAGTGCAGTGGAGGGAGGGAGGGATGATGAAGGATGGGGTAGAGTTTATTTCCCCAGTGGAGAAGAAACACCATTTCTTACCTTCCAAAGCAGAAGATGAGAGGCATTTATCTCTCTGAAAGAGTAGTGGATGAGAGGGGGAGGGGAGGAGGAGTGGATAAGATGGACAAGAGTAAGGGGAATTAGAAGGGGAGAAGAGGAGAGGGAGGAGAATGGGTGGAGGTAGGTTTAGAGATAGCGAGAGGGGAGGGAGAAGTGTAACAGATGGAAAGACGGGAAGAGAGGCAATGATACAGCAGAAGTGTAGAGAGGGGCGAGGAGGAGAGGAAGGTGTGAGGATGCTCACTTTAGGGAGAGGAGAGACTTCCATTGTGAGCCTGTATCAATCACATCTCCTCTCTTTTAATCCCTTCCCTAAATTTTCCTCTTTCAATATGAAGAGTTAATTTCCAAAATGCTATGTCAACAAATCTTTCACATTTGTGGTTTTTCATCAGAAATGATTGCTTATGGGTTCTTCGTGTGTGTGTAAGATATGACTGTTCTCAGATTATTATTTGTTTAATAGATTTTAGATGTGTATTAAAATGTTATATCCATTGTTAAGCTGGAATTGAATGTTCGTAACTTGTATGTTTGACTGTGAGATGTGGTTGTCTCACCTAGCTATCTTAAGATGAACTCTAAGTCGCTCTGGATAAAAGCATCTGCTAAATGACTACAATATCAAATGTAAATGTACTGTATTGAATTATTTTTTGATTTCAGAATTGTATCATTTGTACAGTTCTTTATTACAAATGTTCTAATGGTCCAAGACACTGCATCTCAGTGCTAGAAGCGTCACTACAGACAACTTGGTTCGAATCCAGACTGTATCACAACCGGCCGTGATTGAGTCCCATAAGGCGGCGCACGATTGGCCCAGCATCGTCCGATTTTAGTCGGTGTAGGCCGTCATTGTAAATAAGAATTTGTTCTTAACTGACTTTCCTAGTTAAATAAAGGTTAAATAAAAAAAATATCTAAATACTCCCTCGTTCCACTGCCAGTCTAAACAAACAACTACTGATATGGGTGGCAGGTAGCCTAGCGGTTGCTGGTTCGAATACCCGAGCTGATAAGGTGAATTTTTTTTACTTTCGATGTGTCCTTGAGCAAGGCACTTAACCCTAATTTGCTCTAGGGGCTGACCCTGTAGGTATGCTGTCATTGTAAATAAGAATGTGTTCTTAACTGAATTTCCCCGTTAAATAAAGGTTAAATAAAATAAAACCACACACAGGGCTACTGCCTCCCATCCCCATAACACCCCTGCCCCCCACCATCCCTAAAACATATACATTAACTGCAGAAAACACCTGCTATTTCCATGATATAGACTGAGCAGGTGAATGGTAGAAAGTGCCAAGTGAGAACTGCAACGCTGCTGGGTTTTTCATGCTCAACAGTTTACAGTGTGTATCATGAATGGTCCACAACACCCAAAAGACATCCACACAACTGTGGGAAGCATTAAAGTCAAACATGGGACAGCATCCCTCTGGAATGCTTTTGACTTCTTCCTAATGTTTTGTGCACTCAGTGTACCGATATATGGATTCTCCAAGTTCAAAGTAGAGAAATATCTCATAGCCTATATGAGCAGCCATGGCCCCTGAGGCACTGGCCATAAGCACAGCAGGCTTGGAGGTATTCTGAGATACTCTAACCTCCCCTGTATGTAAAGTGTACAGTCAGCACACCACCTGACCCTCTAAGCCCTGTGGGAGAGCTAAAGACAATAAGCTCCCTCCCAACTTTCACTGGTCAGGGGTCAGAGGTCAAGGGGTAGGGGTCAGGGCAGGACGAGAGAGGTATTGTAGTAGGAACCCCTAACCCTGACCGGTCAGCTCTGTAATGATGTGTCTGGCTCCTATGAAGGAGAGGACCAGTGGGATGCTGTATATGTGTGTGTGTTTGTGAGCTGTTGTCAGCATGTGTGTGTTAGTGGAGGTAAGGGCCTGTGGGAGTCTGTAAACCACAACAAATCCCCACCACCCACGTACCAGTGTGAATGGCTATACTAAGAGCTGAAGTTGATTACGATCCAATGCCCTGACAGAGACCTTATACGAGTCTCACAGGATATAGCCTGTCACACAGCATGACCGGGAGAGAGTGTGTTTAACAAAGGATGAACACACGCACCCACCCACCCACGCATGCTCACTAGGGCTGTCCCCGACTAAAAAAGTTGTCTGTTCAATTAGTACAAATTGTAAAACTTGTTTTTTTCCATATATTGACACATCCTATGTGTTTTAATCAAATCACCTATATTCACTGAGCTTGTCTGATGCTTTAAGCACACTCTTTGATTAAATAATTAAGACACAAATGACTAGAGGGAGTCCGACCAGCAATTGATTTGATTGTGCTGGGCCAGCCATTTCTGACTGAAAAGTTCTGTAACCGAAATCCCTATTTTGTTTAGGAAAAACATTCCCTATTCCCTCAACCCTTGCTCTATTTACGTGCCACATATATGCATCACATGCACGTGACCAAAGACCTATTCGCACGGGACAAGTATTACTAGAGAGTGTTGATTATGTCATTATTACTCCAGAATGTCCAATATTCCAGAGGACGATTCGTACGGGATTAGTTTATTCCAAACTGCCCCCTGAAATTATTAATATTTTTTTTATAAATTGACAGTTAAGACGGAAGCCTGGAGTTTTTTATTCTAGGCATGAAGATACAGTATTTCAACATGTCCAGGTGATAGGGTCACACTGATAACTCAAGCTTGGTTCTCAAGTTTCTAAACCGTACCAAACCATTTTTGGTAAAGTGACGCTATAATATTTTAATTGATGAAGTGTGATCATAATCATTAGGATATTTTAGCGATCCGCAGTACGTCCTAAATGCCCCCCAGCCTTCAGATGTGAGCTAAAAAGTGTTTTAAGGCTATGGGTGAGAAAGTTAACTTCTCATTTCCTAATGTTTAGGTCAGTTGTATGCTGCTATTAGGCTGCTACGGTACACTTTAACTTGAAATTAAACCCCTTTCTCTCAAAATTAGAAACGTGTAATATATGAAAATGCAGCTAGCTAGACTATCTTACCAGTATACATCATGGATGGACGCATCTCTCTCACGGATGCCATGGTTGCCCTTAGTTTGAAGATGTAATCCGGAGACAGGTGTTTTCTCCATCTCCTTAGCGATCATACTCCACTGATTTCAAAACTTGGTCCTCCAGAAAGTGGAGAGCAACACTTATGCATTTTTTCTACACAATACATTTAAAAAAACAGTGTTAGAGAGCATTATCTGTACATAATGACCAGCTCAAATAGACAGAAGCGTGCTATATGGCAGACCAATCCGAACTCATCTCTCAGCATGTCCAGCCTACTCATTATCTCAGCCAATCATAGCTAGTGGGAAGGTTGCTATCTGACCAACTAGGCTCGTAATTTAAAGATTTTATTCGTATTCACACATGGCATACAACTTTGTTATTAAAGCACATGAAAGTTCAAATGTTCCAGAAGGCATTTCTGCCAAAAACGCATATTGATAAAAAAATCTAACTTAATGTTCAAATGGCTCTCCTGTGAAGTAGTGACCCACGACATACGCCTAGTCACAATTACAGATGTGGTGTTTTGTGCTTGTACACATAATTACATTACCCAACCTCCACCAGTAAAACTAATCCAGTCCAAATAGGGCACAATAGGGCCTGACCTATAGCATATCATAATCACAACAATAAATTGCTTATAACAAACTCTGAACACCGTAAAACATGTGATAGCAAAATGGATGCAGAGGACGTGACAAATAAACTTGAAACAGGGAAATGTTTACTGGTTGCTCAGGAGTTAAAGCGAAAGTCAGATGTGTGGAATAAATTTGACTAGTTGTAGAAAATACTGGAGATCAAGAAAAAGAAGGTAAGGAGTAAGCGCTGGGTGCATATTATGTGTGCCAAACAGGTGCTGTATAGATTACAATATAAGCGTATGTCACGAAATGGGGTTTGGAGAGACCAAGACGCAGCGCAGGGATAGCAGTTCGACATTTTTCTTTATTATATACTATGTAATAAATCTTAATGAACGAACTATACAAAACAGACACGATCAAACAAACGTAACCTTTACAAAATCAAACACGAATACTGAACGAACGTAACAGGAGGAATACACTTACTTCACCGTGACTTGCGACATGTAACGATAACGACCCACACCAACGTGATGGACAGACTCAACATATATTGGATCCCTAATTAGAGACAATGCCGTGCAGCTGCCTCTAATTAGGGATCCAACCTAAACCCCACATAGAAACAGAAAAGGACGACACTGTCAGACTCTGACCACAGCTACATAGAGAAGCAAGTTAGGCTTCTCTATGGCCAGAGCCTGACAGTACCTCCCCCCAAAGGCGCGGACTCCCGGACGCCTAGACACAAAAACACAAAACACGGGGGGGTAAATGGGAAAAAAACTAGTCCATCGGGGGCGGCTCCGGCTCCGGCGACGTGGACAGTCTTGTCCCATGCCCCTTCCTTATCACCGGTCCCGGGCTGTGTACCGGTGGGGCAAAAGGCTCCGGCCATGGAGCGGGGAAAACAACCGGGCCCGGACTGGGCACCGGTGGGGTAAACGGCTTCGACCATGGAGCGGGGAAAACAACCGGGCCCGGACTGGGCACCGGTGGGGCAAACGGCTCCGGCCATGGAGCGGGGAAAACAACCGGACCCGGACTGGGCACCGGTGGGCCAAACGGCTCCGGCCATGGAGCGGGGAAAACAACCGGGCCCGGACTGGGCCCCGGTGGGACAAACGGCTCCGGCCATGGAGCGGGGAAAACAACCGGGCCCGGACTGGGCACCGGTAGGGCAAACGGCTCCGGCCATGGAGCGGGGAAAACAACCGGGCCCGGACTGGGCACCGGTAGGGCAAACGGCTCCGGCCATGGAGCGGGGAAAACAACCGGGCCCGGACTGGGCACCGGTAGGGCAAACGGCTCCGGCCATGGAGCGGGGAAAACAACCGGGCCCGGACTGGGCACCAGTAGGGCAAACGGCTCCGGCCATGGAGCGGGGAAAACAACCGGGCCCGGACTGGGCCCCGGTGGGACAAACGGCTCCGGCCATGGAGCTGGGAAAACAACCGGGCCCGGACTGGGCCCCGGTGGGACAAACGGCTCCGGCCATGGAGCTGGGAAAACAACCGGGCCCGGACTGGGCACCAGTGGGGCGGACTGCTCAGGCTCTGAAGCGGAGCAGACGGCTGGACCCGGACTGGGCACCGGTGGAGCGGACTGCTCTGGCTCAGGAGCGGAGCAGACGGCTGAACCCGGAAACGGCACCGGTGGAGCGGACTGCTCTGGCACTGAGGCGGAGCAGGGGGCTGGACCCGACCTGGGCACCGGTGGAGCGGACTGCTCTGGCACTGAGGCGGAGCAGACGGCTGGACCCGGACTGGGTACCGGTGGAGCGGACTGCTCTGGCACTGAGGCGGAGCAGACGGCTGAGCCCGGAATGGCTGGAGGCTCCGGGGCGCTGACCCTCGCTGGAGGCGTAGGGGCGCTGACCTTCGCAGGAGGTTTAGAGGCGCTGACCTTCGCAGGAGGTTTAGAGGCGCTGACCTTCGCAGGAGGTTTAGAGGCGCTGACCTTCGCAGGAGGTTTAGAGGCGCTGACCTTCGCTGGAGGCTCAGGGTGGCTGACCCTCGCTGGAGGCTCAGGGTGGCTGGCCCTCGCTGGAGGCTCAGGGTTGCTGGCCCTCGCTGGAGGCTCAGGGTTGCTGGCCCTCGCTGGAGGCTCAGGGTTGCTGGCCCTCGCTGGAGGCTCAGGGTTGCTGGCCCTCGCTGGAGGCTCAGGGTTGCTGGCCTTCGCTGGAGGCTCAGGGTTGCTGGCCTTCGCAGGAGGCTCAGGGTTGCTGGCCTTCGCAGGAGGCTCAGGGTTGCTGGCCTTCGCAGGAGGCTCAGGGTTGCTGGCCTTCGCAGGAGGCTCAGGGTTGCTGGCCTTCGCAGGAGGTTTTGAGGCGTTGACCTTCGCAGGAGGTTTTGGGGCGCTGACCTTCGCAGGAGGTTTAGAGGCGCTGACCTTCGCAGGAGGTTTAGAGGCGCTGACCTTCGCTGGAGGTCCAGGGGCGCTGACCCTCGCAGGAGGTGCAGGGGCGCTGACCTTCGCAGGAGGTGCAGGGGCGCTGACCTTCGCTGGAGGTGCAGGGGCGCTGACCTTCGCTGGAGGTGCAGGGGCGCTGACCTTCGCTGGAGGTGCAGGGGCGCTGACCTTCGCTGGAGGTGCAGGGGCGCTGACCTTCGCTGGAGGTGCAGGGGCGCTGACCTTCGCTGGAGGTGCAGGGGCGCTGACCTTCGCAGGAGGTGCAGGGCTGCTGACCTTCGCAGGAGGTGCAGGGCTGCTGACCTTCGCAGGAGGTGCAGGGCTGCTGACCTTCGCCGGAGGTGCAGGGCTGCTGACCTTCGCCGGAGGTGCAGGGCTGCTGACCTTCGCTGGAGGTGCAGGGCTGCTGACCTTCGCTGGAGGTGCAGGGCTGCTGACCCTCGCTGGAGGTTCCGGGTCGCTCACCATCGCTGGAGGTTCCGGTCCAATCACACGCCTCGCCACGAGATTCATCTGGCGCTTGAAGTCCTCCAACGCCAGGACGACCAGCGGATCCATCTGAGTCTCCAAAGGAAGAGCATTCCAGGCTCTCCACCACCTCGTCTGCTCCTCCTCCGGGTACTCATAGAACCCCTCTGGCCGCTCCCGATCCAGCTCTGTGGGCATACGAAGTGGAGTTGGTTCCTCCAGGAGCCCCCACGGGTAAAGGAACTGAAGCACGTCCTCGTCGTCGTCCTCCTCCGACGAGTCCGACTCGAACCCTCCGAGGAGTTCCGTGTCCGTATACCGACGCGGGAAACTCTCTCTCTCCCTCTCTCCCCAGTCACGCTGCTTGGTCTCATACGGGTGGGTCGTTCTGTCACGAAATGGGGTTTGGAGAGACCAAGACGCAGCGCAGGGATAGCAGTTCGACATTTTTCTTTATTATATACTATGTAATAAATCTTAATGAACGAACTATACAAAACAGACACGATCAAACAAACGTAACCTTTACAAAATCAAACACGAATACTGAACGAACGTAACAGGAGGAATACACTTACTTCACCATGACTTGCGACATGTAACGATAACGACCCACACCAACGTGATGGACAGACTCAACATATATTGGATCCCTAATTAGAGACAATGCCGTGCAGCTGCCTCTAATTAGGGATCCAACCTAAACCCCACATAGAAACAGAAAAGGACGACACTGTCAGACTCTGACCACAGCTACATAGAGAAGCAAGTTAGGCTTCTCTATGGCCAGAGCCTGACAGCGTACCAGAGAGTCTGTTGTAATGTTTTGTTTGTTAAGCCTATTATTATTATAAATATTATTTTTATGATAATTTGGAATAGTGTAAACAACAATAAATACATTATAAATAATACCAGAGAGGCTGTTCTAATGAGAAAGAAAAAAACTTTATTACAGCAAAGCAAAGATTAAAAACAGACAAATTTGTTTACTTGAAATGTCTTTGCATGTGGCTTGGTGCTCACGCAATCATTAGGCTATAAAACAAACATTCAAACAGGCAACAGAAACAGGACTATTTCTGTAGATTTATTGATGATTTATAATGTCAGGCACATTTAACAGTTAGACTATTGACAATAGACCTAATAAAGTTGGGGTTTCCCTCTCTGCACTTTCCTTGGACAATAAGACAAGGGCTGTTTTCTCAGCTCCTCATTCTGCTGCTCCCTCTGCCGCATTGTTCTCAACACCAATATACTGGTTAAATATGCTATTATGCACATAGCAACATGGTCTAGGAAAAGGTGCCAATTCAACAGTGAACGGATGCGTTTCTGAACTGCGGACAGCGACCACTATCCAACGCAGGAGAAAGCCCATTTGTTATAAAATAATATTTGTACTAATATTTGTACCATTGTTCTTATGTAATATAACCATATACAATTTCACTGATGGACTGTGCCATCCCCACGGCTTCCACAATGGATTAGACCACTCTGACAAGCACAAATCAGACAGGTGTCTTGTACACCTGTCTTATTTGTTACTGGCTGAGTGGACTAATCCAATCGATCAGTCAACTAAATGGGGTCATCCCACACTCTCATTCCCTCTCCAGGGTTCTTTCTGGATCAAAAACGGGCTTAGTTGGCTGGCATGTCAGGGAGCCTGGTCAGCCCATTTTAAAGACCACCCGTCTTGGCGGTATAGATACAGCGCATTCATCAATCTACACACAATACCCCATAATGTTTGCAAATTTATGAAAATAAATTGTAATAATCACATCCCCCTCCCCCTCCCTCTCTCCTCCTTGGATTGATGTAAACTTTTTTTTGCCCGTTCCCAAAAGCATTTGGCGATTGGCATGTAGGCTATTTGGCGCGGGTACAGTTAGGCCCTAAAGCTTGCGCACTAATGCCAGATCTAAAATAATGAAAGGAAAACCTCCTTTTAGCCTGTAGATATAAATTGGACATGAATGAGACATTTATGGATTTTCTAAGGTATCGTTTTCTCTTTAGTCAACCCGTCCACACAATATTTCATGACGATAAACGTGCCTGCCTCGTGGATATAACCGCGGGGACTGCGGGTTATGAGTCAACCGACGCATCACTCGCACGCACGCACGCACGCACACACACACACACACACACACACACACACACACACACACACACACACACACACACACACACACACACACACACACACACACACACACACACACACACACACACACACACACACACACACACACACACACAGGTTTAATGAGGACAAATCTAAAGCCAAGCCATTTGCAGCAATGTTAAGTGTGCATGGTTCAAAGCAATGGTGGCCAGACAGACAGCAGGCTGGCAAATAGGGGATAACAACAGAGATATCAGCAGAAAGACCCAGTGTAGCGCTGCAGCTCCGAGGCTTATTGAACCACATTATACGCAGCTTCGCAGGGTACAGTTAGAAACACGCATACACACAGGCACGCAGCCACACAACCTTCCACATTCGTACACAAGCTGACCCATCTTCCCCGTGACTTGCAGGGTGTGTGAGTGTGTATGAGTGTGTATGTATCACCAAAGCAGAGATCCAGTAACAGGAGTAAATTCAGACATGCTGTGGTAATTACTAGTTCATATCAATGGCTCTGGGCTTTACATTCATGGCTTTGGTGTACATCACTGTACGTTACTGCGAGCAATGAACAAACACATACACACATGCACACACGTTACAGACAAAACATACATGCACTTACACACTCACACAAACTGCAAAGTTGCCAATGATCTCCAGATATTTGAAAGCTAAGAATTCCCATTGATTACTCACCAGGTTAGCTATCTGAAATTCCGTCAATGGGAAAACCAACTCCTCAATACAAGGATACCTCACTGGTCAGCCTGGCAATACCAGAGGGAAATCCTCCTTCTCTCAGCCTGGAAAGAAACAGGGAAACAGTGAGCATTACAGCTAAATAATATAAATAATATAAAATTGCTCAGAGATTTGGATAAGTAGCATATAAGTTGATCAAAAGCATCAATAACAACAGGAGTTGGTTTAATCAATCAATCATAGTATATGTAATATCATATTTATTTACAGTGCTTTCAAGTGTGTGCCAGTGTGCCAGAGCACGCCTATCTTTTTCACAAAAGCTTCACTTTCTGTAGCCTCTCAATTATACAGTGAATAAAGACAACCAGTGAATTAGAGTTCATATCAGACTTTGAGTGTCTACGTCACATTGTACTACATTATATAAGAGATTGAGACGGAGGCTGAAAGCAGTGGGGTGTTTTAAGATGGAAGCAAGAGCAAAGAGAGTAAGTAAGAGAAGAAGTGTATTATCATGTCCTTCTTTTCTGTCCTTCGGCCCTTCCTTCTCTCCTCGCTGTGCTTTCTCCAGATGGCCAGCTCCTTCTTAGAGAGAACGTGGGCTCTGTCAAAAGCCCTGGGCTGTGCTGTACTAAGAGTAGACGCATACACACCTACACAACAGTCTCCATACTAGACACTGAAAGGAGCGGCCTGAGGCATTAAAGCTACACCCTGAGCCACACACACACACACACACACACACACACACACACACACACACACACACACACACACACACACACACACACACACACACACAGACACAGACACAGACACACACACACACACACACACACACACACACGCGCAAGCATGCAATCAAGCACACACACAAACACAAACTCTCAGATCCACATGAGGTCTCTGTCTATTCTTCTCCTCCAGTTGACTGTTAATAGCTGGAGTGTTGCCGTTGTTTGCTTGTTAACAGCAGCCCAGTGTGGTAACAGCCCACTGATGGTGACATGACTGGGCCAGATTGGCCCATAATGGAATGGCTGCCGTGAAGCTCTACACGACCAGGGGGGAATGGGAGGGAAAACCTACTATACCCCACACTGTCTAGCGGAGAACAGCGGTGAAGTGAGAGACGGGCATAGTTGGGGAGGGACATATTACACAGATAACACACTCAGGGAGATAGTAGAGATAGCACTGCCCTCTAATCAAGCAATCCAGTCAATCAGTCTGACACACTGACTCATCATCAATCAAGCAGGGTCATGGCTGTATATATGGACACAAGCCACTTAGAGACATGAATTGGAGAGAAAAAAGAGAATAAGAAAGAGAAAGAGAAAGACAGAGCGCGAGAGGAACAGGGGACGACAAGGGCAGAGAGAGAAAGAAGAGGAAGCAAAGGGAAAGGCAGAAGGGGGGAGAAAGAGAGAGGGAGAGTGGGAGAGTGGTGGCTCCAACAAGGCATAGCCGACTTCTTACTGCAGCAAACACTGAAATTACATTACATTGCTGTTTAGAATTACAGTACCAGTCAAAAGTTTTAGAACACCTACTCATTCCAGGGTTTTTCTATATTTTTACTATTTTCTACATTGTAGAATAATAGTGAAGAAATCAATACTATGAAATAACACATATGGAATCATGTAGTAAGCAACAAAAGTGTTAAACAAATCAAAATCTATTTTATATTTGAGATTATTCAAAGTAGCCACCCTTTGCCTTGATGACAGCTTTGCACACTCTTAGCATTCTCTCAACCAGCTAGATCTGTATCCCTCGAATCATCCCATGCGTGACTAGCCAAAACACAACACACACACACACACACACACACACACACACACACACACACACACAGCCTTTAAGAACAATCCCATTATAAGTTAACGTGATATTGTTCTCTCTTCAGGAACAACCACAGAGATAATGAAGGTAATATAGAACAGCAATCTCTCTGCTCCATTACACCCATGTCCCCCAAAGTAACACATCGCTATATTAGCTTAGCATACAGCACATCAGTAGCCGTAGCTCCCAAAAGAGCACAACACCACATTAGCTTAGCATTCAGCGCAACAGTAGCCATTTCCCACAGCCGCTACTTTAGCTTATCACAGCACATCTCCCACTGTTAATACAGTTAGCAGTTAGCGACGCAACAACACCCACACCAGTGTGCTAGCAATCTATGGTTGCTACATTGGGATTCCCAGAATTGGGCTCTATTGCCTGGCGAGCACTAAAGCTATTCTGGGAGATTGTTGAATACCTGGATGAAGTTGAAGAGGATTTTCATGAGGAGCTCAGTCCAACTTGGCAACTACAGCTGCATTCAACACATCGTCACCGATCCACCCCATTCTCTGTGGATGCAGCTGGAGATGGTGTGAAGTGTGAATCAATGCTAGACTCTGAACGCACCCCTAAGGGAACAGCGGCAGACAAAAGGCTAGGGCACACACACGAGTGCAAGTACACATGCGCAGACAGACAGACACACACACACACAGGAGTGTGATGTCTATGGCGATAACAGGTGTGATTCTCACCAAACTGACAGTCAGGGTATCAGAGGGTGTTAAAAGGGACTCGCTCCCCACATTCATACACAAGATGACTGAATCCCAGCACCTTGTGGTTCCAGTGTGTGTTAATCCTATCCCAAACCTTAGACCTAACCCATCAGAATTAATGCCTAAACATAACAGTCTATAAAACATGACATTTCGAAGGGAGACTGTGATACACAGCAATGTTAAGCACACAAACACCTTTGGGCTCCCAAGTGGCACAGTGGTCAAAGACTGCATCTTAGTGCTAGAGGCGTCACTACTTACAACCTGGTCCGAATGCAGAATGTATCACAACCGGCCATGATTGGGAGTCCCATAGTGTCTAATTGGCCCAGCGTCGTCTGAGTTTGGCCGGTGTAGGCTGTCATTGTAAATAAGAATTTATTCTTAACTGACTTGCCTAATTAAATAATAAATAACTAAACACTCTACGATGTAAACACGTATTCAAAGAACCTGGGTTTGACATTTACCAGAGAATTTGCTTAAAGTCTGCCCCTCCCTCCACTGAGATGGAAATGCATCTCTCCCTCTAACTAACTCTCTCTCTCCAACCTCTGAGCCTCTCGCCCATTCATAGACCCCTGCGGGGCAGCCTCTACATAACATGCTTAAGAACTGCTCCCTACCTCTCTCTCAGAAAGAGAGCTACGCAAACAAGCATACACACTCACACACACTCTTGCCAACAGACACACTCAAAGAAACACACACAGACATGCATAGAATACAAAGAAACAAACACATAGCCAATTCCCTGGTGGGCCTTGACTCGTCCACACCCAGTCCGCTTGGGGCGCTGAATTCAGGAGCGTTGGCAAAATACAGCTTGCAATATTTATAGATAACATTAATAGTGCATGTGGGTGCATATATTTGTCCTATTTCATTTACAAGTGTGTGTAATACGCATGTGTGAACTGGAAATGTGTTTTTTTGCATATCCCAACTCCCCCTGAGACACCCTCGGAGAGTGGGTTCACAGAGACTGACATTATCAACAACAACCCTGGAGCAACCCTGGAGCAATAGAGTGGCAGGTAGCCAAGTGGTTAGTGTTAGGCCCATAACTGAAAGGTTGCTGGATCAAATCCCCGAGCTGACAAAGTAAACAAGGCAGTTAACCCACTGTTCCTAGGCTGTCATTGTAAAAAAGAATGAGTTCTTAACTGACTTGCCTAGTAAAATAAAGGTAAAAAAAAAATATATATATATATATATTAGGGTTCTAGTGCCTTGCTCAAGGGCACTGACAGATTTTTCACCTTGTTGGCAAGAGGATTCGAACTAGGGACCTTTCGGTTGCAGGCCCAGTGCTCTAACCACTAGGCCGCCTATCTGCCATTTTTCATTTCCCCTCTCTCTATCATAATTTCGTTTTTCCCTCTTTTTTTCTTAAATCTTTTTAGTGTACGTCCCAGCACAAACAATTGACTTTTGAGATAGTTTAACTGGTTTCTAATCAAGCTTCATTTCACCTCCACCAGTGAGTGAGTGAGTGAGTGAGTGAGTTTTTGTGTTCTCTGCAAGCCCTTCCCTGCACCGAAGCAAATATTTGTATAACTTAACCAAGATAGACCATAGCCCGTCGTTTCAAATGGGACCAAATGAGTCATAGTGGGCAGAACAAGCAAGGAGATGGGCAGAGCCAAGCACGAGCTAGCGAGATCCTATTGGCACGTTCTAGCAAACATTAGCATATCTCCATTAGGGAACGCCTACTCTAAAGTGTGCGTGTGCAATAGCTCAATTCGCCTTTGCACTCCTTCTAAACAACGCACATTTTTAAAACTTTGGCAAAGGGTAAAGTCTACAAAACGTAGTTCACTGTGTTCGTAACAGAATATACTTTTGGGAACAGAAAACTGTATTGAGAAAATTGGCATAATGTCAGCAGAAATCCATCTTCTCCCACTGCCGGCCGCTGGGCTTCCTCTCCCTACCATGGTAGTGAGCGGAAACGCCCAGCGAAGGCTTCACATTTATACATCCTGTGAAATATCTGTCTCATTGTTCTATCTGTGACCGAAGTGTAACGTAAACAAACAGTATAACACACAGGAAGAGCTTTTACAATGCAATAACCATGAACACAGGTAACTTGTAGTCTGGTTGGAAGTGGGTGAGAGGCTTTATCTGTTCACTGCACTACCAGGCACCCACAACATACCCCAGTCACACATGGGCTTACCCTGCTATAGTTATACCAGGCACCCACAACATACCCCAGTCATGCATTTGCTTACCCTGCTATTGCTATATAAATATATACCACATACAGAGTGGGTATAGAAGGAACAGAGGCAGACTAGTGGAGGAGTGTACCTACCACACATTATCCACCATGACTCAGACCCCTTTATATCCACACATGCATGCAAAACATTTAGACCAGGTTAAAAGTGCTTATGAAACCAATCACACCATCACTGCCGAGAGAGAGGGAGCTGGCTCTGTTCAAAAACACAAATAGACCCCACTGAGCCCCAGGACAGTAACACAATTAGACCAAACCCAAATCATCAGAAAACAAAAAGATAATTACTTGTCACATTGGAAATATTATTATTTTTAAATAGAACTAGAATTCTATTTGGCCCTAAACAGAGAGTACACCGTGGCAGAATACATGACCACTGTGACTGACCAAAAATGAAGGAAAGCTTTGACTATGTACAGACTCAGTGAGCATAGCTTTGCTATTAAGAGAGGCTGCCATAGGCAGACCTGGCTCTCAAGAGAAGAGAGGCTATGTGGACACTGCCCACTAAATGAGGCGGAAACTGAGCAGCACTTCCTAATGTCTTGCCAAATGTATGACCATATTAGAGACACATATTTATTTGACATTACGCAGACCCACACAGAAATTGAAAACAAATCAAATTCTGATAAACTCTCTTATCTACTGGGTGAAACAGCAGCAAGATTTGTGACCTGTTGACACAAGAAATGGGCAACCATTGAAGAACAAACACCATTGTAAATACAACCCATATTTATGTTTATTTATTTCCCCTTTTGTACTTTAACTGTATACAACACTGCATATAGCCATAATATGACATTTGAAATATCTCTACTCCTTTGGAAGTGTAATGTTTAGTGTTCTTTTTTTAATTGTTTATTTCAATTTTGTTTATTATCTATTTCACTTGCTTTGGCAATGTAAACATATGTTTCCCATGCCAATAAAGCCCTTTGAATTAGATTGAATTGAGAGAGGCAAAGAGAGGCAAAGATAGGAGAGGGACATTTTTAAGCATTACCTTGCCTGTCAATTCCATCCTCAGTCTCACCTCCTCTTCTCCCTGCCTCACTCTTCCTCTCTCATCTTGCCTCCCTCACCCTGCATCCCTTCATGTGTCACCCTGCCTATGTTCTACTCTGTGTTGCTCTCTGCACAGAATGTCAGTCCGAATGGGACTATAGGAAAAACCAAGCATAAAACCTCAGTCCTCACATCTACCCACACAACAACTCCCATGCAGAAAGCAGCTGCTCCCCCTGACCTTCCTGAAATATTTATTTATATTTCTCGTTTCTCGATTCAGCTTGTCACTTTGTCCTTACTCTGCATCCCCCGCCTGGCCTATGTAGTCAGAGAAGAATTTCGCTGTAGCTGCTCTCTTCAACCACGCTGCCATTTTTCACTCCACTTTAGGAGAAATGGCATTCAAATCATATTTAAGGTTCACAGGAGAGAGAGAGAGAGGTGAGTATGGGAGGGAGGGAGCTAGAGAGAGAAAGAAAAAGAAAGAGAGACAAAAAAAGAGAATCACAGGGAGGAAGGGAGAGCGAGAGAGAGTAGAGATGGACAGTCTGTTTGATTCCCACAAGTAGTCTGATTGTGAACAGACTTTTACACACTCATTGGAAAGACGGGCAGATAAATATCTTGGGGTGAGGTTGGGTGATGCTGCACCAGTGGAGGTCGGTGCCGTTTAAGATGAGGGAGGATGATCATTTTTTTTATGAGCATGGCCTTATTTCTATTACAGCATATTGTATGACTGTTATTCATATTCCATTCACCCAGCTCAATGTAACATCGATAGGTTTAGGCTACTACATAATACAACATTTTTCCCTGTACCCATCATGAGGTTGCTACAACCAAGCCTATGAATTAAAGTTGACAACGTAGGTGCACAGGTCGAGAGAATTTGGAATAATCAAGGTGACAGACAGTGACACATTCAATACCTTGCACACTCTCGCCTGTTTCTAGCTGATCTAGGGCGTAGTTGCAAATGAAGGTATGTTTATCTCTGTTTTGTTGTCTGCTTTCGTTTAAGAAACGTTTTTCAACAGAATTGGGGAATAAATACGCCCCTGATCACACGCAAACAGTTCAGAGCAGCAACATAAAAACAGCATGATAATTTTGCTCGTTGTATTTATATATAATTCCTTCTCGCAACTATCTACGTGCTCTCCTACTCTCATCTTTTCCCTTCGCTTGTGGACTTCAGTGCACAACACATAACTCTGGCCCTTTTTGTACAGGGCCCCGGTGTTACCAGCCCATGGACAACAGACTGGAATGGGCTGGTAACACCGGGGCCCTGTACAAAAAGGGCCAGAGCCGACTCTACTTTCTGAGGAGGCTCAGGTCCTTCAACGTGTGCAGTAAACTACTGCATACCTTCTACCAGTCTGTGGTGGCCAGTGCCATCTTTTTTGCAGTGGTGTGCTGGGGAGCAAACATCAAAGCCGGTGATGCTTCTCGGGTAAATAAGCTGATCAGGAAGGCTAGCTCTGTCCTGGGGATGAGCCTTGACACAGGAGGTGGCAGAGAGACGGATCCTGGCCAAACTGCTGGCCATCATGGACAACGTCACCCACCCTCTGCACACTATGGTTATGACTTTCAGTCACAGACTGATCCCACCACGGTGTGCCAGAGAGCGCTACAGGAGGTCCTTCCTGCCGGCGGCTATGAGACTATATAATGCCTCACCGGGGTGCCGTGCCGTCGGCAACATAGATCTGGAACTGTTGGGGTGCTAGGACCAAGTTTAACAATTATGCATCCATCCGTGAGTAACTCTGGTCCGTCAGCACTCATCCACTCAGGACCTATTTATTCATACAGGTCTGTATATACATACTCATGTACAGTTGTTATATTATATCACATGCAATATTGTAAGTAATTATTGGACGTAGGCATTCACTCAGGAATGCATATTAGTATCCTGCCAGTTGCACCTTTTCTCATTGCTTTTTAGTATATCGAATGTGCAATAAGTGCAGTTGTCTGTAATTAAACCCTGCGGACTGTATTTTAAGGGAATTACTATTATTACCCCAAATGATATCATACACACATTTAGCTATTAAGTATCTCTTCCTGTCATTTACCTGTACAGTTTGTGTAAACATGCAAGTATTCACTTATCTGTAAATATAACTGTATACCTAACTGTACAGCTAATTTAACCATGCAAAATTTTCACTTACCTGTTAATTTACCCAGTCTGTCTGTTAAGTAAACTTTTATTACCCTCGCTCATATCATACGCATTTTTAGCTACTGAAGTATTTCTCTGCCATCGACCTGTATAGTATAGTTAACCATCCAACATCCACCAATGTATAGTGTACATATTCAGCCAACCACTCATACTATGCAATGTCCTTTTATAGCTTTTTTTTTTTTTTTGTTTTTTGTTTTTTTTTGCACTCCAGATATCTTGTATTTCTATACTTTTTCATACTGCCGCTCTATGTATCATGTACCGTGTATCTGTCTTTTGTGTACTTTTCGTTGTGGCATTTTGCACCTGCCCTGTGTTTTGTTGTAGCTGCTTGACAATGAAATTTCCCCCCCGGGGGAGCAATAAAGTACCTATCTATCTATCTATCTATCTATCTATCTAAATTGTCTGTGACCAGGTGAAAAAAACCTTTCCAAGCCAAACCTTCATATCCTGACCGCTAACACACAGTCATCTGATGCAGAACTCCATCACTCTCTTTCTTGTTAAAATAGCCCTTACACAGCCTGTGTTGGGTCATTGTCCTGTTGAAAAACAAATGATAGTCCCACTAAGCCCACACCAGATGGGATGGCGTTTCTCTGCAGAATGCTGTGGTAGCCATTCTTAATTCTGTCCTTACTTAGATGTACAGTGGGGAGAACAAGTATTTGATACACTGCCGATTTTGCAGGTTTTCCTACTTACAAAGCATGTAGAGGTCTGTAATTTTTATCATAGGTACACTTCAACTGTGAGAGACGGAATCTAAAACAAAAATCCAGAAAATCACATTATATGATTTTTAAATAATTAATTAGCATTTTATTGCACGACATAAGTATTTGATCACCTACCAACCAGTAAGAATTCCGGCTCTCACAGACCTGTTAGTTTTTCTTTAAGAAGCCTTCCTGTTCTCCACTCATTGCCTGTGTTAACTGCACCTGTTTGAACTCGTTACCTGTATAAAAGACACCTGTCCACACACTCAATCAAACAGACTCCAACCTCTCCACAATGGCCAAGACCAAAAAGCTGTGTAAGGACATCAGGGATAAAATTGTAGACCTGCACAAGGCTGGGATGGGCTACAGGACAATAGGCAAGCAGCTTGGTGAGAAGGCAACAACTGTTGGCGCAATTATTAGAAAATGGAAGAAGTTCAAGATGACGGTCAATCTCCCTCGGTCTGGGGCACCATGCAAGATCTCACCTCGTGGGGCATCAATGATCATGAGGAAGGTGAGGGATCAGCCCAGAACTACTCGGCAGGACCTGGTCAATGACCTGAAGAGAGCTGGGACCACAGTCTCAAAGAAAACCATTAGTAACACACTACGCCGTCATGGATTAAAATCCTGCAGCGCACGCAAGGTCCCCCTGCTCAAGCCAGCGCATGTCCAGGCCCGTCTGAAGTTTGCCAATGACCATCTGGATGATCCAGAGGAGGAATGGGAGAAGGTCATGTGGTCTGATGAGACAAAAATAGAGCTTTTTGGTCTAAACTCCACTCGCCGTGTTTGGAGGAAGAAGAAGGATGAGTACAACCCCAAGAACACCATCCCAACCGTGAAGCATGGAGGTGGAAACATCATTCTTTGGGGATGCTTTTCTGCAAAGGGGACAGGACGACTGCACCGTAGAGGGGAGGATGGATGGGGCCATGTATCGCGAGATCTTGGCCAACAACCTCCTTCCCTCAGTAAGAGCATTGAAGATGGGTCGTGGCTGGGTCTTCCAGAATGACAACGACCCGAAACACACATCCAGGGCAACTAAGGAGTGGCTCCGTAAGAAGCATCTCAAGGTCCTGGAGTGGCCTAGGCAGTCTCCAGTCCTGAAACCAATAGAAAATCTTTGGAGGGAGCTGAAAGTTCGTATTGCCCAGCGACACCCCCGAAACCTGAAGGATCTGGAGAAGGTCTGTATTGGGGAGTGGGCCAAAATCCCTGCTGCAGTGTGTGCAAACCTGGTCAAGAACTACAGGAAACGTATGATCTCTGTAATTGCAAACAAAGGTTTCTGTACCAAATATTAAGTTATGCTTTTCTGATGTATCAAATACTTATGTCATGCAATAAAATGCAAATTAATTACTTAAAAATCATACAATGTGATTTTCTGGATTTTTATTTTAGATTCCGTCACTCACAATTGAAGAGTACCTATGATAAAAATTACAGACTTCTACATGCTTTGTAAGTGGGAAAACCTGCAAAATCGGCAGTGTATCAAATACTTGTTCTCCCCACTGTATGTGTATTTGAGTATATGTTGTGTAACTGTTAGATATCACTTATTAGATATTATTGCACTGTTGGAGCAAAAAGCACATGCATTTTGATACACTCCCAATAACATCTGCTAAACATGTGTATGTGACCAATACACTTTGATTTGATTTGACATGCAGAGATCATCCGTTCACCCACACTGCGTCTCACAAAGACACGGCGGTTAGAACCAAAAATCTCCAATTTGTACTGCAGACCAAAGGACACATTTCCACCGGTCTAATGTCCATTGCTCATGTTTCTTGGCCCAAGCAAGTCTCTTCTTATTATTGGTGTCCTTTAGTAGTGGTTTCTTTGCAACAATTGAAGGCCTGTTTCACATAATCTCCTCTGAACAGTTGATGTTGAGATGTGTCTGTTACTTGAAGCATTTATTTGGGCTGCAATTTCTGAGGCTGGTAACTCTAATGAACTTATACTCTGCAGCAGATTCCATTACCTGAGGCAGTCCTCATGAGAGCCAGTTTCATCATTGTGCTTGATGGTTTTTGTGACTGCACTTGAAGAAACTTTAAAAGTTTGATTGACCTTCATGTCTTAAAGTAATGATGGACTGTCGTTTCTCTTTGCTTATTTGACCTGTTCTTGCCATAATATGGACTTGGTATTTTACCAAATAGGGCTTTCTTCTGTATACCACCCCTACTTTGTCACAACACAACTGATTGGCTCAAACGCATTAAGAAGGAAAGAAATTCCACAAATTAACTTTTAACAATGCACACCTGTTAATTGAAATGCATTCCAGGTAACTACCTCAAGAAGCTGGTTGAGATAATGCCAAGAGTGTGCAAAGCTGTCATCAAGGCAAAGGGTGGCTATTTGACGAATTTCAAATATAAAATATTGGTTACTACATAGTTTTGATGTCTTCACTATTATTATACAATGTAGAAAATAGTAAAAACAAAGACAACCCTTGAATGAGTAGGTGTTCTAAAACTTGACCGGTAGTGTACGAACTTGGTACATACAATATCTTAAATAGAAGCAATGTTCTCAAATACACTATAAAGTGACAGAAAACACAATTAACAGTGTTTTTCTCAACATCTGTGCCATTTTACCCTCTTTGTAGAAAACAGGACTAAAGGAAAGACATCTTAGAGCCCATCAAAGTCTCCCCCTGCCAGACATTCTTCACTACTATTCAGTCTCTGGGCTTGAGCACTCTCTCTGGCCACAGGCCTCTGCTCCATCACTCACACTGTAGCACTGTGGATGTACAGACACAAGAGAGGAGGGACAGAGTAGAGTGAGGGAGAGAGAATGGGGAGAGGAAGAGGAGATAGAGTGGACCGGAATAAGGGATGGGGAAGAGGGGCTAGAAAGTGAAAGGTGTGCAGAGAGGGCATGCAGGGACCTTATATAGACAGGCGTGTGCCTTTCCAAATCATGTCCAATCAATTGAATTTACCACGTGGACTCCAATCAAGTTGTAGAAACATCTCAAGGATGATCAATGGAAACAGGATGCACATGAGGTCAATTTAGAGTCTCATAGCAAAGAGTCTGAATGTTTATGTAAATAAGGTATTTCTGTTTTAATATTTTAATACATTTGCAGAAATTTCTAAAGACCTGTTTTTGCTTTGTCGTTATGGGGTATTGTGTGTAGATTGTTGAGGAAAAATTATAATTGAATACATTTTAGAATAAGGCTGTAACTTAACAACATTTTAAAAAGTCAAGGGGTCTGAATACTTTCCGAAGGCACTGTACATAACTGTATACACACTTTTCAATTCACATTAGCAACGGGAATGTCACAAGAGAGAGAGCGACGCCGACTCAGTGGTTATCCTACAATTTGACGTATTTTATTATGTGGTCTAAAAGGGAAGGAAAATACAATCATGAGGATCACTTTTATAGACAATATACCGACGCACCGACATCGCATTGCGCAAACAAAACAACACTCGCAATGTGAAATGGAATTACATGGGTCTATTACTGAACTTCTTGTTTAACAAAAATATTTGAATGGGAAGAGACTGTCACTGGCAAACATGGCAGACCCAACAACATTATATAGTATCCCCTCCTGGCTTCACTTCTATTCAATGCTACAGACATCAAAATTATCATATTATTTTTAAAGAGACAGCATCAGATAGATGGCCTTCACATACAGAGACAGAGGGGCACTGTTTCGCTCACTCGGATGCTCTCTAGTGAGATACATTCAGCCTCTTTTAAATTGAAGGGAAATTATGATGCACAGTGAGGAAATATACATTATTTTATGTTTTTTTTCTTGGTCAAGCCCGGCTTCCCTTGGCATCCATGAATACACGCCACTGTGTATAGCTGAGCCAAAAACCCAGTGCTGTAGTACTCGAGACTTTCAACACCGAGTACAAATGTATCCGACACAAGTCCAGGACACTCAATATATTCCCTTGACACTTTGTTCAACAATGATTGGCAATTTTTTGTAGAGAACTGAAATACTGGTGGTTGTTGTTACTGCATATCCTGCAATAATTGGCTGTTGAGATAATTGGCTGTTCTGTTGTTTTCTTGTGTATCGGTCTTGTATCGGTGTCGATACATTTGTCTCGGACAGTGAGGATTGATAATTTCTTCCATAGACCAGCGGAGTAAAAAACACTCTTTATTACCAGCTTCCATTCGGTCAGCGCATAAAACCCGCTTCGCCAGGCCAAATATACTCCTTTTTTTGAAAAATGTGTATCTTAACAGCCTTATATATTATAGACACAAAAGGGCCAGTGGTGTAGTGGAGGGTATACGCACTTGTTTTGTGGGCATTGCGTATACTCACTTCTTAATCCCTATGGATGCGTATCAAAGTAGTGTAGTAGAGGTATACGATTGATCAATTATATAGTACAATAGAGAAATCTTGCACAAAGTAGCCTACACAATCGCAAAGCACGTGAAATATATTAACATGCGCGCCGCACACAGGCTAGTTTCAGCTGAATATCATCTGCAGACAGCAAGAGCGTGCAGCACTCAACTGGTTTTGGCATGGAGCAGCTCACAGAAGAATGACATCGGTAGCCGGTAGGATAGGAAAGACGTTTCAATTGATGATATCTACCAGTAAATGCTAACTAAGGCAACAATGGGTATGCAAACTAGGTATTGCATTTTTTTTAGCGAAGTGTTGACTAGTAGGCTAATTGTGATGCGCAAGTGTCATCATGCACTGTTTGCATCAGGGCTGTAAACATGGATTACCTAATCAAATTGATGTGGTTTAAGCATTGTTGTGATTTAGACCATCAAATTCTTTTAAAAAAATGATATTAAAAAAAGATTTTGAGAGTGAAAATATGAAAGATCTATAGGAAAAAAAAATAACAAGATATTTCACACAGGGTGCATTTCCTTCGCTGGGTGGGTCAATTGGGAACTTTTTGGCAAAATGTGAATATACCCACTTCTCCAGGTACCCCTACACCATTGCATAGGGCCAATGGAAAGAGCAGTAACAAGGCATGAGGGATAAGCAACTTCGGACATAATAAGCCAGTAGGTCCCAATCATAAGAATACAAAAACACAACCATTAAGCATTTCGCAATTGAAATGTACAACTATTACTTCCCATTGCAAAAAAGCATTTCATGTTTAGCACACAAAGTAACCGGTGACCTAAACCTAAAGTGGAAGTGACAGCGTTTGAATTACTTTTCAGATTTGAAACATAATATCAGTCAAAAATATAAAATACCCAGTTTATGCTACAAAACCAACTTTATAAAGAGGTTTTAAAAATAGATTATATTTGACTCAACGTTTCATGACGTACACTAAGGCATTGTTGGCAGAATAGATATAATAATATAATATAATTGACCAATACATTTATTGGTAGTCCAAAATATATTGCTATCAGCTGGCCTGGTACATTGTTTGCTGCCTCCATACAGGATGCACTGTTTCAGTTTCAATGACTCAATATTCTGGACAAAAACAGACAAAAACAGACAAAGGCTGGAAATGTCAATGCAATCAAACTAATCAGTCATAACGTGGCTAATAAGATAGCATATCTATTTATGTAGCAAGCTAAAAACACAGAGCCTAACGTTAGCTAAATAGCTAGTTAGCTGCTGGGATAATGTCATGTCATGCCATTAGAGGAGTGGGTGAGTGACGGACATTTTCCCTTCATATTGTTTTTCGGTGGCTAAACACAGCTAGAGTTGCAGGTGTCATCTGGTTAGCTAGCAAGAACTTGAACAACTTATCCTGTTAGCATATCTCTTGCACTCACAAATTCACTATCTACTCCGATTTCAGAGCACTCTAGTCTGAGTGGTGTCAGTAAACGTAGGCAAAAAAAGTAAGTTATTAAAGAACACTATAGATAACATGTAAGCAGCCTAACCAGCTCTGCTACAGTGAGTAAAATGGCCAGTGAGGTGTTCTCTCATTTGTGTCTGGAATTGGCTAGCTAGCAAGCTAGCCAACTTTAGCCAGTTAGCATGGGTGCTTGGTTGGGACAAGCATGCATTGTCAGGCAAGCTGCAGAAGGATGAGGAGGCTACAATTCCCCATCGTTTATCAGTGCGACTTTGATGGCCAACTAGCTGAAAAAGCTTGAGTGGGTTTATCTAATGTTACTTCGTTAGATTTTAGCTCGTCTTGCGCAGGCTAGCATTAGTTGTTGATCTTGTTGTTGTTGGTGTGCATAAATGAGGGAGAGAAAGCCTACCTTTTCAATGTTGATCAATAGGACTGTAAAGTTCCCAAGTGTAAGAGGACTCCTGTGGTATTTAGATATTTGCAGAAATTCATTCAGATGTATTTTGTGGCTTTTGGCGAATGCGCTCTAATGATCTAAAGTCGTGCAGTTGCAACTGCCTGTAAACACACAGTCCAGCTCAAAGTGAATGATGGCAGGCCCGTGTGGCAAATGGCTTGTTTGTATAAAAGCCTACTGTAGCTCTGATTGGCTATAGAACACTGGTCTGTGTAGACTCTGGTCCTGGACAAGACACATGTTTTTATTCAGTTTTATTTACTGTGTCTATTAATTGTCCAAAAGCACGGCCACTTTCCCACTTTATATTGCTATAGCATTTTCACAAATGCCTTAGTATACATACAAAAATATGAAAATTACCATAAGTGGTTGCTTATTGAATTTTTCTTCCTGGGGGTGTATATGAACAGATGTTAATAAGATTTAATGTATGTTTCACAAAAATAAGTTATTTTCAAAGATATGGCTATCAACAGCAAGCGCGCTGGAATAAAAAGAAAACACAGTTCCACTCACCAGATGATGATAATTTGAAACTTTACTTTTATTTTATATCCCCAATTTTGGATCTTGGTTCATTACTGCAACTCCCCAACAGGCTCGGGAGAGGCGAAGGTAGAGTCATGCGTCCTCCGAAACAAGACCCGCCTAACCGCCCTCGTTAACACCCGCCAACTTAACCCGGAAGCCAGCCGCACCAATGTGTCGGATGAAACACCGTTCAACTGGCATCCGGGGTCAGCCCGCAGGAACCCGGCCTGCCACAATGAGCCACTAGAGTGCGATGAGCCAAGTAAAGCCCCACCGTCCAAACCCTGCCCTAACCCGGATGACGCTGGGCCAAATGTGCCCCAAAACGTTACTTCTTGTTGAAAGTTATTCTTGAAAAGGAAGAAGCTAACAAATTAGCAACAACATCCTCTTTGATAACACCTGCTGAAGCCGCTACAAACTAGCCAACAAAAAAAGCTAGCTAGCTAATACAGTTGAATGGCAGATGTTTTTATTCTCAAATCAAATCAAATTGTATTGGTCACATACACATGGTTAATAGATGTTATTGCGGGTGTAGCGAAATGCTTGTGCTTCTAGCTCCGACAGTGCAGTAATATCTAAGAAGTATTATCAAACAGTTTCACAACATATACCCAAATACACATAAAACTAAGTAAGGAATGGATTGAGAATATATACATAAAAGTCAGGGCAGCATTGGACTAAGATACAGCTTTATAGTATGTAGTATACATATAAGAGGTTGGTTGATGCAGTATATAAACACATATATGTGACTAAGATACCGAAGAATGGTATAGCGTACAATTAAAACATACAGTGGGGAGAACAAGTATTTGATACACTGCTGATTTTGCAGGTTTTCCCACTTACAAAGCATGTAGAAGTCTGTAATTTTTATCATAGGTACTCTTCAACTGTGAGTGATGGAATCTAAAACAAAAATCCAGAAAATCACATTGTATGATTTTTAATTAATTAATTTGCATTTTATTGCATGACATAAGTATTTGATACATCAGAAAAGCAGAACTTAATATTTGGTTCAGAAACCTTCAGTTGCAATTACAGAGATCATACGTTTCCTGTAGTTCTTGACCAGGTTTGCACACACTGTAGCAGGGATTTTGGCCCACTCCTCCATACAGATTCTTCAGGTTTCGGGGCTGTCGCTGGGCAATACGGACTTTCAGCTCCCTCCAAAGATTTTCTATTGGGTTCAGGTCTGGAGACTGGCTAGGCCACTCCAGGACCTTGAGATGCTTCTTACGGAGCCACTCCTTAGTTGCCCTGGCTGTGTGTTTCGGGTCGTTGTCATGCTGGAAGACCCAGCTACGACCCATCTTCAATGCTCTTACTGAGGGAAGGAGGTTGTTGGCCAAGATCTCGTGATACATGGCTCCATCCATCCTCCCCTCAATACGGTGCAGTCGTCCTGTCCCCTTTGCAGAAAAGCATCCCCAAAGAATGATGTTTCCACCTCCATGCTTCACGGTTGGGATGGTGTTCTTGGGGTTGTACTCATCCTTCTTCTTCCTCCAAACACGGCGAGTGGAGTTTAGACCAAAAAGCTCTATTTTTGTCTCATCAGACCACATGACCTTCTCCCATTCCTCCTCTCGATCATCCAGATGGTCATTGGCAAACTTCAGACGGGCCTGGACATGCGCTGGCTTGCGTGCGCTGCAGGATTTTAATCCATGACGGCGTAGTGTGTTACTAATGGTTTTCTTTGAGACTGTGGTCCCAGCTCTCTTCAGGTCATTGACCAGGTCCTGCAGTGTAGTTCTGGCCTGATCCCTCACCTTCCTCATGATCATTGATGCCCCACGAGGTGAGATCTTGCATGGTGCCCCAGGCCGAGGGAGATTGACCGTCATCTTGAACTTCTTCCATTTTCTAATAATTGCGCCAACAGTTGTTGCCTTCTCACCAAGCTGCTTGCCTATTGTCCTGTAGCCCATCCCAGCCTTGTGCAGGTCTACAGTTTTATCCCTGATGTCCTTACACAGCTCTCTGGTCTTGGCCATTGTGGAGAGGTTGGAGTCTGTTTTATTGAGTGTGTGGACAGGTGTCTTTTATACAGTTAACGAGTTCAAACAGGTGCAGTTAATACAGGTAATGAGTGGAGAACAGGAGGGCTCCTTAAAGAAAAACTAACAGGTCTGTGAGAGCCGGAATTCTTACTGGTTGGTAGGTGATCAAATACTTATGTCATGCAATAAAATGCAAATTAATAATTTAAAAATCATACAATGTGATTTTCTGGATTTTTGTTTTAGATTCCGTCTCTCACAGTTGAAGTGTACCTATGATAAAAATTACAGACCTCTACATGCTCTGTAAGTAGGAAAACCTGCAAAATTGGCAGTGTATCAAATACTTGTTCTCTCCACTGTATGAGATCAGTAGTGCAAGATACGGAAACATTATTAAAGTGACTAGTGTTTAATTTTTGGAATAGTGTGGAGTGCAGTTTATCCATAGAGATAAGTGATGCAGATACGGATACATTATTAAAGTGGCTAGTGCTCTATTCCTTAAGTGGCCTGTGATTTCTAATCAGTGTCTATAGGCAGCCGCCTCTGGTGTGTTAGTGATGGCTGTTTAGCAGTCTGATGGCCTTGAGATAGAAGCTGTTTTTCAGTCTCGGTCCCAGCTTTGATGCACCTGTACTGACCTCGCCTTCTGGATGATAGCAGGATGAACAGGCAGTGGCTTGGGTGGTTGGCCTTCCTGTGGCAACGGGTGCTGTAGGTGTCCAGGAGGGCGGGTAGTTTGCCCCCAGTAATGCGTTGGGCAGACCGCATCACCCTCTGGAGAGCTTTGACGTTATGGGTGGTGCAGTTGCCGTACCAGGTGGTGATGCAGCCCAACAGGACCTTCTGCACTGCGGTCCCATCGATGTGGATCGGGGGGTGCGCCCTCTGCTGTTTTCTGAACCACGATCATCTCCTTTGTTTTGCTGACGTTGATTGAGAGGTTATTTTCTTGGCAGCACACTCCCAGAGCCCTCACCTCGTCCCTGTAGGCTGTTTCATCGTTGTTGGTAATCAAGCATATTACTGTTGTGTCGCTGCAAGCTTGATGATTGAGTTGGAGGCTTGGCCACACAGTCATGGGTGAACAGGGAGTACAGGAGGGGGCTGAGCACACACAGGATCAGCTAGGAGGAGGTGTTGTTTCCTACCTTCACCACCTGGGGCCGAGGTAGGTCCAGGATCCAGTTGCACAGGCTGGGGTTCAGACCCAGGGCCTCAAGCTTGATGATGAGCTTGGAGGGAACCATGGTGTTGAATGCTGAGCTATAGTCAATGAACAGCATTCTTACATAGGTATGCCTCTTATCCAGATGGGATAGGGCAGTGTGTAATGTGGTGGCAATTGCATCATCTGTGGATCTATTGGGACTGTAAGCAAATTGAAGGGGGTCTAGGGTGGCAGGTAAGGTGTAGGTAATATGATCCTTGATTAGTCTCTCGAAGCACTTTATGATGACAGAGGTGAGTGCTTTTGGGCGATAGTCATTTAGTTCAGTTACCTTTGTTTTCTTAGGTACAGGGACAATGGTGGCCATCTTGAAGCATGTGGGGACAACAGACAGGGATAGGAAGAGATTGAATATATCTGTAAATACAACAGCCAGCTGATCTGCGCATGCTCTGAGGACGCGGCTAGGGATAGCATAAATGTATTACTCACGTCAGCCACTGAGAAGGAGAGCCCACAGTCCTTGGTAGCGGGCCGCATCGGTGGCACTGTATTATCCTCAAAGCGAGCGAAGAATATGTTCAGCCTGTCTGGAAGCGAGACGTCGGTGTCCGTGACTTGGCTGGTTTTCCTTTTATAAACCGTGATTGGCTGTAGACCCTGCCACATGAGTCACGTGTCTGAGCTATTGAACTGTGACTCAACTTTATTCCTATATCGACATTAATTGCATTACAGAGGCCGCCCTGAGTACCTCTTCTCCGCCGGCGGCGTTGTTGTTTTGGCTCGGCATCTGGGATCAGTTCAATTGCGCTTGGGAGAATGGACAAAGGATCTGCTCCGGGGAAGTCGTAATCCTGGTCGTAATGCTGCTGGTTCAGGTGAGTTACCGCCGCTCTAATATCCAATAGTTCTTCCCAGCTGTATGTAATGGCACAAAACAATTCCTGAGCTAAGAAAGGTAAAACTATTTTACATTTTTGGAATAGTGTGGAGTGCAGTTTATCCATAGAGATAAGTGATGCAGATACGGATACATTATTAAAGTGGCTAGTGCTCTATTCCTTAAGTGGCCTGTGATTTCTAATTGTTGACGTGATTCATGATGATGGCTGCTTATCTAGCTAGATAGATTCGATTTTGAAAGTATGAGGTTGACATGATCAGTCCAATCAAAGCTAGGGGAGATATAACATGATTTGACGTCATTGTATGTGTACCTAATGACCTTGAGCCTTCATGGATGGGCGCTTCTACTGTAAATCTATAGATGGGTGATTCTATAGTGATTCTATAGTGAACTGATTCTTGATGGCCAGATGGCTACCAACAATGACAAGAAACTTCCATGTGGGGAATCGTGACTCGTTTCAGATAGTTTCTTCTTGATACCATGTCCTGTTTTGACAGATCTTATGTTTTGCTAATATGGCAAAAATCTGCTAGCTAGCTAACCAACAACTGTAACGATGTATTTGAAAGACATGTTGTAAGCAATATAAGCCAACCCAGTTTTGCCCCATAGTTGTGTGCACATTGGTTTTGTTGCTAAACAACCAACCCATCTCTGGCAGCACCCAAGCGGGCTTGATTTGACTAGGTCTCCCGTAGATCTGCGGTGACGTAGATTAACAAACACCTACGCTCTGGCTGGCCCTCCACCACAGAAAGCACTAGGATAAAACAACTGCATTTTGAAATTGCGTTACTCAAAGAAAGAGCCCCACCTGTTTTGAGCCCCACATTTTTTGGCACCTCCAAAATGCAGGTGTTTCAGCCTAGCTCAGTGCTTTCTGTGGTGGTGGGGCAGCAAGTGGAAAATACAGAGTGTAGGTTTTGGTAATGTTCTCTAGTTGCGCCATGATTAGTTCAGTGTTCTGTCACTCGTGGGGACACTACGTCACCGCCAAGAATAAGGGTAGACATTGAAAATTCAAGCCCTTTGGCCTCTGCCATAGAGTTACATTAGAAGTGCCCTTCCAAGAAGGCTCAAGGTCATTGGCCACAGTTAAAATTACCTCAAATCACGTTATATGTACAGTAGCTTTGATTGGACTGATCATGTCAACATCATACTTTCAAAATCTACAATCTACTGGCAAATCCTTTTTAATCCTTGTCATAGTAGAGAAATTATAGATAAAACATATTGGTGCTCATCGGCCATTGAACATAAACATTACACAACAAGTTGGAAATCGGAAATTCAACAATGACTGACTGGTTTGGAAGAATCGGTGAGAGTGGCTAACTGCAAGCATTGCAACTGGGAAGTCAGGAATAAATGAGCTCCGACTGGGAAAATACATTTTGAACGGTCATCCAACTCGAAATTGTAAATCCGGACACTTTCTTTTTCTTTGATGACAAAATGTTCCCACAAAGGGCCGCCACACCACCTTCCTGTTCAAGTGAGCAGAGCACAACAAGGTCAGTCCAAAAATGTCTTGCATGCTGCTGCATAAATTATGTAATATGCTAGGGGGATATGTATACTGTAGCTAAGAAAGTAATACTAAGTGTATGTTGTGTAGTAAGCTGTTGTGTAGTAAGCCCAAGTGCCTCACCCTAATAACTTGGTCTATTTTCACCTCTTAAATTACGGATTGCCTCTTATCCGCTTGTCGTCACCCTTATGCCATAGTTTGTAAATCTCAATTTTCAGTAGAAATCACATTTGTTTAAGCAAGTCAGCCATATCAGCTATGTTTTTTTAAAGGCTGTAGATGAGGCTGAATGAACTGTTTCGCTGCCAGACAAAGCTCTGCTGATAGCCAGGTGTAGCAGTGATAAGGTGTTGGGACTGCTGTTGGGACTCTGCTGTTGGGACAGCTTTATGTAGACCCTAACAGTTTGTGGGCACCGTTTGCCACCGTTATAGTGCAATTAATGAATTGTTTAGTGTTGTGCTGTGCTGTGTAGTGGCTTTGCTGGCATGCATCCCACAAATATTTTTTTCCCCACCAAGATTTACATGCTAAAATTGCCACTGATTGTTTGCTATACTGATATGTGACACAAATTAATGCCAGAATTACATGCACAACTGCTTTTTTTTTCTCGAAACATGATCATTTCGCAAGTTTACATAACAGTATTGTCTCTTGAGAATCGATACCTCTTGAGAAAATGTACCTTTGCTGTCGTCAATGTGAACTGGAACTGTGCTCTCTCTCGGTCTGAAATAGCTAATGTTCTCCCTTTGGGACTTTGATTTGGCACCACCGGAATGTTCTGAATAAAACTGAGATAGAGCTCCAGAGACAGTTGAGAGGTTGGTCTCCATTTGAAGGCTCTTAGGTTCCTTGTTAAATATACGGGGATGAATAAGTGAACAAGATAATCTCTAGAGATCTAGCGAGGTGGACAGCTTTGAGAGCCTAACACTTATTCCTGTGTGGCAAGCATGCACAGGCATGCGCACACACACGCACCCTCTCAAACAGCTACATCACAAACTGCCACACACAATACGGTGGCTCAATAGACCTGCCAATTAGAAAAAAAACAAAGACAGAAGAGAGCCTAGTTCAACGATTCTAGGTTAAAGGAAAATCCAACTAGAACAACTAATTCCTATAATTTACAGTGTTAAATAACACTACTATGTGAAAGCAATATTTTTTTGTTAACATTTTTTATTTTGTCATGATAATAAGGTTGGTAGCAACATGTGAAAATCTGTTGCAGCTCAAGTCAACTACAAAACCCACAACGCAATGTTCTCTCCATGGGCTGGCTGGCTAGCTAGGTAGCTAGCTAGCTAGAAAACGTAGCTACACACAATAATACCAAAGTAAGTATCAGCATGTGAAGTAGCTAGCTGTAAAATTGCCTAAACAAACTGCCCTATCAATTTTGGACTCTACACTCTCCCCACGTTCAACCTGCAGATCGATGTGTCTCACAGAGTGGAGTCTGACATTCACAACCACACCATGCAATTCCCCTGGACTGAAGAGGCAGACAAATAGGAGAAATGTGACCATCTGTTAATAAATTACACATTACGAGGTAGGAATATCGCAAGAAATGGCTCATTCAAGTGAAGACAACCTCTTGTGTTATGAAATCGGCCAGTATTGAAATCTGACATATATGATAGAGGTTTTCGCGATCTAAAAGTCGTATTCCTATTAGATTCCAATGTGGTGAGAGTGGCTTTATCCCAATGCTACGTCATAACGGCCAAATTTCTGCCTGCTTGAACGGCAAAAGCTCAGATACACTCTCGCTCAGCATCGCTCAGAGATGCACAAAAACAATATAACATTCAAAATAGGTGAATCTTTCCTTTAAACACGTGGGTATATGGAGGTAAGGAACACAGCCAGCTGACAAGGCATCTCACTCTGGCTTTATAGATCTACAAACTGGGTTACAGATACACAGAGCAACACAATACAATGTATTGTCATTAGGAACTCCAACCCAGTCTATATTGTACTACACAGATCACAACACTTCAAAACAATACATAGCAGCTTGGAGCATAGAGATAGCAGTGTTATTTTTCTACTATGTACAATACCAACTGGGAGACAGCCTGTCTAGTTTTCACGCCTCTGTACAAAATCACTGTAAGGATGTAAGAATGCACTGTACAACAAAAACAGTTATCTGTTGTGTCACATCATACTGTAATTACCTTAAAAAATATCTACTGGGCCATATATCCATTGGGGCAACTGCTACAGACACAATCGCTCACACAACAGTACAGGGGTATTTCTATGTCAAGCACCTATCAGCCTATTCAGTCATGTAGGCATGTGGGCATGTAGAGCTATTAGTGGCTAAATTAGCAATTAAATAGCTGCTATGCATATGTTATATAGGCCAGGGGGAAGAGAAGGTACCAGTTACCTATTCAGAACAGAATTATCCCCTATTCTAAGGGACTAGCTAACAATAGTGCCGTGGATTAAATTATCTGAATAACATGAGGTATGTGTCTTCAGCCATACTTTCAGTCTCATGCATGTCTCTGCAGATCTATGACCCTGACTTAACCTCACCTAGTGTTCAGCATAATAGGTACTGTGAGTAAGAGCTGCCCATCCCTTCAGAGCACAAAAGGGGGCCTGAGGAGGGACAACACCTCTTCAGGTCTCACACACACACATACACGTGCACAAACATGCACACCCTGACTCCTCTCGTTCTGCCTGCCATACCCCCCCTCCCTTCACCCATCTCAATATGAAAAGAGGAGGATGAGTGGGCACATGTTGGACAGGGGTCAGGGGTCATTATATCAACCATCCTCCCCAGTCTCTCTCTTTCTACTCTCCTCCCACTCTCATTTTTTTGTTTATCCATGTGGAAGAGAGGGATGTTTACAAGGCTATCTGGTCAGACACTGCTTTGGAGCTCTACAGGGAAACGAGTGCAGTGAAATGACCTCTGTTCACACACTCCCCCCTAGACACAGAAATAGAAAGTATTGAGAGCATATATCCTGGCTGATAGTAATTACACGCGCCCATAAGAATCTGAACCAGTACGGAGGAACAGTTATATCATAGAACTTATTATTGCTTTTTATATAATCTCTTTGTGTGTGTGTTCTGCGTTGTTCCCACTCCTTTTGAAAGGAGTTTGGTGGAGGAGTGTAGGCCTACTCTCAGGTATTCTGTGTCAGACACACACACACACACACACACCACAATGTGGCATGAATGTTGGATGAACGTTACACGTGAACACGTTGTTTCAACATGCCTCCTGCCGCTTTCGTGTACCGGGAGGGAACAAAGATGTACTACTTCAATGTTTCCCATTAAACATCTACCAACCCCATTCCCTCTCTCCTTTCCTCCCTGCCACCTTCCCTCTCTCAGTCTCTAAAAGGGTCTTAAACTCCAAGCACAGTGCAGCAAAATAGCACTCCATACACAGAGTGCCTAATTAAATTATTGAACAGCATCGGACGACATTTTCACAACATGGCATAAATCAAAAAGGGGGCCTTCGATAAATGCGTTGTAAAAACGTTGATTTACTGTCTTAGTTGCAGCATAGTTTGACTTTCACTTGTTAATGATTATTGCCAACCCCTAAGCCATGAATCTGACAAGCGTTCTCGGCGTACTGCGGAAGTAAATATCAAAGTGAGTAAACAAACAACAACGACCTAGAATCAATCAAGCAATCAGAAATCTTCATGCTCGACCACAGCAAATCATCCTGGCGCCTAGGCTTGCCTAATGTCTCACACAACACCACACAGTACATTGGTGAGATAAAGCGGCTTCCTCTCCTCTCCTTTATCTGCACTGATCTCAAAGCAAGTGATAAGTCAAAGTGATGTGTGCCGCCAACCAAACGTATGCTTTCACTAGTCCAGATTTTTCACTTAAGTGTGAAGGAAGGAAAGGAGTCACATACATATGCCTACATAGATTTACCTACAGAGCGGTAAAGCATGTAATATAGGAAGATGCTTCACATGGAGAAAAAAATATAATATAGCCATGTCTCCACTCTAAAATGATACCGCTATAGGTCATACTTACACAATTCCACATACGTCAGAGAAGAGCACAGATGGATTTAACAACCTATTCACATCATTCACCACTTCTATTTGTGAACACAGCATACATACATTACAATAATGGAGGTGGGGGAGTGGAGTGGAGTGAAAGTGGATTGGATGGGGAGTGGAACACATACAGTATGTGGATAAAATGACATAGCCTTGCTGTTGAAGATAACAGAGCAAGGCTGCTCTGTGAGTCAGAACTCATACAATAGCCAACAAGAGAGATGTAAGGCACAACGCAGTGCTATGGATAAACCAAGGCCTATAACTTGTTGAGTTGTGAGAGAGATGGGAGTAGGGAGGGAGAGAGAGGTGTAACGCGTAGTGCAGTGCGGTGGAAAATCCAAGACCTATAACTTGTTGTGTTGTGACGGGTTGGGAGCCAGAGCGCTAACTAATGTGTTTCTGCTTGGGCGAACACGTTATTTATTTCTCTTTGTGTGTGGCCACAGGGCCGTAAATAGACGTATAATTACCCGCATAGCCATCAGGTGGGGTTAATGGAGAAAGCATTACCATTAGAGGAACAGGGGAGCGTCTAGAGGGGAAAGAGGGATGGGGGAAAGAGAGGAGATAGGGGTGGGGCGGGGTCTTTCATAATCAGCCATGGGTGTAATAAAGAGATTTTGGCTTAATACGGAAATGTCTGCCATCTCTGCCAGTTTACTGCTGAGCGAAAGAAAACAGGATAAAATGAAGGGAGAGATATAACATATGGTGAGGAAATTGCAGAGGGAAAGAAAGAATGAACCACATAGAGAAAGTGTTGCAGGTAAAGAGAGAGAATGTTAATGAGATAATGTGGGAGAATGAGAAAGAGAGAGTGAGGTACAGACCTAATTATCTCCATTTGTCAATAACTAATAAAAGAAAGAGAAAGAGAGAGTGAGGTACAGACCTAATAATCTCCATTAGTCAATAAGTAATAAAAGCATCATTGTTTTTTCATCCACTCCGGAGAGCACACCACCAGTTAATCAATCAGCAATAAGAGGCCTTGCGGGAGGGTACTTGACCTTGCAGGGTTTACTGTGGGGTCCCACTGGACAAAGAGGGGTTACTCTGAAGTCATACATCATGCATGGGTCATTGTGGGCAGAGGGGAAAGTTTAGTCATTAAGCAGACGATCTTATCCAGAGTGACTTTCAGGAGCAATTAGGGTTAAGTTCTTCACTCAAGGGCACATTGACAGATTTTTGACCTTTCGGTTACTGGTCCACCACTCTTAACCGTTAGGCTACCTGCTGCAGAGAGGTACTGATATACATCTATCCACCTTTCCACCCCCACCCCCCTCTCTCTATGGTACCTCTTTCCAGCCTCTATCTCCCCCTCTCTTTCTCTCTCTGTATGATTAATGGCCATCTGTCACTATGGTAACAGGTCACAGTGTCAAAGAGCACATCTGACAACCACTGGCTGAGCAGCGTGTGTGTGTGTGTGTGTCTGCACGTACGTGCAAGTCTGCTAATAACACATAATTACACTTAAATTGCATAAACACATTTATTTATAGCACACAGTTTAATCTCTCTACAGAGTTTAATCTCTTTTCCACATTCATACGAGAAGAGAAGGATGCAGTTTTAACTCATCTTAAAACTGATACTGCTATAAAACGTAATATCCTGTGGCTAAAGACACTGACACTTTGGTCTTCATGTCTGTAATCGGAATCACAAACATACATGCATACATACTGTACAAAGGTCTCAGCTGCTGAGGGCTGGGCCTTTGAGAGGGATGGGCTGAAAAAACACACACACGGATGCACACACACACACACATCTCACCTTTGTGGCGGCAGCTATGCTACACTACGCGTCAGTGGCTCTTAACAGAGCGTCACATTAACATATTGCATTAGGCACTAGAGGTTACCTGGGAAATGGACTGGGAAACCCATGGATGTACAGAGTTGTGAAGCTAAAGCAAAAGACTGAAGCTGGAATTCAATCAGTGAAGACGGAGCAGGGAATATAAATACATTATGTAGAACAAACACGCCTCTCTGACATGGAGAATTAGGAATCGCGCCAAAATCAGAGTCACCTTTATTTACCAAGTACATTTATATGGTGCTAATGATAAACAACATTTAGAGACAGAATACATAGCGAGGAGTTTACACAAAGTGTACATACATTATATACAAATAGGTAGAGTAAACATAATATATTCATGACATATCTACATATCTGCAACGTTCCACAACGTCTGCCTCCTGATCGTCTTTCAGGTGGTAGCTGTTGGGCAAACCAAACACACTTCTAAAGTGCAATGATTGAATTCATGCCTCATTTTGGACTACAGCCACTGCCTGCTACAGAATGAATGGGCATGACCAGCTAAAGCAGTGGAATGGAGTTAGGCTCGCAAGGAGCTCATGTTTATAAGTGGTGATTCATATTTTAAACTAGCTGAACACACGCAGGGGTAACGTGTCAGCAAACCTTTATCAGCCTTACAAGCATCAGCATGGAGGGAGAGAGAGAGAGAGAGAGAGAGAGAGAGAGAGAGAGAGAGAGAGAGAGAGAGAGAGAGAGAGAGAGAGAGAAAATACTTAAATCAGTTATAGAACCCATTGCCCTCTATGGTTGTGGGCGGCAGGTAGCCAAGCGGTTAGAGCGTTCGGCCAGTAACCGAAAGGTCGATGGTTCCCAACAAGGTGAAAAAAAAAAAGCAAGACACTTAACCATAATTTGCTCCAGGGCCGACGTACTACTATGGCTGACCCTGTAGGTAGATCATTGTAAATAAGAATTTGTTCCTAACTGACTCGCCTAGTTAAATAAAAAATAAAAATACATTTTAATGGTTGTAAGGCATGGGGTCCACTCACCAACCAAGAATTCACAAGATGGGACAAACACCCAATTCTGCTAAAATTTACTTTGTGTACAATGCAAAACCCCAAACAATACATGCAGAGCGGAATTAGGACTATATCCGCTAATTATCAAAATCCAGAAAAGACCTGTTCAATTCTACAACCACCTAAAAGGAAGCGATGCCCACACATTCCACCACAAAGCCTTCACCTACAGAGATTAACCTAGAGGAGAGTCTCCTCAGCCAGCTGGTTCTGGGGCTCTGTTCATAAACACAAACAGACCCCACAGAGCCCCAGAACATAAACACATTTTGACCCAACCAAATTGTGAGAAAGAAAAAAGATAACTATTTGACACACTGGAAAGAATCAACCAAAAACAGATAAAATTGGAGTGCTATTTGGCCCTAAACAAAGAGTACACAGTGGCAGAATACCTGACCACTGTGACTGACCCCAAAATAAAATCCTTAACTATATACAGACTCAGTGAGCATAGCCTTGCTATTGAGGGAGGCTGCCATAGGCTGACCTGGCTCTCGAGAGAAGACAGGCTAGGACTCCAGAGTGGCGCAGCAGTCTAAGGCACTGCATCTCAGTGCTAGTGGCGTCACTGCAGACCCTGGTTCAAAACCGGCTGTATGAAAACCGGCTAAAATCGGGAGTCCCATAGGGCGGCGCACAATTGGCCCAGCGTTGTCCGGGATAGGGGAGGCCGGGGTAGGCCGTCATTGTAAATAAGAATTTGTTCTTAACTGACTTGCCTAGTTAAATAAAGGATAAATAAATAACAAATGTGCCAACTGCCCACAAAACAAGGTTGAAACTGAGCTATACTTCCTAACCTCCTGCCAAATGTATGACCACAATAGAGACACATTTTCCCACAGACCCACAAAGAATTTGAAAACAAATCAAACATTGATAAACTCCCATATCTGTTAGGGGAAGTACTGCAGTGTCCAATCACAGCAGCAAGATTTGTGGCCCGTTGCCATGACAAAAGGGCAACCAATGGAGCACAAACATTGTAAATACAACCTATATTTATTTATCTGTTTATTAATGCTCCCTTTCATACCTCAACTACTTGACCATTGGTACAACACTGTACATAGCCAATAATATAACATTTGACATTTCTATACACCTTAAAAACCTTGTAATGTTCACTAATGTTTCCCTTGTTTATTTCCCTGTTGTTTAGTGTCTATTCCATTTGCTTTGGCAATGTAAACATATGTTTCCCATGCCAATAAAGCCCAATTGAGAGAGAGAGAGACAGACCGAGAGCGACACAGAGAGAGAGAGAGAGAGAGATAAAGGACCCAGGGAGAGATGTAATACAGCATTCCTCCAGAGGATGCAAGGTCTAAGGCATATAACGTCTCCTGACACACATATGCACACAAACTGGTTACTGTTTTAAAGGAGCTTGTTGCAGTAGGCCATAGAGTGGTTGATGGTACAGTATATGACAGCAGGGGAGATGAGGAATGAAAGAAGGGAGGAGAGGAGCAAGGGAGAGAAGATGTGTAGGAGGAAGAGGAGACGAGTGAGGGAGAGAAGGAGAGAAGCAAGGAGTGGTAGAGAAGTGGAGGGAGGAGCAGAGGGCAGGAAAGCAACAGCGGAGTGTTTAAAGTGTTGAGGAAGTAACAACTGTTGGAGCGAGCGGGGGGGAGGACATAGGAGTGGGATGGGGGGTTATGGGTGTAGGGGAATGGGGCATTAATGAGAGGGGGGCCTGAGGGGAGGGTGTGGATGTGATAGGGGGTGAGGGGGCAGGGCGAGGAGGGTACAAGCTGATTGTAAGGGGGAGGTCCCCATACTCTGTGGCTCAGCAGAGAAAAATTTGGTTAATTTAGCTCTAACCTTTCCTTGGCTATAGCCCACAGACCAGTCACATTGACTTGACTACATACACATATACACGGCCACATATGAAGACTACCAAAAAGCACACAGACCTACACAAACACAAAAGCACCAAAACATGGAATCTGCCCACAAACCACACAGACAAACATCCATGTGGAAAATACTAGTCAACATTTTCAGTTCACTGCAGAAAGCTGCACACAAGCTCTGCTCCCTTTGAACAGGACTCTAGTGTATGCAACTTGCCATGGATTCCCATACACACAATATTAACATATTTGCAAGCTGACACACACCTGAGTCCATGTGGATAACCAGTGAAAGGAGTAGTACGTCTCTCTCACCTGCTCAGATGATGTCACTCCTCAGTTAAGTTGTAATTCGTAGACCTCTCTGTATCCACAATTCAGGCTAAACTATATTCAAATATCCCAAATCCTTGGGAATAGTAGGTGCGCATTCCGTTAGATCCGAAGGGTGTGAGAGACTCAGGTGCAGCTCACAGAGTGCAGCTCACGAGCGAAATGCTCTCCACCGTACCAGCGTGTAACAGAGTGCATACAGACACTCTCACACACACTGACACACACTCCAAATAAAGAAAGGTCGGTGGAGCGCAAACATAGAAGGTGAGAGAGGGAGCTCCAGAGTTCCCAAAGGAGGGAGGCTGAGCTGATCTAGTGTTACACCAACAGCAAGCACTCTGCCGGGGTAAAGAGAGCCAGAGGAGTCCTGGGTGTCTGGAGGAAACAAACGGATAGACAGGCTCTATGAAGAGGGAAGAAAAAAAGCAGAATAGAACCGCTCTCACTTTCTATTGTCTGTTCTCTCGTTGTCTCTCTGTTGTGTTCACACTCACACACTCCGCTCTAGACTGAGCACCCTGCAAGAGAAAGACTGAACTCAAGGCCCCTCCCCCACAAGCCCTGACCCAGCCCCGAAACACACCCCCTCAGGTATCAGCCAATAGGAGAGAGCTGTATTTCTCTGACCAGCCACACATACTGAAATACACACACTCCCAGCCCCTCCCTGTCCCTCAGACAGTGTGGCGACACAGACAGGTTAACACTTAGGAGTAATCACACTAAACACTCACTAACTCAAATAGACACACACACGTTTCAACACTCACACTCGCACATGCAAGCACACAAGTGCATACACACACACAGACCAGCTGGCAGGTGTCTTCACTTTTGTTCCCCAAAACATCCAGACATAATGACTACCGCCCTGTAGTACTCACATCTGTAATAATGAAGTGCTTTGAAAGGCCGGTTATGGCACACATCAACTCCATCATCCCAGATTCCCTGGACCCACTCCAATCTGCATACCGCCCCAACAGATCCACAAACGACACAATCTCAATTGCACTCCACACTGCCCTCTCCCACCTAGGAAAGGGGAGTACCTATGTGAGGATGCTGTTCATCGACTACAGCTCAGCGTTCAACACCATAGTGCCCTGCAAGTCCGTCACTAAGCTCGGGACCCTGGGACTGAACACCTCCCTCTGCAGCTGGATCCTGGACTTCCTGACAGGCCGACCCCAGGTGGTGAGAGTAGGCAACAACACCTCCGCCTCAACACGGGGGCCCCCCAGGATGTGTGCTTAGCCCCTTCCTGTACTCCCTGTTCACCCACTCAGACACGCACCACTCACTCATTACCTCACACACACACAGACACAAACTCATATAGACACACACTATCTTACACACACCCTCACACAGTCATTACCGACGCCACACACTTACACCCACCACCCCCCCCCCCCCCCCACACCCACGCTGCTGCTAAAATTATTATTGATTAGATGTATTACTACCACTATGCTGCTGTTTATTGATTGCCATTATCATTAGTATCAATATATTTATCCTGCTACTGGTCACTATTACTCCTGTTTACATGTATATATTACCATTAGTATATGACCATAAGTATTAATATATTCCTGATACCAGTCACTTTTCAACCCTCTTTACATGTACTGTATAATCACCTATAAGACCTACACTGACCCTCTTGCACAAACATACACAAACTTACACTTACATACACACACTCACCACCATGCACACACCCACCCACCCTGCTGCCATACTGTTAAAAATAATAATAACCAGTCACTTTCTCCTAATACAGTACCTGCTTACATGTACATACAGTGCATTCAGAAAGTATTCAGTTCCCTTCCCTTTTTCTACATTTTGACACGTTACAGCCTAATTGTAAAAATGATTGGATTATCAATCTGAACACAATACCTTGTAATGACAAAGCAAAAACAGGTACGAAAACCCCCATAATAAATAAAACTAAACTACCGTATTTACATAAGTATATACTAGGCGGTGTCAGAGGAAGGCCAAAAAAATTGTCAAACACTCCAGTCACCCATGGTCTGAGAGTCTTTTAGGTACCTTTTGGCAAACTATATACTAGGTGGTGTCAGAGGAAGGCTAAGTGGGCTGTCGTGCTTTTTGGATGCCAGGAAGCTTGGCCCCAGTGATATACTGGGTCGTACGTACTACTCTCTGTAGCGCCTTACGGTCAGATGCTGAGCAGTTGCCATACCAGGCGGTGATGCAACCGGTCAGGATGCTCTCGATGGTGCAGCTGTAGAACATTTTGAGGATCTAGGGACCCATACCAAATATTTTCAGTCTCCTGAGGGGGAAAAGGTGTTGTGCCCTTCTTGGTGTGTTTGGACCATGATAGGAACTTGAAACTCTCGACCCGCTCCACTTCAGCCCCATTGCTATTAATGGGGGCCTGTTCAGACCCCTTTTTCCTAGTCCACAATCAGCTCCTTTGTCTTGCTCACATTGAGGGAGAGGTTTTTGTCCTGGCACCACACTGCCAGGTCTCCGACCTCTTCTCTATAGGATGTCTCATCGTTGTTGGTGATCAGGCCCTACCACTGTTGTGTCATCAGCAAACTTAATTTTACTTTCTTGGACACAGGGACTATGGTGGTATGTTTGAAACATGTAGGTATTACAGACTCTGTCAGGGAGTAATTGAAAATATCAGTGAAGACACTTGCCTGTTGGTCCGTGAATGCTTTGACTACAAGTCCTGGTAATCCCTCTGGCCATATGGCTTTGTGAATGTTGACCTGTTTAAAGGTCTTGCTCACATCATGCATGCTTCAGTGGTGCTTGCCTCGAAGCGAGCATAAAGCTGCGCCACTGGGCAGTTCGCGTCTGGGTTTCCCTTTGTAGTCCATAATAGTTTTCAAGCCCTGCCACATGCAACAAGCGCCAGAGCCGGTGTAGTAGGATTCAATCTTAGTCCTGTATTGATGCTTTGCCTGTTTGATGGTTCGTCTGAGGGCATAGCGGGATTTTTTTACAAGCGTCCCACTCCTTGAAAGCGGCTGCGGATGTTGCCTGTAATCCATGGCTTCTGGTTGGGAAATGTACGTACAGTCACTGTGGGGACAATGTCGTCAATGCACTTATTGATTAAGCCGGTGAGTGAGGTAGTATACTCCTCAATTCCATTGGATGAATCCCGCAACATATTCCAGTCTGTGCTAGCAAAACAGTCCTGTAGCTTAGCTTCCAAGTCATCTGACCACTTCCGTATTGAGCGAGTCACTGAGACATCCTGCTTTAGTTTTTGCTTGTAAGCAGGAATCAGGAGGATATAATTATGGTCAGATATGCCAAATGGAGGGTGAGGGAGAGCTTTGTGTCGAGTAAAGGTTGTCTAGAGTTTTGTTTCCTCTGGTTGCACATGTGACATGCTGGTAGAAATGCGGTAAAACGGATTTAAGTTTGCCTGTATTAAAGTCCCCGACCACTAGGAGCGCCGCTTCTGGATGAGCATTTTCTTGTTTGCTTATGGCCAGTTCATTGAGTGCGGTCTTAATGTCAGCATCGGTTTGTCATGGTAAATAGCTGGCTAGGAATAATATAGATGAGAATTCTCTTGGTAGAAAGTTTGGTCTACAGCTTATCATGAGGTTTCAATACCTTGAAACTTCTTTAATATTAGATATCGCGCACCAGCAGTTATTGACAAATAGACACCCGCCCCTCGTCTTACCAGACGTAGCTGCTCTGTCCTGCCGATGCACTGTGAAGCTAGCTCTATATAATCTGTGTTGTCGTTCAGCCACGTCTCTGTGAAACATAAGATATTACAGTTTTCAAGATTGTCCAGTTGATGACAGGGATTTGGGCCTTGTCTTAACAAAGCAGTATATCCTTTGCGTCGGACTCATTAAAGAAAAAATCTTCATCCAGTTCGAGGTGAGTAATCTCTGTTCTGATCTCCGGAAGCTCTTTTCGGTCATAAGAGACATTAGCAGCAACATTATGTGCAAAATGAGTCACAAACAATGCAAAACACCTAACAAAAAAGCACAGTTGGTTAGGAGCCCATAAAACGGCAGCCATCCCCTCCGGCGCCATTATATGCTGAAAGTCAGGAACGAGGGAAAGATGAAAGGAGCAAAGTACAGAGAGATCATTGATGAAAACCTGCTCCAGAGCACTCAGGAACTCAGACTGGTGTGAAGGTTCACCTTCCAACAGGACAATGACCCTAAGCACACAGCCAAGACAACGCAGGAGTGGTTTCGGGAGTCTCTGAATGTCCTTGAATGGCCCAGCCAGAGCCCGGACTTGAACCCAATCGAACATCTCTGGAGAGACCTGAAAATAGTTGTGCAGTGACGCTCCCCATCCAACCCGACAGAGCTTGAGAGGATCTTCAGAGAAGAATGGGAGAAACTCCCCAAATACATGTGTGCCAAGTTTGTAGCATTATACCCAAGAAGACATGAGGCTGTAATCACTGCCAAAGATGCTTCAACAAAGTAGTGAGTAAAGGGTCTGAATACTTATGTAAATGTGATATGTCAGTTTTATCTTTTATTTTTATGATTTTGTTAACATTTCTAAAAACCTGTTTTTGCTTTGTCATTATGGGGTATTGTGTGTAGATTGATGAATAACTATTTAGATATGAAATAATGCACTGTTGGGTAGGGCTTGCAAGTTAAGCATTTCACTCTTCTTGTGCATGTGACAAATACAACTTCATTCTTGAAACGTTGATATAACCTACTAATGCTACATTCGACATGACAGAAAACAACAGAACAATAGCAGACAATGGTTCTCTCTCTCCCTCTGTGTTTGTGTTGTGCATATGAATGTGTGTCTGCATCGGAGTATGTTTCAGACAAACACTGCAGCAACAGAAAGCAGACAAAAAAGTGATAGAACTAGTCTTTTCATATAAAAAAACATTGCTTAGCCTATAGACTGCATTTGTAGAGAAAGCAAAACACAGTCACAATATCACAAATAATTCAGAGAGAAGGTCCCCACAAGAACAGCACAGACACAAATACACTTTGTGCTCTGACACTTAAAACTTCTGCTCCTCTAAACTCCAAAATCTGTCCACTCACCCTTTCAGAAACACACACACGCACAAACACTAACACTGACACACGGACGTGCAAGCACACTCAAGGTGAGGCGGGATAAGCAAATATGAGCGCAAATGCTAATAGACCATATGGCACTGTCATGGCTGTACAGTCACAGAAAGCTGGCACTCTGGACAGCAGGGCAGGTGTGAATGTGTGTGTGGCTCTATCACTTTCTCTTTTCCTCTCACTACCCTCCCTTCATTCTCCTTCGCACTCTCCCTCTCCCTCTCCCAGAAGACCATGAGCAGTGTTCCATGGTCCGACTCCATGCTGCTCTGCTGCCCTTTTCATGGTACCCTCCACTACACTCGACTGGTGTGTGTGTGTATGAATGTGTGTGTGTGAGAGAGAGAAGTGTGTGTTCCGCTCGAGCCGCAGTTCCAGACAGATGGTCAATATTTGATGACTCCCCAGGTGGCACAGTGTCTCTTCTAATGGCCATCTTTAACACTGGTGTGTGTGTGTCCTCTACACTTTAAGCCAGGCTCTCCCGATCAAAGAGCTCTTTCTCACACATACCAGACAATCTGTAATACATCACATACGGGTACCCAGGAGTGTGAAGGATGTGTTGTTGTTAATAGAGAGGAAAAAGAGAGAAAGAGAAGTGGAGGAGGAGAGCAGTCAGAGGACCGTATGCTTGGATGGCAGTGTGTGTGAACCAGCGAACCCCACCATGATATGGGGGAGGGGGGCCTAATCGTTCCATCGCAACACAATCAGGAAAAGTGGCACGGGGTGAAGTGTTGGGAGTGGAAAGGGGTTGAGGGGGGTATACAACATTTCGAAAGTCTAGTATAATTTAAATGACCAGATGTCATACTAATTTTGGGATACGCTGCAGAAATAAAAAAATTGCGGAAACCAACACAATCGCACATGACGCATTGTCAGCAATGCGAAAACAGAAAGTTTTTATAGCAAGTGAAAATCGAGTAGGGTTTAAATGCCAGGATGTTATACTCATTTAGGCTCTTCATCTAGTAGAATTTGATCCACACTTTTCCACAATGCATTGGAAGCGGTGGGCTACGAGTGATAGGCCCTAGTTCTCTTTAAGTAACCAGACAACAAAACTAGGCTACTTAATTGTAAGCTTGCCGAATAGCAAAGCTTCTGGGGTGGTGTTCAAATATAGGCTAAGTATATTTTTATTTTCCTTAAAATTATCATCGTAGGCTACATCTTTGAAAACAGAAGTCTTTAAAAAATAGATTTTTACCTAAAGTGGATTTCTGTTTTCTCATTGAAAAGTGTTTCTTGTTCTCTGGGAGCTTTTAAACTAAACACTAAACAATCACTTGATTTCTGAATATGTCGGCACCGGGGAATCGGGATGTGGCTGAGTTATTGATGTCATGTTAATCAGGCTTTTTGATTTGAACATATGGATTGTTTTAGTTTTGTAGGCTAGGCTACCTATTTGATTAATGGATCAAGCCTTAGCAGTAATTCTGATCTCGTTCCCAATGATCAGTGCTTTAGTTTATTATGTTGCTGTCCAGCGGTTCTGAATATGCGATGCGCCCGACTGTCCATGTTTTTTCTGTGCATTTGAACATTTGAAAAGTTTTAGTGATTTAATTTCTATATGTTACAGCACTTTGGTTTCACTAATATGTTGAAATGGAACCAAATGATCTGTTTCTGTCTTCAGTCCTTTTTGAAAAAGGATATGTGGGCTATAGGGGCTACTACAGTATAGGGAACATGTGATAGTCTGCCTATAACAAGCCTGAGTAGGCCTATACATCCATTCCTATTCTATTCAGAGTTTAGAGAAATGAATTGAATTGGAAATGAGCTATCATCAGACTGATAGCCATTACTGCTGTTACTGCGTTGCAGCCGTGGCATACTGCATACTACTAAACAGTACGTGCTAAATAGTATGCAACAATGAGTACATACAGTATATGCAGTTTAAGAATGTAGTACACTAGTATGGGTATTCGGACACTATCTATTTGACATTAATAACTTTCTTCTCCCTTCTACCCCCTATATCCCCCTCTCATTATGTCTCTCTCCTCTCTCTCTCACTCCATACATCCTATCTCTCCATTTCCTCTCTCACTCCATGTGTAGACAGAGAGATATAGGCAGCTGACTGAATTACAATGATGCACACCTACTCTGTTTGTGAGTGTGTGCGTGCATGTGTATGTGCGTGTTGGTCCTCAGCATGGGCAGATGGAAATTCATACTCCTGCAGTAAAGAGGCATCGGATTACAGCTCCACCCGTTTAATCTAACTCCAATAAAACTCCACACAGATGCTAGAAGACCAGGGACAAAAAGTGGTGAGAGAGGGACAGAGAAAGGGAGCAACTGAAGAGAGAGAGATAGGGAGGACAGAAAGAGAGAAGGAGTGGGTAGAGGGAAGGAGGGGGCAGAAAGGGAAAGTGAGAGGGGATAGAAAAGGGCAGAGCGGGGAAGTGGGATGTATCTTTATACCCCAAGTAGGACCCATCTCAGTCCCCAAAAAAATGCTGGCGAAAAGCTGTAGAGAGCGAGGAGAGAATGATAAAATGGTGAGGGTGGGATAAATTGGATAGATGGTAATGGGAAATGGAGAAAAGATATGGAGGTTATAGATTGGGGATAGGGAGAGGAGATAAGGGGGGGGGGGGGGGGGGGTAGTGAAATGGGTGGGAGGAGATAAGAATAGGGGCACTGATAGAAAGATAGAGAGAGAGCGAGAGCTGCTCCCCTACTTAAGGAAGTTAATAGTTATTGGAGTTGTAGCACGTCCATCCTCTGTTATTGTTGCTGACTTTTTATTACAGAACAAGAGTATGCCACTGTTAACCTTAGCTGCCCTGTCATCTCAGTAAATGCCACAATAAAGCAATCCACCAGCTACTCTATACAGACACATGTGCACATGTAAACACACACACACACGCAGGAACACACACACATACACACAAAACAATGCAGAGTTTATTATGAAAAGATTGGAGCAGAGCAATGATCTAGAGACAGCTAGCCAATACATGGAGCAGGAGAAAAAATGCTTCCACAAATTCAATAAAAAGTACATATCGGCTAACTGTCATCATTGGGTGGAGAAATGTTCCAGACATTTGTACTATTACCCTTCAAGCAAAGGTGCAGAGCAAGTAAGATTATGATGCACTGACTGCACACACACATATATTTATTTAACATTTTAGACATTTAGCAGATGTTCTTATCCAGAGTGACTTACAATTAGGGCATTCATCAACTTCACCTAACCTACTACGAAAAGTCACCTCTGCTAGTCAAAACTGCCAGATCTGCCCGGAGAACAGTCTTCGTTTCCACTAATGTGATACAGCAAAGTTGCAGCTTTGGCAGCCATTGTGCCCTTTCCAAACTTGTAAATATACTTATTAGATACAATAGGCGATGATTAGACTGTCACTGAGGCTGTATTTGTCTGTTATCCTTAAAAACGCTTTATTTCAAATGCAGCAGGTTTAGCTCTTTACCTAGCTAACATTGCTAATGTTAGCACCAAAGATACAGGCTGAGAGACTAGGATTCTGCAATAATTTGCCTGTAAATGTCATAATAAATGTTGTGTTCTTCTAACAGGCCTATATTTTGTTTGGATTGTTGTGAAATGCACTCATACCTTATGAGATAATAAGCACTGTATTTAGACTAAGCTAACTGCAGGCTAACTATGTGGAGCATTGCATCATGGGAGACAAAATGCACCCTTGGAAACATAGTATGCTGTAGACAACAACAATACAGAAGCTTCAAAATGACAAAAACGAGGAACTTTGCAGTATGACTAACAAAAACTAATCTTACAATTTTACTGCAAGGAATTCTAATTGGCCAACCACGGGCCAGGGTTGGGGGTGTAAAATACATGCTGTCTCTTTGTTCAGTGGAGAAACATTGAGGACAGGGAAGAATGAACATCTACTTTCCAGCATAACAACTATGATTTGTCCTCTTTGAATAAGAATATTTGTTCTCCCCCTCATTTTCTTTGGGGTCTGTGTTATTGAAGAATAACATAAACTGCTAACACTTCCATTCAGTCACAACAGCACTAGTGAGATTGGGCACTGATATTGAGCGATTAGGCCTGGCTCTCAGTCAGTGTTCCAATTCATCCCAAAGGTCTTCGATGGGGTTGAGGTCAGGGCTCTGTGTAGGCCGGACACATTCTTCCACACAGATCACGACAAACCATTTCTGTTAGGATCTCGCTTTGTGCACGTGGAATTGTCATGCTGAAACAGGAAACGGCCTTCTCCAAACTGTTGCCACAAAGTTGGAAACACAGAATCGTATAGAATGTCATTATATGCCGTAGTGTTAAGATTTCCATTTACTAGAACTAAGGGTCTAGCCCAAACCATGAAAAACCACCCCAAACCATTATTCCTCCCCCACCAAACTTTACAGTTGGCACTATGAATTGGGGCAGGTAACGTTCTCCTGGCATCCACCAAACCCAGATTTGTCCGTCGGACTGCCAACTGGTGAAGCATGATTTATCTGATCTTAGGCTTGTGTAAGGCCATTGAAACCCATTTCATGAAGCTCCCGACGAACAGTTGTTGTGCAGACGTTGTTTCCAGAAGCAGTTTGGAACTCGGTAGTGAGTGTTGCAATCGAGGACAGACGTTTTTAACTTGCTACGCTCTTAAGCACTTGGCGGTCCCGTTCTGTAAGCTTGGGTGGCCATCCACTTCGCGGCTGAGCCGTTGCTCCTTTACGTTTCCACTTCACAATAACAGCACTTACAATTGACCAGGGCAGCTTTAGCAGGGAAGAAATTTGACAAACTGACTTGTTGGAAAGGTTGCATCCTATGACGGTGCCACGTTGAAAGTCACTGAGCTCTTCAGTAAGAACATTCTACTGCCAATGTTTGTGTATGGAGATTGCACGGCAGTGTGCTCGATTTTATACACCACATGTCAGCAACAGGTCTGGCTGAAATAGCCGAGTCCACAAATGTTAAGGGTTGTCCACTTACTTTTGTATATACAGTGGGGAGAACAAGTCGAAAACAAGCCGATTTTGCAGGTTTTCCCACTTACAAAGCATGTAGAAGTCTGTAATTTTTATCATAGGTACTCTTCAACTGTGAGTGACGGAATCTAAAACAAAAATCCAGAAAATCACATTGTATGATTTTTAAGTAATTAATTTGCATTTTATTGCATGACATAAGTATTTGATACATCAGAAAAGCAGAACTTAATATGTGGTACAGAAACCTTTGTTTGCAATTACAGAGATCATATGTTTCCTGTAGTTCTTGACCAGGTTTGCACACACTGCAGCAGGGATTTTGGCCCACTCCTCCATTCAGACCTTCTCCAGATCCTTCAGGTTTTGGGGCTGTCGCTGGGCAATACGGACTTTCAGCTCCCTCCAAAGATTTTCTATTGGGTTCAGGTCTGGAGACTGGCTAGGCCACTCCAGGACCTTGAGATGCTTCTTACGGAGCCACTCCTTAGTTGCCCTGGCTGTGTGTTTCAGGTCGTTGTCATGCTGGAAGACCCAGCCACGACCCATCTTCAATGCTCTTACTGAGGGAAGGAGGTTGTTGGCCAAGATCTCGCGATACATGGCCCCATCCATCCTCCCCTCAATACGGTGCAGTCGTCCTGTCCCCTTTGCAGAAAAGCATCCCCAAATAATGATGTTTCCACCTCCATGCTTCATGGTTGGGATGGTGTTCTTGGGGTTGTACTCATCCTTCTTGTTCCTCCAAACACGGCGAGTGGAGTTTAGACCAAAAAGCTATATTTTTGTCTCATCAGACCACATGACCTTCTCCCATTCCTCCTCTGGATCATCCAGATGGTCATTGGCAAACTTCAGACGGGCCTGGACATGCGCTGGCTTGAGCAGGGGGACCTTGCGTGCGCTGCAGGATTTTAATCCATGACGGCGTAGTGTGTTACTAATGGTTTTCTTTGAGACTGTGGTCCCAGCTCTCTTCAGGTCATTGACCAGGTCCTGCCGTGTAGTTCTGGGCTGATCCCTCACCTTCCTCATGATCATTGATACCCCACGAGGTGAGATCTTGCATGGTGCCCCAGACTGAGGGAGATTGACCGTCATCTTGAACTTCTTCCATTTTCTAATAATTGCGCCAACAGTTGTTGCCTTCTCACCAAGCTGCTTGCCTATTGTCCTGTAGCCCATCCCAGCCTTGTGCAGGTCTACAATTTTATCCCTGATGTCCTTACACAGCTCTCTGGTCTTGGCCATTGTGGAGAGGTTGGAGTCTGTTTGATTGAGTGTGTGGACAGGTGTCTTTTATACAGGTAACGAGTTCAAACAAGTGCAGTTAATACAGGTAATGAGTGGAGAACAGGAGGGCTTCTTAAAGAAAAACTAACAGGTCTGTGAGAGCCGGAATTCTTACTGGTTGGTAGGTGATCAAATACTTATGTCATGCAATAAAATGCAAATGAATTATTAAAAAAAAACTCTCACAGTTGAAGTGTACCTATGATAAAAATTACAGACCTCTACATGCTTTGTAAGTAGGAAAACCTGCAAAATCGGCAGTGTATCAAATACTTTTCTGTATAGTGTAGCTAGGTCAGATGAGAGTCCAATAGAGAATGAGACATCCTCATAAAAAATCTGTTGTCTTGTCTCCACAGCACCAAGCGTCTGCTCAACTCCCCAACACTCCCCCATCACACACACGCACGCACGCACGCACGCACGCACGCACTGGCTATCGGATTTGTTTATAGGCATCCATGGAGTCTTTAGTGGGTGTTGTTTTTAATGGCAGTGTCTGTTAAGGGAGCGGTGTGTGTGTGTGTGTGTGAGAGGTTTACAGCTTTATCACAGAGAGAATTACAGGAAAAACAGCAGAGGACAAATTACCATCAGTTCAATCACTCACACAGAGCGTGCACACACACACACACAAACACGCACACACACAGTTCATTGGCATTTCTCTGCCCTGCTGGCTGCTCAATCTCCATCTATTCAACAAACACACACACCAGGGGTGAAACATGGCTAATGTAATGTGTTCCATGATGGGTATCAGAGAGGAAGGATCTCCTAAGATGCCTGAAAGGCAATCTGACATGCTGATATGCAACAAGTAGTCTCGCCAACAGCACACATGCATAAACATTCTTGTGTAAGGGGAAGCTGGTTTGATGTTGATGATGATGCGTTTTCCTGTGTGCCAAATACGCCAGATATTGTTGTTGTGGGGGGAGGTCAGGGGGAGGTGATCCTTTTGGAAGTGGGCTGCTCATTTGACGGCTACATGGAGCAGGCTTTTGCAGAGAAGCTACATAAATACCAGCCCCTCGTGGCATGCATGGACAGCATGGACAGCATGGTGTAGGTGCAAGCTGGTGGCGCTGATATTTGGCAGTCTCAGCCACGGACACAGGCTTGCATTGCGTGGCCTCCATATTGCGGGCCTGACAAAAACGAGGGCAAAGCAATTGGCTAAGTACTGTTCTGTTCCAGCTGTCGTGAGCAAGGAGATGTTTTCTGTACTCGAGTGTCATGCATACAGGGACCTTTGAAATGTTTGGATCCTTTTTTTGTAAATTTGATTGGTGGATTAAATATAGTATTTAATGTGTGTGTGGTTTAAAGTTTAGCACAGAGAGAATTACAGGAGAAACAGCTGAGATAACAAATTACCATCAGTTCAATCACTCACAAAGAGCGTGCGCACACATACACACACACACAAACAGCCCGATCTCCCTCTATCACGCACGTGCACGCGCACGTGCACGCACACGCACACGCACACGCACACGCACACACACACACACACACACACACACACACACACACACACACACACACACACACACACACACAGGGGTGAAACATGGCTAATGTAATGTGTTCCATGATGTGTATCAGAGAGGCCTGAAAGGCAATCTGACATGCTGCTATCATTTGTATTGCTCTTTCTCTTGCTCTCTCTGCTTCTGTTCTGTTTCCTCCTCGATCTTATCTGTCTTTTCTCATCCCTACTGTAAAATATCCTTATTTCATTCATTAATTCTCTGTATCTGTGTCTTTCTGTCTCTCTCCTCTCTAATCCCTCTGGAGGGGGTTCCGGTTACCTTCCCGCTGCGTTTCCACGGTAACTCCCCGACCAGAAAACCTCCTCTCAGGTTAGAGAGCTGCACAGCTTTTGTTTTTCTTTCTTTCCTTTATTTTTCTGGGGAATTGGAGAACAGGATTAGTTTCTATATAGCCTTATCCTCCTGAGAGAGACAGAGAGGCTAAACTAACTCAGCACAGCTATTACCGTCTCATCCTACTGTTGCGTTTCTCCTGCTCTGTCTCATCCAGGGGGAAGTGTTTCCCATACATTTACTTTTGTGAGGCAGACCACATTGTCACTGGCTTCAGTTGGTTTTCTATACAGATTGTTAGTTTTGGTAGCACTCTAGGCTGATTCAAGGCCCTGGCTTCATCATCACATCTAGGAATACAACTAGGAAACCCTGAGAGAATAGCCATTCTAGTGAATAAACGCTACATGGAAGCTGACGTTGAACTTCCTAATGAAAACACACCTTGCAAATTCTTAAACGCTTAACCTCTTAAGGATCGAACCCTTTTTTTCAATTTTTGCCTAAAATGACATACCCAAATCTAACTGCCTGTAGCTCAGGACCTGAAGCAAGGATATGCATATTCTTGATACCATTTGAAAGGAAACACTTTGAAGTTTGTGGAAATGTGAAATGTATGTAAGAGAATATAACATGTTAGATCTGGTAAAAGATATTACAAAGAAAAAAACATTTTGTTTTTTTTTCACATCATCTTTGAAATGCAAAAGAAATTGCATGATATTACTTAATAGTCCAGAAGCAATTTAGATTTTGTCTACTAGATGGCAGCAGTGTATGTGCAAAGTTTTAGACATATCCAATGAACCATTGCATTACTGTTCAAAATAGTGTATCAAGTCTGCCTATTGGTTTATTGATACATTTGATACATTTTCAAGCACAAAACTGTGCACTCTCCTCAAACAATAGCATGGTAGTCTTTCACTGTAATAGCTACTGTGAATTGGACAGTGCAGTTAGGTTAACATGAATTTAAGCTTTCTGCCCATATAAGATATGTCTATGTCCTGGGAAATGTTCTTGTTACTTATAATGTCATGCTAATCACATTAGAGCACGTTAGCTCAAGCGTCCCGAGGACGGGACACGATCCTGTAGAGTTAACTGATCCTAGCAAAAAGCTACTAGGAGCCACTTACATCAGGCAGGTAAAATGCCTCATTAGCCCCTAGCAAGTGGAAGAAGGCAAAAAAGGAAACAGTCAATATTTCTACACAGCAGGCAGGGTGAAATGAAGCGGATACAAAACTTACTGTGGTCTAGACTGGGAGATGGAGAAAGTCTACTAAATCAGAAATGATTAAAGATGGCAGGGCTATCAAACTGTCTTATGGGTCCTAGGAAATCCTTTTTTCCCCAAGTACCACCGGTACACAGTACACTGACACAGTCTTAATAGGACTGTCCTAGTACCTATTACTCAACGTAGTTGATGTTAATGTGTTTATTTGCCTGTCTGATGTTTGCTTATGTAATTAATGGGTTGCTGAGTTACTGCAATTTCTCCTTTAGAACACACACACAAGCACAAACATTCATGCTTGCACACACACACACACACACACACACACACACACACACACACACACACACACACACAATCACAATCACACACACGTACTCACACTCGTACTCCAAACCCACGTCACATGAATAGCGAGATAAGACAGCTCAATAGCGCTTTATCTTGTTTAAATAACCTCTGCTGTGATGATACTCAAGCCCAGAGAATGCAAATGAAATCAGATATCTGGACATTTAAAACGTGTAGCATATTTGAAGTTAGAATTTTCCACTTTGAAATTTCAGACTCTCTTACAAAAAATATATCAAACCCTACAAAAATGTCCATTATAATAATTCACATTTCCTGCTGCTGCAGGATTATTTTTCTGCTGTAGCAAACTGGCTCAAATTAAGATCCTACATCTGTATGTAGATGTACAAGTGATAATGGGGACACTAGAGGATAGACACTAGAGGACATGTTCTCACACACACACGCAAGCACACCTGCAGGCAGGCACATATGCATGTGCACATACTGTATACAAATACACACCTATATGCATTATAATACGCACGCAGCCACGCATGCCGCCACGCACGCACAAACACTAACATGGACACAATTACCATCAAATGCTAGGAAAAGCTTTGATAGGTTGTCGTCTGCTAAGTGGGTCATTAAATCTATTGGTCCATATATTACAAACATATATCTAATCAGAATGTGAATAATGTGTTGGTGCACTTATTATAAGCATAGTGGTAACAAGGATGTGAATACCTAGCTGAGTGAAAGAGACTAAAAGGTGTCAGGGCCTCAGAGGGAAAAAATACATTTGTTAAACCTTCATTCAACTCTTACCACCACCATTGGGACCACTAACCTAATGTTCTAATAGTGAACTGCACCATATTTAGATCATAACAGAAAGGTACAGTAGCTTCAACTCACATCTGATGAAATGGCTGAATTAGTGATGAGCCAAGCAAGGTGGACTATGGATGCATAATTTTTTTTATTTTTTATTGAACCTTTATTTTACTACGCAAGTCAGTTAAGAACAAATTCTTATTTACAATGATGGCCTACACTGGCCAAACTCGGATGATGCTGGGCCAATTGTGCACCGCCCTTTGGGACTCCCAATCACATAGCATAGCATAGCATCTGAACTGCACTCATAATAGTTTGAATTAGCCGATGTGCTTGTCCAAGTATGGAGCTAGATGCATCATAGCAACAGACTGAGCTTCTATTTGTATAATAACAGAAAAGTACTGTAGCATTTACCTTGTCCCCAGATTATTGCACACAGCGCATATAAGCCTGGGACATCATCCATTCTAAATTGGCCTTAGTGGGAGTGACCATAGATCCCATGAATCTCAGCGTGTTACCTAGCAACAACTCAAATATTTATGTTTTGTCGAGATTTAATGTGTCCTTCGCTATGCAAATAAGCGTTTAAATTTCTTTTTTCATCCAGGGTCTCCCATTTTCCACCCCTGTAGAAAAGTATGCGGTAGCTTACTCTCGCATGACTGCGTGGTCTAGAATGGACTACAATGGCAGCCCATAGGCAGAAAATGTGAGACCCTGGATGAAAACGTATTGTTCCTAGAGATATTGGACATGATTCTGTTGACTGGAAATGTTATTTTGGTGATACCGAATAGTTAAAATTTGGTTGATCAAGGACGCCAGGCTATGGAAGTTTCAACAACGAGCCATCTGTCTGTAAACAATGGCTTGTTGTGGGACGAAGCAATGACTGACCCAGCCACTTCATATAAAACAAAAGAGAAGCTAACCAGCTAGTCCAACACTAAATGCAAAGTTCCTTCAATAAGTTAGCTAGCTAGCTTATTGTTCTGCGCCGAGTCAGTGCAGTATCGAGACAGCTCAGCTGCTGCTGAATATAAGAGGTGCCATAGACACGTGGCGGGAGGTGTTGTGAGAGGTGATTGGTTGGTAGATGAAGTATACTAGCCTCAGTGGGGTGGCCAACAACCTTGATGTTCCGTTTTTTTAGGGGAAATGGGAGAGCGCCTTTGACGTGACTTCCGCTTTCGGACATTAACAAGGCAACACTCCATCTTAACTCTTCTTCCACATTTAGTGGATTGGTTGAACATTGCAGAAGAGAACTTTCCCCAACATTTTTTTTTAAATTCTCATCAAGACCAGAATGTGGGTGATCTAGTTTCAGGCGTTTCTTTTATGCCTGCTATGTTAGGTTGTATCCTAACGAAGGCTAAGTTTGATGCTGTGTTCCAATAGACCTTTCGCACATTTTGTGGCGACATGTCTAGGAACAAGATTACAGTAGCATTAACTGATGTGTATATACACACACACACACACACACACACACACACACACACACACACACACACACACACACGTACATAACTAAGCTCTTTATTAGAGTGTGCTAGCAAGGAGAACAAAAGATACAGAGCTCAATAATAAGATTGATTATACAGTAAGTGTGGAATGAAATAGCATGCATTAAAATAAACCATCAATCAACTTAACCGAACATGTTTAGGGGGAATGATTTTCAGAATGATTGATTTCAGACTAGTTCAATGGAACGGTCAATAAAGTTAAAATAGATTGTAACTAAAATAGTAATTTCGTACTCGACTGAACACACAGGAGCAAACACATACGCATGCGTGCCCACACACGCACACACAGACACATACACATACACACCTGGGGGAATCAAAAGCGGAGGCAGCCGGTCATTCAAAAAACAAAATGGTAGCACACACTGGTTTTCAGGTGTCTCTCTCTCCTCCTCTTTCTCCCTATCTTTCCCTCTCTATATCTCTGAACTAATAATAACCATGTGCACAATCACACACTCATTACTAATTTATATTGAGCTGTGTACATTGGGGAGAACAAGTATTTGATACACTGCCGATTTTGCAGGTTTTCCAACTTACAAAGCATGTAGAAGTCTGTAATTTTTATCATAGGTACTCTTCAACTGACGGAATCTAAAACAAAAATCCAGAAAATCACATTGTATGATTTTTAAGTAATTAATTTACATTTTATTGCATGACATAAGTATTTGATACATCAGAAAAGCAGAACTTAATATGTGGTACAGAAACCTTTGTTTGCAATTACAGAGATCATATGTTTCCTGTGGTTCTTGACCAGGTTTGCACACACTGCAGCAGGGATTTTGGCCCACTCCTCCATACAGACCTTCTCCAGATCCTTCAGGTTTCGGGGCTGTCGCTGGGCAATACAGACTTTCAGCTCCCTCCAAAGATTTTCTATTGGGTTCAGGTCTGGAGACTGGCTAGGCCACTCCAGGACCTTGAGATGCTTCTTACGGAGCCACTCCTTAGTTGCCCTGGCTGTGTGTTTCGGGTCGTTGTCATGCTGGAAGACCCAGCCACGACCCATCTTCAATGCTCTTACTGAGGGAAGGAGGTTGTTGGCCAAGATCTCGCGATACATGGCCCCATCCATCCTCCCCTCAATGCGGTGCAGTCGTCCTGTCCCCTTTGCAGAAAAGCATCCCCAAAGAATGATGTTTCCACCTCCATGCTTCACGGTTGGGATGGTGTTCTTGGGGTTGTACTCATCCTTCTTCTTCCTCCAAACACGGCGAGTGGAGTTTAGACCAAAAAGCTCTATTTTTGTCTCATCAGACCACATGACCTTCTCCCATTCCTCCTCTCGATCATCCAGATGGTCATTGGCAAACTTCAGACGGGCCTGGACATGCGCTGGCTTGAGCAGGGGGACCTTGCGTGCGCTGCAGGATTTTAATCCATGACGGCGTAGTGTGTTACTAATGGTTTTCTTTGAGACTGTGGTTCCAGCTCTCTTCAGGTCATTGACCAGGTCCTGCCGTGTAGTTCTGGGCTGATCCCTCACCTTCCTCATGATCATTGATGCCCTACGAGGTGAGATCTTGCATGGTGCCCCAGACTGAGGGAGATTGACCGTCATCTTGAACTTCTTCCATTTTCTAATAATTGCGCCAACAGTTGTTGCCTTCTCACCAAGCTGCTTGCCTATTGTCCTGTAGCCCATCCCAGCCTTGTGCAGGTCTACAATTTCATCCCTGATGTCCTTACACAGCTCTCTGGTCTTGGCCATTGTGGAGAGGTTGGAGTTTGTTTGATTGAGTGTGTGGACAGGTGTCTTTTATACAGGTAACGAGTTCAAACAGGTGCAGTTAATACAGGTAATGAGTGGAGAACAGGAGGGCTTCTTAAAGAAAAACTAACAGGTCTGTGAGAGCCAGAATTCTTACTGGTTGGTAGGTGATCAAATACTTATGTCATGCAATAAAATGCAAATTAATTATTTAAAAATCATACAATGTGATTTTCTGGATTTTTGTTTTAGATTCCGTCTCTCACAGTTGAAGTGTACCTATGATAAAAATTACAGACCTCTACATGCTTTGTAAGTAGGAAAACCTGCAAAATCGGCAGTGTATCAAATACTTGTTCTCCCCACTGTATGTTCTGTAGACCAGTTGAAAAGCAGAGGGATGCATTGGCATCCAAGTCTTACCTTTATGCTTCTGCCCCTGTGCTTCTACTCAGGAGACCCCTTACACACCCACCGTAGCTTCAGCTTCAGCCTGTAAAAACATACAGACATTAATCATTATGTAGTATTTATTCACTCACAGACACAGAGCACACAATAACACACACATGTCCAAACAAGCTCCATGAGGAAAATATAAAAATAATCCTAACACCAATCCCAGTTTGTGAATAAACAGCTCATTCACGTAACCCCAAACCCAAATGTACGACAACATCAAAACCCTAACACACCAATGACCCAGAGCACTGATTCTGTGTGTATATCTTGAAACCTACTGTACAGTACTTCAGTGTTTTCAGAGACATACTGTACTATTCTCTCCCGTAGCGTACAACATCCGTCTCTTTGACAGGGAACCTTAGAACGGGAAACCTTTTGTTCGACATCTGTGACCCCCAATTAACTTAATCTTCTTACTCCAGTAATCCCAGCAGGGGAAACTTTTTGAAGTGACACGCTTGAACGAACATCAAAGTTGGCGTCTTGATGGTGTGGTCACTGTGGGCTGGGCTGTATGTGCCCGTCAGAGCAGGACTAGTGGATTAATTTGGGATAGGAGAAAGGGCCTAATAAAGGCATTGGATGTGATGATTGGATGTGAGCAAATATGAGCCTTTTCAATGGAGGCAAAATGTGGGAGAGAGAAGGAGAGAGAAGGTGTGTGTGTGTGTGTGTGTGTGTGCGTACAACTTTAACAGCCTGTATGGGCTTCTAGCCTCAGAGAGCAAGGGTTGGATGAGGTTTTCTTTCTCCTCTTTGTGTTAAGGTTTGCACTGACATGAACCTCAGTCATAACTACACTATATAACAACAGCAGCTTCCCCAGAACACAACAAAGCACTCAAGGACAAGACTCTTGTTACGATTCCAACAACAAATACACAACCACTGGAACTTCCCACTCATTTTCCCTTCACTCCTGTAATTCAAGGCGTTTCTCAAAGGTTAGTGTCTTAGTGTGTGTGTGTGTGTGTGTGTGTGTGTGTGTGTGTGTGTGTGTGTGCTTGCTTTTCTGCGTGTGTGGTTGGGTAGGTCGGTGAGCGCATGTGCACAGAGTACTGTATGTGTTTGCTTGCAGATTCCAAGGTTTTTTACCTAATAGAAGGGACACTGAGATTGTTTTGTTCTATGGTGTTATCAGCTAAATTCAGTTACTGAGATTTACATTAATTCATTACTTTTATAGAGTGTACACATGTGTGCGTGCCTTTAATTTTTTTCTGCTTTATTTTTTTTGACAGACGTCCTCCCAAATCACCAAATGGGTTGATTGGATCCTGGATGTTGATTGGTTGATAACAGGGAGTTGTAGTACCACAATCCCCACATTCCACGGGTTGTGCCTGTTAACAGTTCCATTAGACTTATGCAGACTCAGCGGAGGAGGGAAGACGACTGGGTGAGTCTGAGGGGAGGAACAGGGGAGGTGGAGGAGTGCTTGGCTGGAGCTGAGATCTCCCAGCCCGGGAGCAGGAACCAGCCTGAGGGAGGACGAGGCCGACTTCGAGGACCGCAAGAGGATGTGGTCTGAATGGCTGGCGGCTTCTCTCCCCAAGGCTCCTGGGTTGGTGCCCAGCCCAGTACCTCCAGCGCCGGTTCCCAGCCCGGTACTTCCAGCGCCGGTTCCCAGCCCAGAACCTCCAGCCCGGTACTTCTTGTGCTGGCTTCCCGCACCCGACCTCCTTTGCGTGTGCCCAGCCCGGTGCCTCCAGTGCCGGCTCCACGCACCAGACCTTCGGTGCACCTCCCCAGCCCGGTAAAACCTGTGCCAACTCCCCACAACCAACCTCCTGTGCGTGTGCCCAGCCTGGTAGCGCTAGGGCCGGTACCTAGCCCGGTAGCTCCAGTGCCGGTACCTAGCCCAGTAGCTCCAGTGCCGGTACCTAGCCCGGTAGCTCCAGTGCCGGTACCTAGCCCGGTAGCTCCAGTGCTGGTACCTAGCCCAGTAGCTCCAGTGTGTGTCCCCAGCCCGGTAGCACCAGTGCCGGTTCTTAGCCCGGTGGCGCCAGTGCGTGTCCCCAGCGCGGTAGCGCTATTGCCGGTTCATAGCCCGTTAGCTCCAGTGCCGGTTCCTAGCCCGGTAGCTCCAGTGCCGGTTCATAGCCCGGTAGCTCCAGTGCGTGCCCCCAGCTCGAGAACGCCAGTACCGGATCATAGGCCGGTGGCGCTTGTGCCGGTTCCTAGCCCGGTACCTCCAGTGCATGTCGCCAGCTCGGTGACACCAGAACCATTTTTTTCCCCCGCTCTGGTGCCAGAGCAGTCCGCTTCAGCGGTGCCCAGTCCAGGACCGGTCGTCAGCCCCGCTCTGGTGCCGGAGCAGTCCGCTCCACCGGTGCCCAGTCCAGGAACGGTCGTCAGCCCCGCTCCAGTGGCGGAGCAGTCCGCTCCACCGGTGCCCAGTCCGGGACCGGTCGTCAGCCCCGCTCCAGTGCCGGAGGTGCCCACTCCACCGGTGCCTAGTCCGGGACCGGTCGTCAGCAACGCTCCTGTGCCGGAGCAGTCCGCTCCACGGATGACCTGGTACCACGTCCAGCAACAGGTCCAGAACCCCCACCAACGCCTGTTCCCCTCCTTTTTGTGCACACCTGTTCATAGTCGCTGTCACGCTTTTTGTTGGTTTGGGATTTTTACTTAATAAAAGGAATGTTTCTGCACCATAGCTCTGCGCCTCAGGTCCTGTCTAACCGCAACCGTGACATTAGCATTTGGTTTGGTACAGTGAGGGTTAATATAAGCCCTGTTGTGTGCCTATCCAACCTGTGCAACGTTACAGTATATTATTTTTAAATCGCCACCGTGCCATACATATGAACGTGACGAGACTAACAGCTACTCTGATCCCATAACATAGCATGCAGCATCTATTCAACAGATTATGTGGTATATGGCATCAGTTTAAGCTGTGAACTATACCTTTAAAGTGATCAAATGTAATGGTTACTAATGAATACTGACTATATGACTGATGTGTGTTCCAACCACAAGACTGTGTTAGCCTGCTGAGCTGCAGCCTTGACATTAGCTTGGGAAGCTAACACAAGTCTTCAGGTCTCAGTCCCTTGTTACATATACAGTAATTTCTTTTGAAATCCATATCCAAATACTCAGAGCACTTTCAACCCCTCTCAAACCCCCCTCTGATGATTGTGTGTGTCCTCCGCTGAGTGTTTGAGATTTCCTTCTCGGCCTGTTTGAGAAAGTGCAGGGAAACCTGTTTTAGAAGCAGGCACGGAATCAGTCGCTTATATCAGTCCATGGCTTTATTAGATAGATCTGGGAAACATCCCTCATATAGAAGTTATTATAAAGTATGGGAGAAAGTATTGGAATAAGTAGAAGACAGAGCTTGTGCCTTGTTATATGTCTTTCTCATCATTTGCTAAGTAGATTTTCATGTACAGTCGTGAAAAAAGTAAGTAGTACACCCCCTGGAAAGTTCTCTTTTTCTTTTTTACATATTTGCACAGATGGATATGTAATCTTCACTTCAACACTAATGACAGATACAGGTAACCTAATTTAACAAATGACACTGAAAGATTATACTTTGCAATCATTTATTCATAACAAATCTACAGAAATGCAATTCCATAGTGCGGAAAAAAATAAGTACACCCCTAACTTCAATAGTTTGGGTTGCCCACTTTGGCTGAAATAACTTAATGTAGATGTTTCTTGTAACTCTCTATCAGTCTCTTACATCGACTGGGAGGAATTTTTGCCCACTCTTCTTTACAGTACTGCTTCAACTGTGTCATGTTAGAGGGCTTTCTTGCATGCACAGCCAGCTTCAAGTCCCCCACAGCATTTTGATAGGATTGAGATCTGGGCTTTAACTTGGCCATTCCATAACCCTCCATTTCTTCTTTTTGAGCCATTCTGTTGAAGCTTTGCATTTGTGTTTTGGATCATTGTCCAGTTGCAAGATCCAAGGTCCCTTGCATACTAACAACAACATGACTGCTTGTTTACCAAAAGAGGGACGGGTAGAGAGAGAAAGAGCGAGAGAAAGAGACAATTATCGTTGATACATTTGGAAACTACTCACAGTAATCATAATACTTTTCACACTAACTACCGCATGTTTGGAGTAAGAAATCATGAATGTATTTACGTGTGAATGCCTCAGTTTGTCTATTTCTGTAAAAACCAAGCCTGCTTGGAAAGGGGTTTGGTTGGGTCTCCTGTGGGTGTAAAGGCTCTGATCGTCCACAAGAGGTCACAATGTCCTTCTTCTCAGTTGTCAGGTCTCCAGTGGGTGTTTCCTCAGAACAGATACTTAACTGTACCAATGATTGTCTGAGAGGGAAGTTTTCTCCTCTCTCCACCTCATGTAAATATTCGTTCCAAACCACTTTACATGCGCAGCTGCGGACTGGTGATATCCTGGTCTAGTAGGTGAGTTTATTTTCTTCAACTCGTGTTGAGTTTAAAAGTTCCAACTATTTCAAACGTGTAGCCACCACCTCATTTCTTTCTGGTCTAAAGGTTGCACTCTTGATCAAAAGGGGCGTTCCGTCATGCTAAGGATCTCTTGTCACGATGCGCATTTAAGGGACGATACACGGAGCGTTCGTGGAGTGACATTCCTTCTTTATTATATGAGATGGATTCACAAAACATAAAATAACAGAAGGGGAGTGAAGAAAGTGACTTACTTTCTGATACACGATGCAGACAAGAAAACAATGATCCACACACGTGGATGTGTGTGGTGCCTAAATACAATCCCCAATCAGAGACAACCCTGTACAGCTGTCTCTGATTGAGGATCATTAAACTCCCCTTAGTTCTATTGTGAGGGCTCGATTGTGGTCCTACCACTCCCCCTAGTGGGAGTCAGAGGCCTAACCACAATCAAACCCTCACATCTCTTCTACTGAGGCTTTGTTCTTATGGGACACTAGTAGAGTGCAGTCATCCGCATAAAAACATTTATTACGAGAGCAGGTTGATTTGATATTGTTAATGTACAGTTGTGGCCAAAGGTTTTGAGATTGACACAAGTATTGGTCTCCAGAAAGTTTGCTGCTTCAGTGTTGATGATAGCAATTTACATATACTCCAGAATGTCATGAAGAGTGATCAGATTAATTGCAATTAATTGCAAAGTCCCTCTTTGCCATGAAAATGAACTTAATCCCCCCAAAATAAAATGTCTACTGCATTTCAGCCCTGCCACAAAAGGACAAGCTGCCATCATGTCAGTGATTGTCTCGTTAACACAGGTGAGAGTGTTGATGAGGACAAGGCTGGAGATCACTCTGTCATAGATAGATAGATAGATAGGTACTTTATTGATCCCCCGGGGGGATCATGCTGATTGAGTCAGAATAACAGACTGGAAGCTTTAAAAGGAGGGTGGTGCTTGAAATCATTGTTCTTCCTCTGTCAACCATGGTTACCTGCAAGGAAACACGTGCCGTCATCATTGCTTTGCACTAAAAGGGCATCACAGGCAGGATATTGCTGCTAGTAAGATTGCACCTAAATCAACCATTTATCGGATCATAAAGAACTTCAAGGAGAAAGGTTCAATTGTTGTGAAGAAGGCGCCAGGGCGCCCAAGAAAGTCCAGCAAGCGCCAGGACCGTCTCCTAAAGTTGATTCAGCTGCGGGATCGGGGCACCACTAGTGCAGAGCTTGCTCAGGAATGGCAGCAGGCAGGTGTGAGTGCATCTGCACGCACAGTGAGGCAAAGACTTTTGGAGGATGGTCTGGTGTTAAGAATGGCAGAAAAGAAGCCACTTCTCTCCAGGAAAAACATCATGGACAGACTGATATTCTGCAAAGGGTACAGGGGTTGGACTGCTGAGGACTGGGGTAGAGTCATTTTCTCTGATGAATCCCCTTTCCGATTGTTTGGGCCATCCGGAAAACACCTTGTCTGGAGAAGACAAGGTGAGCGCTACCATCAGTCCTGTGTCATGCCAACAGTAAAGCATCCTCAGACCATTCATGTGTGGGGTTGCTTCTCAGCCAAGGGAGTGGGCTCACTCACAATTTTGCCTAAGAACACAGCCATGAATAAAGAATAAACCCCGTGACGACCAATACCTTTTCCAGCATGATGGAGCACCTTGCCATAAGGCCAAAGTGATAACTAAGTGGCTCGGGGAACAAAACATCAACATTTTGGGTCCATGGCCAGGAAACTCCCCAGACCTTAATCCCATTGAGAACTTGTGGTCGATCCTCAAGAGGCGGATGGACAAACAAAAACCCACAACTTCTGACAAACTCCAAGCATTGATTATGCAAGAATGGCCTGCCATCAGTCAGGATGTGGCCCAGAAGTTAATTGACAGCATGCCAGGGCGGATTGCAGAGGTCTTGATCTTGAAAAAGAAGGGTCAACACTGCAAATATTGTCTCTTTGCATAAAATGAATGTCATTGTCAATGAAAGCCTTTGACACTTATGGAATACTTGTAATTATACTTCAATGTACCATAGTAACTACTGACATAAAGATCTAAGAACACTGAAGCAGCAAACTTTGTGGAGACCAATACTTGTGTCATTCTCAAAACTTTTGGCCACGACTGTACAGTAGGAAGAGAAGTGGGCCAAGGATGCTCCCCTGCGGGACCCCACAGCTAATGCCATTTGCACTAGAATGTTTTCCATTAACATCCACCATTTGGTCTCTACCTGGCCGTTGTTTTTAAACCAAGGGCTTTTAACTTGTAGTGCATGATACTATGATCAACTGTGTCAAACGCCTTTTGCAGATCCAGCATTACCATTCCACAGAAATTTCCCTGGTCAACTTCTTTCCTGATAAAGTAGTTAAAATGTGTCACAGGAGTGGGACTTTCTAAAACCAGACCGTAGATCGTATTAAACATTGTTCATAAAGGACTTTTTATAGCACACTCAAAATACAGAAACAATAATATAAATGCAATCAAGTGTCTTCAGCTGAAATATAAGATCCCCAAAATATTCTACAGTATATGCACAAAAAGCTTATTTATCTCAAATTCTGTGCACAAATATGTTTGCATCCCTGTTAGTGAGCATTTCTCCTTTGCCAAGATAATCAAGTGTGGCATATCATGAAGCTCATTAAACAGCATGATCATTACACAGGTACACAATGTGCTGGGGACAATAAAAGGTCACTCTAAAATGTCACATTTTGTCACACAACACATTGCCACAGATGTCTCAAGTTTTGAGGGAGCGTGCCATTGGTATACTCACTGCAGGAATGTCTACCAGAGCTGTTGCCAGATAATCTAATGTTAATTTCTCTACCATAACGTTGTTTTTGAGAATTTGGCAGTACGTCCAACCGGCCTCAAAACCGCAGACCACATATATGGCGTTGTGTGGGGTTTGCTGATGTCATTGTTGTGAACAGAGTGCCCCATGGTGGCGGTGGTGTTATGGTATGGGCAGGCAAAAACTGCGGACAACGAACACAATTGCATTTTAACAATTGTGTGACTAGATCCTGAGGCCCATTGTCGTGCCATTCATCTGCCGCCATCACCTCATGTTTCAGCATGATAATGCACAGCCCCAGTACAAAGGTCTGTACACAACTCCTGGCCTGCATACTTACCAGACATGTCACCCATTGAGAATGTTTTGGATACTCTGGATTGACGTGTATGACTGTGTTCCAGTTCCCACCAATATCCAGCAACTTCACACAGCCATTGAAGAGGAGTGGGACAACATTCCACAGGCCACAATCAACAGCCTGATCAACTCTATGCAAAGTAGATGTGTTGCGCTGCATGAGGCAAATGGTGGTCACACCAGATACTGACTGTTTTCTGATTTACACCCCTACCTGTTTTAAAGGTATCTGTGACCAACAGATATACAGCGGGTGAAATAAGTATTGAACACGTCACCATTTGTCTCAGTAAAAATATTTCCAAAGGTGCTATTGACATGACATGTTCACCAGATGTTGGTAACAACCCAAGTAATCCATACATACAAAGAAACCAAAACAAATACGTTCAGAAATTAAGTTATGTGTAATAATGTGAAATGACACAGGGAAAAAGTATTGAACACATGAAGAAAGGGAGGTGCAAAAAGGCATGGAAAGCCAAGACAACAGCTGAAAACTATCAGTAATTAAAAAGCAGTCCAGCCCCCTGTCAGTGCAAATTAATATCAGCTGGTTCAGTCCCAACTGATGGCCTACAAAAAGGTCTCATTGCCAAGGTGTCACACAAGACACATCTCATGATGGGTAAAAGCAAAGAGCTGTCTCAAGACCTTCGCAACCTAATTGTTGCAAAACATAATGATGGCATTGGTTATAGGCGCATTTCTAAGCTTCTGAATGTTCCAGTGAGCACTGTCGGGGCCATAATACGGAAGCGGAAAGACAATCATTTCACCATAAATTTGCCTCGACCAGGTGCTCCTCGCAAGATTTCTGACAGAGGAGTGAAAAGAATAATCAGAAGAGTTGTCCAAGAGCCAAGGACCACTTGTGGAGAGCTTCAAAAAGACCTGCAATTAGCAGGTACTGTTGTCTCAAAGAAAACAATAAGTAATGCACTCCACCGCCATGGCCTGTATGCACGCTCACCACGCAAGACTCCATTGCTGAAAAAAAAGCATGTTGAAGCTCGTTTAAAGTGTGCTGCACAACATTTGGAAAAGCCAGTGAAATACTGGGAGAATATAGTGTGGTCAGATGAGAGCAAAATTGAACTGTTTGGATGTCATACTACACACCATGTTTGGAGGAGAAATGGCACTGCACATCACCCTAAAAACACCATACCAACAGTGAAGTTTGGAGGTGGGAACATCATGGTGTGGGGCTGCTTTTCAGCAAATGGTACTGGCAAACTTCACATAATTGAAGGAAGGATGAATGGGCAAATTTCCCGAGACATTCTTGACAAACATCTGCTGCCATCTACCAGGATGATGAAGATGAAACAAGGGTGGACATTTCAGCAAGGCAATGATCCCAAACACACAGCCAAGGAAACTCTCAATTGGTTTCAAATAAAGAAAATAAAGCTGCTAGAATGGCCCAGCCAATCACCTGACTTAAATCCCATTGAAAATCTATGGAAAGAACTGAAGATCAAGATTCATAGAAGAGGCCCACGGAACCTTCAATATTTGAAGACTGTTTGTGTGGAAGAATGGGCCAAAATCACACCAGAGCAATGCATGCGACTAGTTTCTCCATACAGGAGGCGTCTTGAAGCTGTCATTACCAACAAAGGCTTTTGTACAAAGTATTAAATAAATATCAGTAAGTGTGTTCAATACTTTTTCCCTGTCATTTCACATTATTACACATAACTTAATTTCTGAACTTATTTGTTTTGGTTTCTTTGTATGTATGGATTACTTGGGTTGTTACCAACATCTGGTGAAAATAGCACCTTTGGAAATATATTTACTGAGAAAAATGGTGACGTGTTCAATACTTATTTCACCCGCTGTATATCTGTTGGTCACAGATACCTTAAAAAAAGGTAGGAGTGTAAATCAGAAAACAGTCAGTATCTGGTGTGACCACCATTTGCCTCATGCAGCGCAACACATCTACTTTGCATAGAGTTGATCAGACTCTTGATTGTGGCCTGTGGAATGTTGTCCCACTCCTCTTCAATGGCCAAAACAATTTCACCCGCTGTATATCTGTATTCCCAGTCATGTAAAATCCATAGATTAGGGCCTAATGAATTTATTTCAATTTACTGATTTTCTTATATGAACTATAACTCAGTAAAATCGTTTAAATTGTTGCATGTTGCATTTATACTTTTGTTCAGTATAGATAAAGGTCTATAGATGCCATTGTCTGCTTTGCTGCCCTTTTTGTGACAACCCTGTTTAGTCAGCTAGTTGGTTGCTTTGTCTCTTGTTTCTACTGAAGTAATTCATATGGAAAAGCTGCTTGCTATAGCTAGCTAGCTAACTACAACCTAATGTTAGCCATACAGACAACCAGCTAACTAGCATTATCTGTTGGACTTAGGTTATGGTTTGTCATGTTTGCTAATAACATATCTTCACAGGCTATACATTGCTTCACTTTCCTATAATTTGACAGCTTGCTTAGCTGTTGTGTTATGGTAGAAGCCCACCCAGTGGAGTTCAAATGATATTGAGTTGGAGTGATATTATTTTACAAGTTGTTTGTTTTGTCATGTTTCTACCGGTGCTATTCATTTGGAAATTGTCCCAGCTTTTGAACTAATCAACTGACATTATCTAACTCTGTAGTTATCCGTCAGGCAAGAAAACGAGAGTTGAGTGGAGGCGGCAACATTGTGCTTTGCTCGCGACGCTGTCACTCGATCGCCCCCCTACAAAGACAACCAGCTTCTGACCATGGGTCTTGAAGTGTGTGCACCATATACCTGTATAATCTTTACAGTGATAATCTTAACCTGCTGGTCATCTGTGAACATATTTATGAACATATTTTTGTGTGCTCTATCCTGTCTGATTATCCATCAGTCTGACAAAAATATATATACACAATGAACTGAGAAACAAATCTGGCCATTTTGATTGATTGAATGCAAGAGCTGTAAAGCTTTATGGTGATACTGTATGCTGTATGTGTGTTTGTGTGTAATGGGATTTGATTGATTAAATGAAAGTGCTGTATAGCATCATGATTTAGCTTAGTTATTAGGATTTCCATCAGCTATTGCACATGCAGCAGCTACTCTTCCAGGGGCATCACATGATTATACTGTGTGTTTGTGTGTGTGTGTGTGTGTGTAGATAGTGTCAGGCGTGTTGTAACTGTAACACACAATTGATTATGGAAACCCTTAAGACGTGATTATTAGAGAGTATGTGTATGGCTGAGAAAAAGAAAGAGAGGAAGGTAGAGAGAGGGAGGGGGTGTGAGTGAAAGAGAAACAGAGCGAGAGAGAGATTACGATCCTGAGCACAATTGTATCCTATTTGTTCATCTTTCACCCTTTGTTACTCTGTTCCTCTAGGTCAGTGAAAGCGAGGGAAGTGATGTGGAGAGTCAGGGCTCAGCAGAAGAAGGCAGGGTGGACGAGTAGTTAGAGATGATTGGAAAGATAGAGATGCGGAGTGAGGAGTGGATCAAGAGGAGAGAGACAGGAAGAGGAGAGAGGAGAGTGGAGGGAAAGTAACATGGAGAGGAAGAGAAACATGAGAGGGAGAGGAAGAGCCGACCCTTGGCATTGCTCATGGTGATCTTAGGCTTGTGTGAGGCTGCTCAGCCATGGAAACCCATTTCATGAAGCTCCCAACGAACAGTTCTTGTGCTGACGTTGCTTCCAGAGACCGTTTGGAACTTGGTAGTGAGTGTTGCAATTGAGGACAGACGATTTTTACGTGCTACGCACTTCAGCACTCGGCGGTCCCGTTCTGTGAGCTTGTGTTGCCTACCACTTTGTGGCTGAGCTGTGTTGCTCCTAGACATTTCCACTTCACGATAACTGCACTTACAGTTGTCTGGGGCAGCTCTAGAAAGGCAGAACTTTGACAAACTGACTTGATGGAAAGGTGGTATCCTATGACGGTGCCACGTTGAAAGTCACTGAGCTCTTCAGTAAGGCCATTATACTGCCAATGTTTGTCTATGGAGATTGCATGGAGGTGTGCACGATTTTATACACCTGTCAGCAACGGGTGTGGCTGAAATAGCCAAATCCAGAGTGCACACAGGGCAGAGAGTGGGAGATGTGTAGAAACCCCCTTTGTGTGCTCTACGTGTTCTGTGACTGTGCTTCCAGAAGTACCATGACACTGAAATATGAATTTGTCCAACAAATCTTATAGGGAAATTGTGTTTTGTATTTTCTCTTTGTGTCTGTCTGCATTCACTGAATTGTTGTCAAAGCAGGCTACTATTTCCAAATGTTGTTTCAAACCTGGTCTGAAATAAATCAAATTCTCTGAATAGTTGTTTGCATTTGTTACAGAAGTAAGAATCAATGTAAATCAAATAGCCTACTTTGTGTTTTCAAATACTTTCCGAATATTGTCCTCTGGTCACATTTTGTATAAGTATAATATATTATACCTGGTACATTTTGAGTGAGTAATTTAGTCAAATTTACTACAATTTACAGTGCCTTCAAAAAGTATTCATACCCCTTGATTGATTCAAATTGTTTTGTTACGTTACAGCCTTATTCTAAAATTGATTAAATAGTTGTTTCCTTCATCAATCTACACACATTACCCCATAAAAGGAAAACAGGTTTTTATAAATTTTGCCAAACAAAACCTGAAATATCACATTTGCATAAGTATTCAGACACTTTACTCAGTACATTGTTGAAGCAGCTTTGGCAGCTATTATGGCCTAAGGGCGGCAGGTAGCCTAGCAGTTACCCTAGCAGGGCCAGTAACCGAAAGGTCGCTGGTTCGAATACCCGAGCCGACAAGGTGAAAAACCTGTCGATGTGCCCATGAGCAAGGCACTTAACCCTAATTTGCTCCAGGGGCGCCGTACTACTATGGCTGACCTTGTAGGTAGGCCGTCATTGTAAATGAGAATTTGTTTTTAACTGACTTGCCTAGTTAAATAAAGGTTCAATAAAATAACGCTACATGGGTATGACGCTACAAACTTGGCACACCTGTATTTGGGGAGTTTCTCCAATTCTTCTCTGCAGATCCTCTCAGGTTGGATGGGGAGCGTCGCTGCACAGCTATTTTCAGGTCTCTCCAGAGATGTTCGATCGGGTTCAAGTCCGGGCTCTGGCTGGGCCACTCAAGGACATTCAGAGACTTGTCCCGAAGCCACCCCCTTGGCTGTGTGCTTAGGCTCGTTGTCCTGATGGAAGGTGAACCGTCGCCCAAACCAGCATCCCAAACCATCACACTACCACCACCGTGCTTGACCATTGGTATGAGGTTCTTACTGTGGAATGCAGTGTTTGGTTTTCGCCAGGCATAATGGGACCCATGTCGTCCAAAAAGTTATACTTTTGACTCATCTGTTCATATAACATTCTTCCAAGAGTCTTGATGATCATCCAGGTGACAAACTTGAGTCAACCTTATGGACAAGATGTGTCCCCCCCCCCCCCCCCACTACCCACCTTTAGTATTCTGTAAATTTCAGAGTCATTGATGTCCAGCCATGTCTCAGAGAAGCATACATTCCCAGCCCTAGTAGTGTGTGCAAATTTTTGGCAACAAGCTACGCACATTTAGATGTAAAAAAGTACATACCTCTTGCTCCAAAGACCGACCCGAGATCTTCACTCTCAGATCCCTCTGTCTATCTTGACTTGGCGTCAAGTGTAGCACCCCGTGTTCTCATCTTCACCAAGGAAGGCTGCCGACTGAATTGACGGTCTTCTCTCCCATAAAGGGTTCAGCTCAGTCCATCCCAATGCAGCACTGGGCCTCCGCCTCGGATGGTGGAGCGACCACCCCCTCCACCTGGCAACTGCCGGCGTTGATGTGCTGCCCGAGGACTTGATGACATGTCCCACTTAAGCCTCAGCCTCACTCCCCTTCTTCCTGGGCTGTCCTATCCAAACATGGGCTTGCTAGTGGAGCTTGAATATGTCTAGCATCTTCTCCAGTCCTTGTGTGGAGTAGTATTAAAGCCTTTGAAGAAGCAGGCTTTCCCGTGTGCCGGTGTCTAGTTACATCTTTCATTCCCATGATTAACACAGATGAGATACACATCAAAAGCATAAAAATGCAGCTAAAAGTCCTCTAATTGAGAACTTGCCGTCCAGCAGTTGAATCAACCATTCCGATGCAATGTACAGAAAAATGCATGCTTGAAAACACAATGGTCCTTGGCTTCAGGAGATGAGCTGATCTAGGAAGATCTAGGCTGATATTTCAAATCCAAACAACTAGCCAGTTGATTTGAGAAGTAGTTTGGAGAAGATGTCAACTATCCTCAAAAATGCAACGTTGTTGATATAACAAACTAGATCTCTGTATTCTATTCTTCAATGGCTATCAAAAAAACTAAAAGGTTTATAAAAACAATGCACATAAAAAAACTTGCAAGAGTAAACTACCAAAGCTGCCACTAGTTTTGGTGTGGAATGTAAACTGCCTGCATTATCACTGCTAGTCTCTAATTGATGAGCAGGGTTGGGGAGTAAGGGATTACAAAAAAACGGTAACTGTAATCCGTTACGTTATCAGCAAAAATATTGGTACTTTTGAAAAACTAGATGATTACTTCAAGGATTACTTTGAAATTCAGAAAGGATGTTTGCGAAAGAAAACAGAAGTGTCAGAATCTCAATTACATTCCAATCAACATTGAAAAAAGGTGCAATTTTAATTTTGTTCCACCTGAGCGAGTCAGAGACCTCTACGATAACACTCCAATGGTGCGACTGCTGTCGGCATCCAAAGATTATCCAACTTGAATAAACGCTTGGAGGTAAGGATCAGGGCCGGCCCGTGGTATAGGCGGAATGGGCAAATGCTAGGGGCGCCGTCCATCCATAGGGGCCCCCAAGTGAGTGAGCAGCGGGGGGATGGGCGAGTTCAGTTATCTGAAGTGGTAAGTGACACTGAATGTGAAACATGATAAATTAGCATCAGTAGCCTACCCAAGGCTGAAAAACAGCAAAAGAGCGTTGGCTAAGCCCATAGCAAATGAATGGAATCGAACGTTCGCAGAGGCTGTTTTGACTGGAGTGATGCTTAGAATTCCATTTAGTCTAAATGGCACAAAAAAATGTATCCATTTTTATTTGACCACTACAATCTGTTCGTCGGACAAAACTGGAAAAAAAAACTACTTGTGTAGAAAGTTAACATCCACACCTGTGCTTATGTCTGCGTAATGAGAAAGTAGGGAAGAAATGAAAACGTCTGACTATTTCTGGTCTAGTGATCGTTGACAACCGAGCTCGCTGCCCAGACTTACTGTACATAATTACAAAGAGGAGATTCTCCTGATAAAAATGGTTCCCGGCTTGGAAAAATCTAAATATACACATTGTGAGATATTTGGTGAAATAGACAGACACAGCTATATTTCCCTACAATGGGACGACCTCAGAGTTCCTTGAGTAATGTATTGTTGTTGTTAACATTTTAACTACAAACAATGTGGACAGGTTTCATTGCCAACAATAGCGAAGCAGGCATTGTGACATAGAACAATAAACTGGGAATAGAATGTTTGTAAGGTGAGTTGGTGCCACGGTGCTCAATAAAACTAATAGGAGCTGGCAGGGTGAAAAATGCCCTAACATAAGGCCTGTTTTTTCGTGATTACTTCATAACTACGGCAAACAGCTGAGAAATATAGTCATATTAAGAAACTGGGCTCCATGGAGGATGCAATGAACTAGTTTTTATCAGAAAAAAGCATTGTAAAAAATGTAATGTGTCCAGCCTACTATTAGCTAGTTTACTTTGGATGATACTAGTAAATAGCTAGCTAGCTAGAGTAGCTAGCTAGAGTTAATGTCAGTTACTTTGACCTTAAATTCATTAAGGAATATTGGAAAGACTATTCAGATGTTTGGGGAATAATCTAACCTATTACATAATTTTGAGAAATACACTTTTTCTTTCAAGTGTGCTGCACGAACCATCCACTGTCTGCTTCAAGAAACCAGGCATAGGCCTACATTTTATTGACATCATAGCTAGTCTAGTTAGCCAACGTTAGCCCTGCTTGTATAAGTCAATTAAAATGCTTTTCCTTTCCCATCCCCTTTTGTAATTAATAGTTGTAAGCCTTTGCATTTTCATTATTGATTAGTCTTATATGTATTATAGCAAAAGTGCTCATTGAATACATGTTTTGTGCATGAATGCTAGGTGCAATTACTCTTGCTATTTGTGTTTAGGCTATAATGTGGCTTAGGTGCTATTATTCAATAGTTTCACCATCAGCAGCTTTTTTATTAATATAATGTAACACTCAATGGTCACATATACTCCTCCTCTTCTCTCTTCAGATGCACTTTTGAAATACTTGAATCCCACCCCTGTAAATCCTGGTCCACCTGCAGACACCTTCTTTACCTCAGTACAGCCCAGCGATGCAGCAGATATGAGATTGGCGCCGCCCTGAGTGGTCGCCTGTTAAGCAGCTCCCGTTGTTCGTGCATAAATTGTTGTTCTAGTTCGTTTTAGTTTGTTTTTTCGTCTCTTTTCTTTAGTTTTTTTTGCTACAGTTGAACTATAGTAGTTCAGGATTATGGATTTTCTCGCAGCTGAACGTCGACAGGAGTCGTCAATTATTATTATTTACAACAGAGCCCAGCTCCAGGGAAAAGTTTGATATTCCAGACGAGTTGAAAAGGTGACGGCATGGACGTAGGGCGGGATTGAAGTGTAAGGTGAAGCTGAGGAAGTACAAGCCGGCTATACCGTCTATCATTATGGGCAACGTGAGATCACTACATAACAAAATAGATGAGCTTGAGGCTCTTGTCCGTGGGCAAAGGAAGCCTAATGTTTTTTACTGAGACTTGGCTAAACGATAACATCCCCATAGAGAACGTCACTATCGGCGGTTTCCAGACCATCAGAGCGGACAGGGATAGCGTCTCTTCCGGTAAGAGCAAGGGTGGTGGGCTCGCTTTATTAGTTAACAACAGATGGTGTAATCCAAGCAATATTACTCTTAAGGAACAGTTTTGTAGCCCGGACATTGAGCTGTTAGCCGTTAGCCTGAGACCCTACTATTTGCCGAGGGAATTCATGGCGGTTATTTTTTACATCCCGCCATCCGCGGACGCAAACACAGCATGTGACGTCATCCACTCTGTTATCGCGAGGTTACAGACAGGGCATCCCAGTGCTTTCTTTGCCATTTCGGGGGATTTTAACCATGCATCTCTCTCTTCAACGCTGCCCACGTTCAAACAGTTTGTGAAGTGCCCAACCAGGAATAATACAACTCTGGACTTGTTATATGCTAATGTGAAGGACGCATACAAGTCCACTGCACTCCCTCCCCTCGGTAGATCGGATCACAACCTTGTCCACCTCACCCCACTCTACAGGCCTTTGGTCCAAAAGCAGCCTGCTACCACTAGGACCATTAGGAGATGGTCCCCGGAGGTGAATGAGGCCCTACAGGACTGGTTTGAAACAACAGACTGGGATGTGCTCTGTGAGGCTCATGGGGAGGACATTGATGGACTTACTGACTGCATAACGGACTATATTAATTTTTGTGTAGACAACACTGTACCCACCAGGAAGGTACGCTGTTATTATTCCAAATAATAAACCCTGAGTCACCAGCGACCTGAAGGCCCTGCTGAATGAGAAGAAGAGGGCCTTCAAGGAGAGGGACAAGGACAAATTGAAATGCGATCAGAGGGAGCTGAAGTTGCGGATTTCTGAGGGGAAGAGAGGGTATAAGGAGAAGATGGAGGACAAGCTGAGGCAGAGCCAGTTGAGAGGTGTGGAAGGGTATGAGAATTATCACTGGCTTCAAAAAGTCAAACAGTGGGCAGAAGGAGGAGACCCAGGACAGAGCCAATGAGCTGAACAATTTTTTTAACAGGTTTGATACTGGCCCTGTCCACCTCCCTTCCAGCTCCCCAGGCCAAACACCCTCACGGCTGTCCCACCCCCACTTTGCTCACAACACCTCTGCTGAGACAATCAGTGACTCCACCCCTGCTCCCCCTGGACTGATCCTCAACACCCCCCTTCCCCCCACCTCCCCAACTGGGCTGGCTTTCACCACCAACCAAGTGAAGAGAGAGCTGGAGAGACTACATCAGTGGAAAGCGGCGGGACCTGATGGCATCAGCCAAAGGGTGCCTAGGGTCTGTGCTGACCAACTGTGTGGAATACTCCAGCGTCCCTTCAACCTGCTGTGGAAAACATCCTGCCTCGTCCAAGTGCCCAAGAAGGCACACCCCACTGTCCTGAATGACTTCAGACCTGTAGCGCTAACATCCCACATCATGAAGACCCTGGAAAGGTTAGTCCTCGCTCACCTCAGCAGTGAGCAACACTGGGGACCCCCAGGGAACGGTCCTGTCCCCCTTCCTGTTCATCCTCTACACCTTGGACTTCAGATATAACTCTGAAACATACCACCTACAGAAGATCTCGGATGACTCTGCAATTGTAGGGTGCATCAGGGGTGGGCAGGAGGAGGAGTATAGGAGCACAATCAGTGACTTTGTGTTGTGGTGTGAGCAGAACCACCTTCAGCTCAACATCATCAAAACAAAGGAGATGGTGGTGGACTTCAGGAAAACCAAGGCACAACTGACTGCAGTCCCTATACAGGGGATGGATATGGAAATGGTTGGGTCATACAAGTTCCTGGGAGTCCATATGGACAATAGGCTGGAATGGGCTGGTAACACCGGGGCCCTGTACAAAAAGGGCCAGAGCAGACTGAGGAGGCTCAGGTCCTTCAACGTGTGCAGTAAACTACTGCATACCTTCTACCAGTCTGTGGTGGCCAGTGCCATCTTTTTTGCAGTGGTGTGCTGGGGAGCCAACATAAAAGCTGGTGATGCTTCTCGGGTAAATAATGCATGCCATGGTTATGACGCAGAGGAGCACCCTTCAGTCACAGACTGATCCCACCACAGTGTTCCAGAGTGCGCTACATGAGGTCCTTCCTGCCGGTGGCTATTAGACTATATAATGCCTCACCGGGGTGCCGTGCCGTCGGCAACATAGATCTGGAACTGTTGGGGTGCTAGGACCTAGTTTAACAATTATGCATCCATCCGTGAGTAACTCTGGTCCGTAATCACTCATTCACTCAGGACTTATTTATTAATTCAGGTCTGTATATACATACTCATGTACAGTTGTTATATCATATCACGTGCAATATTGCAAGTAATTCTTGGACTTAACTTACGTAGTCATTCACTCAGGAATGCATTTTAGTATCCTGTCAGTTGCATCTATTCTCATTGCTTTTAGGATATCGAATGTGCAATACGTGCAGTTATCTGTAATTAAACCCTGCGCATTAAGGACTGTATTTTAAGGGAATTACTATTATTACCCCAAATTATATCATACACACATTTAGCTATTTAAGTATCTCTTCCTGTCATTTACCTGTACAGTTTATGTAACCATGCAAGTATTCACTTACCTGTAAATATAACTGTATATTTACCTGTACAGCTAATTTAAAGATGCAAAATATTCACTTACCTGTTCATTTAACCAGTCTGTCTATTAAGTAAACTATTATTACCCTCGCTCATATCATATGCATTTTTAGCTACTGAAGTATTTCTCTGCCATCGACCTGTATAGTATAGTTAACCATCCAACATCCACCAATGTATAGTGTATATATTCAGCCAACCACCCATACTATGCAATGTCTTTTTATAGCTTTTTTGCACTCCAGATATCTTGTATTTCTAAACTTATTCATACTTCCGCTCATGTACCGTGTATCTGTCTTTTGTGTATTTTCGTTCTTGCATTTTGCACCTGCGCTATGTTTTGTTGTAGCTGCTTGACAAAGAAATTTCCCCCTTGGGGAACAATAAAGTATCTATCTATCTATCTATCTATCTATCTATCTATCTATCTATCTATCTATCTATCTATCTATCTATCTATCTATCTAGTGCTCCTGTCCCCTCTACCTCAGCACAGCCCAGCGAAGCAGCATCAGGCATCTTTCAAAAAGGCTGCACCAATTGACCCTACTGACTGACAATATGTTTTAACTGATAAAGTAAGAAAATAGTTTGTTCTCAGAGGACCGTATCAAATAAAAAACAGTTTCACGTTTCGGAAAACAAAAAGACGTGTCAGTATGACTATGACTATAGTCTGAGTCAATGGAGAAAAAATCAAAAGAAGCTGGCTAATGTACTCAAAAAAGAATGATAGTTTGTACTGCTTCTGCTGCAGAATGTTTTCTCAGAGAGATTTCAAATTGAGTAGAGAAGGACTAAGGGATTGGAAAAATGCAAGCCACTTGCTCAAGGCCCATGAGGATAGCCAGAAGCACAATACACACATGGCAACATGGAAGGTATTGGAGATCTGTCTTACAAAGGGGCTAACAATAGATAAGCAAGAGATGGCATTCGCTGAGGCTGAGAGAAACAGGTGGCGTGAAGTTCTTACCAGATCGGTGGCAATAATTCAGTCCTTAGCTGAAAGAAACATGGCTTTAAGGGGATCCACAGACACATTAAACAAACCAGACAATGGCAATTTTCTCAAAGAGGTGGAGTTTATGGCCAAATTTGATCCAGTAATGAAGCAGCATGTTGGTATGGTGGTAGTCACACACATTACCTGGGCAAAATAATCCAAAATGAACTGATAGACTCCACCAGCACAAAAATACTGGAAAAAATAGTGGAAGAGATCAAAACTTCAAAGTATTTCTCCATTATTTTAGATCGCACCCCTGATCTGAGTCATTAGGAACAGCTCTCTTTCAGGATTGTGTTACTGGAAGACATACCACAAATTAAAGAACATGGGCTTTCTTCTGGCAGAGGAGTCAACAGGGGAAAGTTTGTCATCTCTCATCCTCAAAAGGCTGGAGGCGCTGAACATCCCCTTTGAGGACTGCAGAGGACAGTCCTATGACAACGGCGCCAACATGAAGGGAAAGAATAAAAGGTGTACAGGCTAGGCTGCTTCAACAGAACTCAAGAGCCTTTTTTGTCCGATGTGGTGCCCACACTTTAAATCTGGTGGTAGCTGATGCTGCTAAGAGCTCACCAGATGCCTTTGGATATTTAGCAAAATTATTCAAAAACTCTTCTCAGTCCCCACCCATAGATGGTGAGAGACAATCATGGTCAGAGACCAGGTGGGAAAACAGGATAAACAGCATTCAGGCAGTAAGGTACTAGGCTGCGCACATCAGAAAGGCTCTTCTGGATGTGAGGGACACTACTGCAGACCCTGTGGTGAAAGTTGAAGCCCAGTCTTTGGCTGAGGAGATTGTATCCTACCGCTTTTTTATTTGCACAACCATCCTCAACAAGATCCAGCATGTGAGTAAACTGATGCAATCACCCTCTATGCAACTAGATGTGACTGTCGACATTCTGAAGAAAACCAGAGATTCCCTTACCTGCTACAGAAACACTGGATTTTCTGATGAACACATAACTGCACAGGAAATGTGCGAGGAGATGAACGTGGAGGCTGTACTCAAACAAAAGCGGTTGAGAACCACAAAAAGGCACCTTGGTTATGAGGCTCTAGATGGTGATGCACTTCGAAAAATGGAAACCACATTTTTTGATGTGGTAGTGGATACAGCCCTCTCTTCACTTGATGAGAGATTTCAGAGCCTGGGAGAGGTGAATGACAAATTTGGAGTGCTCCTCAACTTCTCCAACATGTCAAAAGAAGAGTTGCTAGAGCACTGTCAAGCCATGACGGACAGCCAGATATTGATGGCAGGGAACTTGCTGTGGAAATGCTAAACTTTCCACGTTTGCCATCAAAAAACATGACAAACATGGAACTCTTGATCTTTCTGCATGAGAAGAAGCTGACAGAAATGTACCCCAATATGTGGGTAGCTCTGAGAATCACTGACACTTCCTGTTACAGTGGCTGTTGCTGAAAGGAGCTTCTCTAAGCTCAAACTAATTAAAACCTACCTGATATCTACTAAGGTGCAAGAACGTCTCAGTGGACTTTCCATCATTAGTATAAATCATGTGGTCTCACAACAGCTGTCTTATGATGACTTGATTGATCACTTTGCTGCAAGAAAAGCACTTACTGTAATATAGTACGTTTCTTGTGCAATACTCTTATTTATAATTATTTTTATGTCACTTGTTTGCGGCAAGAAAGACAAGGCGAGCAAGGCTGTAAAAAGGTCTCTGTAATATAGTTTTAACGTGCAATATTCTTATTTATATTGTATTTATAATTCACGTTATATCACTTGTTTCTTTAACACTGTTTTTATTTTGTGTTTTTTTTTCTAAAATAAAGAAAATCTCAAAGACAAAGCTATGCAGTTTCTGTGTGAGTGTATGAACACAATGATCGGTGTTGGAGTTGGCTGCGATGCAAGGGGCAGCAGCTAAAATCTTACCTAGGGCTCCAAATTGATCATGGCCGGCCCTGGTAAGGATGACAGCAGTGTAGTCTACGGCGATACGGATATCACATATTATTGATATCTACATAGCGTATTGATGTGAATCACACTGCTGCTCTCTTATTTAGCTATTTGCACCTTAGTTATAAAGGGCCATTGTTACAGGTCCTTCAGTTAAGTCTCAGAGGAAGGAAGCGGTGATGTAGCCATGCTAAATCCAGAAGGCTGAATCAAGTGGACTGGGATTATAGTGGAAGGACAGGAGGAAGAGGAGGGATAGGAGCTGACAGCAGAGAACTGAAGACAGGAGACAAGGATTCATTACTTTTTGGACTCCAGTGTCATCATCTCTCAGAAAGAGGAATGACGAGCAAGCGAGAGCGAGAGAGAGAGAGAACTCAGATGTTTTTATTCTATTTCTCACTTTTTTCTGGCCCAATCTCAACAGACGGTCGTGGAATTGCTTGCTTCTCCCGGCTAGTTGAACTGAACTCTTGGATGAAATCACGACTCTGCTCTGAAAAAGTGTTTAATATTATTGACAATCTGTTTTGGGAGCGACCACAGTATCTAAAAAGGGACGGCCTGCTCCTGAACAGGAGAGGAGCTTGGATGCTGAGCGCTAACATTGAAAAGGTACAAAAAATGTGATGGGATATCAGTCCTTGCCCGAAACAGGTAGCCCTCATTGAGACTTGTATTAATCCACGTCCTCATTCGAGCTATAGACCAAATGGCACAGTTCTAAGCAATCTTGTATCTATATCAATGATTCTCAATCCTGGTCCTGGGGACCCAATTTTTGTTCTTGCCCTAGCACTACACAGCTGATTCAAATGAACTACTCATCATCAGGCTTTGATGATTTGAAGGAAGAAACAAAAATGTGCACCACTTTGGGTCACCAGGACCAGCATTGAGAACCACTGATATATTGGGTTACCTACTGATCACAGCATGTTTGTGTTAAAGACTCTGTCTGATCTGAAATCCCGCAGCTGTGGCCATGGACTAATTCCTGTAAATGTCAGAATGTTTGTTTGAAAATGTATCTTATTGTAATTCTTCTCAAACACATTTACTGAAACTTGGTTTCAAAAAGCCTGTGCCAAGCTATATTAAACAATATTTTACATACAGTAGGTTTGTTAAAGGACCAAAGAGTTTAGTCTGCTTTGTGTTTTCCTTTTTGCCATGGAAAATGAGGTATCGTAGTATCGCGATACTGGTATCGTGACTACACTAGTTTGGACCATGATAGGTCCTTAGCAATGTGGACACCAAAGAACTTGAAGCTCCCGCTGCCTATGTAAGTTGGGGCGTGATCGGCCCTCTGTTTCCTGTATTCCACAATCAGCTCCTTGGTCTTGCTGAAGTTGAGGGAGATGATATTTAATTCACTTAGCTAAACAGTGTGAAAAGTTAGCTAGCTAGCTAGCAGCTCATTTGAGTTAGCATACAGTATGTAGCTAGCTAATAATACATAGTTAACATTTTCAAAATATATTTACTTATTGAATAGGTTCTCCCACTAACTCCATTTTTTTGGGTCCTAACAAAAATGAAATAATGGGTTAGGGTAGCAAAGCGCAGCTGCAGCCAAAAATAAGAACAACATGAATTGCTGTGTCCAGCTCTGTCCCTAAGCAATTTGAATATTGGGTGATTTTAACGTGGATTGGTTGATGCCAGTATCAGATAGACTGAAAGATATTTGTACTGAGCTAAATTTTAAAAAATTGAAAACATTGACTATTTTTGACAAATTCCCCTCATAAGTACACAGCCAATGGAATCTTTGCTACGAGCTCAGTGACCATTGTCCCATTGCCTGCATTAGAGATACTAAGCTAACTAAATTGTGTCCATGCACTATTACAAACTTTCAATGAACAACATTTCCTGTATGACTTGGGGTTGTATGATTGATTCGGATCAGGCCCTTAAATGTTTTACCTCTCTGTTTAACTCCGTTGCAGATAAGCATGCCCCATATAAGAAAGTAAGGGTAAAGGACAGATCTAATGCGTGGTTCACGCATGACTTGTCTGAAAGATTTCATAAAATAAACATAGTTTGAGGTAAGACTAGATTGGCAGTCCTTCAGACATTTGAGAAATAGATGTCTTACTGTGGTTAGAAAAGCAAAGAAAACATACTTATTGAATTGTGTATCTTAGACTGGTGGAAATCCAGCTAAATTCTGGAAAGTGGTCAAAAATAAATATATAAATAAAAACTCCATCCCCTCATTGGTTATGACAGCCTCTGGTCCCATAACCATTTGTGGTTTTGCCAAACTGGCCATCTATTTGAAAGAATGGTTTGGAAGAATGGTCATTTATTCACCTCTAAACATATAGCAGAGAATGATGCACTTCCAGGCACTCACTTTATTTTTTTCTTCATTTGAACCATTTTATGTCAATGATGTACTGAAAAAATTGATGTAAAATAATTCACAGGAGCTGATTCACTTGATCCCTTTCTACTGCAGCTTTCTGCCCCCCCTCATTGTAGAACCCACATTTTTTTATTTAACAATTCCTTCTGGTGCTATCCCTAAGATCTAGAAGGCGGCACATGTCCTCCCCCTTTACGAAGGTGGAGATCCTTTTGACCTAGATAACTACTTCCCAATTTCTAAACTATCTTGCAAAATATTAGAATCACTGGCAACTCTCAGCTAAGAACTTTTGAAACTTCTATTCTTAATGTGTACCAGTCTGGTATTAGACCTGGCCATAGCACCATTTCAGCAGCTACACTTGCCTTAAATTATATATTACATCACAGGCATCACTGTGCTGCCATATTATAGACCTATCCAAGGCCTTTGATTCTGTCGACCATCCCCTACTCATTCAAATCAAAAGTTGTCTGAAATGGGCCTCGACGAGGCGTCTTGCAACACACAGGACACAATGTGTGCTTACACATGTATGCATTGGATGGTTCTTTCTTCGAGCAGGTTCCTGCCTATAAATATATGGGCTTTTAGATTGAAAATAATTTGAAGTTTAAAAAACATACGCAATCATTAGTTAAGAAGCTGAGATTTAAAGTAGGCTTCTTTTATAGAAATTGATCACGCCTCTCCCTAGACAGCAGAAAGCAGATTGTACTATACATTGAACATTCCTGCCAGTTTTTTGACAATGCCGACACCATTTATCGGAATGCAGCAGCCACTTCTCTTAAACCTTTCGATGCCCTCTACCATAGCACCCTTCGCTTAATCGCAGGTGACAGTTTTAAAATGAATCACTGCATCCTGCATCAAAAGGTTGGCTGGTCCTCAAAGTCCCGTAGATCACTTTATTAATCCCTTTTTGTTGACAAAGCTTCCGACCTACCTCACGTCACTGTTACATTTTCTAAATGAGACACCAAACCCATTCAACATGGATGAACCTCTCGAGGTTCCACTAGTACGAACCAATGTAGGTAAATCCACCTTCATTTTTAGTATCCCCCATTTTTGGAATAGCCTACAAAACTCCCTACATCTTTACTCTCTGGTGACTCTAGGGCAGTTTAGGACTTTAATGTTGAATTAATTTAATGAGAATTGCAACTGTTTGATAAAATAATTGTATTTGTGGTGTTTGAAGCTGTATTGTTGATTCTGTAATTTGTAGTTTATTTTATTTTTATTGACCACTTGAATTTGTTGTATTGTTGTCCTCGGGGCACCATTGTAAATGAGACCCTGGTCACAATGGCATAGCCGCAGGAAATAGTTTGTGGGTGGGGGTGCTGTGATTTTTTGCTGGGGGGGCCTACATTTTCATACTTTTTTGTACTGGTACCCTGTGGGAATCTAACCCACAACCCTAGCCTTCAAGCACCACGCTCTACCAACTGAGTCACATCATCACAAACCACGTCTCAATGTACTAAATGACTGTATTGTGCATTGTTTTTCTTCATCGTGATGGAAAGTATACAGGTACAAACCTAGATGACCAGCCTAGTAATGTACATTTACATTTAGTGGTTTGTAAGGATGGTAAATTAATACAGCACAAAAAGTGTTTTGATCAACAAAAATATAAAGTTTTTTGTCTTTGCCCCTAACTTTGCACCTTTTGATGTAAATGTCTGAGGACATTGTTATTTCTGGATTCCATTAGAATTTCAGAGAAAGAGTGAGGGCAACAACTCTTAACACTTTTATAAAAATATATAATGTAATATATTTTTTGTTATTATTATTTTTTATTCTGATCAGCACCCCAACTTTCCGTGGTTATGCTCAATGGGTTTCCTTGAATAAATAAAGTTTTTAAAAAATAAAAAGGTCCTGGATGGCAAGGAGCTTGGCCCCAGCGATGTACTGGGCTGTACTCAGTACCCTCTGTAATGCCTTACGGTCGGATGCCAAGCAGTTGCCATATCAAGCAGTCATGCAGCCAGTCAAGATGCTCTCAGTGGTGCAGCTGTAAAACCTTTTGAGGATCTGAGGGCCCATGCCAAATCTTTTCAGCCTCCTGAGGTGGATGAGGCGTTGTCGTGCCCTCTTCACGACTGGGTTGGTGTGTTTGGACTAGGGTTGTCACGATACCAGTATCGCGATACTAAGAGGTATCTTGGCAAGGAAACACAACATGAAGCGGACAAACTTTCCTGAGGAAAACAGTCCTAACGTTGGAAACAAGCAGCTTTATGTTGTCACCCAGAATCACGTTTCTATTCCAAGCTATATTAAACAATATTTTACATACAGTAGGTTTGTTAAAGGACCAAAGAGTTTAGTCTGTTTTCCTTTTTGCCATGGAAAATGAGGTATCGTAGTATCGCGATACTGGTATCGTGACTACACTAGTTTGGACCATGATAGGTCCTTAGCAATGTGGACACCAAAGAACTTGAAGCTCCCGCTGCCTATGTAAGTTGGGGCGTGATCGGCCCTCTGTTTCCTGTATTCCACAATCAGCTCCTTGGTCTTGCTGAAGTTGAGGGAGATGATATTTAATTCACTTAGCTAAACAGTGTGAAAAGTTAGCTAGCTAGCTAGCTAGCAGCTCATTTGAGTTAGCATACAGTATGTAGCTAGCTAATAATACATAGTTAACATTTTCAAAATATATTTACTTATTGAATAGGTTCTCCCACTAACTCCATTTTTTTGGGTCCTAACAAAAATGAAATAATGGGTTAGGGTAGCAAAGCGCAGCTGCAGCCAAAGGCAAAAAGTGTGTTTGTCCCATTTGACTTTACCATGCTTCTAAATCACACATGCATAGTACTAGGTTAATTCTCTGATCCTTTGTTTGGATGGACAAGATGTTAGTTCATACTGTTACAGATCTGATAGGTTGACTGGGTAGGATAACGTCCTCCCCAACTCATCATAATTACTGTGTAAGTATATGGAAGGGAGTGAGAACCACGAGCCTCCATAGTATTGGATTCAAAGCATTGCATCCAGAGTAGGAAGGAAAATTGCTGTTGAGACGTAACGTGCAATTGACATGCTGACTGCAGTAATGTTCAACAGAGCTGATGCCAGAGAATTGAATGTTCATAAGCCGCCTCCAACGTCGTTTTAGAGAATTTGGCAGTACGTCCAACCGGCTTCTTCACATGCGGGATCGTCTGAGGCCAGCCACCCGGACAGCTGATGAAACTGTGGATTTGCACAACCAAATAATTTCTGCACAAACTGACAGAAACCTTCTCAGGGAAGCTAATGCTTATCGTCCTCACCAGGGTCTTGACCTGACTGCAGTTCGGCATCGTAACTGACTTCCGTGGGCAAATGCTCACCTTCGATTGCCACTGGCACGCTGGAAAAGTGTGCTCTTCACGGATTAATCCGGGGTTCAACTGTACCGGGCAGATGGCATCGTGTGGGCGAGTGGTTTGCTGATGTCAACATGGTTGCGGTGGGGTTATGGTATGGGCAGGCATAAGCTACGGACAACGAAAACAATAGCATTTTATCGATGGTAATTTGAATGCGCAGAGATACCGTGACGAGATCCTAAAATGGTGGTCACACCAGATACTGGCTGGTTTTCTGATCCACAACCCTGCCTTTTTTTTAAGGTATCTGTGACCAACAGAGGCATATCTGCATTCCCAGTCATGTGAAATCTATATATTAGGGCCTAATGAATTTATTTCAATTGACTAATTTCTTACATGAACTGTAACTCTGCAAAATCTTTGAAATTGTTGCATGTTGAATTTATATTTGTGTTTAGTGTATAAAGGGTAACTTTCTTATGTTTCATTATTTTTTTAATTCTGATTTTCACTGAGTAGGATGGTCCTCCTCTTCCTCCTCTGTGGAGCCTCCACTGGTACAATTGGTTCTGATGAAGAGAGTGAGGGAGTTGGGGCACTGGCATACCACACACACTCTCAGCTTCATGGCAAAATGTGTAGAATAGCATGGGATTAGCTATATAAAATAAAAAGTTGGCTCACCTTTACAACACACTTACAGGAATGCATGCATACGCACACACGAGCACACATTCCTCCCTAGCACACACACATTCCCACTACACATTCCCTCCACCCTGGACTGGAAAGTCATAACGCCTATTACTGAGTTTTATGAGCTGAGCCCTCTGTAGAACACAGGGAGAGGACAGGGATGGCTATTCATTGGCTGGTTCAGCCTTTCAGAATGTTCTACAAACCCATGGCCTCCCCTCAGGCCTCAGCCAACCACAGGCTCTCAGGTCCATTACCCAGAATTTTCCCTGAGGGCCGAGTGGAGAGGGAACGGTCTGGACTGGAAACAGGGATGGCAGGAAGCTGGATGGACAGGGAGAAGGGAAGGTGGGAAGCTGGATGGGCAGGGAGAAGGGATGTTGAGGAAGTAGGGATCAACCAGAAGCCTGGGATGGCAAGAGAGGGAAAGTAGGATCATGGAGGAGAGATAGTGAGGGGAGAGGGGGATTGCTGTAGGTGCTGGGCTGATGCCGAAAAACATGAAGTTGATAGATACCCGTCGAGGGAGCAGATTTTACAATTTATTGCACTTTTTCTCAGAAAAGGCATATTTCAACACCGTCTGCTCTGGCAAATTTGCCAAACTGCCAAATTAGGAATCAGTTAGAACTCCTGCACATAACCCTAGTGATTTAGGCAGCCAATGGCCTGCTTCTATATAAGATGTAAACACAGACTCATGTGAAATCACTAGCTGCTGTCAGTGTGTGAAGAGGAACATCTAACTTTCGCCCAAAGACTGAAATAAGACAAACATCTGTTTGAGAGTGCACTTGAAATGTGTAGAATGCAATACAAATGGTCTTGATCATATGAAGAAGTAACTCCTTTGACCATTTAGCCAATTATTGAAAGCTAGACAATGTTTCATTAGGCGAGCCTAGCCAGCTAATACTCTGAATGTCAATGTGCCTGCTCAGGAAGGTAGTGTTTCATCAGCTATCTCTCTGTCAGTGAATTCAATTCCTGAATCATGTTTTGGCAATATTACAGTATATGTCTCATTTCAAGTAACTAGCTGCAGGCTTACGCAGGGGTGAAAGTAGAATTAATTTATTCTGGGTACGGAACCTCCTACAGTTTTATTGACATTTTGTTTTAATTATGATTATGATATGATATGCTCATGTTTCACCGCTGGGCTTCAGAAAAATTCAATTATTTAATTTGAATAGAAACCCAAATAAAATAATGTAGATATAAATATGTGTGTGTCATGTATGCTAGAATGGAGGTTTGAAAATTACAGCTGCATATGGCATAGCCTACACATACAGCACACCTTGCAATACAATCATCTCTAAAAACAGTGAGGCAAAATCTGTACAATATGCTCTGCAATAAGATAAGTTCTCAAATGTCAGCAGCTGCTCAATTATGTTTATTTATCTTATTATTGTCATAGTAGTACGCCGCCCCTTCTAAATGTTGACCGTGACAAATTCTTGCCAATCCATTATTCGGTAGCACTTTCACTGGGCAAAAAAAGGGTCCATATCAGGGCACTAAAGCTGATTCAAATAATCAAAGCGTGAGGATGAGTCTCAGACAAGGTGACTTTCATCAATATATTTGGCTCTATTTACTCTGATTCGAAAATGCAAATTAGCATCAAAGTAGACATCATGCAAAACTACAAATCCCTGCAAGCTCCTGCACATCATCTCTAGCTGACACCTTTGCTAACAGGTATTGTGTCAATTTAAAGAAATTGTGCCAATTTATTCATTACTATATTTGGCTAACATTAGATAGTTAATCCAGAGATTCTTACCTTTGCCTCGACACCGCAGTCTCGTCCAAATCATCATGGCCTTTGTAGTTCTTATGATAGCCACATTAGCATTTCCCTTATGTTGAAAGTTCCATTTATATTCCTAAAACATAAGTTGAAAATGATGCCGTCGCTGATTCCCATTGACAATAACTTTTGATAAATAGCCCAAGTGTCCAAATCAATAATCAATAAACAGTTTGTGATATATTGAAAACATAAACATAAAATGTACTACCTACACAAACAATAGTAATCATATTACTTATTGATTACTCATATTGATTAGGGGGGAAATCAGGTTGTATGCGCTATTGAAACTAACACAACTGAAAAACCACATGGAATCTGGAAATATTGTTTACATCACTCTTTAGAGGACTGCCTGCTGAAGACAACCAGCTACATTTTAGAGTGATGCATTTTTATTTGGTGGTCGCCAAAACGGAAGGAGAAACGCATTTGTCAATCACTCATATTGATATCACGTTGAAATCAATAGAATGAGATTGGGGAGTCGGGTTGCACATTCTATTCAAACTAACCTTACAAAAAGAACAAAGTATCTGGGAATAATATGTATATCACTGGTTAGAGGACAACTCAATAGTGATTGATTGCGACATGCAATTCGGGGCGTTCCACCTGTCCTAGCTAAAACATTTACAAATAGAAGAATAAAGAGGGGTTCCTGCAGATGCAGGAATGCCCAGAATTGCGGGCCATAATTGCACCCTTCTCGGGCAACTTGTAGAAGACAGCTAGCTACGTTTCGGATTGTTGCATTTTGTTTCAAGTGGATCGCCAGCGTGGAAAGGTAAACACAGTACTATTTTGTTAATCACTCATATTGATATAAATCTGAACTCAATAGTGTGGGGGCAATCATTTGGGGTGTATGCACTGTTTAAACTTACTCTATTCAAAGGCCAAACTGAATCTGAGAATTTTTGAATACTCATATTTTTGTATTATTATTTCTTTAACTTTTTACCCCTTTTCTCCTAAATTTTGTCATATCCAATTGGTAGTTACAGTCTTGTCCCATCGCTGCAACTCCCATACGGACTCGGGAGAGGCGAAGGTCGAGAGCCATGCGTCCCCCGAAATACGACTGCACTGCTTCTTGACACACTGCTCGCTTAACCCGGAAGCCAGCCGTACCGATGTGCCGTACAACTGGCGACCGTGTCAGCGTGCATGTGCCCGGCCCGCTACAGGAGTCGCTAGAGCACGATGGGACAAGGACATCCCCGGCCGGACAAACCCTCCCCTGACCCAGATGACGCTGGGCCAATTGTGCGTCGCCTCATGGGTCTCCTGGTCACGGCCGGCGGCGACACAGCTCGGGATCGAACTCGAATATGTAGTGACGCATCAAGCACAGCAGTGCCTTAGACCGCTGCAACACTTGGGAGGCCCCAGAGAATAATTTTCATATCAATGGTTATTAGAGAATTTGCTGAAGACAGGCATCAAAATCTAGAATGTCGGATGGAAGTTTTGGGAGGCTGCTGAAACAGGGAAGGAAACAAATCAATTGCTATGTTATTTAACAAATCACGACCCACCATAGGATAACAACAGTGACAAGGGTTTGCTGTTATTTGAGTAATAGTTTGACTCTCAAAACCATGTATAGGTGTGAGGCCAGCAACTTTTATATAGAGAGTGCCGTTTTCCCTGCCATTTTTGGCCATTAAGTTCAGCTTTTCTGATGTATCAAATACTTATGTCATGCAATAAAATGCAAATTAATTACTTAAAAATCATACAATGTGATTTTCTGGATTTTTGTTTTAGATTCCATCACTCGTAGTTGAAGAGTACCTATGATATAAATTACAGACTTCTACATGCTTTGTAAGTGGGAAAACCTGCAAAATCGGCAGTGTATCAAATACTTGTTCTCCCCACTGTACATTTCCTTCCTCATGATGCCATCTATTTTGGGTCCGGGTCCGACCTTCGGCTACACTACAGTGCCAGAGCAGTCCGCTCCACCGGTGCCCAGTCCGGGTCCGGTCGTCTGCTACACTACAGTGCCAGACCAGTCCATTCCACCGGTGTCCAGTCCGGGTCCGGCCGTCTGCTATACTCCAGTGCCAGAGCAGTCCGCTCCACCGGTGCCCAGTCCGGGTCCGGCCGTCTGCTACACTCCAGTGCCAGAGCAGTCCGTTCCACCGGTGCCCAGTCCAGGTCCGGTCGTCTGCTACACTCCAGTGCCGACTCCCCGCACTCGCCCTGAAGTGTGTGTCACTAGTCCGGTGCCACCTGTGCCGGCTCCACGCACCAGGCTTCCAGTGCGTCTCTCCAGCTCGGTATGTCCAGTGCCGGCTCCCCGCACTCGCCCTGAAGTGCGTGTCACTAGTCCGGTGCCACCTGTGCCGGCTCCACGCACCAGGCTTCCTGTGCGTCTCTCCAGTCCGGTACGTCCCGTGCCGGCTCCCTGCACCTGACCTCCAGTGCGTGCGCCCAGCCAGGTGCCTCCAGTGCCGGCTCCACGCACCCGACCGCCAGTGCGCCTCCCCAGTCCGGTACGTCCCATGCCGGCTCCCCGCACTCGCCCTGAAGTGCGTGTCACCAGCCAGGTGCCTCCAGTGCCGGCTCCACTCACCCGACCGCCGGTGCGTGCGCCCAGCCAGGTGCCTCCAGTGCCAGGTCCACGCACCAGGCCTCCAGTGCGCCTCTCCAGTCCGGTACGTCCACTGCCGGCTCCCCGCACCCGACCGCCGGTGCACCTCCCCAGTCCGGTACGTCCCGTACCTGTTCCTCGCACGGAGACTCCAGCGACGGTCGACAGCCCGGAGACTCCAGCGACGGTTGACAGCCCGGAGACTCCAGCGACGGTCGACAGCCCGGAGACTCCAGCGACGGTCGACAGCCCGGAGACTCCAGCGACGGTCGATAGCCCGGAGCCTCCCGTGATGGTCCACAGCCCGGAGCCTCCCGTGATGGTCCACAGCCCGGAGCTGGTTGTGATACAGTCTGGATTCTAACTATCTAAAAAATCTAAATAAAATAAAATGTACATATCCAACCCTGAAACATTGATATGTATTGCACTATTCTCTACAACCTCACAATGTGTTTTTGTAGATCATCAAAATCTCTTTCCCTGTGCTTTAGTATGACATTAATGAATGCCTGAGCAGTGCACTGGTTTTTGAAACTTAGTTTGTCCAATGACATGAGAATGTATTTCTCAGTGCACATTAGCATAAAAGCCTCCTGGGTTAAAGTGCACATGTCCAACCATCAAACATAAATATGATTACTGTATTCTCTAACACATCACAAAGTATTTTTATACAATATCAAAATCTATATTCAGTGCAAATGAGTGTTAACAACTAAAGATATCGAACCCTCAAACATGAATAAAAAATAAAATAAAAGTATTGCACTGTTCTCTGCAACTATAGTCACACAGTATAACTTTCTAATTACGTCATTGTCTATTTTCCCCTGTGCATGAGTGTAGCTTTAAGGAAACATGACCAACCCTAAAACATTAATGAACGCCTGAGCAGTGCACTGGTCTCTGCAACTTTGTTAATTACCGTATCATTGTCCAAAGACATGAGAATTTATTTCTCAGTGCACATTAGCATGAAGGCCTTCAGGTGCTTCTGGGTTAAAGTGCTCACAGGCTACTTGTGTGATGGACAGTGTTAATAGTAATTTGTAGGCCAGTCCAATCACATGGTAGGCATCAGTTAGGAGATTGTACTGAGAGAGGTTGAGATTAACACAAATTACAGTTTTTACAGGAGGAACAGGTTTTGCTCTCTAGTTCTACATCCTGGTGTTCCATGGAAGGATGCTCCTCACTTCCTTGTGGCATCTCACTGGCTGTCCTGAGAGTGTAACCCTCCAGAGGGGACATCTTTAGTCTGTCCCACTGGAACGCAAGGCTGAACAGCTCACTACATAATGTGCCAACCATAGCTCTAATGTCAAACCTAAGTAGAAATTTGCTTATTTCTTCGAGAGCTGAGTTGGGGAGCCCATTTCCCTCACTTTCTAGAGTCCAAACAGGCAAAATCTGAGCAAAGTTTTGCACCTCCTATGAATACTGTCTATCACAGTGTCTATAATGACGTTGTGTACTTTGACCTTGAAGTCAATATCAGGTGATGCTAGTGGCTCATCTTCTGCAAGCTCTCCTGGCATTTTTTTATATTTTCCTGACCCTTTTCTCAGTAAGGGCAGTCTGCACTACCAGCTCACAGTCTTCCTTCTCTTGCAGCTTTCCATTGGCCCACTTCACAAACTCATCAGCTGCTCTCTTAACTCCTTCAATGTCCCTAACACACTTCCTAAGGCTGTCCTCTGTCCCCTCAACCATATCCATTCCCCTTGTCTGTAAGTATTTTGAAAGAGGAGATGTATGCTCAAAAATGTGAAGGAAGATTTGCGCAGTGAGCACTGTCTCATACTTCAAAAGGGCTTCTATGAATCCCTTTGCTTTGGCCCTCACAGTTGGCTTTAGTCTACTGTCTTCTAGAATGGTGTCTAAAGTCATAAGCACATCAAAAAAACAAGGCTTCCTGAGGAAGCCCAAGCACTTTACTTAGAGCCTGATTCTTAGCCCACCACCTAGTTTCCCCTGTTGGGCACAGTCATCTGTGATGCTTGTCCTGACTCATCTCTTCCCACTTCTGCATACGCTTGTATGACTCTCTTGTGAACACTACTATATCACTAAGCAGTGAAAACAGTGATGCACTTTCCACAACACTGCCAGTTGTGTCTCCCAGTACAAGATTCAGAAGAGGGGTGTAACACCATATATGAATCTGAGTAGGAGACTGCTCAGAGAGAAGTGTAGAGAACCTCCGATACTGTACCTGCATATTAGCTGCATTATCCGTTAAATTGCCCACACATGTGCCAATGTCTATATTGAGATGAAGTAATACTTTTTTCATGTATGATTCACAGTCCACCATAGCAATCAATCGTTCATGAATGACATCTGTGACATATCTTAGTATGATAGAACACTGGTCCTTTGAGCTGATATCTTGGGTCGTACCTACTTGGACTGAAAACATGCCTGCCTGCCAAACTTCCTCTGCAACAGTGGTCTTTATCAGTTGGCTGATGACATCCCCAACTTTGTTGTGTCTTTTGACAGCAGGGTAACAAGAGATCCTCTGCCCTTTGCTCCAGTTTCATGGTGCTTCTTACTATTCTCTATGCAACTGTTTACATGCTGCTGGCAAACATCATATTTGCTCAAGAGTAGAATCAATTCTAGGACGTTGGCATGATTAACAGCAATGTTTTCCAAGCTATAAGCAGCCTCTGCCTTATCTTCCCTCTAGCTAAGGCCACATTTACCTATAACTTTAATGACATCCACTATGCGCTCCATCACCTGGCGTTTCTTCTTCACTTGCTCGCTATGTAATGACATTTGGTTGCCAGTCAACAGGTTTTTCACATCTGCCTTTTTTACATTTAGAAAGTAAGCATCTCAATGGACATTACTTTTTTCATGTTCCACTATCCTTTGGTGAATATGCTTTCAGGCTTTCATGCCGCCCTTTATGAAAGGGCTATCACTAACCAAAGCTGCAAATGCAAAACAGACAGTACAGTATAGAGATTGGTTGTGATTGGTTCCATCTTTGTTGTTAAAAACTTTGTGTAGGAGGGCGAGCAAAGTAATGAAAACAATCAACAGCCTTATCTTCATGTGTCTGCTGCTGAGCTGTTGTTGCCTCTGTGACCAGTCCCTGAGTAGACTCTGCTACTATAAAAAGCAATCTGTAAGGCTTTAGCTAATTTAGCTAGTTTAACATGGAAACATGTTTTGACTGATACAACAGAGACTTCTTTTCCATGCCAAAAAATGCAGTCATATTTATTTTCATCCTATTCCCTTTCAATTGTGGTATTTGTATGTTTACTATTCTTATTCTACTACTAATGATAAAAATCATAATAGGTCACTAGTAATATGTGGGTATAAATAGTGGTGATATTGAACTAATATATCTGGTCATGTTAGATTGTTCACACAATGTGGTACAACAGCTCTACCTGTGCCTTCCACAGCAGGGATCCTTCGGGGCACATTATTGGGTCCTGGCACTGCCTCAGACACTAAATCCCATCTCCACAATAGACAACAAAGTGTCTCACGCTTAGGTGGCATCACAACATAACATTTTGCATTTAACAAAGCACTTATTAGTATTGTATACTGTTTGTTATATGCTGGCTGCCATAAGGTCACACAATTCCTTGACAGTAAACTTGAATTGTGATTTATAGGCAATTGTTACACGTTATATTTTGTTTTGCACGTCTGACATCTTGGCAGTTGGTACTGTACTGTAGCCTACAGTACTGTAAGTTAGCATACCTGTCTCATCGTCACAATCAATCTCTCTCTTAAGCTGCAAGCTTTTTTTAATAAACATGTTGGCCGCGTCATCTTGTAAAGCTTTCGGCCCAACAACCAGCCCCGCCCACCGGGAATGGTCCCGTTTCTCCCAATTAGACACTGTCATAAAAGACTGAGTCCAACATACAGTTTGAGAATGCCTTAACTGTAGCACAATCTCCAAATCTTTCCCTAATCACACCAGTGTTAGTTCCCTGAGGTTCTCAAACTCTTCAACACACCACCACAATGTGGGAAAGATTCAAGGCTGCAAGTTAATTTGAAAATCCTATCAGTTTTTGGAACCAGTCTTATTGGACTCCAATAGGATAAAATCCTATTCATGGATGGCATGTTTTGTTACATTATTGTTTTGAACGTTCCTTTTGGACTGAGCAAAGTTTGTCAAAAATAGCTAGCAATGCTAACGTTAGCTAGCTAAAATCCAGCAGCCTCCCCTTAATCTTAGCTAGCTAACATTATACTGCACCGACTGACCATTCTACTCAAGCATCGTCAATAAGCGCTGATGAAGATTTTATCAAAAGTGCACTACAGTGGCTTGGTAATACAATGACATTGAAAGGGAAGCAAATAATTAGTAGGAAAACCTTTTGTCATCATTTTGATGTCACCAGATTGACTTTAAATGCAGTATAACGTTAGCTGGTAGGATTTTCTATTTTATTAGATTTTAGATTTTTTTAGGGGGTAGATCAGTTTTAATATTGCAGATAGATTGTGGCTTCCATCAATGCAATTGTCTGCATAATTTCCAATCCCCCATCCATTTTTTGGTAAATATACAGTATGTATATAAAGTACATATACACTACCATTCAAAAGTTTGGGGTCACTTAGACATGTCCTTGTTTTTCAAAGAAAAGCTAATTTTTTGTCGATTAAAATAACATCAAATTTATCAAAAATACAGTGTAGACATTGTTAATGTTGTAAATGACTATTGTAGCTGGAAACTGCACATTTTTTATGGAATATCTACATAGGCGTACAGAGGCCCATTATCAGCAACCATCACTCCTGTGTTCCAATGGCACGTTGTGTTAGTTAATCCAAGTTTATCATTTTAAAAGGCTAATTGATCATTAAAAAAAACATTTTGCAATTAAGTTAGCACAGCTGGCCTTCTTTATATCTAGGAATATTTAACTTTCTCTAGTCATAGAAGTAACAATATGCATTTGTGCATGAGGCAGAAATAATGTTTAGCCATCAGCTGGAAGACGTGTCCCTTTTTGGTCAGGCGGATCCTCAGTCTGCTGCTCTCTTCTTCCACTGAACCTGACCATCAGATGCAGGCACCATCAGCCCAGTAAAATAAAAATAGCTAATTATTGAAATGTATGCTCACTCAGCTGTGCCTCAAGTAATACAACAAATGATATATTACTAGTTTGATTATAGCCTACCTCAAAATGTTTTATATAATTTATCAAAATGGTCTGAGAATAAATGCATTGGCAGGGTCATTCAAGAAAAACTAATGAGGTGTAAATGTATTGGGCCTATATCATAATCCACAAACCTCATTGCTATAGTACTGTTTTATAGGCTTATGTTTTTTTAAGTAATGTAAAAAAATAATCTTGGCTGGCATTTTGACTTGACTTGGTTGTGACCACTGTTCTAGATAATACAGACCATTTTCAATGCATATTTTGAGTTTTGTGGATATGCGCCATATCCTGATAAATTCAGAATCCAACTGTGCCTTTTAAAAATACAGTATATGATATTGGAATTACTCCAAATATCACATGGACATTTCCTATGATATCATTCGATATCCTGAGATATGTGACATCATATTTTCTCTGTTCATGTTGACAAATACTGACTGTATACATAGCATATCTGTGTTTTTTCAGCACATTCAAGATATTCAGTCTAGATATGCATCTCTTGGCTGAGGTCCACATCCAGATCTTGATATGCTTTTTGATATGCTGAAAATAAGAATGATTTATGATGCATTTCTGAGTTTACAGCACATGCTCAATAATTTGACAAATATGAAATCCATATTTTTCTTTCAAGAAATAGCAACTTGGAGTAAACATGACAATATTTGCCTTTCTGTGCCTTGTGTCGCCTACTATTGAATATGATGCATATGTATGCTCAGCTATCTTATGCGTCTTGTCAGTTCCTGCTAGACTTTTTATGGCTATTTTTGCGTTAATTATTACTTTCTTTGCTCAGAATGTTTGTAATTTACTACGACCGACAAACACTTCTGGATCATGAATCGGAAGCACACACTTTTCCCTCAGCCTCACAGATCTGGAATCCTACATTCACTCCTTTGTTCCCCGCACAGCAGGCTTACCTGTTTCTGCTGACCAAGACAACCGAAGGAAACTCAGGCGACAAAGAAAAGGATAGAAAGGGGGACTCTAAGCTAGGCTGAAAAGTATCCTGATGGCTAATGGACAATCGCTGTAAAATAAACTTTTTGAACTCAGAACAAGGCTTCAATTGCAGAGGGACATCAGGGAATGCTGTGTTTTTGTTTTTACAGCGATGTGGCTTACGGACGATACACTTGACTCTGCTATTCAACCAGATGGCTTTTCCATTTTCCGTATGGATTGAATGGCGGCTTCTGGTAAGAGTAGGTGGGAGGGGCCTGTTTTCTCATAAACAATTCCTTTCTGATGCTAAAATGCTGAGCTCACTATATGCGAGGGAATTCATGTGTTATTATCACAGCTGTGTACATACTGCCACAAGCAAACACCAAGGTGGCACTCAGCGAACTGTACAAGATCATTAGCCAGCAAGAATCCTCTCACAGGGAAGCAGTCTTTATTTTTGTCGCGGGAGACCGAGCACTTTTAAAACAAATGCTTCCGAAATATCACCAACTTGTATACTGCCCGACATGAGGAAGCAATGTGCACATCCGTACAAAGCCATCCCACCCCCCACTTCGGCAAATCAGATCACGTCTCGGTTCCTACACCCCACCTACAAGCAGAAACTCAAGAGGGAGCCACCAATACAGAGAATAGTGATGCGCTGGACACCATTGAGGAATATACATTGTCAGTCACTGGTGTGTTCGCTCTCCGAGGCTGAGGAAAACTCTCAAAAGAGTGAATACTCACAAAGCCGCCGGCCCAGATGGCATCCCTGGCCTCGTCCTCAGAGTGTGTGCTGACCAGCTGGCGGGTGTCTTCTCTGACATCTTCAACCTGTCCTTATCCCAGGCTGTAGTTCCCACCTGCTTCAAGGAGACCACCATCGTCCCCCAAAAAAAGAAGGTGACATGGCCAAATGACTATCGCCCGTCGCAATCACCCCCGGCCATCTTAAAGTGCTTCGAGAGGCTGGTCATGGCCAATCCCACACACCCCAGCCATGAGCTGTTCATTACCTTGCCATCATGCAGACGGTATCAGAGCATGAAGTCTGACACCAACAGGCTCAGAGACAGATTCTATCTACAAATCATCATACTGCTTAACACTTGAACTGGACAGACCACCAGCTCAGATTCTCTGCACCTTAACACACATGCACTCACTCATGCACACACACACAGACATACACACACCCACCCACACACACACACACACACACACATACATTCATGCTACACACACATACTGCTACCACTCTTATTATGATGGCTAAACACTGGGCAACTTAACTCCCCCAATCCCCCCTTCCCCAAAACACGTGTAAATATTGGACTATTGATTGTGCCTTCCTGTATTATATGATAAAATGTTATTCTATTATACTTACCATTTACTTCATATTCTTATCTCTTATTATTTGTTATTGTTGTTTCAATGTCGAGAAGGATTCTACAAGTAAGCATTTCGTTACCATGTGTATCCCGTACATACGACTAATCAAACTTGAAACTTCACAATCATTTTCGGTACCTGAAGCACAATCATTTTCGGTACCTGAACATGTAAACATTTAATTTTAATTTTTAACCTTTATTTAACTAGGCAAGTCAGTTAAGAACAAATTCTTATTTACAATGATGGCTTACCAAAAGGCAAAATACCTTCTGCAGGCATTAAAAATATAAATAAATGTAATACAAATATAAGACAAAAGACATATCACGACAAGAGAGACAACACTACATAAAGAGAGACCTGAGACAACAACATAGCATAGCAACAACAACATGGTAGCAACACAACCTGGTAGCAGCACAAAACAGGGTACAAACATTATTGGGCGCAGACAACAGCACAAAGGGCAGGAAGGTAGAGACAACAGTACCTAATGCAAAGCAGCCACAACTGTCAGTAAGAGTGTCCATGATTGTATTCTTCTTTTAATGAAGAGATTGAGATAAAACTGTCCAGTTTGAGTGTTTGTTGCAGCTCATTCCAGTTGCAGTGAACTGTAAAGACGAGCGACCCTGGGATGGGTGTTCTTTGGGGACCTTTAACAGAATGTGACTGGCAGAACGGGTGTTGTATGTGGATGATGAGGGCTGCAGTAGATATCTCAGATAGGGGGGAGTGAGGCTTAAGAGGGTTTTATAAATAAGCATCAACCAGTGGGTTTTGCGAAGGGTATACAGATATTACCAGTTTACAGAGGAGTATAGAGTGCAGTGATGTGTCATATAAGGAGCATTGGTGGCAAATCTGATGGCCGAATGGTAAAGGACATCTAGCCGCTCAAGAGCACCATTACCTGCCGATCTATAAATGATGTCTCCGTAATCTAGCATGGGTAGGATGGTCATCTGAATCAGGGTTAATTTGGCAGCTGTAGTGAAAGAGGAGTGATTACGATAGAGGAAAGGACAGTGTACCGTCCAGCCATGCTCCCAAGTACTTGTATGATGTGACTACCTCAAGCTCTAAACCCTCAGAGGTAGTAATCACACCTGTGGGTAGAGGGGCCTTTTTCTTACCAAACCACATGACCTTTGTTTTGGTGGTGTTCAGAACAAGGTTAAGGGCAGAGAAAGCTTTTTGGACACTAAGAAAGCTTTGTTGTAGAACACAAAATGTGGGGAGGGGCCAGCTGACTATTAGACTATCATCTGCATATAAATGGATAAGAGAGCTTCCTATTGCCTGAGCTATGTTGTTTATGTAAATTGAAAAGAGTGTGGGGCCTAGGATCAAGCCTTGGGGTACACCCTTGGTGACAGGTAGTGGCTGAGACAGCAGATGTTCTGACTTTATACACTGCACTGTACAACATTGCTTAGAATCAAGGGCAATGGTGACATCATTGAGGACCTTTAAGGTTGCAGTGACACATCCATAACCTGAGCGGAAACCAGATTGCATACTAGAGAGAATACTATAGACATCAAGAAAGCCAGTCAGTTGTTTATTGACAAGTTTTTCCAACACTTTCGATAAACAGGGCAAAATAGAAATAGGCCTATAACAGTTAGGATCAGCTTGATTTCCCCCTTTAAATAAAGGACGAACCGTGGCTGCCTTCCATGCAATGGGAACCTCCCCAGAGAGGAGAGACAGGTTAAAAAGGTCAGAGATAGGCTTGGCGATGATAGGGGCAGCAACCTTAAAGAAGAAGGGGTTTAAACCATTTCACCCAGATGGATTTGTGGGGTCAAGTTTAAGGAGCTCCTCTAACACCTCGGACTCAGTAACCGCCTGCAGGGAGAAACTTTGTAGCGGGGTAGGGGAAAAAGCGGGAGGAGCATCAGGACTAGTCGCATTATCAGTAACAACCACATCATCAACTTTAATGGACATGGACAGCTGTGAGGAGGAGGGTTTATTCTCCAGTTCTTTAACCGTTTTCCAGAACTTCTTGGGGTTAGACCCACAGAGAGAGAACTGCTCCTTAAAGTAACTATCCTTACATCATGTAAGGAGGTCTATTGAAATGAAGATTTAAAAAAACAAAAAAAACGGATAAATAAATAAAGTAATGAATACATATATCATACTTTTTTTCAGAAACTATGTGGATCCTTTCTGCCTGAGTATAAAGGCTTAGATATGTCAGTATGTTGACACATACCCTTTCAGGAGTTAGAATATTCAACTAATATGTAAGTGGGTGCATGCACATCAAGTGCGTGTCTTGAATGTATCTCACCCCATATATCTCCATGGATTCATATGATAGCAGGGAGATCCCGGAGGTCCGGAATGGAGAAACTGTCCCATTACGGAGAATATTATTGCTCTACTCCTCCTATTTATTAAACAAACATCAAATGTTCAACAACAAAGGTTTGATCATCCGATAATGAATATTCCAATCAATCTTATCAATCCAGGTGTTAATTATCAATATTTATGAATCTCTGGTATTAACCGTGACTATACTATTAAATTTTCCTTCACATCATAAACTCAAAGTGAGCTTCAGAGAGTTAGGATTCCTTACACGTTCCCTTTCATACCCAGCGCTCACCTCCACACCCCAATCCTGTCAGCCTGGAAATTAAAACTAGAACATTAGGGTTGTGTCCGAAATGGCACCCTATTCCCTATGTAGTACACAAATTTTGACTACAGCCGATAGGATACAGCCTAGTTGTTTTCATTATTTTCAAATAGATATCTTCAGAGAAAATTTTAACTTTCATCCACCCTGTTCATCCCCCTGTTGTAGAAGAAGGAAAATGAATCAAGATGAAGGCTGATTATACAGCCTTGGCCCTTCAGAAATCAGCTTGAGTGGAAAGACATAATGTATTCACCGCTGTGAACAGAGAACGTCTTTATCTGAGAGTTAGGATAAAATAACAATTAATGAGCCAGTGGAAGTCTGTTTGGGAAGAAACACAAATATGCACACACACACACACACACACACACACACACACACACACACACACACACACACACACACACACACACACACACACACACACACACACACACACACACACCAGAGAATCTGATTAACAAGCAGTCAGAAATGAGATATTACAGAGAGAGAATATGTCACACAGCTAGTTTAGCTCAAGCTTTCCCCCCCATCTGCTAAGACAGTGAATTATTATAGTGGATTCCATATGAGAGACCCAAATTACAGACTGTTTTGCGCAATCATGTCTCGTCTTGCTTTGACTACTCATAAATCCTACATTTGACCTATGTTCCAATGTTCAGAACTTTGAGGTAAGGTAAAACAACATTCTTTTTTAAGACCAATTTGGATACAGAGCAAAAACAGCCAAACAGGCTCAGTAGAGATACAGGGAGACTGAGACTGTTTATGTTTGCTTGGTTTAATAATGAGTCTTCTTAACCTGATTCTTCTACTCTATCCACTCAATGCTACTCACACACAGGCCGCTCTTTCAGTCCTAGAGAGTGTTGAGTGTGTGTTGAGTGGGGTTAATGATGTTTATTAAGGCTGTCTCTGGATACTCTGGATACCCCACACAACCATCTGGATAGGACTGTGTGTGTGTGTCTGGAGCTGTGTGTCTCTGGAGCTGTGTGTCTGGGGCTGTGTGTGTGTGGAGCTGTGTGTCTCTGGAGCTGTGTGTCTGGAGCTGTGTATGTGTTGAGCTGTGTGTCTGGAGCTGTGTGTGCGTGTGTGTGTGGAGCTGTGTGTCTGGATCTGTGTCTAATTACTTTTCCCAGGGTGCAAAGCGGTCTACAACTGAACCATATCCAATCAGATGGCCCAGTCCTCTGGCACGCTATAGTGTCCCTTCAGACCAGGACACTCTCTTCCCTCGCCTCTCCTCAATTCATTTCCTCTCTTTTTCCTTTTATCAAAACGTTCCCTCTCTCTCCACTTCCTGACTCATTCCCTCTCCTCTCCTTGACTCCGTCCATTTTCTTCACTCCTTAATCGCTCCAAAATTCACTTGTTCTTTTCTCCTGTGCTTGATCAACTCCCTTTCCAATCTGACTCATTCCCTCCTCTCTTCTCCTGCTCCTCTCATTCCCTCTTGAGTCTCAGGGTTATGCCACCCCTTCAAACGGAATGTGTGTGTGCATGCGTGCCTGTGTGTGTGACTCTCTAGAATGTCCAACAGGCCCACAGTCTCAGGGTTATGTCGCGCGTCGTAAAGAAAAATCTCCCAACAGCCAGCAACATGACATTTAGACACGCAGGGTCCAGCCACGCACAGAGAACACAGAGAGGAAACACTGTAACACTCCAACAGCATCTAAAGAGCCCTGAAGCTTTCCCAATCTACATCCATTAAAAATGTATGGCCTCCAGCCAGAGAGTGACAGTTGTGTGTTTGGGGGAAATCAATCCTCATCGGATTTAAACTACAGCTTCAGTAGGGAGTGCAGACTGTGCACAGCTGGGTGTCTAGAGGGGTGTTGGCTGGTTTTCTAGGTTTGGGTTAGAGAATGAGTAATAGAACTAGTTCAAACAGTCTGTAGCCATAGCTTATGTGTATAAGGTCAAAGTGGTCCCCTCTTGTTGCTCAAAGAATTCTTAATTACAATGACGGCCTACGCTAGGCCAATTGTGTGCCGTCCTATGGGACTCCCAATCACAGCCGGTTGTGATACAGCCTGGAATCGAACCAGGGTGTCTGCAGTGACACCTCTAGCACTGAGATGCAGTGCCTTAGACCACTGCGCCACTTGGGAGGGTGTGTGTGTATGTATGGGTGCAGACTTGCTGCTGCCCATAATGCACTCTGTTCCTCTAAGCTCTTAAAACATTTAACACTCCACAGGATTCTGAGTGCAAATTCGTCCGGGCAAGTTCCCTGAACAGATCTAGGATCAGCTTCCTCTTTCCCCAATCCTAGTGGGGTAAACACAAAACTGACCTTGGATCAGCATCTACAGGGGCAACCTCATCATACACTGCACTCTTTGGAAACTGTGGGATGGACACAGTGGGGTGGATAACAACCGATATCTAGGTATGGATAGGTTGTATAGACCAGTCTTAGCCCCAGTTCAGTTCAGCAGTCCAGTCGAGTCCCCTGATTTCACTAGGAAAAGTACTGTAATTAAGAAATTTCCCCCTCGGGGATCAATAAAGTATCTATCTAAACAGGTCATCTGAGGAGAACAGGGTGCTACCAAGGTGAGACCTTCATACAACATTCAACAATGTTTTTTTGATACCTCTGAAGGGCTGTTTTACCTCGAGGGAGGAGAGAGGGATATACATGTATATATAGAGAGATGGAAATGAAGAGCAGAGGAGTATGGGGCAGCGGATTGAGAAAGAGGACTACAGAGTAACTGAAGTATGAGAGAGAGCGAGAAAGAGAGCGAGAAGAGTAAAAGAGAGAGTGCACTTACCAGAAACGTTCTGTGTTACAGGGGATGAGGCAGTTGTTGAGATTCAGCTTTCTTTCATACATTTTCATTGCCCTTTTCAGAAATGGAAGCTTGATCTCCAAACGAGTCAAGGAAAGAATGGATGGAGTTTCAAAGAACTCACCTAACAGAGAAAGGAAAGAGAAAGGGAAGCCATTTGAATTCTGATTGCAAAGAAAACCTCTTACCTGGACTGTACACAGACAACCCAAAATATTCACAACCTTTAATTAAAAAGCTCAAACTGATGCCTTATTTTCTTTTGGAGGATTCATTCTAGGAAAATGTATCTTTTTGAAGATACTTGATAGACACCAGGGAGGTTGGGGTAAAAGCATACAGAGGTTAAATGTGAGTCAGGAACAATGCCTATGAATTATCTAAAACCTTCAAATGAAAAAAGGCACAGAGCAGAAGTTCAGAAGCTAATCAAATTAATGTGATTGAATTATTCTGTAGGGAGAGAGGGACTGGGCTGTATTCTCATGCTAATCTGAGTAGTGCTCTGAGAGAATAGCATCAACACGTCAGTCACAGTACAGAAAACGTTGACGTCCTCACACGGATAAAAGAACGCACCAGCTTTGGTTGAGAGGAGGAGAGATGTTTTGGTGAGAAAATAATAAGATATGGATAGAAATTGTATGAAAATACTTACTTTAGAAGGACTGTTGAGGGAATTAGAATGTGAAATATGGTCACTAGAGTGGAAAATGAATTTATATGGGTAAAGTAAAGGATAACTTCTACAGCTGCAAGAGGAGAGTGAGAGATATAGGGAGAAAGAGAGAGGGAGATAAATTGTTTGATATAAAACTGTCTAGACTATGAAAGAGGCTGATCCATTGTAAGTGAGTTTGATCTGGAGGAGAAGGCAGCCATATGGTTCAATGGGCTGAGGAAGGTGTGTGACTGACTGAGACAGACACACACAAACAGATGCATGCGCTCTCTCACACGCATGTGCACACACACTTGATTTAATATGAGCTGGCAGACCACTGGAGCTTGACTAGTTGACGGCCCACAGTACACACACCTGAGCAGAGCACACACACACCAGCAAGTGCAGACCAAGCCCTTACCAAAAAAACATTACATTTCCATGTTGCCCCCAGGAGGAGGGAGGCTCATTTTGATGCGGGACGTAAATATGTTCATAACCCCCATCAGCGTGGATCCAATAAAGAGGAGCAGGAAATGTCAGGCCTAATGAGACACATTAATCCTTCAGTCAGACAGGGAGGTCAGATTTCTGACTGCTGCACATAACCCACTGGGCACAGAAGTCAATTCAACATCTATTCCATGTTGGTTCAATGTAATTTCATTGAAATTACGTGTAAACAAAAGTTGATTCAACCAGTGTGTGGCCAGTGGGAAAAGCCTATATTACAGGTCGGAAGATATAACGCATTGTTTCCGTCTGCTTCTTCATTTGTTCTAGTCACTCTGGTGGACATAGTAACATCCAAACTCCACATATTGCTGAAGGTGACTGCTGAGATAAAAACATGAAGAAACCGTTAGAAAGAGAGGCACTACAATAGGAAGTTAGTCTGAAGTGAATAGAGGACACTGAGATGGTCTCGCTCTCTCTCACAATTTCACCAGAAAAGTCAACATACATGTTTGTTGTACATGGAGAGAGGACATTGTTATTAATATTGATTAAGTTTTACACTGTTATTCTGTAACACTATATTCCGCGTAACCGCTGAAACACTCTAGAGTGCACTAAGTGCTGTAGTAAAGCCAGCAGTAAACAGAGGACCTGTCCATTACAAAACACATCCATTACCTTGCTCTCTCATTTTACGTCTCTCTATACTTATAAAGGACCAGGGAGGACCTGCACTCTCAGTCCAGCGTCCGAGCGGCTATTCCTCGCACACCTAGAACGCTTTCTAAATATATATAATTTAACTTGTAAAATGTTTTGCCTTTAATATGTGGCATGAACACAGCCAGTCCCAATATTTTAATCAGACTAGGCTACTTTAAAAGTCTCCTGTAGGCATGTGCATGGTCGTTCAAAATATAATTCCAGCATCCTGAAAATGGCTTGACATTAACCATGTTTCCATCCAACCTTTTGTGACAAAACCATCAGTAGGCATAAAGGTGAAAATGGGATGGATACGCAGTTCACAGATTTTTTTTATTCGGTACATGGGAATTTAACTGCAAAATAAATGTTTATGTGCACTACGTATTTACGTACAGACTTTTATCCATAACAAGTCAACTTGATGAAAACACAACTGGAAAGTGTGCTAGTCCATAGTCACTTTGATTATGACAGCACATCATGGTTCAACAGCAGCCCCAAACAGCTAAAGAATAAGATACAGACAAGCCAAAACAAGTTTGTAAGAATTGTACTTAAACTCCCCCTTGTGCCTTCAGAAAGTATTCGTTCCCCTTGATGTTTATACATTTTGTTGTTACAGCCTGAACTCGAAATGGATGAAATATATTTTGTTCTCACACATCTACACACAATACCCCATAATGACAAAGTGAAGACATGTTTTTAGAAATTCTTGCAAATCTATTGAAAATTTAATACAGAAATAACTAATCTACATACTGTAAGTATTCACACCCGAGTCAATACTTTGGAGAAACACCTTTGGCAGCGATTACAGAGTCTTTCTGGGTAAGTCTCTAAGAGCTTTCTACACTTGGATTTTGCAACATTTGCCCATTATTCTTTTCAAAATTCTTCAAGCTCTGTCAAATTGGTTGTTGATTATTGCTAGACAGAAGCCACTCCCTCTGCTTAGAGAGACACAGCTGCATGTGAGTTCTCACATTTTTCAACGTGTTTTTAACAAAAAGATGGTTTTGGAGTTGGAAAAACTTGGATTTTTCAGTAGGGACATATACAGGATCCTACCCTCCACAACATAACCTTCACTCCAGATCAAAACTTCAAACCTACAACCTAAATTTGGACAATATTTACCTGGAAAGAATAGTGACCCAAGTCGTTATATTTTTTTTCTTGTGCATTTCCCCCATGACTCCTGCATGCTTTGATGACTATGGACTTTCTTGTTTACCCACCAATGGGACAGACTGTTTGTTCCCAAACTCGGGACATCCTATTCTAACCACCTCCCGCCGGCGTTGTATTAATTTTACCTGATGAACTAGCTGTACAATATGATCTTGTTGCCATCTAATGCACTTTCAAATGTCATAAATCAACACTGCAGAGCTCTCCCTGTCCTCTGCCGTGCCTTGATTGTATTACTGTTGATAATATCTGGAAATGTGCATGTACACCCTGGCCCATCTACTGTTCCTAGCCCCAATTCTGACTTGTACTTTGATATCTGTTTCACTGATTTCTGCTCTCGTAAAAGCCTGGGTTTTCTGCACGTTAACACTAGACGCTTATTACCTAAAATGGATCAATTGAAAGTGTGGGTTCACAGCTACAATCCAGATGTGTTGGTCATTTCAGAGACGTGGTAAGGAAGAGTGTTTTGAATACTGATGTTAACCTTTCTGCTTAAAAACTTTTTTGGCAAGACATATCTTTCAATGGTGGGGGAGTGGCAATTTTTACCAAGGATCCCCTTCAGTGCTCAGTTGTCTCCACCAAGTCTGTCCCCAAACAATTTGATTTGCTGGTTTTAAGCATTAAACTTTCAAATAGCTCTTTGTTGACTGTTGCTATCGTCCTCCATCAGCACCGGCCTGTACCCTACCTGCCCATGATAGGTGACCTAAACTGGACATGCTTAAACCACCTGACCAAGTCCTAAAGTAATGGGACTCCCTAAATCTTTCTCAGATTATTACCAATCCCACAAGGTATGACTCCAAACACCCAGAAAAGGCTACTCTCCTCAATGTTATCCTCACAAATAATCCTGAGAGGTATCAGTCTGGTGTTTTCTGTAATTACCTTAGTGATCACTGTTTTACAGCCTGTGTTCATAATGGCTGCTCAGTGAAACAACCTGTCCTGATTTGTCATAGACGCTTGCGAAAAAACTTTAATGAGCAAGCCTTCCTTCATGACCTGGCCTCTGTAAATTGGTATAGAATCAGCTTGATCGCCACTGTCGAAGACACTTGGACCTTAATTTTTGATACTTTCAGTGGTATTGTTAAACACGCACCCATAAAGAATATGACAATTAAAAACAGGTTCAGCCCCTGGTTCGACTGTGATCTTGCAGAGTTACTCCACCTCAAGAATTGCATTTGGCGAAAGGCTCGGCCCACGCATACTCAGGCTGACTGGAAGGCCAAAGTTAGTTACTTTAAGGAGCAGTTGTCTCTCTGTGGGTCTAACCCCAAGAAGTTCTGGAAAACGGTTAAAGATCTGGAGAATAAACCCTCCTCCTCACAGCTGCCCATGTACCTTAAAGTTGATGATGTGGTTGTTACTGACAAGAAGCACATGGCTGAGCTCTAATCACCACTTCATTAAGTCAGGATTCCTATTTGACTCAGCCATGCCTCCTTGCCCGTCCAACATTTCCTCATTTCCCACCCCTTCTAATGCGACTAGTCCCGACGCTCCTCCCTCTTTTACCCCTGCCCGCTACAAAAGTTCTCCCTGCAGGCAGTCACTGAGTCAGAGGTGCTATAAGAGCTCCTTCAACTTCACTGACTGGATTTCTTGATGTCTACAGTATTCTCTCTAGTATGCAATCTGGTTTCTGCTCAGGTTATGGATGTGTCACTGCAACCTTAAAGGTCTTAAATTATGTCACCATTGCCCTTGATTCTAAGCAATGTTGTACTGATATTTTTATTGACTTGGCCAAAGCTTTTGATACGATAGATCATTCTATTCTTGTGGGCCGGCTAAGGAGTATTGGTGTCTCTGAGGGGTCTTTGGCCTGGTTTGCTAACTACCTCTCTCAAAGAGTGCATTGTATGAAGTCAGAACATCAGCTGTCTCAGCCACTGCCTGTCACCAAGGGTGTACCCCAAGGCTCGATTCTAGCCCCCATAGCTCAGGCAGTATGAAGCTCTCTTATCCATTTATATGCAGATGATAGTCATATACTCAGCTGGCCCCTACGCAGATTTTGTGTTAAACGCTCTACAACAAAGCTTTCTTAGTGTCCAAAAAGCTTTCTCTGCCCTTAACCTTGTTCTGAACACCACCAAAACAAAGGTAATGTAGTTTGGTAAGAAAAATGCACCTCTACCCACAGGTGTTATTACTACCTGATAAGATGATTTCTCTGGTATTGAAAAAGTCAGAATTCAAGAAGACAAATACACTGTTATATAGAGAGTTGATACAAAGTATTTAATTAGACGGCACCAGATTCAACATAGCAAGGAAAAGTTGTAACTTATATAGTTACCCAAGACCCATGATGTGCCCCATCCTGTATTCCTCAACAAAGGAGTCTCTTATTCAGAGTAAACCATCTGACACCATGAAGACATGATGTTGAATCACAATCTAAGACCCGTGGTACCCTCATGCTTCCTCGACCCCTCATAGTGAACTCATGATGACTTTAGAATATTCCACGATCCCCTGTGAACACATCATATGCATTAATCTCTTAATTCAAAGACTCAATCATGGGCACTCTTACTGACAGTTGTGGCTGCTTTGCGTGATGTATTGTTGTCTCTACCTTCTTACCCTTTGTGCTGTCAGTAATATTTGTACCCTGTTTTGTGCTGCTCCCATGTTGTGTTGCTGCCATGTTGTGTTGCTACCATGCTGTTTTGTCATGTGTTGCTGCCATGCTATGTTGTTGTCTTATGTCTCTCTATATGTAGTGTTGTCTCTCTTGTTGTGATATGTGTTTTGTCCTATATTAAAAGGCCATAATAAAAGGCCATTTGCCTTTTGGTAGGCTATTCTCCACGGTTTAGAAGGTCCAGAAAGGTACATTAGCCAGCCACTCATATGGTATAGGCCTATTCTGTAAGGATGTAGAGATAGGCCTGCTAAAGGAAAACAAGGGCTTCTCCTTTCCAACTCCCCGCCCGTTAATGCTGTAGCCTATTTTACATTCAGCAAGCAAGAGCAAGCGTGCATGTATGCAATATACTATTAGTAGGCTTAAGAAAATAAGTCGAAATAAGGGTGTAACAAGCTTTTGTAGTCTGGCTTTTCTGTGGACTCCACAAGATTTAAAAGGAATAGCCGTGGCAGTGGAGAGGCCAGGTGCCTATATGCGCAACAGAACAGTGAAGACAGACAGGCTCGAGATGTAGCCTATAGCCTAAATTAGAAGTGTATGCATATTAGCCCATAATTCATAAGCTCAATTTTAAGCTTAATACTGCAGTGAATATATCCAGTCAACGTTAATCAGATAACGAAATCATAATGAAATCCCAGTCCCCGGGTATGCAGCTCAAAAAGCTACCCAATTGTAATAACTGCAACTAGTCTGCCTGATTGGGTAAACATTTGGATCAGTCCAGGCACATTAGGTCCATGGTAATGCAGGGATTTCTAGTGGGGCTCATATAATGATAATATGCGAGAGCAGAGGATGTTGTATCCATAGTTTCCGTGTTTGGCTTCTGTGTTTTAAAAGCTTTTGAAAATTAGGTGGATAGCATGTTAATTTTGGCAGCTATTTCGGATTTAGTTTCCCTTAGTTTTAGTCTTAAAATACCTTTAAGTCTGTCACATTTTAGTCATATTATCCTTTGTTGGTTTTAGTTATTATCGGGTGACTAAAGCTCTGGACAATTTTAGTCTAGTTTGGGCTGCAGCCACTTGTCACATAATCGTGTGATAGAGAGACTGGCTGAGAGGGAGAGACAGATTGTTGAGTGAGAGTGAGAGATAAAAGTGAGGATACCAGAGTAGGGTTCAAACAGCCAGGGTAAATGCCATATGGCTAAGATCATAAAATCAACGCTTACTCCCTCAGTTGTGTGTGTGCGCATTAGTTCTAATATGTGTGCATTTGTGTGTGTGTGTGTGTGCGTGTGTGTGTGTGTGTGTGTCTGCCCTGGCTAAGAGCATGACAGCCTTGATTCCTTTTGCCCTGGAAAGATAAAGCTTTGTCTGCCACTAACATCTGCCCGTACTTACTGAGGGTCTCAGTCTATTTCTTTCTCTCTCTTCACCTCTCTCTCGAATACACACACACACACACGTAACATATTGGGTATGGTTTACCCCTTTACAGTGACACTGAGCTGAGGACATTTCATCACACTGCCTTATGTGTGTGTGTGTGTATGTGTGTTAGTTTAGGAACCCTCCGAACTCGGACATTTCACATTCCCATCATATGACCTCTATAACACAGTGTTAATTTCATAAATTTCATCAACTATGACTATATTGAGACGAGATGCCCTGGAAAAAAATATTACAAATTACTTTTTATTTCATGCAATCCTCTCATTGGCAGAATTTACATCTTTCAGTTGCACGGTCTGTTTGAACGGATCTGCCCAGCTCTCCCACACAGCTCACAGGCGGTCACTTCAGTCACTCGTCAATCTTTTAAACTGATGCAAAGCCAGGACACTTGACTAATGACTGCAACACTTAACAAAGAGCTGCAGTTAGTTTCAGAGTGGGTGGCAAGGAATAAGTTAGTCCTAAATATTTCAAAAACTAAAAGCATTGTATTTGGGACAAATCATTCACTAAACCCTAAACCTCAACTAAATATTTTAATAAATCATGTGGAAATTGAGCAAGTTGAGGTGACTAAACTGCTTGGAGTAACCCTGGATTGTAAACTGTCATGGTCAAAACATGTTGATACAACAGTAGCTAAAATGGGGAGAAGTCTGTCCACAATAAAGTGTGACCATAGTTTTGTCACACCTGGACTACTGTTCAGTTGTGTGGTCAGGTGCCACAAAGAGGGACTTAGGAAAATTGCAATTGGCTCAGAACAGGGCAGCACGGCTGGCCCTTGGATGTACAAAGAGAGCTAACATTAACAAATTGCATGTCAATCTCTCCTGGCTCAAAGTGGAGGAGAGATTGACTTCCTCACTACTTGTATTTATGAGAGGTATTGACATGTTGAATGCGCCAAGCTTTCTGTTTGAACTACTGGCGCACAGCTCGGACACCCATGCATACCCCACAAGATATGCCACCAGAGGTGTCTTCACAGCCCCCAAGTGCAGAACAGACTATGGGAGGTGCACAGTACTACATAGAACCATGACTACAAGGAGCTCTATTCCACATAACGTAACTCATGAAAGCAGTAAAATTAGATTAAAAAAACAGATACAAATACACCTTATGGAACAGCGGGGACTGTGAAGTAACACAAACATAGGCACAGACTCATGCACATACAAACACACGATAACATACGTACTATACACACACGTACACATGGATTTTGTATTGTAGATATGTGGTAGTGGTGGAGTAGGGGCCTGAGGGCACACAGTGTGTTGTGAAATCTGTGAATGTATTTTCATTGTTTGAAAAATTGTATAACTGCCTTAATTTGTCTGGACCCCAGGAAGAGTAGCTGCTGCCTTGGATCCATAATACATACAATTACACTAGAAACAATAATGTTTACTCTCTCTCTTACTTTCACGTGGGCTATTTATGCTTTGATAACCTTAGAAGCTCTATTTTCCCATGTGCGCTGTTATTCCTTCATCTGTGTTGCCGCTCTCCCACCGCATTTTCTATGGAAAAAACAAATGCTACAGTGGGGAGAACAAGTATTTGATACACTGCCGATTATGCAGGTTTTCTCACTTACAAAGCATGTTGAAAATCCAGAAAATCACATTGTATGATTTTTAAGTAATTAATTTGCATTTTATTGCATGACATAAGTATTTGATACATCAGAAAAGCAGAACTTAATATTTGGTACAGAAACCTGTGTTTGCAATTACAGAGATCATACATTTCCTGTAGTTCTTGACCAGGTTTGCACACACTGCAGCAGGGATTTTGGCCCACTCCTCCATACAGACCTTCTCCAGATCCTTCAGATTTCGGGGCCGTCACTGGGCAATACGGACTTTCAGCTCCCTCCAAAGATTTTCTATTGGGTTCAGGTCTGGAGACTGGCTAGGGCACTCCAGGACCTTGAGATGCTTCTTACGGAGCCACTCCTTAGTTGCCCTGGCTGTGTGTTTCGGGTCGTTGTCATGCTGGAAGACCCAGCCACGACCCATCTTCAATGCTCTTACTGAGGGAAGGAGGTTGTTGGCCAAGATCTCGCAATACATGGCCCCATCCATCCTCCCCTCAATACGGTGCAGTCATCCTGTCCCCTTTGCAGAAAAGCATCCCCAAAGAATGATGTTTCCACCTCCATGCTTCACGGTTGGGATGGTGTCCTTGGGGTTGTACTCATCCTTCTTCCTCCAAACACGGCGAGTGGAGTTCAGACCAAAAAGCTCTATTTTTGTCTCATCAGACCACATGACCTTCTCCCATTCCTCCTCTGGATCATCCGATGGTCATTGGCAAACTTCAGACCGGCCTGGACATGCGCTGGCTTGAGCAGGGGGACCTTGCGTGCGCTGCAGGATTTTAATCCATGACGGCGTAGTGTGTTACTAATGGTTTTCTTTGAGACTGTGGTCCCAGCTCTCTTCAGGTCATTGACCAGGTCCTGCCGTGTAGTTCTGGGCTGATCCCTCACCTTCCTCATGATCATTGATGCCCCACGAGGTGAGATCTTGCATGGTGCCCCAGACCGAGGGAGATTGACCGTCATCTTGAACTTCTTCCATTTTCTAATAATTGCGCCAACAGTTGTTGCCTTCTCACCAAGCTGCTTGCCTATTGTCCTGTAGCCCATCCCAGCCTTGTGCAGGTCTACAATTGTATCCCTGATGTCCTTACACAGCTCTCTGGTCTTGGCCATTGTGGAGAGGTTGGAGTCTGTTTGATTGAGTGTGTGGACAGGTGTCTTTTATACAGGTAATGAGTTCAAACAGGTGCAGTTAATACAGGTAATGAGTGGAGAACAGGAGGGCTTCTTAAAGAAAAACTAACAGGTCTGTGAGAGCGGGAATTCTTACTGGTTGTTAGGTGATCAAATACTTATGTCATGTAATAAAATGCTAATTAATTATTTAAAAATCATACAATGTGATTTTCTGGATTTGTGTTTTAGATTCCGTCTCTCACAGTTGAAGTGTACCTATGATAAAAATTACAGACTTCTACATGCTTTGTAAGTAGGAAAACCTGCAAAATCGGCAGTGTATCTTAATACTCCCCACTGTATATGTTGAGTATTAAGAGTACAGTAATACTTCTGGCATTTTTGGAAAGCTCAAATTCTCCCCTTCAAGGAGACCCATGTTATTTACCTCCCCTGACGGTTATGATGGGGAGAAAATAGTTTAACCTGTAGCCAAGGCTTTGTAGTATATGGTTAATTATGTCTAGCATTGGTTGCAATCTGCCACAATATCAATGTTGCCAGCAAAGATATACGAGGGGATAGTAGGCCTAGTTGGACAAGAATATCTGAATGTGCACATGATGGAAGTTAGAGGTAACCGAAATATTCATTATTTAATAGAAACAATTCATTGTCATGTGGTTAATCATAAAAATCTAAATTATAAAAATCTAAAACGTTAAAAGTCAACTAAGGTGAGATCACCAGCCTCTTCTATATGGACACATTGATACACCATCATCCATTGGCAGCTAAGGAAATGAAAGCATGGAACTCATAGCCAACGCAGCAGTAGGCCATTGCTCTTTCACACCGAGGATTGGTGATTATTGAGGCAGAGATTGTTGGAAAGATTATTGAAATAGCTTACCGTGAGGAACTATAATTTTAATATATTATAATTTGTAATGGATGTAAAAAAAAAACTTTCCTACATTTCCGTGCAGCAGGCCAGGTACTTTGATGTGTGCTCAAGCATGCATGCTCAAGTACACCCGCTCCCTCAACATTATCGGGACAGAGAAACCAGACATGCTCATTGCTCACATGGAGCAATCTACACAAAAGACAATGAAGACATTTACAAATCTGGTTATGAAATAAACCAAAACTTGTTTCTCATAAGTGTAGCAGGTTGTGAACTCTGCAAACAACGTTTCCACTCCGAGAATGAGAACGGTAAATGACTAATTAATACATGCATTAAAATTAATTATTGTAACCAAATGACGGGGATTACATTTACTACTGATGACATATGTAATCGGGAATGTAGCATTTAAAAAAAATAAAAGCGTAAACAATTCACACAATGAACCAATGAATGCTCATGAATTGCCTGGAGACAGCAGAGCCAGTCTGGATAGAGACTCGGCTATATTTTCACCACACACCCTTCCCCATCTTCTTGTCTCAAATGTTTTTTTATTATACTCAAGACACATTATCTTCCCACATATTTGAGATGCTTTTCACTTACTGCTGCAACTCAATCAGCTAGGCCTATTGCCACGCGAGCTGCCCAAATTGCAGGCTTCCCAAATAGGCATAGGCCTACGAGCTTGTGATTTAAAACAATCCACAGCTATGTTTTTAAAGAAGATAATGATCCTCTATTCCTCTGTGGCTGTCTTCTGGTGAAGAATTTTGAATGATTATATAAGCAGTAATTACAGTAGATAATTTTCTATTTGGCCTACTTCCCTATTGGACCCACCACTATGCCATTTCTCTTCTGTTCTTTTAGTTTTCATATCAAGTTAGTTTTTTGGGGGGGGTCCAGAAGCCAAAGGCACAATCCTAGTCACATAGCAACCCTTCCGAGTTGTTGCTTCTTTATATTCCCCCTCTCTAAGTTTCTGACAGAGATGTTAATCTCTGTCACATATGGAACCGCTAGAAGGTGTGCTGTTTAGAATGGCGCTTTCACACAAATTGCATTTTGGCAATTAGCATAATCTAAAATACAATTTCTGTCATTCTGAGCACTGTGAGTGGACGCCCTAATGGGTTATACACCCAATGCATATGGGTCCGTTAAATTTCTCAAAAGGCCTGGTAAATTAAAACCCTGGTGTGTGTGTGTGTGTGTTGGCTGGTATCAAAGTCAAAACGCCCACTGAGGACGGGGACAGACAGGGGTCCGCTCTGCACTCATCCAATTACCTTCCTCTCCTCTTTTTTATTCCCCCTTCCCATCCGGAATTATTACCATGGAGATAGGGAACATTAGAGAGACAGGGCCCTGCCAAGCCAAATGTCTTAGTCTCACACGCACACACACACAGGCTCCAAGGAGACAGTGGGTCATAAAAAGCTGAAGCTCTGAGTGACACATTCATCATGGTTGTTTGACAATCGCAGTCATAACCCTCTATGATTGGACAAGATCCAATCAGCAATCAATGGGGGGAGGGGGAAGGTCATGACCTGTGCATGACACTGTTATTCTAGGGAAGCAAAAGTTGTGACATACTAGGGATGCTAGCTAGCCAGTCTGGTGGGCAGACTTGGTACTGCTATAGCCAATTACTTTCTCTCAGTGTGCCAAAGAGTTGTTGTCTGGCATTGACAACAAAACAACTTGGCTATAGGAGAAAGAGATCTGCCAACAAAGCTAGCAACAATTAATGTAACAAAGATTATATAGAAATCCAAAGGTTATAGGTCAAACAAATAGAAAAATACATATTGTACACAGCTACACATAAACACATACCACAAAGACGCACCTACTGAATACCACAGAGCCAGGAGGCGGAGAGAGAGAATTGAGAGAAGACATAGGGAAGGAAAGAAAGAAAAGAGAGACACACACACATAATACATGTACTTACAGGAGTATTCTTCTTATATTTATGGGACTAAAGGACTACAATCCTAACACCTCAACCACCCCGACTAGTAGCAAGAGGCTAAGCTAACTTGTTAGCGATTAGTAAAAAGAGCCCAAAGACAGTAAAAGGACCCCCTGTGAGCGGCTATAAAAAGAGGGGCAGCCAACTCATTTGGGCTATTCTGAGCACTCTTCCTCAGTCATACAGTGACGTAGCATTCCTTGGGGCCCCTGACACACGCACAGACACACACACACACACACACACGCACACGCACACGCACACACACAGATATTATATCCAGGTTATGATGCAGGAGATGTGAGGCCCTAGCGCTAGCCAACACCACTGAAAATAGCCTAGCTACAATTAGATTCTAACTCGAGTATGCATGGTGGGTAGCTTTTGGGAAATCATATGCAGGAGAATGGGTCATATAAACATGGCTGGTGAATCTATAGAAGAACTGTTATACAGTAGCTCTAGCCCTCTAATTGAGCTGACCAAATGACTTATAAGCATAATGATATGGACACTGGAGACTAGACACTTCCTGATACGCCTTTGAAAGGTGAGCATTAGGCCAAAAGACTGGTTGATAGTGTTTCAATTGATAGGTGTTCTCTGTTCAGTGCTGATTTGTGGAAATGGGTTCAATCTAAAATAAGGGATGGTTGAAACAAAAACCTTAAATGTATTGAAAAGAAACATTCACTGCAAAGGCTGTTTGACCCTATATACTGTAAATAACACAGACAGAACATTCGAACATTTAACACACATGCAGGCACGCACACACACACACTCACCCACAGAGCGGGGGAACTACAGATGCAATCGGCTGCTAATGTGAAACCCAGTAAACATAGGACATATTAAGAATTGCAATTTTCCCCAAGTACCTCCTTGCCATCCTCCAAACTGACATAACCGTACTAGAAGAGGATACTCCAGGACAAATTGAAAGTTGAAAGAACATGCCATCTCTATCTGCCACTCTAAACATGTATTTATAATGTATTTCTACAGCTCCTGCCTGGTTTATCTGAAAGCTAGAGAAGATTAAATGAGGTATGACTAAGCTTATACGTAATAGGACTTGGAGATTGATTAAACTGAGTTTCCTTCAACCCTCTCTCATTCACTATTCAGGTCAGTGACATGCTAAAACTAGAGCAGAGACGGTAGGCTGTTTCCCAGAAATTATACATGAAGTAAACTCATCAATAGACACTAATGGAGACTGATAAATATTGTTATGATTATGCTTAACCATTATTGCTTATGGTTATGCTTAACTTGTACCATCAAATAGCCTATACAAAATAGCCAATACAAATTGACAAGCAAAACTATTATTCCCATTGAGGAATGAGCAATACAGCATTCACGAAAGTAGTATCTTCTAACACGATGAAAAATAAATGTATAAAACACTGGCTGATGACGTCACTGGTGCAGTTCCAGTAAGTTCTGGCAATAGCTCTGTTGCTCTTCAACACAAAATAGCTAACTGCCCTCTCACACTCCACCCCACTCTCCTCAAGTAAACCTTACTGCCTAGGGTGGGAGAAAGAGAGTGAGAGAGCGACAGAGAGAGAGGTGGAGAGACAAGAGACAGAAGGAGAGGGGAGAGTGTGGGGTGGAGAGAAGATGGAGAGAGAGACAATAGAGAGAAAGAGGGAAAGTGAGAGAAACCTCTCTCCAACATCTCTCTTTTGATAGTACTGTGTGTGTAACTCACAGACAACACTGCTGACTCTATAGCTCATCTACATAATTACATTTTATTGCCTGAGAGAGTGGTGCAATGCGTCTGTTTCGATGGTCAACAGCATTCGGATGGCGATGGCACCATCCATGTTCAAAGACATTGTTTTTCATTACCACACCACACAATATCTGCCCTCCCTCCTCAGCAGGATCGTACAGGGTCAGCACGGAACAGTAGCTGCAGCCGCACCAAATGGGATTAATTTGGACAGTTTTCTGTTAATGTATTATAAATTAGGACACATTGGGGTGTAAGTGTTCCAGCTGAGCTGGGAGAGCTGGGCGTCTAATGCAAGGTCCAGTGGGGTCACTAAAAAGTCTCAAACAATACAGGGGAATGTAATTAAGGGTAAGATTGCATAATTGTTGAATGATGACGCACACAGGAAACACACACAAATAAAGGAATTAGAATGCACACGCCTACGCACACGCACACACAGAGAGGGAGACGAGTCAATCCAAACTATTAGATAAGGGAGAAAAACTGAAACCATAACTATTATCCTAAAGCTCTGCCCACAGATCACGAGGGCCACAATGGAAATAAGCCTCCGTGCTTTTGTCCTTGATCATTTTGATGTATGTAATGTTGGAGCAGCCTACTACTTTTTATTATCCAATAAATAATACTGTGTTATAATTCCATGGCTTTCCGAAGGTATTTTGTATAGCAATTCATACTACCTTAGCAATGTATAAAATAAAGTGAATGACTGCACATGATGACCACTTCATCCATAGAGTTGAAGGTGTTTATTTGAATAAATGTTAAAGTTTTCATATAGGATGCATTTCAGGTCACTTGCATATTAACATAGTATTATGGTCAATTAAGGGGCTTTTGGAGAGCATTTAAGACAGGGCACCAAACAATAGCTATAGCTATTAAGAGCTAATTAGTCCCCAATCACTAACTAATCGGCAAATGTGGAGTGTACATGACGAATTAGCCACTAATTAGCACTGAACACGTGATCACCAATTTAGTGCAGGCTAATGGATAATTAGCTGCTACCGCTAATTACAGTGGCTTACAAAAGTATTCACCCCCCTTTGGCATTTTTCCTATTTTGTTGCCTTATAACCTGGAATTCAAATTGATTTTTGGGGGGTTTGTATCATTTGATTTACACAACATGCCTACCACTTTAAAGATGCAAAATATTTTTTGCGGTGAAATAACAGATCTTGAGCATGCATAACTATTCACCCCCCCCAAAGTCAATACTTTGTAGAGCCACCTTTTGCAGCAATTACAGCTGCAAGTCTCTTGGGGTATGTCTCTATAAGCTTGGCACATCTAGCCACTGGGATTGTTGCCCATTCTTCAAGGCAGATTCTCAATTGGATTGAGGTTTGGGCTTTGACTAGGCCATTACAATACATTTAAATGTTTCCCCTTAAACCACTCGAGTGTTGCTTTAGCAGTATGCTTAGGGCCTGCTGGAAGGTGAACCTCCGAATTAATGATGGTCCATGGGATGTTCAAAGTTTCTGATATTGTTTTATAACCCAACCACTGTACTTCTCCACAGCTTTGTCCCTGACCTGTTTGGAGCGCTCCTTGGTCTTCATGATGCTGCTTGCTTGGTGGTGCCGCTTGCTTAGTGGTTTTGCAGACTATGGGGCCTTTCAGAACAGGTGTATATATACTGAGATCATGTGACACTTAGATTACACACAGGTGGATTTTATTTAACTAATTATGTGACTTCTGAAGGTAACTGGTTACACCAGATCTTTTATAGGGGCTTCATAGCTAAGGGGGTGAAAACATACAGTATGCACGCACCACTTTTACATGTTTTATTTTTTATAATTGTATTTCACTTCACCAATTTGGACTATTTTGTGTATGTCCATTACATGAAATTCCAGTAAAAATCCATTTCAATTACAGGTTGTAATGCAACAAAATAGGAAAAATGCCAAGGGGGATGAATACTTTTGCAAGGCACTGTAGCTATGGCTAACCCTTATTTAAATTCTATGGCACATCTCTCCTATTCTAGAATGGGATAGAATTTAGAACTCCCTAGAACGCACTCAAGCTACAGTGGGGAGAACAAGTATTTGATACACTGCCGATTTTGCAGGTTTTCCCACTTACATAGCATGTAGAAGTCTCTAATTTTTATCATAGGTACTCTTCAACTGTGAGTGACGGAATCTAAAACAAAAATCCAGAAAATCACATTGTATGATTTTTAAATAATTAATTTGCATTTTATTGCATGACATAAGTATTTGATACATCAGAAAAAAATTACTTAATATTTGGTACAGAAACCTTTGTTTGCAATTACAGAGATCATACGTTTCCTGTAGTTCTTGACCAGGTTTGCACACACTGCAGCAGGGATTTTGGCACACTCCTCCATACAGATCCTTCAGGTTTCGGGGCTGTCGCTGGGCAATACGGACTTTCAGCTCCCTCCAAAGATTTTCTATTGGGTTCAGGTCTGGAGACTGGCTAGGCCACTCCAGGACCTTGAGATGCTTCTTACAGAGCCACTCCTTAGTTGCCCTGGCTGTGTGTTTCGGGTCGTTGTCATGCTGGAAGACCCAGCCACTACCCATCTTCAATGCTCTTACTGAGGGAAGGAGGTTGTTGGCCAAGATCTCGCGATACATGGCCCCATCCACCCTCCCCTCAATACGGTGCAGTCGTCCTGTCCCCTTTGCAGAAAAGCATCCCCAAAGAATGATGTTTCCACCTCCATGCTTCACGGTTGGGATGGTGATCATCCAGATGGTCATTGGCAAACTTCAGACGGGCCTGGACATGCGCTGGCTTGAGCAGGGGGACCTTGCGTGCGCTGCAGGATTTTAATCCATGACGGCGTAGTGTGTTACTAATGGTTTTCTTTGAGACTGTGGTCCCAGCTCTCTTCAGGTCATTGACCAGGTCCTGCCGTGTAGTTCTGGGCTGATCTCTCAACTTCCTCATGATCATTGATGCCCCATGAGGTGAGATCTTGCATGGTGCCCCAGACCGAGGGAGATTGACCGTCATCTTGAACTTCTTCCATTTTCTAATAATTGCGCCAACAGTTTTTGCCTTCTCACCAAGATGCTTGCCTATTGTCCTGTAGCCCATCCCAGCCTTGTGCAGGTCTACAATTTTATCCCTGATGTCCTTACACAGCTCTCTGGTCTTGGCCATTGTGGAGAGGTTGGAGTCTGTTTGATTGAGTGTGTGGACAAGTGTCTTTTATACAGGTAACGAGTTCAAACAGGTGCAGTTAATACAGGTAATGAGCGGAGAACAGGAGGGCTTCTTAAAGAAAAACTAACAGGTCTGTGAGAGCCGGAATTCTTACTGGTTGGTAGGTGATCAAATACTTATGTCATGCAATAAAATGCAAATTAATTATTTAAAAATCATACAATGTGATTTTCTGGATTTTTGTTTTAGATTCCGTCTCTCACAGTTGAAGTGTACCTATGATAAAAATTACAGACTTCTACAAGCTTTGTAAGTGGGAAAACCTGCAAAATCGGCAGTGTATCAAATACTTGTTCTCCCCACTGTATATGGCACACCGCTTAGAATACCAGCTGTTGTTTGTCCACAGAACTAAAGGCGTTCCCAAAATCATTTTCCCGAGCTGGATTATGAGCAGTAATCTGGGATTGTGTGGGAAAGACATCAGAGGTCCCTCCCAGTCTACTACAACACAACAGCTGTAACCCCCACCTAACAAGGTTTTTGGATAGTGCAGATGAAGGGGGAAAGTTACTAAAGAGGCCCACTGGAGAGAGATAAGTGATATTTCTGTGTGAGCTCACTAATTACGTTGTTATGTGGCATCAGCTAAACACAAGGAAATTAACTGGATAGAGGGAAGATGGGAGGAGAGAAGGAGGAGGAAGAAAGAGGGAGGATGGTAGGAAATACCATGAAGGTCCAGGAAGTGTATTTCCTGGTTCCTGGAATTCTAACTTTCAATCTACAGTAAAAGCTCAGGGATTTAGAAGTGTTATGGTTTTCTGTGCATAGGAGCAGCGCCTGAATACCAATAGATTTTCACTTAATTATGGCGCAAAATACATCACATGGGAACACAACACTTTATAGATTGGGTATTAGTCAACAGAGTGCTGTATGGACAGAAACAATAAAAAAACCTACTTGGTAGATCGACAGACTTGATTGATAGATCAGTTGAATGGTGTCATGAGACATCATGTCCTGTAGATGAGTGACTCAGGAAGTCCATTATTAACACTTCATAAGTCTGTTCTACAGGTGTGGACATAAGATTGGTCAGTGTGTGTGTGTGTGTGCGCCTACCTACCTGTCTGCCCACAACCTTGTGTGTGCATATGTCCGTGCGTGCATGGGTGGGTTGAGCATGTGCGTACATTTCGTTAACCCTTCTTCTATTCAAGCTCAGTCTTCAGTGTGATTGGAGCTGCCATTACAGTAAAGTGCCATGGGAGTCCATCACTCCTATGCTCATCATGCAAATATACTGTACTTTTTAAATGGTAAACACTCAGCCACTGATAACATCCATTTAACATTATGCTTGTGCTGAGTGTGTGGTAATGGCCCTTAATTTTAGTGAACGTCATCCATTAGCATCAGAGCAGACACAAACAAGAGCCTAAGAGCACAGAGTTTCTAAACCTTAAGATTCTAAATTGCGAGACATCCGGGAAAGCTTGCAAAACAGACCAAGCAGACCAGGCTGGTGTTCAGAGTTTGAGAAGTCAATGAGAGAAGTGAACAATTATTCCTTAGTTAATTCTCTTGAAATCTAAAGACGCTACCTAGATTCGAGCCAATGTCTTAAGATAGATAGATAGATAGATAGGTACTTTATTGATCCCCCGGGGGGGGGGGGGATTTCATTGTCAAGCAGCTACAACAAAACACAGGGAATACTTGCATGGTTGCACAAACTGTACAGGTAAATGACAGGAAGAGATACTTTAATAGCTAAATGTGCGTATGATATCATTTGGGGTAATAATAGTAATTCCCTTAAAATACAGTCCTTAGTGCGCAGGGTTTACTTACAGACAACTGCACGTATTGCACATTCAATATACTAAAAGCAATGACAAAAGGTGCAATTGACAGGATACTAATATGCATTCCTGAGTGAATGCCTACGTAAGTTAGGTCCAAGAATTACTAGCAATATTGCACGTGATATGATATAACAACTGTACATGAGTATGTATATACAGACCTGTATGAATAAATAGGTCCTGAGTGAATGAGTGCTGACGGACCAGAGTTACTCACAGATGGATGCATAGTTGTTAAACTAGGTCCTAGCACCCCAACAGTTCCAGATCTATGTTGCCGACGGCACGGCACCCCGGTGAGGCATTATATAGTCTAATAGCCGCCGGCAGGAAGGACCTCCTGTAGCGCTCTCTGGCACACCGTGGTGGGATCAGTCTGTGACTGAAAGTGCTCCTCTGCGTCATAACCATAGCGTGCAGAGGGTGGGTGACGTTGTCCATCATGGCCAGCAGTTTGGCCAGGATCCGTCTCTCCGCTACCTCCTCTAGAGTGTCAAGGCTCATCCCCAGGACAGAGCTAGCCTTCCTGATCAGCTTATTTACCCGAGAAGCATCACCGGCTTTGATGTTTGCTCCCCAGCACACCACTGCAAAAAATGCATACCTTCTACCACCACAGACTGGTAGAAGGTATGCAGTAGTTTACTGCAGACGTTGAAGGACCTGAGCCTCCTCAGAAAGTAGAGTCGGCTCTGGCCCTTTTTGTACAGGGCCCCGGTGTTACCAGCCCATTCCAGCCTGTTGTCCATATGGACTCCCAGGAACTTGTATGACCCAACCATTTCCACATCCATCCCCTGTATAGGGACTGCAGTCAGTTGTGCCTTGGTTCTCCTGAAGTCCACCACCATCTCCTTTGTTTTGCTGATGTTGAGCTGAAGGTGGTTCTGCTCACACCACAACACAAAGTCACTGATTGTGCTCCTGTACTCCTCCTCCTGCCCACCCCTGATGCACCCTACAATAGCAGAGTCATCTGAGAACTTCTGTAGGTGGCATGTTTCAGAGTTATATCTGAAGTCTGAGGTGTAGAGGGTGAACAGGAAGGGGGACAGGACCGTTCCCTGGGGGGCCCCTGTGTTGCTAACTGCCCGTTCTGACACACAGCTCTGTAGTCGCACAAATTGTGGCCTACCGGTCAGGTAGTCCGTGACCCAGGAGACTAAGGGTGCTTCCACTTTCATCCTCCTCATCTTCTCACCCAGTAGCAGGGGCTGAATGGTATTGAAGGCACTGGAGAAGTCAAAAAACATAACCCTCACAGTGCAACCTGCGTTGTCCAGGTGAGAGTAGGCCCTCTGCAGAAGGTAGATGATTGCATCATCCACCCCGATGTTGCGCTGGTATGCAAACTGCAGGGGGTCCATTGATGAACACACCAGGGGTCTGAGGTGAGCGAGGACTAACATTTCCAGGGTCTTCATGATGTGGGATGTTAGCGCTACGGGTCTGAAGTCATTCAGTACAGTGGGGTGTGCCTTCTTGGGCACTGGGACGAGGCAGGATGTTTTCCACAGCACAGGGACCCTTTCTAGGCTCAGGCTAAGGTTGAAAAGACGCTGGAGTATTCCACACAGTTGGTCAGCACAGACCCTAAGCACCCTTGGGCTGATGCCATCAGGGCCCGCCGCTTTCCACTGATGTAGTCTCTCCAGCTCTCTCTTCACTTGGTTGGTGGTGAAAGCCAGCCCAGGTGGGGAGGTGGGGGGAAGGGGGGTGTTGAGGATCAGTCCAGGGGGAGCAGGGGCGGAGGTGGGGTCACTGATTGTCTCAGCAGAGGTGTTGTGAGCAAAGTGGGGGTGGGACAGCCGTGAGGGTGTGTGGTCTGGGGAGCTGGAGGGTAGGTGGACAGGGCCAGTATCAAACCTGTTAAAAAATTGGTTCAGCTCATTGGCTCTGTCCTGGGTCCCCTCCGTCTGCCCACTGTTTGACTTTTTGAAGCCAGTGATATTTCTCATACCCTTCCACACCTCTCTCACCTGGCTCTGCCTCAGCTTGTCCTCCATCTTCTCCTTATACACTCTCTTCCCCTCAGCAATCCGCAACGTCAGCTCCCTCTGGACGCATTAAGTAGTTGAACAAGTTATTACTTCAACCTTGTGAAAGTGGCAAACTGATCTTTTCATTTTTCGCCATCTTCCTATTGTCTTTGCTAAGAGCATACAATAACACACGCACACAGTCAGCGCAGCAGGAGAAGGAGCCTTAGGAGGAACACAAAGAGGGTAGTGGCGCCGCCCACAGTGTCTGGCATAAGGTGCAGACAAAGAGAAACCCAGATAGGTCATAAACATCAAGATGGTTCAGGAAGAGAGAAGACAACAACAAGGCTTTAATCAGTAAGCTCTGAACACAGATGAAGGCAAGAATACATCTGGTCCCGTATTCGTAAAGTCTACGTCTGAGTAGGGGTGCCAATCCAGGATTAGTTTCCTGTCCATATAATCATATTCATTATAATCTAAAAGGCTAAACTAATCTGAGATCAACACTAAGACGCTTTGCATGCCCAGCGGTTGCTGAAGGAGAACGTACAGTGTTACGAACCCTTTATTCATAACGAGTCTCAAAGTAGGAGTGCTGATCTAGAATCAGGTCCCCCCAGTTAATGTAATCTTATTTGTTATGATCAAAAAGGCAAACTGATCCTAGATCAGCACTCCCTGGAACACTTTATGAATACGAGGTCAGGTATTTGAGTCTGTACGTAGTGTCATGCCCTGATCTGTTTCACCTGTCCTTGTTCTTGTCTCCACCCCCTCCAGGTGTCGCTCATCACCTCCTGTGTGTTTATACCTGCGTTTTCTGTCTCTCTGTGCCAGTTCTTCTTGTTAGCCAAGTCAACCAGCGTTTTGTCTCTCAGCTCCTTAGTCCTCCTGGTTCTGACCCTTGCCTGTCCTGAAACTGAGCCCGCCTGCCCGACCATTCTTCCTGCCCTGACCTTGAGCCTGCCTCCCTGTACCATTTGGACTCAGCCCTGGTGATTGAACCCTTGCCTGCCCTGACCACGAGACTGCCTGCCCTCCTGTACTGTTCGGACTCCGATTCTGGTTGATGAACTATTGCCTGACCCTGACCTGCCCTTTGCCTATTCCCTTCTTTATAATAAATATCGCTCTAAACATCTGCCTCATGTGTCTGCATCTGGGTCTCGCCTTGTATCGTTATATGTAGAGAACACAAATGATCATGTGATAAAGGCCATGCTTGTTGGTCACTATAATCTTTATTGTTGCCTAAAACAAATATTCATGAAAACACACAGTAGATATAAGCTACTTAGAAGATTATTCATTACAACATACTAGCAATACTGTTCCTTTCAGTTAAATAGAAGGTATGATATCCATGGCAGCACAATGTCCATATACTGTAGATACATTAAAAAAAAGCTATATTCATGAAAACACTGCACTGTTAAGGGGTTGCCATGAATTTGACAGTGACTTACACGCATCATTGGCAAGTACGTTACTGTATTTCATAGAATACACCTAATATAATTAAAATACAGTATCAAAGCAAGTACTGTGTAATGACACAGTACAATACTGTGGAATTGATTGTATTATACTGCAAAAAAGTAAATACTACTGTAATCATAATGAATGAATGAATGAATGAATGAATGAATAAATAAATGGATGAACTAATTAAATTCATTCAGAGGAGATGGGAATTGTATTTCACAGTATTTTATAGTAATTACATGAGTGTGGTGCGAGTAGGTTGGTTTACACATTACAGCATATCAATTAATATTTGGTGTTTTATATCACTTGGCTTTAACAAAGGCTTCCAAACTGGCAGTGACTACAATACATACTCTTATAATTTACCATAGAATATGTTGATACTAAAATGCCAACACTGTGATGTGTGATGGGTCTACAACAGAAATAACACCTAATCAACCACACTGGAGGATTGTACGATTTACACTCAATACATGAGGATTATAGACTGATAAAGAAGAGATGAACACGGTAAGCTAAAGATGGGCAGAGTGAGACACTTAATCAATCTAGTCTTCATCACTTGACCCGTCTAACCCATGTGAGAGAGAGGCGGGGAGAGAGAGAGAGAGAGAGAGAGAGAGAGAGAGAGAGAGAGAGAGGATGGAGAGAGAAGAGCCAGAGAGAGAAAGATGGAGAGAGGAAAAAAAAGAGAGAAAGAGGGGAGTTAATTATTGTTCCCCCTCTTGTCTTCCCTGGTTCTGCACTGCCACCCCAGAGAACAAGTGAGTATAAAGAACAGATTTTTTCAATTATCATGATTGAGGCTGGAGATTAGATGCAGATTGATTTCTGAAGTGTTGTCATAACATGAATCAGGGGAAAAATCCATACTGTTATTGTTACCAAGTGGAATTGGCCTTTCAATAAAACATGAATGAGTTTTTAAAAAGGTGATTCTCTCTTAATCTCCTCACACACACACATGCACACACACATAATTGAATTGGTCCTCTTCAATTGGAACCCAGTGTAGCTGTTCAAAGCCAGTGCTTCCCTAACAAAAGACGACCCACAGGACCTGGTCTTTCTATTTACCATCTCTCTCACCGACAGTGTGTTTATTCCAGCATGTCAGCTGGCCAGTGAACCACTCAACCACCACAGGGCTTTTTCCTCTTAACTCTGATTATTACTACTGTCGGTGAGAGGGGGCTAGTGTGTGCTGGAACCTCTATTTTCTCTTAGTAAATTGACTAGATAGTGTCAATTGCAACAACAAAAAAGTCTAGAAAGTCTGCTTTCATTCTATGGGCAATTTTCTGTCTGCAAAACTGCATTCAACACTGCAAAAACAACTTACTCTTGTTGTGGAACTCTTTCTTTACAATGTCAAAAAGAACATTGGCAATTGTTTTACGCAGGAAAATGCCTTTCACACTATGCAATCCCTAGCTGAAGGATTTCAGTGAGCTGCATTCTCTATTCTGTGGAGGTTTTGACAGAACACCAGTGGTAGAAAAAGTAGCCAATTGTCATACTTGAGTAAAAGTAAAGATACCTTAATAGACAATGACTCAAGTAAAAGTGAAAGTCACCCAGTAAAAAACCTACTTCAGTAAAAGTCAAAGTATTTGGTTTCAAATATACTTAAGTATCAAAAGTAAAAGTATAAATCATTTGTAAATTCCTTATATTAATCAAACCAGACGGCACCATTTTCTTGTTTTTTTAATTTATGGATAGCCAGGTGTACACTCACACTGACATCTTTTACAAACGAAGCATGTGTTTAGTGTGTCTGCCAGATCAGAGGCAGTAGATGACCAGCGATGTTCTCTTGATACATGTGTGAATTGGACCATTTTCTTCTCCTGCTAAGCATTCTAAATGTAATGAGTACTTTTGGGTGTCAGGGAAAATGTATGGAGTAAAAAGTACATTATGTTCTCTTGGATTGTAGTGATTTTAGTTCTCAAAAAATATAAATAGTATAGTAAAGTAAAGTACAGAACTTAAGTACTTTACACCACTGCAGAAACCCTGTGTTTCTAATGCTCCCATGATGCTATCACAAACTTGCCATAACTCCTATCCTGAGCCCTGTCACTTGGTATAACACATACAGCAATCTAGATAACATTAGGTGGAAACAGTAAAGAACTTGCATTGATGCTGATAGAATTGTGATAGCTGTCTCTCACAAGACATACTTCTCTATTTTCTCTCACATCACTCCGCCTTGGACATTGCTATATCCTCTAATTTGGTACCTAATTGCTAATGTTGAATTATGTTACTATCGTTTTCAACTCTATCAGTAAACATAACCACATTTATAATAGAAAATATCACAACATCTATCATAGAAATTATAACATTGTTTAGAGTTTACAGTTACATTGTATTACCAACCTGTAGGCCTAGTCTATTCACCACTGCGGATTGTTTGAGGACTGATTACGAGAGCGTGTGCTGGTCAAGTCCACATAGTTACAGTATCTAGCAGGTGCACATGCTCAATAGGAATTGGAATGTTCTAAGTTGATGGGGGTTTTCCTAATATCTTTATTTGTTAAATATTCTGTCCCTGAGAAATCATTGACGCTTCGTTCAAGTTATAGGCACTCTGCCTAGTTTGAAGCCAGTTGTAGCTTCGGTCATTTAAATTATTGTTTGTTATATTTGTTAAGTCTATGTCAGTGTTATATTTTGGATCCAACTTTATTCACCTTCTGCACCGGTAAATAAACAACCATTTAGTACATGATTCCTGCCCGACTCCTGATGCTCCGTAACCCCCTGACAAGACCGTGGAGTCCATTATTTTACAGAGAGACAGGCAGGAAGGCAGACAGACATCTGAGACAGTAAAAGAAGAGAGTGAAATTCCGGCATAGTCAAACAAAGAAAGTTCTGAAGTTGGGTTGTCAGAAGAGTACAGCAGGACAGAACGGCCGTCTAAAACTTATCTTCTCAGTTCTTTCTCTTTCTCCTCTGGTGAGCAGCTCCACACTGAAGGGTTTGTGATGGATGTGCTTGTTGCCTTTAAGCCACTACAACCCAGCTCTCTCCTCAGCATACACACATTATGAACAGTTTATTTGGCTCCTAAGCAGTGCCAGTCTTACAGTTGCAAAGTCCGGGCTTGGGCTTACACGTTTTAAAAGTATCTAAAATAACTATGGACTCACAACTGCATTAATGATGGTAATTAACATGTGTGTTTTCAGTTGTGTTATTGGAAAAGCTTTTTGTTAGTTTCAGTTCTAGAGCACTTTCATCACAGAAGCAAATACACACACACACACACACACACACACACAATCACTAAACCCCCAAAGCTTGTGTCATTGGTGAAGTGATTACATTGTGTTATCCCTCCCTTACACTACGCTTGCGGTGTTTGATTGGGGTGGATAGAGAGTAAGAGGGGTGTGATGTCGAAGAAGAGACGTGCAAGTCTCCAAGGAACTTTAGGAGACAGCAATGGGTGTGTGGGTGTAGAGGAGAGGGTGGTTGAGGAACGAAAGAGCGGGGTAAATTAAGCATGCTAATGTGTTCTTTCATCTATCCCACATCCTTCTCTCGCTCCATCTCGCCATCTCTCCCTCAGGCTCTCATGCTCCTCCTCTGGCTATTCTGCTCTCACATTAAGTCTCATAATTCACTTTGGAGATCTTAGAATAACATGCCACACACACACACACGCACACACACACACACACACACACACACACACAGACACAGACACAGACACAGACACAGACACAGACACAGACACAGACACAGACACAGACACACAGACAGTGAGACAGTGAGACAGTGAGAGAGTGAGAGAGACAGAGAGAGACACACTCAAAATGTCAACACATATCAGGTCATACACACACTTAAAATGTCTGGCAGATAGAGAAGGGCACATTGTGCAATCATTAGATTGAATTAGCTCAGTGCTTGGTCAGAGTTCAAATGTCAGAGGATAGGGATCAGGGCAATTGCACTGAACTCCAACTTCGCTCCAACTAATCTTCTAAAATCTGTAACTAAGCTGATAACATCTACGGCGAAAGAAAAGGTGGTAACTAACGAGTTGTCGACGCCTTCTAACCATGTAAATAATTTATATTGTGAACATAGAAAAGAGAGCACGAGAGAGGGACATCGACAGACAGAGTGACTGAAATGAGGGTGTGAAACAACTCTTCATTCTGGAGCCAGCCTGTTGGCAATTCCCCAGATCCTACTTTTGGCTCTACTGTATTCTCATCTAGGGCTAGTTCAACAGGAAGCTTAGAAATCTAACCCACAGAACTCACCCTAGTGTCCATTCCCTTCTCACAAAGCACTAACACCCGTTAGAGAATGACTCCACAGTTACAAGAGTTAGGTCCTGACTGTGTGGAAGGATACGTGTGCTAGGGCCTGACCGCTGCTCAACTCCTCCGCCCTACTTTACAATCCCATGTGGACCCTGTGAAAAGAGCCAGTGGACAGGAAAAGCAAGAGGCCAATAGTGAAGGGAGGGACTGAAGGGCTGATATGAATGAACACTAATTAGGAGGCGATTAAGGCAGTGTCTCACTACGGTAAAATCCATTAACCTCTAATCTCAGAGTTCATCATATGCCATGGTGGGAAGTAAGAGGGAGTGGTGGGATGTGTGTGTGTGTGTGTGTGTGTGTGTGTGTGTGTGTGTGTGTGTGTGTGTGTGTGTGTGTGTGTGTTCAGGGGTGCTCGGACATAGCATGTGTAGTGTACTCGCCTATGTGATAGGGGGTACAATAAGGACACAGAAAATGCCGGTGTGATAAAAGCTAAGGGAGTAATGCCACTGAAATGAAGGGAACTCAAAGACAGTAACAGCTACATACAGAACCCCTTGTGACTCTCCATGAGCCTGGGTTTATGCCTGTGGCACAGTGGCAATATCTGGCATCTAGCATGGTCTCCAGATTGGAGTATAGGAATTCTGCAGATGGAAGCTATTCTCAAGTAGGGATCTGAACTGGGGGGCTGCTTTAGTTATGTTTTTTTATTACATTCTCATAACTCTGACAAGAGCATTCCTCCTTACCCTGAATGTCAATCTGCTTCTGCCAACGTTGTTGTTGTTGCTGTTGTTGTTGTCTTGCCAAACAAGATGTAACGCTGTTGAATGCAGGAGATGTCTGGTTATTCTGAAGCACACGGACACACAGACACACGCGCAAACATGCATGGATGCACACACACAAAATAAAACACACAGACACACACAACTATGTAACACAATAGCTGGAAGCAGTCATGCCGGGGTTGAAGTTTTGGCCCCATAGCGCCACCATCAGTACAAATCGGACACATTGCCATAAGATGAGCTACTTCTGTACTCCTTACCAGACTTGCCAAATATGAGCCAATGAGCCTGCATGAATGTTTTTTCCTGCTCAACATTGCCAACATGTGGCCAAAGAGAACCATACTCTACAGGTTAGCTATACTCACACCCCTGAGCATATGTGCCAAATGTAAGAAAAACAGGAGACAAAGGGCTGTGAGACAGAGGTTAAATCCTAGACACATGAAGGGCTGTGAGACAGAGGTTTAATCCTAGACACATGAAGTGGGATGTATACAGAGGGTGCGGGGCAACAGAAGACGAACAGCAGTGGGGCTAAGGATTTTAGAGATGGGAAAAGGGCTGATAAAGCGGGAGAAAAGTTTGCGGGACTCCACCCGGAGGGGCAGATCCCGAGTGGAAAGCCATACCCTCTGCCCGAGACGATAGTGGGGAGCAGGGGTCCGGGCTCTTTTCCAGGTATGGCAACGGACAAACATCTTGGTAGAGGGTATGCTGACTTCTTCCTCTTGCTCGGGCAAGAGTGGGGGCTGATATCCCAAGGAACACTCGAAGGGTGAGAGACCGAGCAGGGAAGAGTGTTGCGGGCGTATTCCACCCACACAAGTTGCTGGCTCCAGGTGGTGGGGTTGGCAGAGACGAGGCAACGAAGAGCCGTCTCCATCTAATGTGAAGACGACTGGAACCGGTTAGCCAGGTTCTCTATACCCCAGATGACTGCAGCCACTAGACAGGAGGTTGGGTGGATGGTCTTGGGGTCTGTCAGTGTAGCAAAGGAGCTATACAGGCGTGACAGCGCGTCAGGCTTCACATTCTTGGACCCAGGGCAGTAGGAGGTAGTGAATATCAGGGCCTATCGAGCCTGCCTTGAGTTCAGGCGCTTAGCGGTGCGGAGATATTCCAGGTTCTTATAGTCAGTCCACACTAAGAATGGATGTTCCAACCCCTCTAACCAGTGCCTCCACTCCTCCAACGCCATCTTGACCGTGAGTATTTTTCGATTTCCCACGTCATAGTTCTTCTCAGTGGGGTTAAGACAATGGGAAAGGAAAGCACAGGGATGCAGCTTATGGTCCTGGGCAGAACACTGGGACAGGATGGCCCCCACTCTAACGTCCGAGTCGACCTCCACCACGAACTGATGGGACGGGTCCGGATGGATTAAGATGGGAGCTGTAGTGAATCAATGCTTGAGATCCGAGAACGCCTGGTCAGCTGCTGTAGACCACGTGAACGCAACCTTGGTAGAGGTGAGTGCTGAGAGGGGGAAGCCAGGGTGCTGTAACCCCGGATGAAATGGCGGTAGAAATGAGCAAACCCCAGGAAATGTTGCAGCTGCACTCTGGATGTGGGTTGAGGCCAATCCAACACCACTCTCACCTTGTCAGAATCCATCTGAATATTTCCTGCAGCGATGACGTATCCTAGGAAGGAGATGGTGGAGTGATGGAACTCACATTTCTCTGCTTTAACAAAAAGCTGGTTCTCCAGGAGACGCTGAAGGATCTGTCGGATGTGGAGGACGTGTGTTTTTTAACCGTGATGTCATTAAGGCCCCAATAGTCGATACACGGGTGCAGGGTTTTGTCCTTCTCCTCCACAAATAAGAACCTTGCACCGGTGGGGGAGGCAGATGGTCAAATACTCCCTGCAGCAAGAGAGTCCTCAATGGACCTTACAGTGAATAAAGCTGCCTGGGAAAAGGTTAATAGTGCAGTCGTAGGGTTGATGCGGAGGGAGAGCTGTAGCGCAGGCCTTTTTGAAAAACCTCCCGGAGGTCCTGGTATGCCGCGGGAATGGCGGAGTGATCCGGGGCTTCTCCCATGCCCACAGAACGACGTCCCGGGGCAGGTTACGCCGACTTCAGACAATGCGCGTGGCAGAACAGGCTCCAACCCAGGATAGAACCAGTAGCCCAGTCGATCAGGGGATTGTGCCTCTGGAGCCATGAAAACAAATCAAATCAAACCAGATGTATTGGTCACATACACGTGATTAGCAGATGTTATTGCGGGTGTAGTGAAATGCTTATGCTTCTAGCTCCGACAATGCAGTAATATATAACATATACCCAATAAACACAAATCTAAGTAGGAATGAATTAAGACTATAAACATACAGTATATGGACAAAGCGAACAGAACAAGATACAGTAGAATATTATAGAATACAGTATATACATATGAGATGAGTAATGCAAGATATGTAAACATTATTAAGTGACTATGATACCGTATAATAGGAAAGAATACAGTATATACATACTGTATGAGATGAGTAATGCCAGATATGTAAACATTATTAAAGTGACTAGTGTGACTATGTGAGGAAATTTAATGAGCAGGAACTGCATACTTACTGTGATTACCTGACACTGGCAGGTTAATAGGAACAATATTGTGGGTGACTCTGCCAATAGAGCGCCCGTCCAGCACTTTGACGTCCATGGGAATGGAGAGGGGTTGTGTGGAGATTCCAAGCTCCGACACCAGGGTATCGCCATAAAGCTCACGTCAAAATTTGGACTGGTCACCCCACAACAGGATGGCATGGAGAGGAGCCTGGTCTTTTAATGGACAGGTAGATATGTAATGTCCTGTTGTTCCACAATACAGATCTGTGTAAACCTTCAGCAGGAGACAATCTATCCCTGGCCCATTGCATGGGCTCCGGAAGAGGCGAGTCGACAGCTCTTAGTGATTTGCGAGTGAACTCGGGTGACATCGGATTCTCCCATTGTTGTAGACACCGGGGAACTCCGGGATTCCTCAGAGGCGAGGTGGGAGCCGTAGACGAGCGTGTGTGACCGGGAACATATCTCCTCTCCCTCCTACGTTCCCGCAGCCGCCCATCGATCCGTATGGTCAAGGCTATGAGAGAGTCGAGGTCCATGGGAATCCCCCGGGCTAAGAGCTCGTCTTTAAACACCTCCAATAATCCATGAAGGAATGTGTCGAACACGGACTCTAGATTCCAGGCACTCTCGGTGGACAAAGTGCACTACGGGAGTCGTGACACAGTTGAAGTACCTTCAGAGCAGCCTCTCTCTTGGACAAAACGGAGAATTGAACACCTTTCTAAACTCCGCCACAAACTCCTCCAGACAGAGGCAAACAGTGGATTGTTGCTCCCACACCGCCATAGCCCAGGCGAGTGCCCTCCCGGACATCAGCATTATCAGGTACGCTATCTTCAAACAATCCGAGGGAAACAAAGAGGGATGCAGCTTGAAGATGAGGGAGCCCTGGGAAAGAAATGCCAGGGAGGTTCCTGGATCTCCAGGGTAGCGCTCCGGAGGAGGTAAGCAGGGTTCTCGGGAAGCCAGGGTAGGCTGTGGAGAAGCGCCGCTGTTAGCGGGGTTACTGAGAGTCTGGGGGGTTACTGTTGTGGCTTGCTGCCTAGTAGATAATCCACGGAATTGCTCCAGCAATGCAGTGAAAGCGTAGACATGGCGTCCCGCCAAGGTCTGTAATTTTTCCATAAGGGTTTGAAGTAACTCCTTGTGTTTTCCAATGGCGGCTCTGCGTTGCGGCGCTGGTCTGAGTCTGCTGGGTCAGTCATGGCCAGTTCGTACTATCATGGCTCAGGATAAGACCCAATAGGCGGATAGTACGATTCTCCAAATATTTAGTATAACAAAGGGGGCAGGCAAAAGGCAGGTCGAGGGCAGGCAGTGGTTCGTAAACAAGGTCAGAGTCAGGCAGGTACAGGGTGCAGGCAGAAAAGGTCAGAACCGGGAAGACTAGAAAAACAAAAACTTGAGAACAGGAACACCGGTGAACACACTGGTACGACCTGACAAGACAAGACGAACTGGCAACAAACAGAAAATGCATGTATGAATACACAGGGGATATGGGGAAAATGGGAGACACATGGAGGGGAGTGGAGACAAGCACAAGACATGTGAAACAGATCAGGGTGTGACTAGAAAGTTCATAATGGCAGACCATATGAGTCCTTGAGGCAGATTTGTTCCTTGTGAGAAGAGGGACCTATGTACCAAATTTCAGGACTAGGTCTGCCACGGTGAGAGGCGAGACTTTTCAAAATGTTAATCTTCAATTGCTTGTTACAGTGCCAACATGTGGCCAATTGACATGGCATTGCAGGAGAGGTTGTGGCCCTTGGCTCTTTACCTTTTAGCAAAGTCTCAACCTTGTAACTTTTACCATCTGAATTTCCACTTGAAGAAGAAGAAGAGCGGCAACAAATACAATAGGGTTTCACCCAGCTTCACTGCTTGAACCCTTAATAAAAGGTTTGCCTTGATGCAAGAAGTCTGTTCTTTGAACCACAAAAAACTAAGATCAGTGAAAAGTTAAGTACATCTCCCATTTCCCATTCAAGCTTCACTTTTCCTGACTCCCATCGAAACACTCCCCCTCTATAGAAATGATTTTCTATCTATTTCTGTGTTATACCTGTTATTACCTGAGTCACTGATATAGCACTCCCCTTTCTAGACAGTCTATGGAAAGGAACCGGTCAGGATACCATCCTCTAGTAAATGACAGGGTGCATCCCTGCACACTACATTTAGCTACCCCACAGAGACGAGGTGTGATGCAGTTGTGAGATGGAAATTATAGCTTTATAGAGAGAGAAAGGAAGAAAGAGAGATTTATGAAGATAAAGTTTGTGGGAAGGTTTAGCTTTATTTTTAGCTTTATTTAAGTACACTCAAAAAAATAAATCATTGGATGAACGTAAGTTTATCATGCCACCTATATCCGATCTAAACAAATCAAGTAAAATCTGTCTATCTTCATTGTGTTATTTGAACACCAACATGAAATGTCATGTTAATATTTACATTCAATTAATTTGCCTTTTATGAATTAAAATGCTTTTACTTACTTAGTCTAGTAAAATTAATGTAAGTTTAGTTTACATTGGTCAAACACTTTAGTACAACTAAATTCAGCCTTGTTGTATGAACTAATATAGGTTGTCTGTTATACTAATGTCAATCTTGTTGTTTCAATTAGTGTTGTTTTCAGTAAGTACTAGTAAGCATTCATTTAATTAAATTACTAAAGGACCACTAACATACATAAAAAAGGACAACATGCAAAACCATTTTATATTTTATTTAATATTTGGCTTTAATATACAGCTGCCAAAATCCCTGTTCTTCTCAGCTTTCTCCCCTTTAACCATCTCATGCTATACTTCTCTTTAGTTATCATATTAGCACCAACCCACAGGCCTCAATTTACCTTCATGCCACACTGTTCTGAAGGATGGTTGATGTAAACTTCAAAGCTAAGAGACCAAGAGGATTAAATTAGTTGAGTAAATAACAGGTACATTTTGAACCGTTCCACCCACAGCAATGCATGTAAGAGACTATAGAACTTTCAAAACAATGTTCACTCAGTCGAGAAGGATTACGCAAATGGAGACACTGACCTCCTGTGGACCTAACATTACACCAGATCTTAGGGATCCTTAGGGCTCCCAAGTGGTACAGTGATCTAAGACACTGCATCTCAGTGCTAGAGGCGTCACTACAGACAACCTGTTTCGAATCCAGACTGTATCACAAATGGTTGTGATTGGGAGTTCCATAGGGCGGCGCACAATTGGCCCAGCGTCGTACGAGTTTGGCCGGTGTAAGATGTTATTGTAAATAAGAATTTGTTCTTAACTGACTTGCCTAGTTAAAAAGAATTTAAAAAATACATATATATCTTTAACATAATTATCTTTACATTGTCTTTTTCACGCATCTCCACAATCCAGTTATTACTGGAATATTGTCATTTTTAACTTAATTACTGACTAAAACAGTAATTGACTTAATTCCTTCCAGCACTCAATGAAACGCACCAATTAAACCAATTTTCACCAACACTCATTATGTTTGACAAATATTAACCATATCATTATGCATTTTGGAAAGCTGTATTCACTTCCAAATCCTAAGCGTAGTGGCTTCAAGAAAACCGAGTTTACAAATACTCTTGCAAAATGTGTTAAATGTGCCATTTAAGGTTAACATTCAACATCCAACATCCAACATCCAAAATGCAATAAAATAGACATTGGAACCTACAAAATATTCTTGGCCCATAATACATTTTACAAATAATCCTGCAAGATGTTCGCATGACTGCAACAATATGCATTTTAACACCGTTTTAAACACTGAATTATTAAAATCTACACATGTGCATTGCAAAAAAAAAAACTGTAATGTCAAATCTTTGTAAATACAAATAATAGAATATAACCATTAATGGTGTATTTCTTCTATTTAACATGTGTTCAAAAGCACTGCTCTGTGTCTGCTCCACACACACAAATGTAGGAGACTTTTCAACCTATGAGACAACAATATTAGTCTCAGTCCACTGAGCAAACTAAACTAAACAGTCCTTTAGAAAATGTTTATGACTTCTAATTTTGAACTTTCAAAGTTAAACACAAATAAAATCTGCATTGCGAAGATATGGACAAATACCAGGCTTCTATCAGTATTTTTCAAGCTTAGTCACTCCAGAAGCTTGTTTTTAAGGAATTGTGCCTTGGACGACAACCTCTGCCCATCTAGAATTAGAAGAATCTTCTGCAGGACTTCAAAAGCGAATTTGAGCTCTGGTGGGTAGCTTAGGTTCAAACAGTATATCAGTCCAAATAACATAGCACAAGCCATCGCAATGTTCCCCAAACCACTGAGGACCTCCACACCTTCAATCAGGACACTCCTCTGGGTCATCTCCAGGCTCCTCATCCTCCTTCTGTATGACATACACTCCCATCAAAGTTTGCTCCATGGAGGTGTTGGACTCGAGGTCTGTGTTCTGTGGAGTAAAATATGACAATAAATACATTTTCTAGTCTAGACAAATGGTGTGGCAAGAGACTGGAGGCAAGACAAAGTTAAATATGCTGATTGCTGATCATTTGTAAAACAAACATCTACAATTTTATGAAGAAAAGTACAAATTAAGTCGTACAGTTGGAGATGTACAGAAGCAATACAGATGCATACATTACAAAAATAGTAGAAAGTGAAATTTAAGGTTGGACATCCCAGTGAGCACTGAAAGCATTCATTAGAGAACTAGGGAAGGAAGTAATACGTAGTGCATGTAACTCACCTTATATTCCTTCACAAGTTTCTCATGGTCTTTGTTCAGGTAGGTGCAGAAGGACTTGAGGACGCATGCTCGTCTTGTATGTATTGTGTCATCCTGAGGAAAAAAGGGAACCCATTCTGACAATATTCAGCATTTTAGGCAGCAGTTTGAAAAAAGAAAAAAGCAGTTTGGTTATTGTGTGGTAGACAATACTTAGGTCTCAACATCTATACAAGATCTCAACCAAATCAGACATGAAATGAGGCAACCACACACACACAGGGTGGTTTATCATTCAGACCAAAAAGTTCATGTGATTTTACCAATTACTTCCTCATCTCTGGCTGAAGCGGATGTAATCAGTATAATCACATGATTTAGTGTTTTGATTAAGTGAAAACCTGCATACTCCTGGCACTTTTGCCTACCATATGTATAGAGAATTATGCTCATGCAATTGTCATGACAGGGTAATAAAAAGTATTTTATAAGCATAGGTCTACCCATTTTAATACAAACCTTGGAGATGGCCACCTTGAGATGTCTAATTTTTCTTCCAGCCGACCCACCTTTGCATCGTAAGATCTCCATCATGCGTGGAGAGTACAGGTCAAGCTCAGCAAAGAATGTAGATAGCAGAGGTACAGTTGATATGAGCGTGAACTCCTTATCGATCTGAAAAACATAAACAATGCACTTGTCACTCACCCTATCAGAACATCACAACAATATACAACACAGGAAGGATGAACAATGAATTACTAGCTGTTTGATCACTATATTATATCAATATCAGTGAGGAGAGAAACAACTGGTCAACACTATTTGATTTGTTGTTGTCTTCCTGTTCTTGTGCGTGTGCACACTCTAGGGGGCATACATAAAACCTGAACACATATAGGACATGCACCTCTTTCTCAGTGAACAGAGCTGGCCATCTGGTTTTGAAGTCTGCAACCAAGGGCTGTCCTTGAAGATCTTCTTGCCTTCTCTATGAGAAAGTATTCTCCATTTTCACTGTCACTATATGGTCATTGTTTCTCTTCTTAATCTCTGAAAGCAATTCTCCTTTTCCAGACTCTCAGTGGCTTTTGGATGCTGTGGACAGTAATTGACTTCTGCCCTTCTGGGCTTTTTCACATTCAAACCTGGCAGACATTTGTCTTGGGCCTTGTTCTTTAGTGAATTTACCATCACCTCAGTACATCCCAGGCCTCTTAGTTTGGTCCGGAAGTTGGCCATTTTATACTTATCTTCCACCCGTAACAGCCATTGAAGGATCCCTGCTACCTCAGACAAGAATTATTTTTCACAAGGGCTTCTGCAACATCATCCAGATCATTGTTAGTTGGGTAGGCTTTGAATTTAATGATTTCTTCTGCCAGTCGTTCCAAAATGTCAGATTTCAGTTTCGGTGAGGGGCTGAAATGAGTTCCACTAGCACTGCACTCAGCATTGGCCTTTTCAAGTGGCAGTTCACCCTCATAGCTGAAACGAGGGACTGTGAAGACACTTGGCCAAACCCAGTGCCTTGTAGATGGCGATGAACCTGAAGATGAAGCAGGCTCTGTATTATCAGTGTCAACCAAGGAGATTGATATGGAATCTGTTGGGTCTTGGATTGTTGACGTGTCATTGTATCATCTTCTGTATAATTTTGCAAGTAGACCACCTTTATAGTTGATTGGTCATGTATTTCGGAGATCACCAACAGGTTTATGCACTCATTTCCAAAATCAGCATCTTGATACTGAAGTCGAAAATCTTGTTGCAACCCAAAATTCATCTTTATTGTCTGGCACAATTCCTCTATGGAGTCCAGTATCCCTCCTGGCATCATATGGGCTGGGTCATTGTGTAGACCTAAACAATAAAATAAAAAAACACTGATTGAATATTTCACCAATAATTTACAATTAGACAAGTATATACTGTATGTGTGGGTGTTTGTGTATACATAGTCTAATGTACATCTGTTTGATTTAGTGCTGATATATATCTTATGTGATGTGTACTACTCCGCTTTACAGGTATTCTGATTTAACCATTATTATGTTTCCTGCCACTAACAAGTGAAACGTGAACACGTCACCTTGGGCTCTAGGAAATTGGGACAAGGACAAATGGAATAGTGCATTTTTCACTATTGTATTTTTTAAGTCAATGACTGATTAGTTAAATAATCAATACATTAATAGATCATTAAAATAATAAGTTGCAGCACGACTGCAAAGCATGATTTTCCTGTGCCATGTGATGTGGGGGAAAAAATACTTACAAACATTACTCCCGTTTTCCCTGTAAGTTAGTGTGTCTCTTCAGAGTAACCAGACGCAGGCCTCCCACTAATAGGCAGCTAATGGGTAGTCATAAAGTAGTTGTCCTATGGTCAGAAGAGTGTAAGTCAGAGGCAATCATGAGCTGAAGTTTTCTGGCAAGTGTGAGAGGTATGTTTTTAAGCAATCTGTTTAAAGAAACTGCTTCACCTCAAATCTCATTGTCCATTTATGGACAAGAGGCCCAAAGAGGAAAAACATAAAAGGGTAGTGCTCCAAATAGATGTTTAGGGAGAAGACGGTTGTTTGGAAAAAGCTCTTGGTATCTCTGGCGATGTTCACTGATTATGCACTCAAGATAGGAAAGACTCAGAGTGGACAGCGGCTACGACAAGCGCTACTATGTCCTTGAGATCCAAAACAACATCCTTTGGAACAAGTGGACCAATAATCAGAGGCAACAATCGAAGCAGAGACCAATTTTCATGTGCATTTCCACCATTCCCATTTGTACTCAAACTTTTGGATCAAATTGTTAAGTTTTTCTAAGGTGAAATACTTTTAAGAGATCAAAAGAGAACATAAGGAGCAAGCTCCACAGGTATTATGCCCTCAAATAGATAATGTGCTACATCTGGAGGGTAGCCTGCAGTGACATGGAAATGGGTGAGATTCTTACTCAAAATCCAATCCCGTTTAACTCCACAGCACGCACTTGCTGTTTCCAGATTCAAAATGGGCTTCATGAAGTTCCCACGTTCTACCCTCAAAAACACCAGCAGTCAATGACTGAATTTCTGATTTCTTAGCTGTGCAGAATCTACAGATGTATACACCAGAAAAACTTTTTACAAAACCTGCCATGGGCTCTTAGGTTGTCAGCTATTACGCGATTCACAGTGCCTTTGATACACTCGTTCAACTGACTGATGAACACACCATGTTGCTCCAAGAATACCAGATCTTTCACAAGTGGATCCAACACTTTTTAAAACCCAAATGTCCTCAAATATTTTACAAAGAACAGCCAAATAAATGGATGAGCGAGCAGAATGAGAGCCAGGAGGCAAATTGTCCAAGACCCAATATACACCACAAAGCATGCTTTTTGCGTGAGGTCCCAAGAGGATTACAAAACTCAAAATCGTCAATATTAAATTCTCAACTCCTCAACAGCTAGAAAGCTATTTGTTTTATAATGCTCACCATCTCGAAAATACCTGTAAACCCACTGATCACCATGCAAATCTTCTATTTTCTTGAGCTATTTGTTCTTCAATCACTTTATCCAGCAATTTATTGTGACTCAGTATTTCCTGCAATAACTGTAATAAAGGGATGTACTGAAATGACCTCCTTGGACTACAGATAAAGAAAATACTCAATAGGCTCTACAACCCTAAACTGTAGCTTGTAGTATTATTTTCTTTTATAAGAAGTGGCAAGAGGGCCACCTTCCCAAAATTTCAGCCAAACGGTTAGAAACACACAGAATTGGAAAGTTCTTAAATAACAGCCTGACCAATATGGAGCTTATGGCTTTTGAACATTTTTGTAACTGTACACTTTGTGACAGGTGCACAAGCTGAACTTATCACAAAATGCAACTCTTCCAATAACGAATCTACTCATTTTGCTGGAATATATATGTTAAAATTTCAACAATATTAGTGATGTTTTTCACTCAATTAGTTCTGGCAGATTTTCAACAGCACCGTCATCCATTTCTGTCACTGACTCAGTTTCAACTTCACCATATGATAACATCAGCAGAACAGCCAGCCCTCACATTATCAGAGGTATCTGACACTTGCACCGGGTCCACAAATGCAACTACATTGGCTTTTAAATCTTTCAGTGCGTGTCGATGATGCTTCCTCTTTTTGTGTGTATAAAATATACTGTAAATATTTGTCTTGAAAGGGCAACCAAGAAACACACAACTAACTGTCTCGTTACTTCACAGATGTGTTCCAATATGAACAAAAAATATATGGTCACTGCATTCACATAACTTGCATTTAAAAGTTACTGAACCTGAAGCTGTCTGTGTAAACTGAGATGAATGAGCTTCATAGACATGGGTGTTGAGTCCACTCCACGTCTTGAATGTGCATGGACAATTTAGATATTTGCACAGATAATGTTGGCCTCTTCCATAATGATGATGCTGTTTATACTGTTTAAGTAATTTGTACCTACTACCCTCTCTGGCGACAATGTTTGCACTGCCACATACATCACTGAAAGAAAAATGCATTAGCAAATGCTAAAAATAATTATACCGTATTTCCTCAAATACAAAATACTGTAGTTAACACACAATATTTAACACTGCATTTCAGCTAAATCATTAAACCTCAAAAGTGTAAATATGTGTACATATGATAACAGATAAACAATAATATGTAAACAATATTAACTTACCATGTATTGTTGAGGAGGTGTATACAAATCTCAGAGCACGGGGACACTGCTTTATTTTGTGTTGTATTTCTGGTAAAAATAGAAATTGTTTTAAAAAGTTAATACAACAGAAGTAATATTTCTATTGTGAATAAGTATTACAATATCTATAATTACATACACTAAAATGTGAAGACTGTTACTCAACCTTAATGTACAGGACCAGAGAGCAGAATAACAATATGCAATATTCCACCTAATTAAATTGATTCTGAATTTAAGAATTGTAAAAGGGCCAAATATGACTTCCATGACTGACCAATGAAGACCAAATACCAAGGAAAATATCCTACTGATGGGCAAATGTGATGTTACAGAGGCAGAAAAAGCACACACAATTACTTTAGACACTTTGATTTTATGTTGCCTCTTGTTATTATTTCCCTTAAAAATACAGTGCACATTAGCCTACAATGAATTAGTAAAGCAATTTCAGTTTGCTTGGCAAGGGCATATGTCTTCATCAAGATAAGATATACTGCACCACAGCTTTCATAGAATCATAGTTTCCTATAATATTGTGTATATTAGTTTATGGTGTTTTGTTATCTGTGGATAGAGTTGAGTCTGTGTGGCAGAAAGATTTAGAAAGAACTGCAGCTCCAAACCATGGTCCTCTGGTTAAGATATTTAGCCTGGCTCCTAGCTGAAAAACTTGATGAGCCATCACAAACGCCGGTAGAAAAGACGGCGTCATACATTAACATGTATTTCTTAGGCAGGAAACTCAACATATGGGTCCGCCCACAAGTGTTGCGCTATAACTTCAGCTTCTCTGTACATTGAAGAATGACTAAACAGTAACTTAACCACTCTAAACAATGATTTACCGTGGCTACGACTACATCCTGGCAATCCCCCCCCCCACACACACACACAGTGTCTCTCTCATGGCAGAGCCGCTAGCCTGGCTACAATAGGTACACGTTCCACACCAAGTGAATATCTTAAAGGGCTATTACCTTCACTGAAATTAGTGTTATATTAATTTAGTTACACTGCGGTTCAGTGGCAGGAGTTTTTACATGGAGCACAAAAAACTAATTTTGAGAAATAATGTACCCGGGGTGTAAATAAATAAAACCTAGCCATAGCAAAGTTGAGCTAGCGTTAACTGTGAGAAACATGAGTGACAAAATTCATGTTTTAAAGAAAACTATACAACTGAGAAATGTCTCACAAATGTCTTATAACCATTTATCACTCACCCTATTGAACTAAATAAATTAATGTAGATACATCTGAATTACTTACCCTTAATATCAAGGATGCCAAACGATTAGGTGAGCGTACTCTTGCACGTACTGGTTAGTTGTCCATGAAACGTCCCACTCCCGCTTCTACTCATTTTTTCTGCATCCGGTGGGCTTGGAGCATGCGCAATAGCTAACCATATCAGTCATTGTTTTGAGGGACCTCATTCTCATTGTATTGACATTAATTAATTTAATTCATCAGAATTTTCTTTGAGTTCTAGTTTGCTAATCAAACACATGCCCTAGTAGATTTTTTGGAGTGTAGGCAAGTCAGTTAAGAACAAATTCTTATTGACAATGACAGCCTACACCGGCCAAACTCGGATGACGCTGGGCCAATTGTACGTGCCCTATGGGACGCCCAAACACGGCCGGTTGTGATACAGTCTAGGTTGTCAATAGTGAAGCCTCTAGCACTGAGATGCAGTGTCTTAGACCACTGCACCACTTGGAAGGTAAGGTAAGGTTAGTGTGTGTTAGTTAGTGTGTGTGTGTGTGTGTTTGTTTGTTTGTTTGTTTGTTTATCTTGCGTGGTCAACTGAAGGCCTGCTTGGGAGGCAGATATTTTAGCGCCATCTGTTGGTGAGAGTGCAGTGGTTAAACTACTACTAAATTCACTTTGACAAATGTATGCACATACACCTGTTAAACAGTCAAACAGAGCTCTCTAATCTGAATTGAGTTATCAGGCGAGAGAAAACAAATACATCGTTCTACAGCTCGTCTCTTTTAGGAGTGAATTATAATATGCAAGAAGGCTGTTCCACCACCCAAAGGACATCCAGCCTGGCTTTTTCATTTGTTGTCATGCCAAACAACACATTTCTATGATTCCAACAGTTCAACCAAGTGTTTTGATCTAGAATTAGTGTACAACACATTAAGGACACCTTCTTAATATTGAGTTACACCCAATGTTCCCTCGAAGGTGCCCCGCAGAAATATTAGCCCACACAACATTGAATTTCGCTCAACTTTCTAGAGCAGTGGTCACGAACCGGTCGTTCGCGATCGCCAAAAATTTATGTAAAAATAAAAAACAGTTATGAGGCCTTATGTTTATAATATTTTGTTGTATTATGCCCCGTGTACACTATCACGCAGTGCCGCGCGGTGAGACACCACTTCCCATTTATTTTCAATGGAAGAAACACGGTCAGAGGTCGGGGGATCGGTGGGCGGTGCGAACGTGGCGTGGGAGGCCGTGAAAAATATGAACTTTTCCGAACTTTATGCAAATCATCAGCAGCAACTGCTGGGCAATGACCAATCATATCTAGTGGTATCCATAACGAATTTGATGCTATGAGACCCAAGGCTGGAGACTTTCTTCAGCAAAGGTGGCTGACAAAAATATTAGGATGGAAGAAAATGTAAGTGATTATGTCATAACACATCGTGCTAAAAATGTACAGTTATGTTAGTTAATGTAGAGACAAACGATTATGCATATTATTTGGTAATTAAGTTAATTTTGCGATTTAGCAAGCTAGCTGACTAGCTAACATTAGCCAGCGAGCTTTATGGGTGTTGTGACATGAGTATGAAATTGTAATTCTGGTCTTTTAATGTTTTAGGGACTCCTGAAACAACCCGCAAACCAGGCTGTCGTCTAGTGAAACAGTGGATGTAAAGAATCTAGCAAGCTAAAGCATTTACTGCAATGAAATGCAACGTAGCTAGCTAACTATTTTCTTGCTTATTGTGTGGTGGAGGATAAAAAATACCTGAATGCCTATGGATGTGTAGCTAGCTATGTAGCCAATCTGTGTATGGACCCTAAAACTTTTGGTAAACATATTCGTTCGGAACCTAGCTATGAACCTCAGCTAGCATAGCCAGTTGTATCAACTGTCTGAATGACATGAATGAAGCCAATGGATTAAGTAGAATATAATATTACTTTGTGCCAAGGATGCTAGTTGTATATACACATGTAGTTTATACATGAGATCCCCACATTGTAGCCTGTACATGTAATATATTCACTGATCATGTATTCTACCTTGGTAAATAAAGATGCAGTTCAGGTATGATCGTCTTTGAGATTATTTTTCAGTTATATCCAGTCTTTGAATGATGCTGTGTCTGCATGTATGTATTACAATTATACACTTCAACAGTGTTTACCAATCTTGGTCCTGGGACATCAGTGGTTACATATCTAATAAACACAGGATAGGTGTAGTATTTCATCAAATGAGAGACTTCATTTCAACCAGTAGAGAATGTGAAATGCTTTATTGAAAGAAGTTCATTTTCCAAGTGTTGTAAATACATGCATTATAAATATTATAATTGTAATTATAATATATGTGCATTATAAAAACAGAGGAAGAAAGAGGAGGTGTGAGAGAGTGTAGAAGACAGAAATGGAAAGCGGCAAGAACAGAGGAGCAGGGAAGACAGCATATCATTAATGAATTACACTGCTATCCTAATATTCTCTCAGTTCATCACAATTACATAAAAGTGTCTCTAGTGGTGTCTCCTAACCAGCCTTGGGCCCCCAGTTGGCCCGAAGGTTATATTAAGAGCGGGTGAGGTGGCGATGATAGGACTGGCTTCCTCTCTCATATCAAAACATACCTGCAGACGAGAGACAGATGGATAGAGAGAGCATGATTAAGCCTTGTTGTTTTTTATTCTAATTGAACTTTAATTAAATGAGTTGACTCTTCACATGGGATGATTTCACTGACCAACAAAATAAAGGGAATATTGAATGATCCCCAACGAGCCATCGCATCTCCCAAAAACGTTTTTAACATACATCTGTAAAATGATAGTCTAGAAACTTAACCTTTATTTGTCTTCCACTCAGGCTTCCATGTCTTCTCCCTGGACCTCCTCAATGTCCATCTCTTGAACATCAGACTCTGAGGCCTCATCATCACTGTCACTTTCCAACCTAGTTGAGGATGGCTCATTGTCAGGCTCAAAAAGCCTCAAATTTGCCTGGATGGCCACCAATTTTTCAACCCTTGTATTGGTCAGCCTGTTGCGTGATTTGATGTGTGTGTTCGAAAAACAAGGATCAGTTGCGCTCTGAGGTGGCTGATGTTGGTGGGATTAGGAGGATGATGGAGGCAAAAGGGGAAAGAGCCTCAGATCCACAAAGTCCCTTCCACCAGGTGGCTGACGAGATATGTTGGCACGACTGCCATATTGCATCTCCATCCCAAAGCCCTTGCTTGGGAGTGTACTTCACTAGACTGCCAAGAACCTTTCCCTCATCCAGGCCAAGGTGGCGAGACACGGTAGTGATGACACCATAGGTCTTGTTGATCTCTGCACCAGACAGGATGCTCTTGCCAGCATACTTGGGGTCCAACATGTACGCTGTGGCATGTATGGGCTTCAGGCAGAAGGCTTTTTGATGTACAGTATTTCAGAACTGCAGTTTCATCTGCTTGGAGCAACAGTGAATTGGGCAGGGCAGTACGGATTTCTTCTCTCAAATACATCATCCAGGAAGATCCTCTTGATGGGGCTGTCTATATCGGCAGAATGTGATATGGCCATTTCTTGGAGAGACTCCTTCCCCTCCAGGAGACTGTCAAACATGATGACAACACCACCCCAACGAGTGTTGCTGGGCAGCTTCAATGTGGTGCTCTTATTCTTCTCACTTTGCTTGGTGAGGTAGATAGCTGCTATAACTTGATGACCCTTCACCTAACCATTTCATTGGCTCTCTTGTAGAGTGTATCCATTGTTTTCAGTGCCATGATGTCCTTGAGGAGCAGATTCAATGGGTGTGATGTGAGGGTAGGACTCCTCCACTTTAGACCAAGCAGCCTTCATGTTCGCAGCATTGTCTGTCACAAGTGCAAATACCTCCTGTGGTCCAAGGTCATTGATGACTGCCTCATCTGCAATGTAGAGACCAGTGTGTCTGCCATCCCTTGTGTCTGTGCTCTTGTAGAATACTGGTTGAGGGGTGGAGATGATATAGTTAATTATTCCTTGCCCACAAATATTCGACCACCCATCAGAGATGACTGCAATACAAATATGATTTGCTTGATCTTCACTTGAACTCTGCATCCAGCAAATGAGTAGAGGGGTGTATGCTGGGCGAAGAACATTCAGAAATCTCTTCCAATACACATTGCCTGTGAGCATCAGAGGTGAATCAGCTGTATACACAGCTCGAGCAAGACATTCATCAGCATTTCTCTGACTATATTCCTCCATTGAGTCAAAAAACCTTCTGATTCCAGGAGGACCATGAGCTGTTGCTATTGATAAGGTGTCTGATTCATCATTTTCACCTCGAAAAGAAGTAGAGGGACTTTTGTCAGAGGTTTCTTGTTGTGAGTGCTGAGGGAACTTTATGCACTTGGCCAGATGCTTCTGCATCTTTGTTGCATTCTTTACATATGATTTGGCACAGTATTTGCAAATGTACACAGCTTTTCCTTCTATATTAGCTGCAGTGAAATGTCTCCACGCATCAGATAGTGCCCGTGGCATTTTCCTGTAAAGACTTGATAAATAGTTAAGCAGTTAAGATTAAACAACTCCTTTGTAAGATAAATGTTTTAAAATGAAACATGTATGGAAACGGGTGAATTAACACTCCTCAGTTAGCAGTCTCAAGCAAGCTAAAACCCACATGGTAGCAAAAACTAACTGGCAGAAATTGTTAGCAAGTTAGAAATGATTTAAACACACTGAGGTAGGCTACTATTTACTAGTTAACAAAAATTCATGTATGTCATATAAAAAAATATTCACCCCACCCAGTATTGTAATAAAAACTTACCCGAAAGCATGTAGTCCTTGGTTCAGACAGTGTAGTAGTGTGGGCTCAATAGCATCTCATTAGTGTGCAAGATCTTGAGAATCAGCTGTACATGTGATGGAAGAATGCACTGTGCATGCAGAGGGTTGCAATTCCATTGAATTGGGGACAGTTCCCCAAATTCCAGGGCTTAAATTCCCATGGAAAATATCTGGAAAAATTCTGGAAATTTACTGGAAAGTTTCCAACCCTTTGCAACCCTAGTCCGAAGGTACAAAAACTCTGCCTTCCCGGCGGGCCCAGAGAGCAAATCAAGTGCACAGCCTACCGCTGGCCAATCGGATGGCTCAGATGACCACGTCTGCAGTAACATAGCAGGCATAAAAGCTACAGCAAAGTTGATACTGTGAGATTTCAAAACTGTTAAAACCAGGACTAAAGAGACTAATGAATACAGCAAAGTTATGCTGTTTTTATGAGTGAGTTCATGTTTATGTTCTTACTCAGCACTGTCAACACTTTTATAAGCATAAAATGCACGTTCTTCCTATTTCCATTCAGCGCTGCAACAGAGTATCTACAGGCTTGCGTTGTTGTTATTATTAACGGCTTAGGTCTTTTTTTAATATTGAGGAATATTCAACTTTCTCTGTTCATAGGAATAACAATTTGTGCATGAGGCAGAAATAATGAAAGACGTAGTCCCTTTTTGGTAAGGGAGAGCGGTGGGATGTTGAGAGGCAGACAAATTATTGAAATGTATGCTCACTCAGCTGTGCTTCACAAGTAATACAACAACTATTACCGGTGTGATTATAGCCTACTTCAAATTTGTTTTGAAAAGGATGGCCTATACAACAATGCATTGGTAGGGCAATTCAAGCAAAGCCAATATGTGGTGATAATGTATTGGGCCTATAACTTACTGCACAAACCTCATTGCTACAGTAATTGGTTTTAATTGGTTAATGTTGCATAGGCTTATGTTTTTTTTGTGATGTTACAAAAAAATCTGACTGGTAGATCTCGGCTTCCATTTTGACTCAAAGTAATCTTGGTTGGTGACCACTGTTATAGAGTTTTCCCTGTTAACACTATCAACGTTTCCCTTTACTGTGGCAATTCTGATCGAATCAACGCAATATTAGCCACATTTAATGCAACATACCGAAACAAAACAAACTATGCGAGAGATTTTGTTGTAGGCAGAACGCATCGAAGTAGCATTATGTTGCATTGACATGCACTTCTCAGCCGCTACTCTACACAGACAGGTGTGGCATAAACAATCAAAGCTGCAGTAGGCCTATATGCAAATAGACCTTTGCCATATATGGATATGTGCCATTTACTTTAAACTGGACTGTGTTTACAACTTGCGGTTGTGAGTAGAGGCACTTGTGCACATTTTGTTCATATCCTTTGCTAGTTAGTGAGTTAATACCCCAGATATAGATAATTTGTAGTCAGTAGTAGGGGACTGATTGTTTCCTACAAGAGCACAAAACATACACATTTCTGTACATCTTTGAAAAGCGAGTCAGGTGAACAGCTTTTTTTTTTGTCTTCAAGGGGCAGTGTGTTATTTTGAGAGGCTTGAATATGCTAATTAGCCAATAGGCAGAGGATAGTATAATTTGTAATAATGGTATGGGAATAATAATGCATTTTATTTTGTAAAGTGTCAAACACAACATGTTCAGTCACCTCCTTGATAAACAGGTTAATGTCAAGCCCTGCATGTTTTTTTTTTTTTTTCAAAAGTCTACATTGAACACCACACATTAGCTGCTACTGTAGGCTGGATGATGGAAAAAGCTTTTCTATGTTAAAATGTTATGGGATGCATTTTCTCCGTTGTTTTTTGACGGTAGGCCTACATTATGATGAAATAGCCACAGTAGCCTACATGGCCACTGTTAAAACTAACTTAAAGCGGGGACAGCCTCAGTGTTCACAGTAAACGCAGATCAGCCTCAATAGTTGGGTCATGGACTCTACAAGGTGTCGAAAGCATTCCACAGGGATGCTGGCCCATGTTGACTCCAATACTTCCAACAGTTGTGTCAAGTTGGCTGGATGTTCTTTAGGTGGTGGACCTTTCTTGATACACCAGGAAAACTGTTGAGCGTGAAAAACCCAGCAGCGTTGCAGTTCTTGACACAAACCAGTGCGCCTGGCACCTTATACCATACCCCGTTTAAAGGCACTTACATATTTTGTCTTGCCCATTCACCCTCTGAATAGCGCACACACACACACACACAATCCATGTCTCAATTGTCTCAAGGCTGAAAAATCATTCTTTAACCTGTCTCCTCCCTTTCATCTACACTGATTGAAGTGGATTTAACAAGTTACATCAATAAGGGATCATAGCTTTTACCTGGTCAGTCTATGTCATGGAAAGAGCAGGTGTTCATTCGTTACATCAAACAGAGAAGGTTGTAGCCTTCACATATATTTTTGGAACGTTCAGAAAATATGGGGCAGAGACTTTGGCTACATCATCATATAGATCAAATTGGTTGAGGGTTCAAAAGAGCTTGAGTAAAGAGAAAAACGTGAATGTGTGTGTAAAATAACACAGCAGAACGTGAATTGGATCCTGAGATTTGAGAAAGAAGATTCGAGAGGGGCGGCGGCAAAAACTCTGTCTTCATAGCCTCGGCTAAATGGCAGCCACCGGAACCACTGTCTTGTTTGAGCAGTGTAGAGAAGAGTGTTGTGGCGAAAATAAAACTTGAGGTAGTACTGAAACATATTTTGTTGCAATATGCCACCAAATGCACTTTAGACCCCAGCATGCAGACACACAGACACACAGAGCGATCCTCCCCCAGATGTTTCCAAATAAGAATTATCAGAATATAATTACACATCTTAAAAACAAAACACACAACGTTTGTTAAATGGACAAGAGATACGGAAATGTTAGCAGATATTGCAGCTTATTAAACATGATATTGTGCATTGTGTGTGTGTGTGTGTGTGTGTGTCTGTCTGCATGCCTGCATGCGCGAGTGCGTGTGCGTACAGCTGTGTTTCTAAGGGAATACATGGCACACATACGTGTCATGTCACTCCCCATAATTATAGTACATCTGCTCAGCACATACTGTACAGTGGGATAGATAAAAAGCAGAGAGGGGAGACAAAAGCAGAGGAAGAGAGGAGAGAGGGAGAGATGGAGGCATTTCAGAGAGTGAAAGGGAAAGACTAAATTAAAGAGCAGTGGGGAGGGAGAAACAGAGGAGGAAAGAATGAGAAAAAAAAAGGAACAGGGAAGGAATGAAAGTGGGAGAGAAATAGACGGATGGAACCAGATGGAAGATAGACGTGAACTGTACTGTATGTAGGCCTGTGATATTCATTATGGGCCAACACCCACACAACTCATCAGGAACACCTACCATATCAACCCATCAACTCCTATTAGCTCTCATGACAACATGTTATCAACACACACACACAGGGGCGTGGTTTCCCAACACGCAAACCACGCAATTGTGTGAGGCCCCGCGGGGCTAGGGCGCCCCCTGCTGCCTAGTAGCAGTGTTACATTACTGCCTGAATTGCAACAAAATCCTTATTTTCTCAGATGAAGTAAAATAATATACATATTTGATTTAATAGACCCCCCACACACACACACCCTGTCTGCACTTCTATATATTTACAAAAGGTAATTTCATTCAGTGCACATCATGACACATTTGAGCTACCATAACTAGGCCAGCTTCAGTCAGTGAAATCAAGCTCACGTATCCTAGCAGAGCTCAGAAAACAAAAAAAGATTAAAGGTAAAAAAACTCAACAGGAAAGTTTGCAGAAGCTCACTAGTTTCTTTAAGAGTAACACTGCAAAGGAATTATCCGACGAGGAGGAGGTGGGAAACGTTAGCCCTCCTCGTGATGCCACCACCTCAGCTTGTTTGCAGCAGCACCATTAGCACAGACCTACTGGATAACGTTACAGCGACTAGCTCAGAGGAAGCAGCGCCATCTGCTGCAGAACTTGCCGGGGCCTCGCCCGAATCCTCGCAACAACATGACCCGATAGTGAGTGAAACTGTCATTCTCTAGGAAGACCCAGGGCTTTGGCCAGACAAGCTTACCGACCAAAATAAATGTCATCTTGATCATAAGGAGGCCAGTTCAAATGAAGGATTTTGACTTCCCACAAAATGATGACAACATCCCACGTCGTTTTACTGAAGAGAATTACCAAAAGAAAATGAAAAACGGAGAGAAAATCCATGGTAAGTGGTTAGTTTACTCAGTGAGCAGTGATTCTGTGTTTTGTTTCTGCTGTTTGAAAGAGGGATCAGATATGCTCTTAGCAGTGGTGGATTTCGATTGTGGATAAATCTTCATAGCCACTTGAAAGAGCATGAAATGGGCAAATCGCACCGTGCCAATATGAAGAGCTGGCGGGAATTAGATGAACGGCTGAAATCTGGCAAAACCCTTGATAGTGCCAGTCAGGAATTACAGGCCCTAGAAGTACAGCACTGGAGGGCTGTGTTAAGCAGAATAATTGCCATTATTTGCCATTTAGCAGAACGCAACCAGGCATTAAGAGGACACTCAGAGAAACATTTCTGAGCCTCATAATGTCAACGTCCTTGGACAGATAGAGCTGATGGCACAGTTTGATCCCATAATGAGCGAACATCTTAGAAGGATTGACAAAAAGGAAATCAAGGATCATTACTTGAGTAACACCATCCACAATGAGTTAATTGCATTAGTTGGACAGAAAACACACGATGCAATTGTGCAGGAAGTGAGAGGCCAAATTCTTTTCAGTCATAATGGACTGCACCCCAGACATCAGCCACACAGAACAGTTGTCCCTGGTGGTACGCATTGTGAACTGTGAGTCAGCTGTGGGGGCCTTCATCTCAGAGCACTTTGTTGGGTTTATCAGTGTTGATGACACCACAGGAAAAGGCTTGTGCAATACCCTCCTTGAGCAGCTGAACCACTTGAAATAGAACATTGCAGATTGTCGTGGGCAATCCTATGATAATGGAAGTAATATGATGGGACACAAGCAGGGGGTCCAGAAAAGAGTGCTGGAACTGAACAATAAGGCAATGTGTGTTACCTGCAGTAGTCACACACTAAACCTTGTTGTGGCTGATGCAGCTAAGTAATCTGTACTCTGAGTTTTTTTGGCAATCTTCAGTGCCTTTACAACCTCTTCAGCTCCTCAGTACAACGCTGGTCAATACTACAAAATCATGTGAAGCTCACAGTGAAAAGTCTGTCAACAACAAGATGGGAATGCAACATTGACAGTGTGAAAGCACTTTGCTGCCAAATGCCTGGAGTGGTGGAGGCTTTAACTGCACTCAGTGAACAAGCAACAGAGAAGAAGGATGGGGAGACATTGTCTTCATCACAGAGCCTGTGTAAGGAGCTGACAACATGGCGCTTCATTCTCTGTGTTGTAATCTGGTACAATGTGTTGTATCAGATAAACCGTGTCAGCAAACTCCTGCAAAGCCCCAGCGTGTCAATTGAGACAGTGAAGAGGGAGACTGATGGTGTTCAACAGTTTCTCCAGGAATACAGGGATGGTGGACTTGCCTCAACCCAGATAGATGCAAGAGAAATACCTGAGAAAATGTAGACAGACATGACATTCCCAGTGGAGAGACAGAAAAGAACAACTCACCAATTCCTCTATGAGGGCACAGAGGAAACTCAATTCACACCAGAACAGCGCTTTAAGAAAGATTTGTTTCCTTCCCCTAGTTGATATGGCACTCAATAGTGTCAGTGAGAGGTTCACACAGGTGGGCCAATATTTTTTCTTTGTTTGGATTTTTATATTCAGCAGATAACATGAAGAAAGCCGTTCAAGACACGCTGGAGGAGTCATGCAGGAACCTGGAGCAGACACTAGGGGATTTTGACAGCCAGGGCGGTCATTGCTTTTCCAGGTCACATTTCTTCTCCAGCAGAAATGCTGGATTAAATCTACAAGGAGAATCTGTTGGAGCTGTATGGCAATTTGAGCATCGCCCTGCTTTTACTCTTGACTTTGCCTGTCACTGTCGCCTCAGATGAGAGGAGTTTCTACTCCTTGAAGCTGATTAAAATGTACCTGCGGTCAACCATGTCCCAGGAAAGACTGAATGGTTTAGCAATGATCTCTATTGAGCAGAGAGTCCGGAGATCATTGAATATGGAGGACATAATCAAAGCTTTTGCTGAAGTCAAAGCCAGAATGGTTAGATTCTGATTGCAGCAAGAGCTACTAGAAGGTAAGAAAATGTCTTTCACTCTCCTATTTAACTTACATGAGAACACCTTAGTTCAAGTGCACTGTCGGTTCTGTAGCCGACCCTTATGACATAAGACTGTGGCAGACACTGATGTGTGTGGTAAATGCTAAAATGGTCATGGCAGGTAAAGGAGGGGCCCCTAAACTGAGCTTTGATTGAAAACACACACACACACACACACACGTATCAGAAAGAGACAACTTCAAAACTCAAAATAAATCAACACACATTCTCAACCCAAATGTCAGTCAAGTGTGTGTATGCTAACAAGCACAAATACATTTCAACATAGTCATGAATACACAAATATCAACACATACAGTACATCCATGTATTACACACACACAATATATAGGTGAGATTAGTAACCTGTGATGTCACTTACCACAGTAGCATTTAAACACCAAAGGAGAGAAAGGATGCCTCTAGCGAGAGATGTGCACGCATGCACACATTTCCATAATATATAATCTAATCATGCACATTTATAATGAGAACATTAACCATGTCTTCCTTTCCTCCCGCACACACAATCTCACACATTCCTGTCATCTTGAAATGCACTATGGACCCTTTTGACTAAGCTCATGGTGCACACACACACACACACACACACACACACACACACACACACACACACACACACACACACACACACACACACACACACACACACACACACACACACACACACACACACACACACACACACACACACACACACACACACACACACACACACACACAAAGAGAGGACTAAAGCTTCCTACATACTCTTCCATTTCCTACATCAGCTCCCTCTTACCTCTCACTGTGTTGTGGGTACAGGTGAGGGGTCATGTATCTGTGTTGCAATGTGAGCGGCTGGCTGCCATGACAAGGCAGGGGTTATATTGGTCAGACAGTCGCAGATGGATGGATGGACGGACAGACACACACACACACACACACACACACGTGCACCCCAGGGGCTTGGTCCAGTGAGTCCCTTCTGGACCAGACCATCTGGGGTCACTACTGCAGATCTGGGATTTTTCTATAAAATAAGGTTACTACTGTCAGCTCTGGACAGAAAACAAGGTCAAGCCTGGACAATGGCACAGATCACTGTACACTGCAGTGTGTGCGTTTTCTACTTCCAATCTATTCTCACAATGCCATATTCTGATCCTTCCACCTACAAACATTCCCTTTAACATCCGATCCGAGGCACAACATCCAATAAAGTTTACGTGTCTGGTTTACGTGTCTATTTATGTGTTCTTATGAAATCATATGAAGTCAGAAGTTCATGTGCAAAGAGAGATGTATGGTATGCTATAGGCTATAGTTAAGAAGAACCAGTAGGTAATAGTTAGCTTTTACTCTTGAGATGTGGTTAACCTTTGTCTTTGTAGCTCATATGCCTTTCTATACATCTCCCATCCTCTCCCTCTCTCGCCACCCTCTCTACCTCCTCCCTCCCCATTTTTCTTCCCCCCTTTCTCCCCCATCCCTCCTGCTCTCTACATCGAGCCAGAGGCTAATGGAAGTGGAAGCTCTCTATTATTTATCACATAACCAACTATGACCTGAATTAGCAACAAATGAGATGATTAAAGAAATTATTTCATCGCGGTTCCTTTTCAAGATGCTATTCTAAGAGCTTTTTGGACATTCACAGATGAGACCATCCATTTGGGCAATTAGACCCATGACTCTGCAAATCTAATATATTTTTTCTAAAAGCAGTTCAGCAAAAAAGTTTTTCCTAGCCGATTTATCAGAATGACAGCAAAGATTTAGAATTGAGACTGAGACATCAGAATAGGACGGACACACAGGATGAGTCTGAAACTACCTGCCTGTTTTAAGGATCAACAGTGTCCTGGCAACAAGCAGAGAGGTAAAATACTGCTCAGGGTTAAGTGACCAACACAGCAGGGGAACGGACAGCAGCAGTCTGGGAATGACGCACATCAAGGAAAGGCTAGACCAAAGCCTGAATTGGACCAATTTTACCAAACAGCCTGGGTGACTCAGCATGGAACAAAGATATGGAAAGGTGGTCTACCTAAACAACAGAGAGTGACTCTCAGGGCAAGCCTGATGGGTGGGTGTGTGTGTGTATTCACAAGCCTGTGCACGTGCCTGTGTGCGAGTGTAAAGATGGTTTGGACACAACTAGACTACAAAACGAGAAAACACACACACACACACACATTCCAAGATGGCGTAGCAGTGTTTGTTTTGTCCAATGTAAATAGTCTGTTTTTTCTGCTTTTCGTCTTTTTCTGTATACATTTCTTAATCTCACTTTCCATCAAACATCTCCCCTACGAACTAAATATACTTTGCTGCAACCCGCCTCACCCAATATGGAACTGATCTGCTAATTCTTCATGCCATATAACCGGACCATTAGAAAGGAACTAGCCAGCTAACTAGCTACTAGCTATTAGCCATTGCCAGCGGTCTTCACCATTGCCCTTGGCCTGCATCAGCCAACTCAGACAATATCGGCCAGTCAGCACAGTTCCCTACCAACCCAGTGCAAATTGGATTGCTTTCTCTACCACATCACAGGATTTCTGCCACAATCACTGGATTATTACACCGGATCATCGCAGCTAGCTAGCTGCAACCGAGTGGCTGTTGTTCGGCTATGCCTCGTCTATTGCTGTTTCTATTGCTGTTTCTGTTAGCTTATTGTTTTATTTCACTGTAGAGCCCCCAGTCCCGCTCAACATTCGGAGACCTCACCTGGCTTAACTGTTGCTTCGAGTGATGCAACCTCTTTCATTGTTACTTAACGCCTAGGTTTACCTCCACTGAACTCACATCTTACCATATCCTTGTCTGTACATAATGCTATTCTACTGTGCCCAGAAATCAGCTCCTTTTATTCTTTGTGCCCAACGCACTAGACGACCAGTTCTTAAAGCCATTAGCCGTACCCTTACCCTACTCCTCCTCTGTTCCTCTGGTGATGTAGAGGTAAACCAAGGCCCTGTAGCCCCCAGTTCTACACCTATTCCCCAAGCGTTCTCATTTGTTGACTTCTGTAACCGTAAAAGCCTTGGTTTAATGCATGTTAACATCAGAAGCCTCCTCACTAAGTTTGATTTATTCACTGCTCTAGCACATTCAGCCAACCCTGATGTCCTAGCCGTGTCTGAATCCTGGCTTAGGAAGGCCACCAAAAACTACAACATTTTCCGTCAAAATAGAACTGCTAAAAGGGGGCGGAGTTGCAATATACTGCAGAGATAGCCTACAGAGTTCTGTCATACTATCCAGGTCTGTGCCCAAACAGCTTGAGCTTCTACTTCAAAAAATTCACCTCTCCAGAAATAAGTCTCTCACTGTTGCCACTTGTTACAGACCCCCATCAGCCCCCAGCTGTGCCCTGGACACCCTATGTGAACTGATTGCCCCCCCCCCCCCCCCATCTATCCTCGTACTTAGGTTAGGTGACCTAAACTGGGATATGCTTAACACCCCTGCCGTCCTACAATATAAGCTAGATGCCCTCAATCTCACAAATTATCAAGGAATCTACCAGGTACAACCCTAAATCCGGAAACAAGGGCACCCTCATAGATATCCTGAATAACATCCCCTCTAAATACACCTCCGCTGTCATCAACCAGGATCTCAGCGATCACTGCCTCACTCATTGCTTTCGTCCGTAATGTGTCGGCGATCAAACGACCACCCCTCATCACTGTCAAACGCTCCCTAAAACACTTCAGCGAGCAGGCCTTTCTAGTCGACCTGGCCTGGGTATCCTGGAAGGATATTGACCTCATCCCATCAGTAGAGGATGCCTGGTTGTTCTATAAGTGTTTTCCTCACCATCTTAAATAAGCATGCCCCGTTTAAAAAGTTTAAAACTAAGAACAGATATAGCCCTTGGTTCACTCCAGACTGCCCTCGACCAACACAAAAACATCCTGTGGCGTACTGCATTAGCATTGAACAGCCCCCACGATTTGCAACTTTTCAGGGAAGTCAGGAACCAATATACACAGTCAGTAAGGAAAGCAAAGGCTAGTTTTTTCAAACAGAAATGTGCATTCTGTAGCACTAATTCCCAAAAGTTGTGACACTAAAGTCCATGGAGAATAAGAGCACCTCCTCCCAGCTGCCCACTGCACTGAGGCTAGGAAACACTCACCACCGATAAATCTATGATAATCGAGAATTTCAATAAGCATTTTGCTACAGCTGGCCATGCTTTCCACCTGGCTACCCCTACCCCGGCAAACAGCTCAGCACCACCCTCAGCAACTTGCCCAAGCCCCCGCCCCCCCCCCTCGCTTCTCCTTCACCCAAATCCAGATAGCTGATGTTCTGAAAGAGCTGCAAAATTTGCTGGGCTATATAATCTGGACCCTTTTTTTCAAAAATTATCCGCAGCTATTGTTGCAACCCCTATTACTAGCCTGTTCAACCTCTCCTTCGTATCGTTAGAGATCCCTAGAGATTAGAAAGCTGCCGCGGTCATCCCCCTCTTCAAATGGGGAGACACTCTAGACCCAAACTGTTACAGACCTATATCCATCCTGTCCTGCCTTTCTAAAGTCTTCAAAAGCCAAGTTAACAAACAGATCACAGACCATTTCGAATCCCACCGTACCTACTCTGCTATGCAATCTGTTTTCCGAGCTGGTCATGGGTGCATAACCGCCATCGATAAAAGACAGTACTGTGCAGCCGTCTTCATCAACCTGGTCAAGACTTTCGACTCTGTCAATCACAGCATTCTTATCGGCAGACTCAACAGCCTTGGTTTCTCAAATGACTGCCTTGCCTGGTTCACCAACTACTTCTCAGATAGAGTTCAGTGTGTGAAATAGGAGGGCCTGTTGTCTGGGCCTCTGGCAGTCTCTATGGGGGTGCCACAGAGTTCAATTCTCGGGCCGACTCTATTCTCTGTATATATCAATGATGTCGCTCTCGCTGCTGGTGACTCTCTGATCCACCTCTACGCAGACAACACCATTCTGTATACATCAGGCCCTTCATTGGACACTGTGTTAGCAAACCTCCAAATGAGCTTCAATTCCATACAAATGAGCCCTCACTACATATTCGTTGCCAAACCCACTGGTTCCAGGTCATCTATAAGTCTTTGCTAGGTAAATCCCTTCCTCATCTTAGCTCACTGGTCACCATAGCAACACCACCCATAGCCTGCGCTACAGCAGGTATATTTCACTGGTCACCCCCAAAGCAAACACCTCCTTTGGCCGCCATTTCTTCCAATTCTCTGCTGCCAATGACTAGAACGAATTGCAAAAATCCTTGAAGCTGGAGGTTCCTATCTCCCTCACTAACTTTAAGCATCAGCTGTCAGAGCTGCTTATCGATCATTGCACCTGTATATAGCCCATCTGTAAATAGCCCACCCCAACTACCTCATCCCCATACTGTTATTTTTACACTATGGCCTATTTATTGTCCTACCTCCCTTATCTAACTACATTTGCACACACTGTACATGGATTTTCTATAGTGCCATTGACTGTACGTTTGTTTATCCCATGTGTAACTCTGTGTTGTTGTTTTTTTTGTTGCACTGCTTTGCTTTATCTTGGCCAGGTCGCAGTTGTAAATGAGAACTAGTTCTCAACTGACATACCTGGTTAAATAAAGGTGAAATAAAAACACACACACACACACACACACACACACACACACACACACACACACACACACACTCAGGATAAACCACAAAACTAGACCAGATACTACACGGATGCACCCATCCATTTTGGAACATATTTTTTAATGGTTTTAATGGTTACTTGGAGGCATTTAAAAACATTAAAACAGAGTGTGGGCAGCCGGTCAGACTTGTTCCTCTCATAGACAACGAGTTCAGCTACTCAGTTTAATGTCACTTATTAATAGACACTGGGACCGACGCAAATGGTTATTTTATTTCCGTCTCTCTCCAAGGTTTTTGTTCCAAGACAGCTTGTTGTGCTCGTTATACAGTCAGAGTTCCGGGAATGAAAAAGGGATAATTTGCTAAAAATAAAGCTAATAAAAAGAAGAATCGTGTCAAGCATGGATGGCACTTACAAACAACTACAGGCTCTTGAATATAGATACAGGCACTCAGACCAAGGCCTTTGAATTATAGGCCTGACAAAGGCAATTACATAAAACCATTCCACTATAAAATCTGACATTGGCTAATTCTATCATCTTTCAAATGTAGGTTAAAATCGACCTAACTAGGGTTATCAGGGAACCTTGCATAACCCAACACAACAGGCTAAGCTATAATTAGAAACCTTACAATGAAAAATGCACCAGCTGATAACTAATGAGGTCAACATAATGAGAATGGGATTGTAATATAACATGTGTCATCACCAGCGGAGGCTGGTGGGAGGAGTTATAGGAGGATGGGCTCATTGTAATGGCTGGAATTAATGGAACGGAGTCAAACACTCCGTTCCATTAATTCCGTTGCAGGCATTACAATAAGCTCATCCTACTATAACTCCTCCCACCAGCCTCCTCTGGTCATTACAGCTTTTGACAATTGACTTAATGCTGTCCTCATACTGTTGGCTTACTGCAGCATTGTTTAACCTTGCATGGTATCCTTAGGAAGGATACCTGAATGTAGCTTTAAATGGGTCTGCTCCCCGCCAATATATGACATAGAGCTATGGGAAATATAGAGGCATTCTCCTAACATAAGCTGTCATGACCCTTTCTGCACTTTTGTCTCCCTCTCTGTGACTTCACTGAGCCTGTGCCAAAATTAAATCCCGGGGTGTGTGGCACGCGTGGTATTCATCATGACGACCTCCTCCTGACCCCCCTGGCCCGTCCCGCTAATGTGTCATCATCACAGTTTATTAACATGTCGGATTCAGTGGGGCTGAGGAACTGAGACACACTGAGGGGATGAATCACACTGGAGCTGTTTCCCAAACCAATGGTGTATCACTCATAGCTAATTCCTACTAGGCCTGTGACTTGCTGAAACACTGTTGTGATTAACTGAACGGAGGTAAGAAAATGGTAATGACGTTAGGTTAGTCACAACATAAAAACATTAAGGAATTACATGTACAGTACGTAGGCAAAATTGACTGCTACGGATCGGACTGTGAACAAAAAACCAGCCACAGTCACCAGAGATCAGGCATTGAATATCTTACAACAACCTAAAGAACACCATCTGACCACATTAGCATAAACCTCAACACAAAGAGGAACGGTTAACCATCAGAACATGATCAATCAGGTGGGGAGGTTTTTGTACAAGTTTGTTCTGAATAACTTCCCTGGGAACATACAGGTTAAATAGATTTCTTCTGACAGCACTGAATCCTCTGAATTGTAAATGCTCTGCATCTCCTATGCACGTTTCATTCACAATACAACACACACACACACACACACACACACACACACACACACACACACACACACACACACACACACACACACACACACACACAAACCACCCACCCATATCAGCACAGGCCGACTACCAAGGCTCAGACACTCCTTTTCAAATGACAGAGCATCAAAAACACGGCGGAATAAAGTTATTTCCCTGAAGAGGGAGGAAGGGATGGAACAGAAGGATGGTGGGAGAGGGAGGGAGGGATGGAGCATGCAAGAGAGGGATGGAATGCAGGAGTGAAGGAGAGAAAGAGAAGGGATACAGAGGGAGAGAAAGAAAGAGAGAGAACAAGAAAGATAAACAGAGAGAAAGAGAGAACGTGAGGCAAACACGGCGGTGTGAACATTTACTATAAATTGTCTCCCTGAGTCTCTGGGCTAGATGTGAATAAAGTAATGTGATTTGAGCATTGCCGGAGGTGATGACTATTTGAACATCCTGGCAGACATGCATTATAATGGAGCAGTTAGACCTCGAATCTGTCACAGAAAACTATACCCCCTTTATGTCCTGATAAACACCCATCAAAATGCATCTGCAACAAACCCTGTGATGGCTCAGTGGGTTGAATATTGCACTTACGGGTTTGATTCCTGCAAGGGCCACGAACTGAATGCTTTGTATGAAAGCTTTGGAATAAATTGCCTGCTGGATGAGCATATGAATGTGCAATAGAACTAAATATCCAGTCAAAAAAGATCTGAAAGGTCAAAATCTACATAAAACCATAGTGTATTCAACTAATGCACAACTTAATATCCAACCAGTATGGTATTTCACCTATTCACCTGAAGCGTGACCTTGCATTCAATCGCTCTAGAGCACAAGCGGCCGGTGGCACCTTAATTGAGGAGATCGGGCTCATATTAATGGTTGGAACAGAATAAATGGAATGGTATTAAACATGGTTTAAATGTGTTTGATACCATTCCATTCCAACCATTATTATGATCAGTCCTCCCCACCCACTGGGGAGCCAGGCCCACCCAATCAGATTGAGCAACACGGGCTAGCCCAGCACAAGCTAGCCCACACCAATCCAACCCCAGCCCAAGACTGGCTAGCCCACACCAATCCCACATCACCCCAACATGGTCTAGCCTACACCAGCCCGAACACAGGCTAACCCACACAACCCCAACATGGGCCAGCCCACACCAAGTCCAACACTGGCTAGTCAACACCAGCCCAACATGGGCCAGCCCAGACTAGCCCACACTAAGCCCAGGACGGGCTAGCCCACACCAAGCTCATAGGCGGGGTCTTATTCAAATATTTGTTTTTTTTGTGAAACCGTTACTGAGAGTGTAATTCCAGTTGAAAGGTGCACTATGCAGAAATTGCTCCGCCATTTCCTGGTTGCTAAAATGAAAGACGCAAAAATATAGCACACATAGAACAGATCTACCGCTTCTTAGACTTGCTTTCAATCTATAACATATTTATACGATGAGCAAAGGCTCATTGGCCCAATGTTGGCAGCCTAGATGGGCTCAATATTTAAGCCTGCATTGGGCCCACATCGTTCCAATGTGGGCATGTTTAATGGGTATAGAGCTATGCATGTTTGGAGCCTCATAGACCAGATGGTAGGAACACGGTACTGGCAACACCATGGTGTAGTACCTTGGTGTAGGAACATATGGAGCTATGGAGTGTTTGGTGCGTCATAGATCAGTGTCCATATGGTTCAATGGTTGGATTCTGCTGGCATAACCATGGCAATGGGGCGGCAGGTAGCCAAGTGGTTAGAGTGTTGGGACTGTAACTGAAAGGTTGCCGGATCGAGCTGACAAGGTAAAAATCTGTCGTTCTGCCCCTGAACAAGGCAGTTAACCCACTGTAGCCTTAATACCTTGCCCGCACTGCCGCGATCATGGGTCAGAATAGAATGCATGTATTTACTTGTGCGCTGATTCTCTCTGTTCAGTGCTGGCTTGCACCATCTCTGATGGGTACCGGTCTCTGGTGTAAGTCTCTGATTGTCCAGAAGATGTCATGTTGTCCTTTCCTTTCGGTGACTGCTTCCTATAGGACTCGTTCCTGGAGACGGCTAAATCAGCCGTGTCGATATCCCCACAGTTTGGGGATGTGGTCAGTGTAGACAAGCGATGACTTTTGAGAGAATAACCGAGTGGTTCTGCTCAAATTCACCTTTTAAATAAAGTCGTTGACCGTAGCGTTGATTGTTTCAGAGTTCCTCTGTGGGAACCACGTGTAGTCTTTTTGTGGAGGTCGTGACTTATCGTAGACCTCCGGCTGCAGCACCAATGTCCTCGAGTCAAGAAAGTTTATTCACGTCTCCAAGGTTTTATACCTTTCGGTCAGAAGAGGCTGCTTATCTGATTTCCCTGAGCGTGGCTTGGCAAGCAAGGTATTGAGAATTTACTATGATCTCATGTAAACAGCTAAAATCACTGTTTTATCACAAAAACATTCTATTTAATCTGGATATTTCTTATCAAACGTAATGAATGTAGACATCATTTAGACAGTTAGGAAACTCTTAAAGTTACAATGTTTTCATAATCACATCTTAATTTAAACTTTAATGACATCACAAAATTGACATTCATATCCATATGCCAAGAGTCCTCATTTTCTACACACATAATAAAATGACAGGGCGGTGCACAAAGTGATTTGTCCAAATGATCAGTGAGGGAAAAAAAATTGTGTCTCCTCTCACTGTCTGTTGACAGACGCTACGACGCCATCCTGTTCACGAGAGGTCAATCTCTGAATGAATCACTCTCCCGATTTATCATTCCCCCATAGTTTTTATGATTAAAAAACAGCAGGTTCCCCTGGGAGTGGAAGGGTAGATCAGCCAATTACAGCTGGGCTCATGATGCCTCTCACCTGGTCAATCTCAGACCTGTATTTTAATTTGGTTGTGAGATGATATATGATAAGAAGGTTTTATGAGCACCCTCAATATTTCTCAAGGGTCCTGTAGCACAGAGCGGATCTCTCAGATATACGTGTGTTTATATGCAACACAGAGCATCAGAGGTGCTGTGTCTCTGGCGTGGCTAATTTGTGTCGTCTGCGGTCATTACAGGAAGCAAAGCATTTATTGAAGCATTGACAGCATAATAGTGCATGTGTATTTGTTCCCGTGAGGAAGAGTGACAGTGTCGATCGACCAAAGTGGTACGTTAACGCTCTGTCAATCTCTACAGCATCAGAGAAATGCTGCTCACGGGACATGACACACACACATACACACACACAGGGAAGCTCATACACTCAGAGATGGGCTGGGCTGGCAGATAAGCACTGGCAATATCTGGCACACACAGCGGTAAACCACCAAGAGTTGGCTGGCAAAGTCACACTGACATGGTTAGGTAAGCATAGCCAAGTCTGCATTTTAACACTGGCAGGGGTAGGCTGGCATGGTTGGTTGGCAGCTTGGCACCTTCGGTGTGTTGAGGAGGAGTATGAAGAGTGAGAGTGTGTGAAAGCAGCAGTGTGGGCTCCGCACAGTGACCCTTTATCTGTCACATGGTCACAATAACAGTCTGAGAAACACACACAGACACACAGCTTGTGTGCTGGTAGCAGGACGGGTGTCCGGCTGTTGCTCCAGGTGGCCAGTGGAAAAATCACAGATGCCCGGCTGACGCCATGGTAACACACAACAGATGTGGTTCATTGCCGTGCTACTGGTCATTTAGCACATAATATCTGACTCAATCTGCAAAAGATAAGAGTCCATTTACAGAGCCACGTAGAGCACACATGCACAGACGCACGCACACGTGGCTGGAGGGCGGTGAAATTCATGAAATAGCCAAAATAATAAGTATTATTTATTTGACCAATATTAGTGGCATGGCTATTCGGGTGGGACTATTAGTCAGCAGGCTGTCAGATAAACACAGCACAGCAAGAATAACCTTTAACGCTGCTGTTGATTAAAAAGCTGTTCCACTGATGGACTGCAGGAGGCCAGGGGGAGACTCTGTTTAGAATGTTTACTTCTTTGTTTACTCCTCATACCTTAGCACTGACATTTTTGACTATTTATAATATTTACTACTTCAACATCAAACCTGAAACTGTTCACTCTAAACTACCAAACTGGTCCAGGATACTTTTTGGCTGCTGCTCTGAGAGTTGTGTATCGTTAATCTAGGACTATTTCTCTATGAATTTCAGAATTACATTTTAGTTCACTTCCTCAATCGATTGAAATTAAATACTAAATTGAATTGATCCCAACCCTGCAATATGGTCAGGACACTATCCTGTAGCCCTACCATTTGGACGCCACTCGCATTACAAAATTACATATTTACCTGATTGGTTTAATATTAACAGTTAACAATTATATGCTTAACTATACTGAGACATTTCTATTCTACCAATGCTGTGCTTCTGAGAAAGGATGGTTCCTCTCTTCCACGTTTACTCCCCGCATCTGGTCTAGGCATATAGTCAAGGACATGGTGCAACGACCTGTTATAGTTTCCAACCATCTGGGCTTCTGTTCAACTTGGTCACACGGCATAAGACAAAGAGCCTCTGAGAGTGACCACAGTGTCTCAGTCCACCCTGTTCTTCTCAGGTGAACAGAGAGGATTAACGGAATTAATGTTTGTGCGCTATGACTCGATACGCTTAGCCACAAGAAGAAAACAAGGTAGCTTATGACGCCCTGATCTGCTGGGGAGGGCTGGAACCAGCCATGATTAAGAATTTTTAGGTCCACTATTTAAGACCTCAGCATTTCCTGTATTGTGGGGCTCTCAACGATCACCTATGGGTGGTTATGAATCGATCACCACTATTGCAATAATGAATCGATATCAAATAAAGATTGATTGTTTGAAGAAATGACAAAGTCTCTCTCACTAGATTAGAATTTCCACAACATTCTAAATACATATATTATTATGATTACAATGCATGGCACTGATCCTGTCTACTTGCAAAGGCCTCTAGATCCTAACAGTGATGTGTGTGTCCCTGTTGCTACGGTACTGTGTTCAGACTAATGGGACATCTATATGAACAGCGACGGAGGGCTTTCAACAGAATCAGAGAAATGCTAATGTTTTTCTGGGGATTCGGTGAGTGAGTTATTTCTGAGAAAGCCTCTCCCCGTAAGAACAAGAGCGTTTCTGTTCTGCCGCTGGTGGTTAAAATATAAATTATTCTTCCTTAATATGTGTTTCATGCAGGGAGCCTCATTGATAAATCAGATTCTTGTTTTGTCTTCCCTCTGTTAGTAAAAGGTAAATTACTGGTGGATCTCAGATTTTTATAAAAAACACTGAAATCTTACTTTCCTATAAAGTTATTAGATCAGAGTTTCCTGTGCCTTAGAAACAAAGCCTAGCACGTAAAGCCACTAGAAACTCGGAGGAATTTAATCAGAGAGAGTTAATTTGTCAAACAGGCTGACAAGCACACCTGAACCAAACACACTACCAATTGACCATGTTTTCAACAGGCTGCCAGTCAGCTTAATACGCTACACTCATCAAAGTCAGCACCAGCTCTATCTACTCAATTAGGAGACACACACACACACATACACCCGACATGGGCACGATTTAAGACGCGCGCACACACACACACACAAACACACACACAAACACACACACACAGACCCCGAATCAGGCCTGTCACACACACACTCAGCTCCAGCACATCTATTTCGGTCCTCGGCCAGGTGTGGAGAAATGAGAGCAATACTGTGGAATTGGTTTACAGAGATGCACTGCAAACACACACACACTTATACAGAAACACACTCTAAAAATTTGCACACACACAGAGGCAAACAGATGGGTACGCAACCCACACACACACCTATACATTCATATATACAATCACACACAAACACACAGAAGGAGTGAGTATGTGTGTTGGCCCCAGGCCCTTCCGTATCTGTATCCATTTCCATTTGCAGCTCTGATTATACTAGGCTTGATAAGAGAACAAGGAGAGTGGAGGCCTCAACACTGGTACCAGTGAGAAGGTGGAGGAGAAAGAGAAACTTCACTCAATGGAGCCAACCACAGCCATAGTGTAATACAGAGGGTGAGAGACAGAGACAGCTTTATATCAGTGAATTCCACCCCAGAAGCACAACAGCCATGGCAGACCTACAGCCCCGAGCCAAGATACCAAGAAAAAGCACACCAAGAAAAGACAAAAGATTTCAGTGACATTTCCCCTTTCTCTCAAAGACTGTCGCTTCAATGGCCAAACAAACGTACGCGTTAAAAATAGACATCAAGCGAATGCTCGGCTCGCTCGGTTAATATTTTATCACTCCACTTAGATGGGGCATCAATTATTCAGATAGAGGTGTTTACAATTAAAAGCTCTGCCAATCACAGCTGCCTCCTGGGATTCCGCCGTCGAGAGGGATGTCATTTTACACCAACATCACAGCTAGAGCTGGGACGATAAACCAAAAATCGACCACTTATCACAGGCACTTTGCTGATATCGTTCATTACGATAAGTAGCCTATTAGAGAAAAGTTTGAAATTAAATAAGTTTGCTAATATGGGTAACAGATTTTTCACTTTAAAATGTATGCCAAACAAAAAACATTGACTTCAAAGTTTAACAAACTCTATGCACAAGGACTACTTTGAACAATTTACACAGACGCTACATTTGGTCACAGAAATACGTTAAAATGTCCCTCAGTTATTTTATCACTTTTTCCAAAACCTCTTAAATATCTGCTCCGAATTAAGATTCAAAGATGTCTGCAATGGGGTGTCAGCAATGACATGACACATCAAATTAGAATTGTTTTATTTTGGCTATTGAACTACAGTGGGTGAAGAGGATTTACATCCGGTAACGGAATTGAGGTCTCTAATCTGTGCTCTACAGAAATGCACAATTATGGATATGAATATCATTCTCTTCATGGTGAGTGATGTATTCTGAATAGGTACACAAAAGGTAGAAATATGCAATATCCTTCTTTTGCATATTTGGCTATTATTCTACATATTGGACATTATTCTAATGAGCTCCGCCCCCAAACAAGACCACATTTGGACCGGACCAGACCAAATCTGAACCAATCATAAACGTCTATGTTTCACAAGTTTGGACATCACAGTAGTGCACGATACTGTACAGCAGAGCGGAGTTCAGTACAGTAGATATGTTCAGTACAGTATTATACATTTACTCCAGTGTGCTTTACTGTACTAAACTCTACTGTGCGGTCCAAACTTGTGAAACAAAGATCTATGATTAGTTCAGATATGGTCTGACCAAATTTCAACTACTTTTCAACGTCCATGGACGTCAGGTGTCGGCCGGTGCTCAGTGGGTGAGGATGGTTGTTACAGTAAAGGGAAAGAGGGTAGGTTGTAGGTGTCATGGTAGGTGTCAGTAAGAGCCGGGAGAGCTGGCATTAACTGGAGAGAGAGAGTGGCAGAGAGAGGGAGAGTGAGCGGGAGGGTTCGTCCATATTTTTTTTTACAGTCTTGCTTTGACCACCAGACGACATAAAAAGAGAAAGAAAACAGTTATGAGCTGAACATAACAGTATGTCAGTGGAAGGGATGACAGTAGCAAGTGCCACGTCCACTCCCGCTCACCGGTGCTTGACGTCGCAGGTCTACTAACCACCGGTCCTGCCAACCCATCCTTATGCACACCTGTGCCTCATTAGGCACACCTGGACTTCATCACCTTCCTGATTACTTCCCCTTTATATAGCACTCAGTTGTTATCACCCACCAGGCAATATTGTTTATGTTTCCATGTTTAGACGCTTTTCTTGTTTTGTATTGTTCATGTTCTTCGTCATTAAACTCACTAACTGCACTTGCTTACTGACTCCCTTTATGACTACTATGATTTCCCATTGTAGCCAATTCAATTGCAGTAATTACACTATAGATTTTTGGGTAATTGCATTACCGATTTGGTAACAGAAAGTTTTAATCACTTAATAATTCATAAACAAAGTTGATATCAGTAAAAACACCATAAGTAACGGTTCCTGTAAGTCTACCTTTACTTGTTACTTCTCATTATTCTCCCTCCACATGAAGGAGAAAAATTTGAAAATATCTTAAAGATATGTGGCTTTTTGGTAACGGAATTACAAGCCAAAGTTTCTTAAAACTTACAGAAGGCAAACTAAATATAAAAGTTTTGATATTATTTTTACTTCAACATTATTGTGTTTTCATGCATTTCTAATACCTTATGACTTTTTCTGATTGACCAAAAATCAAAGCCTTTGCTTAATTGGGGTGGCAGGTAGGTGAGTGGTTAGAGCGTTGGGGCCGTTGGGGTGGCAGGTAGGCGAGTGGTTAGAGCGTTGGGCCCTGAACAAGGCAGTTAACCCACTGTTCCTAGGCTGTCATTGTAAATAACAATGTGTTCTTAACTGACTTGCCTAGTTAAATAAAAATCCAAATTTGTAGGATAGAAAATGGTTGAAACATTTTTTTTTTTTATATATATGCCTTCATTTGACACTCAATTTGACATGCTCCTATGAACTTCACGTTGGTGCTCATGGGCCCTTTAAGATGGAAATGCCAGAGACAATTGATGGCGACAACAAACTACGCACTTTGCACCGTTTTAAATTCCAATCATTGTTATGTTTTATGTTGTTTTAATTATGTATGCTGCTTTCTGGCCATGGTGCACTTGTAAATCTCAATGTTACTTCTCTGGTTAAATAAATATATATATATAGATCCCCTATTTTTTTCCAGACCTCTGCTGTGGTTAGAGTTGGTCGATATGGACAAAAATCCATATCTCTAAAATGTCCTGAATTAGTTTATAACAATGTGCACCATAGTTTTTTTTATTACCCTTAAACTACTATATATTTTTATACACTGGGGGCTAAAAGTTTGGAATATTACTCATTCAAGGGTTTTTCTTTATTTGCACTATTTTTTACGTTGTAGAATAAAAGTGAAAACATCAAAACTATGACATAACACATATGGAATTATGTAGTTACCAAAAAAGTGTTAAACAAATCAAAATATATTTTATATTTGAGATTCTTCAAATAGCCACCTTTACATGTCTTCACTTGTATTCTACAATGTAAAAAATAGTGCAAATAAAGAAAAACCCTTGAATGAGTAATATTCCAAACTTTTGGCCCCCAGTGTATAAAAATATATAGTAGTTTAAGGGTAATAAAAAAAACTATGGTGCACATTGTTATAAACTAATTCAGGACATTTTAGAGATATGGATTTTTGTCCATATCGACCAACTCTAACCACAGCAGAGGTCTGGAAAAAAATAGGGGATCTTGGAGAAGAGAAAGGGGTGATCTTGGATGAGTTCACACATCCGTTCATTTAGCAGATGGTGCCAGTATGTAAACGAGTTGGGGGAGGGGTGTGCCATGTTGTCACACAGTATGGTGTGTGTGGTGTGTGTGTGAGTGAGGGGGGGGGGGGGGGGGGGGTCTTTTAAGCCGAGTTCGGCTAGGCGCCAACTGATCTGAAGCATGCTTACGCCTTAAGTGTGCGTTCGTGTATATACAGTGCATTCAGATAGTATTCATACCCCTTGACTTTTTCCACACTTGTTACATTACAAAATAAAAAATAAAATAGCCTTTCCCTCTCATCAATCTACACACAATACCCCATAATGACAAAGCACTTTTTTTTTGTGTTTGCTAATTTATAAAAAAAACACATTTACATAAGTATTCAGACCCTTTACTTAGTGCTTTGTTGAAGCGATTACAGCCTCGAGTCTTCAAGCTACAAGCTTGGCACACCTGTATTTGGGAAGTTTCTCCTATTCTTCTCTGCAGATCCTCTCAAGATCTGTCAGGTTGGATGGGGAGCGTCGCTGCACAGCTATTTTCCGGTCTCTCCAGAGATGTTAGATCGGGTTCAAATCCGGGCTCTGGCTGGGCGACTAAAGGGCATTCACTAGGGCCTACATAAAGCTGTCCCAACAGCAGAGTCCCAACACCTTACCACTGCTACACCTGGCTTTCAACCGAGCCTTGTCTGGCAGCGAAACAGTTCATTCAGCCTCATTTACAGCCTTTAAAAAAAAACATAGCTGATATGGCAGACTTGCTTAAACACATTTCTACTGACAATTGAGATGTGCAAACTATGGCATAAGGGATAACGGATAACAGCCAATCCGTAAGACATTAATGAGCAAGCGACGACGGATGTAGTCAATATAACAATATTTTCAGCACTTTTGAAATGTACAGCGACAGAATTCAGAACATGGGCCGTTCTTACAGTGTACTCCTAAGTCAGAACCGTAGGATAAATAAAGCGGAAATATAAACAGACAATGAAAGCTCTTACAATATTCGATGATTGCATTTCTCTAAAACAGGTTATAGGCTACATGTGCACCACCAAGTTAGAACAGTAGGCAAAATTAAGAGGTGAAAATAGACCAAACTATTAGGGTGAGGAACATTGAACACCGTTTGGGTCTTTGCGTGTCAAAAATAGATACGTCATCTACACTATTTGACGTGTTAAATAAGCTTTTAATTTGACACATCAAATCACACAATTCTATTATAGAATGTTGTGTGTGCTGAATTTGAACATGCAAGCCTTGCGCCACCACTATTATCAGTAGCGATGTCAAAGCTGTACAAAAAAGTAGCCAAACAAGCACACACCGGGCCACGAACGATGTGTTTACAATACCGTGTTGGTGAAAATATAGCATATTAATTTATGCAGCAGCATATGTCAAGGCATTTTTGCCTCACCTTGGGAAGGTGGTACAGCGGTCCTTTGTGGGTAAGTTTTGTCATCAAACTTTGTCATCAAAATCTGGCATTCTCTGGATTTATGGTGGGAACGTTAAAAAAAACACACAAAAAAACACAGCTACTCCATTGAATAGCAGGCTAAAGTTAGTGGTTTCTTTGCAACACATGCAGTTAGCCACTGATTCCTTCCAAACGACTCATTGTTGAATTTGAGGCTTCCAACTTGTGTAATCTTTATGGCCAAAGGCCGTTGAGCACCGATACGTTTTATTCTATAATTTCTCTTCATTATTTCTCTTCATATGACAAGGATTAAAAAATATTTGCTTGACGATTGTCTACTTGATTTATGGTGATGACTGCAAGCTAAGATTTCCAATCAAAGCTACTGTAGATATAACGTGATTTGATGTCATTATATCTGTGGCCAATGACCTAGAGCCTTCTTGGAAGGGCACTTCTAATCTAAATCTATGAAAGGTGTGGGGGGGGGGGGGGGGGGGGCTTGCCTGTTTTGCATGTTATTTTGGCATCATTACGTGTCACACACACACTTTTTTATTTCCTTTTCATTTATTTATTTTTTAGCTCTGCCGCACCAGCCCTGAATGACGGGTCGCCGCTGATCCTGACTAGTCTCCCAGTACCTGCCGCTGAAAAACATCCCCATAGCAGGCCATCTTGATCTCATCAGACCAGAGAATCTTGTTTCTCATGGTCTGAGTCCTTTAGGTGCCTTTTGGCAAACTCCAGGCGGGCTGTCATGTGCTAGTGACCATTGGGTTCTTGGTCACCTCCCTGATCAAGGCTCTTCTCCCCCAATTGATCAGTTTGGCCTAGAGGCCAGCTATAGGAAGAGTCTTGGTGGTTCCAAACTTCTTCCATTTAAGAATAATGGAGGCCACTGTGTTCTTGGGGACCTTTAATGCTACAGAATTGTTTTGGTACCCTTCCCCCGATCTGTGCCTCAAAACAATCCTGTCTCGTAGCTCTACGGACAATTCTTTCGACCACATGGCTTGGTTTTTGCTCTGACATGCACTGTCAACTGTTGGACCTAATATAGACAGGTGTGTACCTTTCCCAATCATGTCCAATCAATTGAATTTACCACAGGTGGACTCCAATCAAGTTGTAGAAACATCTCAAAGATGGTCAATGGAAACAGGGTCAGAATACTTACTGTATGTAAATAAGATATGTTTTTTATTTTTAATACATTTGCAAACATTTCTAAAAACCTGTTTTCACTGTCATTATGGGGTATTGTTTGTAGATTGATTTCCATTTTAGAAAAAGGCTGTAACGTATCAACATTTGGAAAAAGTCAAGGTGTCTGAATACTTTCCGAATGCACTGTATGTGCCTGTATCCTTTGAGGCCCCTGTGGCTGATTTAATTACAAATCTGGCCCTTTAATTGTGTTGTAGTGATGAGAGCTTAATTAAAAAGTGATAATCAATCCTAATGCACAGCATGCAAAATACATGATATGTCTTATGGATACAATGTATAGTATTTGAACTTCCTCGAGTTTAATAATGCATTAGAACATGCTTGGATTTTATAGACGGTTGGCAGACGTCACAAATTATCTGCGCACATCGACGTGGCAGAAAGGCATGGGTTGTTATGATTCTGAATGGTCAGATAGCTAGCAACAATGACAAGAAGCTGTCATGTGGGGAATCGAAGGTGGCCCGTTTCAGCTCGTTGTACTGTGTCTTGTTATTGATACCATGTCTTATTTTGAGGTGTTTTGAATTTCATGTCTATGCTAATATGGCTAAAATTCGCTAGCTAGCTAACCAACAACTCTAACGATGTATTTGAGAGACAACAAATGCTCATTGTGCAAATGTATTTATGTTTTCAATAAACATTGAGACAAAATATATAGTCTACAATCTAAGCCAACCTCATCTGTTTTGACCCATAGTTGCGCGCGATAAACAATCAACCTGTCTATACAGTACCACATACAGGTAGCTGCCAAAATAATGGAAACACTTGAGTAAATGAGGGATACAAAATGTATTGAAAGCAGGTGATTCCACACAGGTGTGGTTCCTGAATTAATTAAGCAATTCATATGCCATAATTCTTAGGGTCATGTATAAAAATGCTGGGCAGGCCATTATTTTGGCTACCATGGCTATGTCCCCATAAGATGACAATGTCCTCATCCACAGGGCACGACTGGTCACTAAATCATTTGATAAGCAAAACGATGTAAACCATATGCCATTGCCATCTCAGTCAACAGATCTCAACCCAATTGAACACTTATGGGAGACTTTGCAGCAGCGCCTGAGACTGTGTTGTCCACCACCATCAACAAAACACCAAATGATGGAATATCTTGTGAAAGAATGGTGTCACATCCCTCCAATAGAGTTCCAGACACTTGTAGAATCTATGCCAAGTTGCATTGAAGCTGTACTGGCTCGTTGTGGCCCAACGCCCTATTAAGACACTTTATGTTGGTGTTTCCTTTATTTTGGCAGTTACCTGTATGTGTGTTCTCCATCTGACAGACAAGCGAGGGAGCTAGGGTTAAGGAGATCAGGGGTCATAGTCAGTGATGGCTATGGCAGAGAGAGAGAGGGGATAAACACAGACATACTGCACACTCAAATCTGTGTGTCTGTGTGCGTGCAGTCAGAGACAGAAAGTACATCTGTCCACTGGGACAAGAGGAGAAGGCAAAAAGAGAAAAAATAAAGAAAAAGGGAGATACAGCACTTAGAGAAAAGAGAGAGATGAGAAAGTCCATTTTCCTCATGTCTGTCAGTAAAGAAGAGTGATGACTAAAGCACACTTCCCTCTGATCATACGCATCAGTCAAAGAAACCTTGGAGACCGCAGGACTAAAACATCATAAAAACACTGAGGTCCCCCTCCATCAAAAAAATGATACCCTTGATCCTTAAATTGACTGATTGCTCAGACCCACAACCATAGCTCTTTAAATCTCCTAACCACCCCATCACAGCCCCCGCCAATCTCACACAGACACAGCTGATAAAACAGCCACACAGAAACCGTGTGTTGTATTTTATTGGAAACAAAATGACTAGATTAAATTTTTCCTTTGTGTAATCTCTGGAAAAAATATGTTTTTATCAGATCTGCCTAAACCCTTTCCAGCAAGGCAATTGGTATTCATTCCAGGAATAACAGTAGAAGTATTGCAGCAGGAAGTGACTGTGCTGATCATCTAAAAAGAGTCAGGGTGCTTTATATATATGCGGTGATGACAAACAGAATGGTTGGCATCGGCTCAGCAGGACTCTAAACTAATATCTATATGTCCAATACACACCACACACACACAACAAATAATGACATTTATGAACGCAGCTCACCTCTCTCTATCTCTCCTTGTTGAACAGTGTTGAAACGGGTAAAGACACAGATCCAGTAAATTGATTGTGCGGCTTAACAATGCACAAGTGGAGGAGAGGAAGAGTAGTAGAGTAGAGGATGTGGGAGTAGCCTACAGAGGAGGGAAGGTGGAGGGGGAGAGGGGGTACCAAAAAGGAGCCGAATCTGCTTTAGGGGTCAGGAAGAGAACAGGGATGTAAAGCTTGAGATTCAGAAAAAGAGGTCACGCAAAACAGAGGATTTAGATTTAAGTATTGGATTTGCCCACAAAAGACTCAAAAATTGCCAGTTCCAACTAATAAGCCTATGACTGTTCCTTCTTAAGTATGTATTTAAATTTTATCACCTTCCCCAGCTCTTCTATATCTACTACATAAGGCTTTATTATTATTATTATTATTATTATTATTATTATTATTATTATTATTATGTTAGATCTCTGACTCTGCAATCCAAGGAAATGCAAATACTGAACTTCACCAATAATATGAACAGCTTCCATACCATAGGCCAATAGAAACACAGAGAAAGTTTCAAACAAGTCACAGTCTACAATTATTTGCACAGTATAAAATAAATCAGAATGTCTCCTTTCAAATCCCATGTGCTCCAGCTCTATGGATGGCTCTGGATTAGGCTAGAGTTGTTGGTTCTATAGGTTAGCCTACCTTATTTGTGTTACTGTACGTATCATCTAGTTGTTCATACGATATCGTCTCTCTTTTCGATACATGAGTGCAACCATCAGAACATTCTCGTCAATAACACTGCGCTTCATCATTTGCTAGCGAATAGGCTACCTCAAAATCATATCACTAACCTGCATACCTCTTGCTCAATACTCAGATGTTGCGATGGATATCCGTTGATGTGTCTTCCAAAGTCCGGAGCACGATTATCCCCTTGACGGGACTTGATCGTTCGCTGATTGGGATGATCGAATCCCGTATTATTGGTCCCTATAACTTCTATACCTGTTCTATCTGCCGGTCGACATCGATGCACAGTGGGCACGGGAAGACAGCTGTTCGTTTTCAACCATTGACTATCAGCGCACCGCGAGCCCTTCACTCACCTGCGCCCTGAGAGAGAGGAGGGTATTTGCGAGTACACTACAACCCCTAGTGTTCGCCAATTCAACAGACATTGGCCCAATCCCAAATCAACCCCAAGACCACAGGTCTCAAACGTATTCCTCCCTTGTCCTTGATTGATAGATTAATGTCACTAATCAGCAATTAACTTTAGCAAAAATATTATAAATATATATAATTGGGGGAGAAGCCTTGCCTGTTTTGCGTGTTATTTTGGCACTAAAACGTGTCACATATTAGTTTGCAAGCAATGTAACTGTTTTCTTGAGTAAGGCAGCTCCAAAATGCAGGTGTTTCATTAGCTCAGTGCTTTCTGTGGTGGTGGGGCAAACCAGCAGAAAATAGCATTGCGCCGTGATTGGCTCAGTGTTCTGTCACTCAAGTGGACACTATATCACCGCCTAGTCTGTCCTTAGTAAGGGTAGACATCGGAAATGTAAGCCCTTTGGGTTCTGCCATAGAGTTACATAGAAGTGCCCTTCCAAGAAGCCTCAAGGTCATTGGCCACAGATAAAATGAAGTCAAATCACGTTATATGTACAGTAGCTTTGATTGGACTGATCGTGTCAACAACTTACTTTAAAAATCTTAGCTAGCAGTCATCATCATTAATCAAGTCTACAATCTACTGGCAAATCCTTTTTAATCCTTGTCATATGAAGATAAACAATGAAGAGAAATTATAGATAAAATGTATCGGTGCTCATCAGCCATTGGACATAACCATTACACAACAAGTTGGAAATTGCAAATTCAACCATGAGTGGTCTGGAAGGAATCGGTGACAGTGGCTAACTGCAAGCAAGTTTGGAATAAACGATCTCAGACTGGGATTGGATGACCATTTTTAATGGTCATCCAACTCGGAATTGTAAATCCGGCCTCTTTCTCTTTATTTGATGACAAAATTTGCCCACAAAGACATTTTTGGACTCACCTTGTTGGACTCACCTTGTTGTGATGTGCACACTTGAACAGGAAGGTGAGTCCAAAAATGTATTATATGCTGCTGCATAAATTATGTAATATGCCAGGGAGATATGTATACTATAGCTAAGAAAGTAATACTAAGTGTATGTTGTGTAGTAAGCTGTTAGTAGCCCATGTGCCTCACCCTAATAATTTGGTCTATTTTCACCTCTTAATTTTGCTTACTGTTCTGACTCGGTGGTGCACATGTAGCATATAACCGTTTTTTTATAAATGTAATCATCGAATATTGTAAGAGCTTTCATTGTCTGCTTATATTCCCCCTTTATTTATCCTACCTGTCCTGAAGTTGGAGAATGTTGCATTTTTCAAACACACTCTAGAATGATCATCATTATGATAATTCTATGTATAAAATATGTATATTTGTCTGCATATCTAAGCATACCTCTTGAGCTGTCTGTATCTTCCTAACTGGGGGTTCTTTTTTTATAAGAAATGTTTTAATCATTGCTTGCTTTTCTTAAAGTGGCAATATGTAACTTTTTGGGCGACCTGACCGAATTCACATAGAAATGTGAGTTATAGATCTATCATTCTCCTTGAAAGCAAGTCTAAGAAGCGGTAGATCTATTCTATGTGTGCTTTTTCTATGCTTCCCATTCTTAAGTTTTGTTTTTGCAGTTTAGATGGAACAGTGATTCTCTACAGTATACTAGCTTATTTTGTTACATAAACTGAAATTAGGCAAACTATTAGAGAACTTTAAGTCCACCAACCTTGGCAGCAGTCCTGCCAGCTAAGATAGTTAGACAAGCTAGCTACTCTAACTTAATTGATAGCCTGAAATGGCTAGTTATGAGGTTGGGAGATAGGTTCCCAATCTGGCCTAGCTAAAACCAACTTCATAAAATTGCTAGGTGGCTAGTAGTATTATAGAGAAACAATAACAATACCAATCTGACCGGGCACGTGCCCCTGTGGCCCTGTGCTCCCTATGGGCATGATGCCTCTTATCTCTGTATTATGCATGGGAATATTTTGGAACAGATTTTCAAAATTAAAATCACTTGGAGCTGAATTGCTGGTGTTTTTACAGTATTTTATGTCCCCCGCAAAAAATAAAAAATAACAAAACAGTTTATATAACATATAAATAAAATCACCTGCGAGACAAATTCGGCCCGCGGGTCGCTTGTTGGGGAACCCTGGTGTAGGGTCTAAGGGTAAATTTGGGATTGAGTTCATGAAGTAATTATAGGATGTATGCTATTAGATCAGCGTGGCTTGCGAGGCTACTAGGCCATAGCCTATGTGGGTGAACTATGATTGTTGACTGTAGGCTATATTTCCAATGTGTCTTATTTGAAATAGGCTATAGGTCTGTTTGTAATGCACAGATATGATTGCAAATTAATATAGTGTAATGATCCTCGCTATATGAGCCACGTTACAATTCCTACTATGTGAGTTAACCCTCATGCATAGGGTGATGATTAGGGTGTTTGTTTTCACGGCAGTGACCTTGTTTCACTTCCCTGCCGTGCTGTTAGCTACATTGGTGTCAGAAGTGGGATGGTGCCCATGACTCCATGAGAGATGTGTATATGTGAGGGACTTTGTATAGAGGAAGGGGGTAATGTAGTAACCTTAACCCAACACCGAACAACCTCGTCAAGAGGTCAGGTTGTTGGCTTGAAAGTAGCTGGACCAGGGTTCTGGTCAGGGCTACCCCTGAATTCGCTACATTGGTGTCAGAAGTGGGATGTTGGTCGTGGGGCTATCGAAACACCCGGATGTGTAAGGAAGCAGAGTGGCATGGGGACCTGCCCTCCCGTTCCTTGCTATTTGAGGCATGTTACAATTTCCACCAAGTAAGTTAACCCTATTGGCGAGATGAGTAGGGTGTTTGAATTTCACGCCAGCGGCCTGGGTTCGCTTCCTAGCCCTGTATTTCGCTACAATATTGTTAGCATCTTCTATTTTTGTCATTTTGATAGACCACTAAGTAACAAAGTAACGTGTCTCACGGTCACAACAAGTATCTCCTGTAACATTGAAAATGGTGGACGGACAGACAGGTAACTAACTCTCAGCAGTCTACCCCTTCCTCTAGCCCTGAAGATCTGCAACAAACTAGCAATGTGCAAGGTTGGTACAAAACGTCATCGTCACACATTTATACAAATCCTACAGTGAATGAAAACCAAAATGTACTTCACGAAAATAGTACATTTTGGACTATACATTTATCTAGTCTAGCCTACTGCAGAATTCACTGGTATCTCACAAAACCAGAGGGAGGAACAGACCATAGTCTCTAATCCCAGTAACCTATGTGTAATTTGGTCTGGATGAAAGTAGATTTGAAGAGATTAAGGATAAATTGTTTCTATAAATGACCTCTCAGCTGTGCTGTCTTCCTATCAAATCCTCTTATTGAAGCACAGTGAGATAAAGAGGTTTGCTCTACAACCCTGAACTAAGTCCTGCTGTATAGGAGAGGATAGGTCATATCACAGCAGACTTGCATGGCATGTCAGTGTAGAGGCACCCTCTGAGGGAGTTGACAACAACCGGATGAATACGGTTTTCAGGGGAAATGGAAGGTGAGCCTGTGACGCAACTCCCACTTTTGGACGTTAACAAGGCGACACTCCAACTTAACTCCTGCACATTTACTGGATTGGTTGAACAGTGCAGAAGAGAACCTCCCCAACAGTTTACATTTTTTCTCTCCTTGTCAGGACCAGAAATAAATCATGCTCAGGCATTCTGGAATGTGTCTGTGGGTTGAAAAACACTCTCTCTCTCTCTCTCTCTCTCTCTCTCTCTCTCTCTCTCACACACTCACACTCACACTCACACACAGCAGAGAGTGGAGGATTTGTGATTGTGAGACAGGGATTCTGGTCTCTCCCCACACCCTACAACCTTCATCTTGGCTTTAGACAGCCCACAAATTCATGGGTGTGTGTGTGTGTGTGTGTGTGTGCGTGCTTGCATACGTGCATTTGTGCGCACACATGCTTGCATGCCTGTGTGTAGGTGTGTACCGCAACCGCCCCCCAACAATAACTTCCTAAATCTGCCAGGCCTTTTCCACTGGAGGTCAGAGATAACCTTTACTGTTTTATTTTTGGGGAGATAAATCTATTTTAACCGTCCCATTTACCATCACCTAGCAGTCCCAGAGCTGCAAACAGAGCCGGACTCTAACATGTTTAGACCACTGTCTGTCTGCCTCTTTAATGTAGCAATAAAGTCCGATTGACAGAAAGACTGAGCTAGCCACAGTTAGCCAACATTAGCCCCAGTAGATAGGCCTCTGGTTTCCTTGGAGAGGCTTTAAGAGACTAAACTGAAAGTTCTCTGAGTTATTCGAAAGTTGATTTGATTCTATAGGCCACAATTGCTTTCTACTGATTTTATCTCACTCTATTGACACACACAGAGCCCGGCCTAGGCCTACCTCAAAGCCAAGCATGGAACTTTCCTGATTTTGCTTCCATGACAAGATGGGGGCTACCAGGCTGTGTAATAAAGAAGGATACTGTCAGGTCCTGATAATATCGTATAAGATACTTTACAACCCAGGTAGCCCTGTCTGCATTCACATCGGTAGTAGATTCACTCACATCAACTCTAGAGAGATTTGACCCAGTTTAAGTTGGCTGATGACTTAGCTTATTTATTCCTTCCCTTGGGTTTGCAGCACTACTCAGTAATACGTGATTGGTTCAATGATTTTAGGAGGAAATGTGTTCTGCTATCCTTAGGCATTCTTAATGGACTTACTAATGCACTTCCATGCAGTTTTGGATCTGGCTAGGGATCAGCTGGGTTTCAGTAAACATTAGAGCAGCTGTGGTACCCCTCTGTCCTCCCCCTGACCCTTAACCCCATACTCACTCCCTCTGTCACCCACACCCTCAAGACTGATGCAGCTATTGTCCTATTGGGAGAATAATGTGTGTGAATGATTGTATAAATCCTACACCGCTCTCCATAATTCATCAAAATCCTGCTCAAATAATCAACTGTATGTTTATATAGACAAAAGATTCACGCAACAATACACACACACACACACACAGGAGACTCCAACCGTTCATAAGTCATAGTGTAATGCGGCCCAGCTCTCTACCTGGTTAGGATAAATGTCTTTGCTCTGAGAGTAAATAAGATTCCTGGGCTATGTTAATATTACCCAGCAGGCTGGAACCCAATGACTTCTGGGCGTTTTTCCTTCTTCTCATTTCTGTTTCATAGCACTGTGGAGGGTAATGTTATTGCTGTGCTAAATGGATCGTGTGCGAGGAGGCGAAATAATGCTAAAAATAGAGAATCGACCGCCTGAGAGGGACACTAGCTTTGGGTAGAGAGATAGAGCGAGGCAGGGAAGGAAGGGTGAAAGAATGGAGGGATAGAGGAAAATAGGCCCACACCTCCGACAACAGTGTCCCACTCACTATAGTATGAGCAACCCTTCCTAGTGTCCACTATGTTCAGAGTCCTTTTCATTAGACCCGATTACACCATAGGGATACCCCTAGCTCCTTGCTAGAATACCATTCCCTCCCTCCATGTACCAAAGCGACCCTCTCAATCAATGTAGATAAATCTGTGAAAGCATGTGTGTGCAGGAAATTCAGCTGTCCAGGATTATCAGTCAATCAATTAACCCAATCAATCAATTAGTGCCCCATAGGTATTGACCTGTATGAATTCTTCTAATTCAGGGATGGGCAACTTTGGGGTTGGGGACACAAAAAATCGGAACTCATCATGAGGGGCCTCAGTGGCATGTGGATCTGCGTACTCACATCTCCCCCCACCCCCCCTTGCGAGCAAAACATTTTAGCAGCCCCCCTCTTGACAGTGAAGATAAAACATGGACGGTTTTAAGTAAATTTCCTGCAATTCTGCACATTTTGCCATGGGTCGGAGAAAAAACTTTGCAGTTTAAAAGCAGGTTTGCTGCAATTCTACACATTTTGCGATAGGATGGAAGCAAATATTTGCTGTTTTTAATATAATAACTGATGATCAATGGGCCCCACCCCGGTCGGTAATTCGACCATGCTTAGATAGCTGGCCGCTAGACTAATTCATCAATCTAAATAAATGTAGCTTTAACATTTCATTGCAATTTAACACCACCTTGTGGTTATTTCATGTTACTGTAGTAGCTAAAGTCTGTTTGTTCTGATTCTAGTATATTTGTTTTATTGGTCACTTTTGGTCACATGGGAAGGTCAAGTGTCATCTTCCTTTCTGCTCAGCTCCATTTTTCTTAGAGAAAGCATGTTTTTGCTATCCTGCTATCTTCCTCCATCTACCTTTGTTGGAGAAGCTTTGCTTGTGAGTAACATTGCATATTTTCTTTGTAAAAACCAGTCTCTGTAAATATTTATTGAATTTGTCAAGTTTTCTGTAGTTGTGTAGGTAAATAGCTGACAGCATGGCTATTGTAATACATTAGTGTGTACACATCATTTCGAATACCCGAGCCGACAAGGTGAAAAACCTGTCTGTGTCCTTGAGCAAGGCATTGAGCCCGCCTCATCGCTTCATTGGACTCGCCTGGACTACATCTCTTTAATGATTGCCCCCCTGTACCTCTCTATTCCTCAGTTTGATCCCGGTGTCAGCATTGATGTTGTTTCGTTTCCCGGGTCCAGACGCCGTCCGTGTATTGTTTCATGTTGGTTATTTATTAAATGTTCACTCTGTACTTGCTTCTGGTCTCCCAGCGTCTGTCCTTACAGATGGAGAGTTTTCGGAGGCAGGCCAGGTTGTCTGACTCCACCCTCTCACGTGATACATTATATATGTAGTAGTCACTCATATCCACCGCCCTGTGGAACAGATCTTTCGCCAGCGGTGACATCATCAGGGTCCACACAGACGTCTCTCCTATGGAGGTAGAGTAGAGTAGAAAATAATAGAAGTTTATTGGTCCATCTTGTGAAGGAAATTCATATTTTGCTCTGCCTTCAACCCCCCAGATCACACAGATGCCACAAAGGACATTTTTGTTACCAACCATAAAAATAGAATTCTCTAAAATGACTCGACCAAACTCTCCGTGTCTGTCTCACAGATAAAAGAGAATTCTTCAACACCCCACGTTACTTGAGCTCTGCCCAAATATGGTGATCTGATTGGGGTCTCCTCCAAACACATGGATGTTCCTCTGGACCCAGTTCAGTGCTGCTATCTGGTCCATGAAGCTGTAGTTTCCTGGGGCACAAGAGAAGCCTGGCTCAATCCCGTTCTGACATGGCCTCGTTTTCAATGTTCCATGTCCTTGTTCCTATTTCAGAATCTAACTTAGGGTACCTGAAGGCTTGTGCCAATACCCAACACTTTCAGATTAGGATACGGATATAGGACATGAGACAAGGGATTTAAATCACCTCTTTTGTGTGCGTGTGTGTGTATGTATGGCTTCCTCAAGTTAATTGTTGCACCATGAAAAAGCTACAGCAAAGCTACACCATAAAAAATCCTAATTTGATTTAAAGTGTCATTTTATATTGTGTGTATGTTGTGTGTACGGTATGTGTGTGTTAGCGTGCAAGAAAGAACGGGAAAGAACCTGTTCTCCCAGTATCGGTAGCAAGGCAAGACGCCTCCAGTTAGCCAATCACATTAAAAAACCTTTAATATTTAATGGGTCGGTATACACACGTTAAAATACTCTGTGTGATGGGAGTACAAATATAAATACCATGAATATTTTAAAGCCCTGTTAAGTGCGGTAAATAAATGACTACATTGCCTCCGTTATCATACTTGAACACACCATGAGCTATCTGGAGGTCATTCTATATTTTACTCCTTCACTAGAGTTCATCAAATGGCAGCAAAAGACACGTGCCAAATACAATTTGATTTGAAATGCTAGTTTCCCATGTTGTGTAGTCTCGCGTTGCCATACCTCCAAAATCCCCTCGTTGTCACATCCAGTCGTCCACATGGCATGGCTGCGCTTTTCTACCACTGAAAATATTGTGAAGATTGCCCATTATTTTGTTTTTGAAAGGACATATCACAATCCTGCAATAAAGAGGGGAAATAGTTATGTCTGTAATGTCTGTTTCTGTGCTGTATTCTCAAATGTGATTGTCATTTTTGTCTTGTTGTAAGATCGCCAATCTGTTTTGTTTGATTGTCACTCTCCATTCGTCCACATGGTATGGCTGCTGGCTGCAATTTTCTACCACAGAAAAAATTGTGAATATTGCCCATTATTTTGTTTTTGTAAGGACATATCACAATCCTGCAATAAAGAGGGTAATGGGTGTTGTCTGTGTTTCTGTGCTGTATTCTCAAATGTAAATGTCCTTTTTGTCTAGTTGTAAGATCTCCAATCTGTTTTGTTTGATTGTCACTCTATGTTAATCGATTTTGCAGCTTATCACATGGCATGCATCACCAATGCAGCCATAGGCCTACATTACTGGCCGTACGGGCATCCTTCATCTGAAGCATGGAATAACTAAACTCATACATTGTTTACATTAAGGAGACCTTCCTAATTTTGAGTTGCATCCCCCTCCTTTTGCCCTCAGAACAGCCTTGATTCGTTGGGGCATGGATTCTACAAGGTGTCGAAAGCGTTCCGCAGGGATGCTGGCCCATGTTGACTCAAATGCTTCCCACAGTTGTGTCAAGTTGGCTGGATGTCCTTTGGGTGGTGGACCATTCTTGATACACACGGGAAACTGTTGAGCATGAAAAACCCAGCAGTGTTGCAGTTCTTGACACAAACAGTGCGCCTGGCACCTACTACCATACCCCTACTACCATACCCCTCTGAATGGCACACATACACAATCCACAGCTGTGTTCGAATATCCATACTAACATACTACATCCTTAATGAGTGTATATACTATATACTATTAGTTCCTTTTAGTATACTGTAAATAAACGGTATCCTTTCAGTTGAGTATACTTTCAGTTGAGTATACTAGTGCTTCGCCTGTCTATGCTGTTGCTATGCAACTTCTTGATAGCTTGTTAGCACAACAAATTACTAGCTAGACATCTTACGACTTAATTAACAATGTCAATTGAGAACGCACAACGACTGCACAACTTAAGCTAAGACTAACGTGAATAATAAAGTGAATACACGTTGGGTAGTTAGTTAGATGTATTAGTAGCCAACTAACTTTAAGTAGCTAGCTAACACACCGTTACATACAGTGGGGAGAACAAGTAATTGATACACTGCCGATTTTGCAGGTTTTCCTACTTACAAAGCATGTAGAGGTCTGTCATTTTTATCATAGGTACACTTAAACTGTGAGAGACGGAATCTAAAAATCCAGAAAATCACATTGTATGATTTTTAAATAATTCATTTGCATTTTATTGCATGACATAAGTATTTGATCACCTACAAACCAGTAAGAATTCCGGCTCTCACAGACCTGTTAGTTTTTCTTTAAGAAGCCCTCCTGTTCTCCACTCATTACCTGTATTAACTGCACCTGTTTGAACTCGTTACCTGTATAAAAGACACCTGTCCACACACTCAATCAAACAGACTCCAACCTCTCCACAATGGCCAAGACCAGAGAGCTGTGTAAGGACATCAGGGATAAAATGGTAGACCTGCACAAGGCTGGGATGGGCTACAGGACAATAGGCAAGCAGCTTGGTGAGAATGCAACAACCGTTGGTGCAATTATTAGAAAATGGAAGAAGTTCAAGATGACGGTCAATCTCCCTCGGTCTGGGGCACCATGCAAGATCTCACCTCATGGGGCATCAATGATCATGAGGAAGGTGAGGGATCAGCCCAGAACTACATGGCAGGACCTGGTCAATGACCTGAAGAGAGCTGGGACCACAGTCTCAAAGAAAACCATTAGTAACACACTACGCCGTCAAGGATTAAAATCCTGCAGCGCACGCAAGGTCCCCCTGCTCAAGCCAGCGCATGTCCAGGCCCGTCTGAAGTTTGCCAATGACCATCTGGATGATCCAGAGGAGGAATGGGAGAAGGTCATGTGGTCTGATGAGACAAAAATAGAGCTTTTTGGTCTAAACTCCACTCGCCGTGTTTGGAGGAAGAAGAAGGATGAGTACAACCCCAAGAACACCATCCCAACGTGAAGCATGGAGGTGGAAACATCATTCTTTGGGGATGCTTTTCTGCAAAGGGGACAGGACGACTGCACCGTATTGAGGGGAGGATGGATGGGGCCATGTATCGCGAGATCTTGGCCAACAACCTCCTTCCCTCAGTAAGAGCATTGAAGATGCCAGGGCAACTAACGAGTGGCTCCGTAAGAAGCATCTCAAGGTCCGGGAGTGGCCTAGCCAGTCTCCAGACCTGAACCCAATAGAAAATCTTTGGAGGGAGCTGAAAGTCTGTATTGCCCATCGACAGCCCCGAAACCTGAAGGATCTGGAGAAGGTCTGTATGGAGGAGTAGGCCAAAATCCCTGCTGCAGTGTGTGCAAACCTGGTCAAGAACTACAGGAAACATATGATCTCTGTAATTGCAAACAGGTTTCTGTACCAAATATTAAATTCTGCTTTTCTGATGTATCAAATACTTATGTCATGCAATAAAATGCAAATTAATTACTTAAAAATCATACAATGTGATTTTCTGGATTTTTGTTTTAGATTCCGTCTCTCACATTTGAAGAGTACCTATGATAAAAATTACAGACTTCTACATGCTTTGTAAGTGGGAAAACCTGCAAAATTGGCAGTGTATCAAATACTTGTTCTCCCCACTGTACAAGCAACTGCTGTAATGTAATGTAATGTAATCTTATGCTATGCAGTTTGTAAGGCTAGTGTAGCTAACAAATTGTCAGCCAACATAACCTGCAATGTAACTTATTTGAAAAAGTCATTACTTTATTACATTGCTCAACATTTTCTTAACATTTGTCATAATGTGTTAAAGCAATGAGTTTGTATATCGTCAGACTTCAGATAAAAATTCTCCGGCATGTTTTTCAAATCAGAAAATGTTATGAAGCCACGGCCATTTTTTTAAGAATTGCATTATGTGCCCTAAAAGCACGGAAATAGTGTCCACTGCTTGTATACTTCGTATTTTGGAAAGTGTAGTACGACATCCGGCTACTTTTGGCGTACTAACTATATCAATGCTATGACCAATAAATATACTACATACTCAATTTATGTCACAAATAGTAGGGTTAGTGAGGTTAGTATGAGTATTCGAACACAACTCATGTCTCAATTGTCTCAAGGCTTAAAAATCCTTCTTTAACCTGTTTCCTCCCCTTCATCTACAGTGATTGAAGTGAATTTAACAAGTGACATCAATAAGGGATCATAGCTTTCACCTGGATTCACCTGGTCAGTCTATTTCATGGAAGGTGTCCTTAATGTTTTGTACACTCAGTGTTTGTTCTCAATTTAAAATGATACCATTAGATGAGGCAAACCATATGTCGTCACTATTATTCTACAATGTAGAAAATAGTAAAAATAAAGAAAAATCCTGGAATGAGTAGGTGTGTCAACTTTTGACTGGTACTGTATATACAGTATTTTTTTTAGATGCAGTATTTTCCTTCTTTATTATTTCCCCCTAACCTGAGCTACAGTTCCCTCCCCTAATTGGAGTAAAGTAATGGACAACAATATTTAGGCTTCTACTTCCAGATTATACATACTACTATATATGACATTAGTTAACTTGTTTTTTTGTTTTAGTTCCACCCTTCAACCCCTCCCATTTATCTCTGAACACCATCCAGTTTCTACAGATTGCAAAATAAAGAAATGTTTTTGCTAAGAATATTATACAATTATTTAATCAATTGACTTTGACTTTTCAAATCACCCTGCAGTGCTATCTGCAGAGTTAGCTCCAGGTAAATGTTGCAATTCTACAGCCATTCCTGAACCTGCCACCAAAAACAAGGACATATGTGCAGTACCAAAACAAGTGATCTAATGATTATGTCTATTAGCAGCAAAATGGGGTCACTGTTTACTAGTTGGATGGAAATGATCCAACCATTATGTAGAAATTATATAAAGATATGAACGCAACATGCAACAATTTCAAAGATTTTACTGAGTTACAGTTCATATAAGGAAATCAGTCAATTGAAATCAATTCATTAGGCCCTAATCTATGTATTTCACAAAACTGGGAATACAGATATGCATCTGTTGGTGATAAAAAAGGTAAGGGCATGGATCAGAAAACCAGTCAGTATCTAGTGTGACCACCATTTGCTTCATGCAGCGTGACCCATCTCCTTCGCATAGAGTTGATCAGGCTGTTGATTTTGGCCTGTGCAATGTTGTCCCACTCCTCTTCAATGGCTGTGCAAAGTTGCTGGATGTTGGCGGGAACTGGAACACGCTGACGTACACGTCGATCCAGAGCAGCTCAATGGGTGTAATGTCTGGTGAGTATGCAGGCCATGGAAGAATTGGGACATTTTCAGCTTCCAGGAATTTTCAGCTTCTAGGACCCTTGCGACATGGGGCCGTGCATCATCACGTTGAAACATGAGGTGATGGTGGTGGATGAATGCCATGACAATGAACCTCAGGATCTCATCACGGTATCTCTGTGCATTCAAATTGTCATTGATAAAATGCAATTGTGTTCATACTCACTGCACATTTTAGAGTGGCCTTTTATTGTCCCCATCACAAGGTGCACCTGTGTAATGATCACGCTGTTTAATCAGCTTATTGATATGTCACACCTGTCAGGTGCTCACTAACAGGGATGTAAACAAATGTGGGCACAACACTTTAGAAGAATAAGCTTTTTGTTCGTATGGAACATTTCTGCGATTTTTTTTTTTCAGCTCATGAAACATGGGACCAACACATGTTCAGTGTAATAATAAACAACATTTATCAATCTGACTCTAATATGTGAATAAATCAATGAGTAATCGGGAGGCTGGTGTCCCTCCAGAGTGGTTGTGTGCCATGCAACAGCTTTTTTGCCCATCTCCTCATTCACAGGGCTCCCACGATATGCCCAGTGGCGGAACTAGAGTTTTATAGATGAGGTGGCCAGGGGGTGGCCAAGGCAACTTCAGGGGCTCCATAGACCATGACAGAAAATGTGTGTGTAACCCTAACCTGGCATCTAAGGAGCATGAATGAATCCTATGATTGCTGATTAGAGGTGGAAGTGATAATTCACTTAACCCAAAGTTCTTCAATGTGGCAGTTAGTGTGGTCCAAAAGGGTTACTTCACTAGAAGTATTTAACATACTATGAATAGTCAGTGTCTCTACCTTGGGACTGCAGCTCAATTTCTTTCTCTCTCTCACACACTGTACTGTACTCACATACTGGAGAGTCACTGTTTTCATTTAATATATAATCTGGGTCTATAAGTGTTAAACATCCTAAATATTTTCAGAAAATAAAGCTCAAGCACCAAGGAGATATGATAGCATTTGTGTGTTACATAAATTGCATAGTTTATTTACAGAAAAGTACATTTACAAAAAAACACACTGCAATTTGACATACCAGGTATCAAGCAGAAATGGACTTGAAAAATATAAATAATTTTGGTGACCATCAATATTACAAACTTACAGTATCATATTTATGCTCATATATATTATGTTAACTAATAGTAAAGAAAAGTTTTGGAATTGGCCTAATCAAGACCAAATTAAATCTGTGTGACATGATACCCTTTGGATTTATCATTTTAGAATGTCAGTGTACTAGCTAGTGACCAGAGGGACCGCCTAAGTGCCAGATTATCCTAGGTAGGTTTCACAAACTCATCCATGTTGAGGGAGCGTGCCCTCCTTGACTCAACACTGAGAATTCCGAGGTGACTTAACCTGTCATCAACCATCGTTGTCCTAAGGTGGGTTTTAATCTGTTTTAAAGCTGAGAAGTATCTCTCGCAAGAAGCACTGCTGACTGGTGTAACAACAGAAATCTTACAACGTCGAAATAGCTCATGGAAGACCTCTTTATAAGGTTCTAGAAACACAACAAATTCAAGGGGAGTAGACGGTCTGTCCCTTCCACTTTTCTCTCAACTATCAAGAAGCCGCTTGGTTTGATGAACCTCAAGTTTGAGGTCCTCTAAATCTGACTCAAAGGTATGAGCAAAAGCAAACAGAGGCTCCTCATTCAAGAATGTTGTACTCTTTGTGTTGAGAAACTGGACCTCTTTCATTCTTCTTTGAAAAACACCTCTGCAGCCCAGCTGTGAGACTGTCAAGCACCTGATGAAAGACAGCTCTTTGGAAGCTCTCATCACTTTGGTGACTATTTTTCTGTCCTACAGTGCTCATCATCAATGAGTCGTGAAATCTTAAGCTTGTTTTAGGCTGTCTTTTACACACTGTTTGCACACTTATTTTGCAGTGTTCTGCAATCTCTTCAACCTCTTTCCATAGTTACCCTCACTTCTGTAGTCCTGTATGTGTCTGTAAGGGCACCTACTAGATCCACAGCCCTTGCTAGGTCAAGAGAGCTTGATTGGAGCATGTCTGAAATACATTTGGCATCACCAAGCACTTTACAAAAGGTAACCAAAAGCCCTATGAAATGTAAATCTGCTGTATCTGAGAAAGAAGGCCCCTTGCCTCCACTGATCTATCACCACTAGTGTGATATACTGTAGCACTCTCAGAACTGCTGGAAGCCTGTCCCTCAGATTATGGCATGCCATGTATCTGCATGCCCACCTTACATCCGTAAGTCTCTGTAGTTCCCTGGGCTGCTGCTGTGGATACAGCCCTTTCTGAGCTGCAAGCCACTTGAGATGAACGTACGAGCCAGATACAAAGTTATAGCATCGACAAGAACCAAATTCAAACAATGTGCATTACAGTGAACAAAAAAAGCAAATCTTACTGTTTTTGATCCGTGCAGACACACCAGAATTATTTTCGCTCATGACGGATGCACCGCCAAAGCCTTGCCCCACAAGATTATTTCTGTAGTCCAGACCATGTTTTTCAAGTCAATTAATTAATATTTGTGAGACCTGCTGTATCTAAGCTTTCAACTGACTGAGAGTGTAAAAAGCTTTCGTGGATGACCCCGTTGTAATAGTACCTCACAACTAAAGACATTTGTAATTTTTTCTTTGGTTTCATCTGCAATTACACTAAAAATGTCACTTTCTTTTACTTCTCTTATTCTTTCACTTTGTACCATCTCAGCTAAGCCGTCAAGAACCTTGTTTTGGATTTGGTGACTTGTGTACTATTGCTACATGCATTCATCCTTTTCTCTATGAGAGGGTCATGCTTTGCTATTTCTTCTAAGATTGTCAAAAAATGACCCTTGTTTTGAGAGTCATCTGTCATGATCGCTATGAGACAGGACCCGAGGCACAGAGCTGTGGTGCAAAAGCATTCCTTTTTCCGATAACAGTAATCCCAAAACCAAACAACAGTGCGACAGCGACCATGAACCGGCATGAAACAAAAAGGAACACACACAAAAACCCACAAACACAGGTGGGAATACTGAAATTAAATAGGCTCCCCAATTAGAGGCAATGCGGCGCAGCTGCCTCTAATTGGGGACCAATTCCAAAAGGACCATAGAGAATTCCAGAGAGGTCTCTGGACAATAAACCTGAAACCATAAAGGTTTCCAGAGACCTCTCTGAACATAAACCCTTACATCATCAGACTCTCGATGACCTCTCTGTGCTATACTTTGAGTGGCAGTTAATAGGAGCACATCTGCAATTGTTTTAATGTAAGTACAGTTTTCCTCCACTTTCTTTTTCCGGTCCTCATTTATGACATCTAACATTTATGAGTTGCTGTCAATAACCCTTTTATGCTGATTCCAAGCATACATAGCATTGATATGATGCTCTGCCGTTGATTGGAGCTTAATAAACCCAGAATCTTTAAACAGCGCCCTTTTCCACTTACAACAACCTGACTGTGATGTGAAGGCAGATTCAGGTGTATTGGGCAGAGACAAATGCCTATAGGCAAAATAATAAGTCGAATCGACTTACAGAATATTCAAGCCATGAATTGTCCTTATACCAGGAGCTGTTGAAAGCCCTTTTCCTAGTACCATGCTGAGTTCTGGGAAATTTTTTCAAACACAACTGTACAGGACCCTCTTCTCTGGATCTTGAAATGTCTGAAATACATGTTAAATAATGTGTCATATCTCTATGGAAATGTATAATTAAGGGATCCACAAGATTATATACTAAAAGCTGCTAACTAAAATGTGTAGTTTAAAGTATAGGCCTGGACTACCATTGGGTCCTTTTGGAACAGCATATCTGGTGCTTGATGCAGTTGGGAGGGGCTCGATGACATCTCCTGGCAGCTCTGACTCACTGTCTTGCTCAGAGCCAGAGGTCTCTGTGTCATCCCTTGATACATCTATTACATTAAAATAATAGCCCTTGCATTGGGTGATGCAAGGGCGGGGGTCTCTTTGCACCTGATCTGTCTGATCTGCCTGTCTGATATCTCTACCTTTCTGTTCATCTTTAATTGACCCTATGCAAAAATAAGACAGTCTATGGTTACATCTAAGCATCCAATTACCCACATTTTAGTCCAATCTCAATCTTAATTACAAATCCCCATTATCACAACTGTACCTTAAAATCAACTACCAACCTAAGTTACTAGTTAGATCATGGCTAGCCCTACTCTGCAGTAAGTAACTTAGCTAGCTATAATTTCTTACAGCTGTACGATAGCAAACAGGCTATCTGCAAATTGTGGTAATGTTTTGAGTAACGTTAACAGATTGATAACAATTGTTTGTTTTGAGTTCAAGTACGAAAATCAAACTGAGTTAATGGATTTCAAATTGCTGAATGTTAACTTACTGAACACTGACAGCTGTAGCCTACTAGTTACCCCACATTAGCTAAACATTCGTATACTGTAACTTACTACACTGCACTGTATATGCGTGTATTACTAGCACATATGTAAACATAATGTTAGGCTAAATTGGGAACCGATCTCTCTTATCTGATTAACTGTCTGTTAATGGAGCCAAAGGTCTAACGTAAACTTACACAGCGACTCAACTTCAGGACACCTAAACCCCATGCTAAACCTTAAAACTTACAAATATGTTTACTTTCAACAACAGTGTCCAATACCATATTGTGGATCTTGATTTTGTAATCCATGGCTGCATTAGTAATGGCTTGTCTTCTGCCAACTCACCTGGCTTTCTCTTCTTTTTTTTTGTTTGCTTCTCTGGGAGAGCAGTCTGAGCTTTGGCATCACAGTCCTGCTGCTCCTCCAGAATGCCATTGGCCCACTCAACAAAGTAATCTGCTGCCCTCTTCACACCCTCAAAGTCTCGGGCACACTTTCTCAGGTTACGGATGTTTGCTTTGCAGGCTCTGTGGAAAAAGGCTTCTGCACTTTCTCTATGGGTCTTGCTTCTCTCATGTTCCTGTACTCTCTGATGATGTCACGATTGTGTGTGTGGAGAGACCAAGACGCAGCGCAGGGATTGTAGTTCGACATGTTTATTATTACTATGTATAATTCCACTCACATGTACGAACTAACAAAACCAACAAACAAACGATATGACAAACGTAATGATTTGCACACCAACCAAAAACGAAACACACTACTTTACCCGTGACTGGAGGAATAACGACCCACACAAAAGTGAAGGACATACAAACATATATAGGATCCCTAAGACAATGCGGTGCAGCTGCCTCTAATTATGGATCCAACCCAAAACCCACACAGAAACAGAAAGAATAGAAACGGTCAGACTCTGACCATAGCTACATAGAGAAGCAAATAGGCTTCTCTATGGCCAGAGCCTGCCAGTACCCCTCCCCCCAAAGGCGCGGACTCCCGGACGCCAACTATAAACACACAACTACATGGGGTGGGGGGGGGGGGAGATTAGCTCGCCGGTGGCGGTTCATGCCCCTTCCTTATGCCCGGCCATGGAGCCGGGAAATTTACCGGGCCCGGACTGGGCACTGGTGGGGCAAACAGCTCCGGCCGTGGAGCGGGGCAAACAACCGGGCCCGGACTGGGCACCGGTGGGGTAAACGGCTCCGGCCATGGAGCTGGGACAACAACCGGGCCTGGACTGGGCACCGTTGGGGTAAACGGCTCCGGCCAAGGAGCGGGGAAAACAACCGGACCCGGACTGGGCACCGGTGGGGTAAACTGCTCCGGCCATGGAGCGGGGCAAACAACCGGGCCCGGAATGGGCACCGGTGGGGTAAACGGCTCCGGCCATGGAGCTGGGCAAGGAACCGGACCCGGACTTGGCCCCGGTGGGGTAAACGGCTCCGGCCATGGAGCGGGGAAAACAACCGGGCCCGGACTGGGCACCGGTGGGGTAAAGGACTCCGGCCATGGAGCGGGGCAAACAACCGGGCCTGGACTGGGCACCGGTGGGGTGGACTGCTCAGGCTCTGGAGCGGAGCAGACGGCTGAACCCGGACTGGGTACCGGTAGAGCGGACTGCTCTGGCACTGGAGCGGAGCAGACGGCTGGACCCGGAATGGGCACCGGTGGAGCGGACTGCTCTGGCACTGGAGCGGAGCAGACGGCTGGACCCGGAATGGGTACCGGTGGAGCGGACTGCTCTGGCACTGGAGCGGAGCAGACGGCTGGACCAGGATTGGGCACCGGTAGGGCGGACTGCTCTGGCACTGGAGCGGAGCAGACGGCTGGACCCGGATTGGGTACTGGTGGAGCGGACTGCTCTGGCACTGGAGCGGAGCAGACGGCTGGACCCGGAATGGGCACCGGTGGAGCGGAGTACTCTGACTCTGGAGCGGAGTAGACGGCTGGATGCGGATTGGGCAGCGGTGGACCGGACTTCTCAGGCTCTGGAGCGGAGCAGACGGCTGAACCCAGAATGGGTACCGGTGGAGCGGACTGCTCAGGCTCTGGAGCGGAGCAGACTCCTGAACCCGGACTGGGTACCGGTGGAGCGGACTGCTCTGGCACTGGGGCGGAGCAGACGGCTGGACCCGGACTGGGTACCGGTTGAGCGGACTGCTCTGGCACTGGAGCGGAGCAGACGGCTGGACCCGGATTGGGCACCGGTAGGGCGGACTGCTCTGGCACTGGAGCGGAGCAGACGGCTGGACCCGGAATGGGTACCGGTGGAGCGGACTTCTCTGGCACTGGAGCGGAGCAGACGGCTGGACCCGGATTGGGCACCGGTGGAGCAGACTGCTCTGGCACTGGAGCGGAGCAGACGGCTGGACCCGGATTGGGTACTGGTGGAGCGCACTGGGTTGCTGACCTTCGCTGGAGGTTCCGGGCTGCGGACCTTTGCTGGAGGTTCCGGGGCGCGGACCTTCGCTGGAGGTTCGGGCTGGGGACCTTCGCTGGAGGTTCCGGGCTGGGGACCTTCGCTGGAGGTTTCGGGCTGGGGACCTTCGCTGGCGGTTCCGGGCTGGGGACCTTCGCTGGAGGTTCCGGGCTGCTGACCTTCGCTGGAGGTTCAGGGTTGCTGATCTTCGCTGGAGGTTCAGGGTTGTTGACCTTCGCCTGCTCCTCCTCCGGGTATTTATGAAACCCCTTGGGCATCTCCCGATTATGAATCGTGGGCAGACTAAGTGGTGTGCGATTCCCCCTCCTTCAGCCTCTCCGGGCTCTGGCTGCGCACCGATGGTGTGGTGCTCGAAGCCACGACGGACCTTCGTTGGCTCCGGGCCGGCGCTGGACGTACCGGACTGAGGAGGCGCACCGGTGGAGCGGACTGCTCCGGTACGGGAGTAGAGTAGACGGCCGGACCCGGATTGGGGATGCTCACCATGGGCCCCTTTAACGCCAGCTCCGTCCTTTCCTTCTCCATTCTCCTCCATTGCTCCATAAACCTCCCACGGTCCTCTGACTTCACCCTAGGCCACGTGGGAAATGGTACTGGCGCTACCTCCTCCTCCTCCTCTGAGTCCGTCTCGAACCCCCCGAGGAGTTCCGTGTCCGTATACCGACGCGGGGCAATCGCTCTCTCCGTCTCTCGCCAGTTGCGTTGCTTGGTCTCAAGGTGGTGGGTCGTTCTGTCACGATTGTGTGTGTGGAGAGACCAAGACACAGCGCAGGGATTGTAGTTCGACATGTTTAATATTACTATGTATAATTCCACTCACATGTACAAACTAACAAAACCAACAAACAAACGATATGACAAACGTAAGGATTTGCACACCAACCAAAAACGAAACACACTGCTTTACCCGTGACTGGAGGAATAACGACCCACACAAAAGTGGACATACAAACATATATAGGATCCCTAATTAGAGACAATGCGGTGCAGCTGCCTCTAATTAGGGATCCAACCCACACAGAAACAGAAAGAATAGAAACTGTCAGACTCTGACCATAGCTACATAGAGAAGCAAATAGGCTTCTCTACGGCCAGAACCTGACAGATGGGCATGTTTCCAGGCCTCCTTTGAAAAATGCTGGCTGAAGGTTTTGCAAATTCAAGACATACTGAGCAGAACAAGGAGTGAGTTACTTCATTGTATGTCAGCCATTTTCTGTTTGTGCCATCTCTGGAGTGGAATACATTGGGAATGACTCTTTGAGGGGTTTGTTTTGGGTGGGACTGAAAAAAATAAGTATAAATCCTTGGACTGAGGACAGGCAAAATAATCAAATGGATTTTCAGTGTTTTCGCTGTCCCTTTCTGTTTTCCCTGGCTCTGAACCTCTCTCTCTCTCTGCACATCTGGTTGCTCTGCAGAATGAGATTAACATTGTAAATATCCTAAACTTAAACTTGTATTACTTGTTCAGTCATCGATTGTATGCCTCCCGATTACAGTCCTACTGATAATCTCACAAATAAATCACATATTAATCTAAAATCATAGCCTACATGTTTAGGTTTGTGCTCTTAAGTTGTACCTGAAGGTTCCTGCTCTGAGTCTGACTCTGAACTGACCACCATCTCCATTTCTGCTGCTGCTTCCTTCTCCACCTTTGCAAAGAAAATACTATATTATCATACTCACTATCATTAGTGTATCAGTAGGCTTCATTAATTCAGCTCTGGAAAAATCTAAGAGTGGTCTCTTAATTTTTCCCAGAGCTGTATATTATTGAAGTAACTTTTAATGCTGGTACTAATGGCGCTAATGATCTTTGTCATTGCCTGTGCTGTGTCACACAGGCTACTCTGTTACGTTCATGGATGTATTATGCTTACGTTACTGTAGCCTGTTTCGCTGTACAGTATGTGCACTTTCCCTAGCTTATGTGGAATGAGTCATGACCGAATGCTGGCAAGTCAATAGTCTAGGTTGACTATTTTTTACTAGTTGAAACATATTGCCTTCAATGTCATATTATGATCGCTATGTTGCACTCATTGCTATGATATAATTCCTCCATGAAGACATAAGACGTGCAAACTGTTTATCCTACCGGCCGTTGTGTCACTATTATTAGCTAGGCTACTTAGCTAGCCATGCAGGGTGTCGTTTGTATGTGTCAGTGTGTGTGTTTTAGCTGTTTTTGACTGACCTGGTACCTTACTGGCGAACATGACGCTTATTTTGCAGCATTTAGCTGCGTCTGTGGCAAGGGCCTTTCTCTTTTTTATTCTCTCCCTCTCTGCACCACCTTTCTTTTTCTGACCACCGGCATGAGTATGATGGCAGCAGCGCTCACGCGCCCACACCTGATGCCCATCCCCTGATTCCACACGCACACACCTGCTTCCACTCACTTGATTGCACACCCTTTATACTGTATGTTCCCCTCGCTGTGCTGTGCGGGTGGATTATTGTTTCTGAGCTGGGACTCAGACTTCTTAGTGAGTCATTAAAGCATATACATCGACTTCGTTCTTTGTTGTTTTACTTTTTGTTCGACCTCCTCCTTTTTTGTGCTCACCACAAAAGGCATTGGTCGTCACCAAACTGTTCTTGGATGGTTGGGAGAAGTTCCTCTCGGCGGGTGTGTTGGTACCATTCTTTATTCATGGCTGTGTTCTTAGGCAAAATCGTGAGTGAGCCCACTCCCTTGGCTGAGAAGCAACCCCACACATGAATGGTCTGAGGATGCTTTACTTTTGGCATGACACAGGACTGATGGTAGCGCTCACCTTGTCGTTTTCCGGATGGCCCAAACAATCGTAAAGGGGATTCATCAGAGAAAATGACTCTACCCCAGTCCTCAGCAGTCCAATCCCTGTACCTTTTGCAGAATATCAGTCTGTCCCTGATGTTTTTCCTGGAGAGAAGTGGCTTCTTTGACACCAGGCCATCCTCCAAAAGTCTTTGCCTCACTGTGCTCGCAGATGCACTCACACCTGCCTGCTGCCATCCCTGAGCAAGCTCTGCACTGGTGGTGCCCCGATCCCGCAGCTGAATCAACTTTAGGAGACGGTCCTGGCGCTTGCTGGACTTTCTTGGGCGCCCTGACGCCTTCTTCACAACAATTGAACCTCTCTCCTTGAAGTTCTTGATGATCCGATAAATGGTTGATTTAGGTGCAATCTTACCAGCAGCAATATCCTTGCCTGTGAAGCCCTTTATGTGCAAAGCAATGATGACGGCAAGTGTTTCCTTGCAGGTAATAATGGTTGACAGAGGAAGAACAATGATTTCAAGCACCACCTTCCTTTTAAAACTTCCAGTCTGTTATTCTGACTCAGTCAGCATGACAGAGTGATCTCCAGCCTTGTCCTCGTCAACACTCTCACCTGTGTTAACGAGACAATCACTGACATGATGGCAGCTGGTCCTTTTGTGGCAGGGCTGAAATGCAGTGGAAATGTTTTTGGGGGATTAAGTTCATTTTCATGGCAAAGGGGGACTTTGCAATTATTTGCAATTCATCTGATCACTCTTCATGACATTCTGGAGTATATGCAAATTGCCATCATCAACACTGAGGCAGCAAACTTTGTGGAGACCAATACTTGTGTCATTCTCTAAACTTTTGGCCACGACTGTACACCTTGGCTGGTGTAAAGCAGCAGCACAGCCAGGAGAGGGCGCCAAATACACATAATATACTTCTCATCAGCCACCGCTGTAGTGTACATGAGGTGAGTCGGTCCGTAGAAACAAAATAGGACTGTAATGCAGGAGGACTGTACCTTTAAATCATCATCTTACAACGTACATATTTATGTCACGAATGCCACGCTGCTGCGCCTGCTCAGTGCACAACAGACTGTTCAGTGACAAATGTACCACTATCCCGTTAGACCGTGTGCTCTAGTATGGACCGACTGTAGACGTCGCGGCTATTGTTGTGATTCCGCGATTTGGGTGACAGCTCCCGTGGATCTAAAATAATGAGAACAGATAATTATAATATTTCTACTGCACGGATAGCGCAGAGAGATTTCCACAATAAAAGGTAAATCTTAATCGATCTATTTCCTTTATTGTTGTCTCGCCATTCGTGTAGAATTCCCCTGCTGGCATAACGCTACGTTATAGGCTATGATAATGCTGATAAATGCCACAACACTAGCTCGTGCGGTCGTGTTTACGTTAGCCTTTTGTGCGTTGCTTGTATTAATGTTGATATAGGCTACAGTTTTACGTCTCCACAACCTTACTGTTTTGCTCTGACATAATGATCATATAGAAAATACATTAGGTTTAGTTATAGTTACTATTTTCTTGTCATTTTCACTATGAAAGATGGAATGTTTGCTTTAATATTCTTTTTCAGAACAGTCTGTTTCGTAATTCAGCTGACATCCTATTAATATAATTATAAGCTATGAATGTAATTACTTGTTATTCAAATCCCGTTGATATCAATGTAGATTTTATCTGTAGCGTAGGGCATATGGTTATTAACAGAAACACTACAGTAACTTGATTTCCTGCTTAGGATGGATTTGCATAGGTTGCCCATCATGAAATAGACAGTAACACTTTTCCTTACTTTTTAGAAAAAGTTATGGATAACATTATCTTTATTGTTTTACAATATTATATATGCACTCTCAATCGTTGTGGTAATGCACTATTAGTTATGTAATGAATGTGTGTGTGTGTTTGCGTGTGTGTTCGTGTGCATGTGCATGTGTTCCTAACTCATTCCCTTTGCATCTGTGTATGTGTGTGTGTGTGTGTGTGTGTGTGTGTGTGTGTCAACTTCCTCAGGACCAGATGTAAAGTCAATCATTTGGGGCATTCCGGCTACTTGAACCCACTCTGGTATCTAGTCTCTCTTCAGGCCTCTTCCCTGCTAACAGATACATTCTCAGTAACTCCATATGCCTGCTATGATTTCAGACCACTGACCACATGGCAGTTTCTGCCAGAGGCTTTGAATAGTATGCAGCACATTCAGTGCTTTATAATAGTGAGGATTGCCAATGCCTGTGTTCACTGTTCTGAGTTTGTTGTTCTGAAAGTAAGACCAGAGATAAAGAGGTGAAGGTGTTATTGACCATCATTATCCAACCATATTGGTATTGATGTCTCATGAACTTAGACATCTGTTCCTTTGGTTAGGAGGGGTGTGTTGTCACTTTCTTTTTACCCATTAAGAAAACCTAACAAATGTTAGGCTTCAAGGTGGAGGCCAGGAGGCCAAATGTCTTTCTCCTTGTAGTCACTAGTTGGACAGACATCAGTATCTGCTGACCATGCCTAGTTAAATAAAGGTTAAATAAATACAAATTAAAATAAATAAATGTAGCCCCAGGTGTACTGTACTGTATAGACTTCAGCCAAAGCCTCAGTCATCTCCCCTGCTCTGTTTTATTTGTGCGAATGAGTGACCACCGTCTGTCTGGCAGACATGTGCTTGGTCCTCTACCTAACTGAATAATTCAATTGGGCTAGCCTACATTCACATTCTAGACATTCAGTCCTGTCTGTGTTACTTTAAAGCATCCATGCAGTCTTTGTAATTGCATTTTTAAATAATCACTGTATGTCTAATAAATCACTGTGTGCGTTTTATATGAATGAAAGTAAATCCAAAATATATTTTTTATAATTTATTTCCCTGAGCTTCCTTTGGACTTGAAATGCTAAGTATGATCTTGTGGGCGTTAGGAAAAAAATGTGAAGATATTTACATACACAGCCCTTATTGGCTGGTAGGATGGTCTAGAGCTCACTCGACCTTATGGAAATACAGCGGGTGAAGTAAGTATTGAACACGTCACCATTTTCTCAGTAAATATATTTCCAAAGGTGCTATTGACATGAACAACAAATAAGTTCAGAAATTAAGTTATGTGTAATAATGTGAAATGACACAGGAAAAAAGTATTGAACACACTGATATTTATTTAATACTTTGTACAAAAGCCTTTGTTGGTAATGACAGCTTCAAGACGCCTCCTGTATGGAGAAACTAGTCGCATGCATTGCTCTGGTGTGATTTTGGCCCATTCTTCCACACAAACAGTCTTCAAATCTTGAAGGTTCCGTGGGCCTCTTCTATGAATCTTGATCTTCAGTTCTTTCCATAGATTTTCAATGGGATTTAAGTCAGGTGATTGGCTGGGCCATTCTAGCAGCTTTATTTTCTTTCTTTGAAACCAATTGAGAGTTTCCTTGGCTGTGTGTTTGGGATCATTGTCTTGCTGAAATGTCCACCCTCGTTTCATCTTCATCATCCTGGTAGATGGCAGCAGATTTCTGTCAAGAATGTCTCGGTAAATTTGCCCATTCATCCTTCCTTCAATTATGTGAAGTTTGCCAGTACCATTTGCTGAAAAGCAGCCCCACACCATGATGTTCCCACCTCCAAACTTCACTGTTGGTATGGTGTTTTTAGGGTGATGTGCAGTGCCATTTCTCCTCCAAACATGTTGTGTATTATGACATCCAAACAGTTCAATTTTGCTCTCATCTGACCACACTATATTCTCCCAGTATTTCACTGGCTTTTCCAAATGTTGTGCAGCAAACTTTAAACGAGCTTCAACATGCTTTTTTTTCAGCAATGGAGTCTTGCGTGGTGAGCGTGCATACAGGCCATGGCGGTGGAGTGCATTACTTAATGTTTTCTTTGAGACAACAGTACCTGCTAATTGCAGGTCTTTTTGAAGCTCTCCACAAGTGGTCCTTGGCTCTTGGACAACTCTTCTGATTATTCTTTTCACTCCTCTGTCAGAAATCTTGCGAGGAGCACCTGGTCGAGGCAAATTTATGGTGAATTGTCTTTCCACTTCCGTATTATGGCCCCAACAGTGCTCACTGGAACATTCAGAAGCTTAGAAATGCGCCTATAACCAATGCCATCATTATGTTTTGCAACAATTAGGTTGCGAAGGTCTTGAGACAGCTCTTTGCTTTTACCACGGTTAGCTCAATCGGATGTTTTAGAGCCAGGCTGGAACAAAAGCTTCCCCCCACTGTCTCCGACCCTGTTCTAGCTGCATGTGCCTGACTGCCTGTGCTTGACACGTTAATCTCCAATATGTGCACCCTCAAAATGAATACCATAAACAGTACTGTTGTCTTTCATTAGACTTGTGCCATTGTAGTTGTAAACAACATTATGGAAACGTCACCACTCAGTGGTTGGAAGCCAGTCACATAAAGAGATACCGGAGTGATGGGATTACATTTCCTTTGTTTCCGAAGCTGCCTTGCAGTCAAATTGGAAAATAACAACCGTTGGTTGCGAAATCCTGGCCTCAAAGATAGTGATAAGGTCCAGATGGTGGATATGTCCTGCTGTGGTCTAGATTATGACTGATCTGGAAACAGGACACTGATAATGATGCAGCCCATGGAAAGTGTGGATTAACTGGGATTAGATCTATCCTGCTGTTCTGTTTTGGAGAATACAGTATAAACATTCTTGTACTCTAGGGATCCCACTGGTAAGTTCTGTTCATATGATGGATTGAGTGAAAACCTGTGTGTGTGGGGTGTAGCACCACAGAGGCATGAATATGCTACACTCTGTCGTGTGTGAAAAGGTTAACTCGGTGAGGTCAGAAAGCTTTGTAAAAGGTTGGAGGGCCGTGAAATCAATATTCACCTCTCAATCAAAAGCCAACTGCTGTAGGCCTATACTGGCTATCTATCTTCTCAAACAGGCCTACACAACGTACAGTTGAGGACTCTTGAAATGATTCCCTTCATACTTTTTGGATGATTAGCATTACATAATTATATTGTGCGCAGACGTGCGTGTGTGCGTGTGTGAGGTAGATTCCTGTATAGGATGGTGCAGAGAGAGAGGTGAAGGCAGGAGAAAGGTGGAGATTAGCAGGTACTATCAGCCAAACACTGGCAGGACTCTTGGTTCCCAGGGGGCTTATATTACTGATCCACAGAACAGACAGAAACACTGACACACACTGACATCCTCTTCACACACACTGCCAACATACTGTACATCCACATAGCGCTCTGCTTCTCAAACCTGTGTTCTATTTAGTTTTCACACATTAAAATCTGCAGTTTTACTATGTTTGTATTATCTTGCTCAATAGACCATGTTTTAAACTATCCCACTACTAAAGGCATGTGAAGTGCATTCAGCCATAGTGTGACACTGTGTCAACACTGAGCTGAGGAGTGGACACATGCTGGTCAGAGCTCTGTAGGCACAGTGGCAGGAGACGGTTACAGGCCTATGATCAACAATAGAGTGAATTAACCAACTGAATGGACAAAAACATCACATCCTCTTTATACAGGCATCACCTCCGCTTTTTAAAAATTAAATCATGTGTATCCAGTAGGCAGTTAGACCGACAAATAGGGTTGGCTCGCTAGCATGCTGTAAAATTAAGAGCATGTCTGTTATATTTTTGCCAACACTTTTGCCCACCACCATGCAAACCAAAGCATCTCTGATTTGACACTATTTTCCTTTTCAGATATTGACATGAAGAAAGACATTGAGACGTTGATAGCAGAGGAACGCGCTGACATCATCTTGAAATATGATACGGTGGGTGACGTTCAACAAATACACCATTCAGAGGGTTTTAGGATGCTGTAAACTGTTTTTAAAGCTCTGAAAATGCCATGTGCACTTCCACCTTAGTTATTTCTCATTTACCGATGACCAAAATAACCCAAGCGACCTGTCCAACAAAATTCCTCTACAGTTGGAGAACTCCTATGATAAGGTTTGAAAGTTCATAGACATCAGTTCAGTCATTACAATGTTCCAATAACAGTCATATTAGTCACATAGCATAGCATAGTAATAGTGCTCTTTAGCTAAAGGCCTGCATTGATGTAACCATGAATAAGTTAGCATAAGATTGGTCTTCTTGTAGGTCGACTGCACCACCTCTATAGCCTCCATAAACAAGGAAATAGATCAACCACACCAGTCAAAACCAAACAGCAAAAGTGTTGTTATATTCACACATAAGCAAGTGCAGTTTGTATTGCATATCCTTGATGATCAGATGTTGATTCACTTGGCCTGAGTTTGTACTTTAAACAACATGCATTCCGTCTTCAGTACATGTCATGGCGTTATCCCATCTGACTGTACCACATGTCCTCTCTGTATGTGCGTTGTCCATCTGTTTACACAGCAGGAAGAGTTCACTTGTTAGAGTGTGTTGTTAAAAAGCGTGACCTTCGCTCTAAGAGGGATAAGAAAGGGAACCTGAATGTGTGTGTGTGTGTGTGTGTGTGTTGCTAAGCGTTGTGTGTGGGTTGATGAAGAAGCCTAATAGCATGCTTGTGGTTTGTTGTGTAACAGAAAATTATTCTATAATATAATATGATGTTGAGGAGATTTAGACACACATACCACAGTCTCAAAGAAAACCATTAGTAACACACTACTCCGTCATGGATTAAAATCCTGCAGCGCACGCAAGGTCCCCCTGCTCAAGCCAGCGCATGTCCAGGCCCGTCTGAAGTTTGCCAATGACCATCTGGATGATCCAGAGGAGGAATGGGAGAAGGTCATGTGGTCTGATGAGACAAAAATAGAGCTTTTTGGTCTAAACTCCACTCGCCGTGTTTGGAGGAAGAAGAAGGATGAGTACAACCCCAAGAACACCATCCCAACCGTGAAGCATGGAGGTGGAAACATCATTCTTTGGGGATGCTTTTCTGCAAAGGGGACAGGACGACTGCACCGTATTGTGCAGAGGATGGATGGGGCCATGTATCGCGAGATCTTGGCCAACAACCTCCTTCCCTCAGTAAGAGCATTGAAGATGGGTCGTGGCTGGGTCTTCCAGCATGACAACGACCCGAAACACACAGCCAGGGCAACTAAGGAGTGGCTCCGTAAGAAGCATCTCAAGGTCCTGGAGTGGCCTAGCCAGTCTCCAGACCTGAACCCAATAGAAAATCTTTGGAGGGAGCTGAAAGTCCGTATTGCCTAGTGACAGCCCCGAAACCTGAAGGATCTGGAGAAGGTCTGTATGGAGGAGTGGGCCAAAATCCCTGCTTCAGTGTGTGCAAACCTGGTCAAGAACTACAGAAAACGTATGATCTCTGTAATTGCAAACAAAGGTTTCTGTACCAAATATTAAGTTCTGCTTTTCTGATGTATCAAATACTTATGTCATGCAATAAAATGCAAATTAATTACTTAAAAATCATACAATGTGATTTTCTGGATTTTTGTTTTAGATTCCGTCACTCACAGTTGAAGAGTACCTATGATAAAAATTACAGACTTCTACATGCTTTGTAAGTGGGAAAACCTGCAAAATCGTCAGTGTATCAAATACTTTTTCTCCCCACTGTATGTAGCTAAAATAGTCAGTTGCCAGGCAAACACAATCGTATTGTAAGAGTGATGGCGTGGGCCTATCTGTTGCTGTATGTTGTTAATTCTATAAAACCTAGAGAAGTATACATTATAAAATGATAGATTATGCAGTCTATTTAGTACAAAATAGAGGTCATGAACTTCAAACAACCCAAATGACCCTAGCAATATCTGTCTGACAGTGTCCCCTCTCCAAATTGGGGTCAGCAGACAGGCTGACACTGGAAAGAGGGAGGGAGAGCGAGAGAGAGAACTACAGCGAATGAGACAGAGTTGACACTCAAAATAGCAAGAGTGAGACAGATTTAAATTGAGCTCACAGGCAATAAGACATGAGTACATACTGTATATAGGACCTTAATTTGAGCCAGTTTGCTAAAGCAACAAGAAATTTGAGTTATTATGTGGATTATAATTAATGGACATTTTTGTAGGGGTTGATACCGTTTTTGTAAGGGAAATTACAAACCTTAGAAGCCTTTTTAAATATACACTACAAGTAAAACATGTGCTGCATTGCAGGAAGGTGATCCTGCAATAGGGTGATCATATTAAGATCCTACATCTGTACAGGGGACCCTGTCTGGCCTTAGCAACACCTGTGACAACGGACATAGCTAGACCATATAAATCGATTACACAATGGTCTCTCTAAGCTACTGAACCATAACAGAAATCAGCTGATTTCTTTCTGTAGGATTCTACTGTCTATGTGGTATTTGACTTCTGAACAGAAGAAGCAAACACTGTCTCAGACCTCAGGTGGTGACAGTACAGACAACATGTTTCTAGCGCTATTCACCATGGGTGTTCTGTTTAATGTAATGTGCAGATGGCTTAGTCAGGGTGCCATTTCTGTATCTGTTTGGCAAAGACAACAACTTGGCTGCCCTTTGATGTTGTCTTGCCAAACAAGTTTATGACGTATTATACAACGGGTGGGTCTAATCCTGAATGCTTATTGGTTAAAACTGCGTTCCAGCCGGTGTATATTCCACAAATTAAATCTATGATATTAAAATTCCTATTTACTCTGTTCCATTTGACTGCGCAATCCACTGTCTCATCAGCCCACCCATGCAGTTTATAAACTTGATCTCCACTATAAAAAGCATCTAGACATGATCTCACATTTCTTTTAGACTAACGTTTAGTTTTCAACAGCAGAGATTTGTATAAATATTGCTGTCTCTCTCCGACATTTGCAGCATTGTTTCAATATTCAAATTTGATCTCCAGGTGTTGCACTGTAATGAACGTGTCGGGAGTCGGGATGAGTCAGACACGCAGCTTTTCTCAGCCAGTCGAAATCATGAATCAGCATAATTTCTATGTGTATATATACAAATAAATATCAATATCAGTCTTTCCAGCTTCAATTTGAAGTGATTGTGTTAGCTGTGTTGTTGGCTAGCTCCTCTGAACAACAGTGTCTTAACGAGAGAGCCCATTTTCTAAGCCAGGTGAAATCACGCATCATTAGCTAATTGAAATGGATGTATAAAAAAAAAAAATCACTAGAAAACAGCTTAAACAAATGCAAAAAAAAAAAAAAATGTATTGGTTTAGCAGACGTTATTGTGGATGTAGCAAAATGCTTGTGTTCCTAGCTCCAACAGTGCCGTAGTTTCGAACAATTCAAAACACTACAACCAAATCTAAAAGTAAAAGAACGGAATTAAGAAATATATAAATATTAGGCCGAGCAATATCGGAGTTGCATTGACTAGAATACAGTAGAATGCAGTATATACATATGAAATTAGTAAAACAGTATGTAAACATTATTAAAGTGACTAGTGTTCCATTATTAAAGTGGCCAGTGATTCCATGTCTATGTATATAGGGCAGCAGCTTCTAAGGTGCAGGGTTGAGTAACCGGGTGGTAGCCAGCTAGTGATGGCTATTTAGCAGTCCGATGTCCTTGAGACAGAATCTGTTTTTCAGCCTCTCTGTCCCAGCTTTGATGCACCTGTACTTTGATGCACCTGTACAGTGGTGATGCACTGGGCAGACCGCACCCCCCTCTGGAGAGGCCTGCGGTTGCGGGTGGTGCAGTTGCCGTGCCATGTGGTGATACAGCCCGACAGGATGCTCTCAATGGTGCATCTGTAAAGGTTTGTGAGGGTCTTGGGGGCCAAGCCAATTTTTTCTTCAGCCTCCTGAGGTTGAAGACGCGCTGTTGCACCTTCTTCACCACACTGTCTGTGTGGGTGGACCATTTCAGATCGTCAGTGATGTGTACACCGAGGAACTTGAAGATTTTCACATTCTCCACTGCGGTTCTGTTGATGTGGGTGGGGGCGTGATCCCTCTGCTGTTTCCTGAAGTCCACAATCAGTTCCTTTGTTTTGTTGACGTTGAGGGAGAGGTTATTTTCCTGGTACCACTCCGCCAGGGCCCTCACCTCTTCCCTGTAGTCTCGTCATTGTTGGTAATCAGGCCTAACACTGTTGTGTTGTCTGCAAACTTGATGATTGAGTTGGAGGCGTGCGCGGCCACGCAGTCATGGGTGAACAGGGAGTACAGGAGGGGGCTGAGCATGCACCCTTGTGGGGCCCCAGTGTTAAGGATCAGCGTAGTGGAGGTGTTGTTTCCTACCTTCACCACCTGGGGCCGGCCCGTCAGGAAGTCCAGGACCCAGTTGCATACGGTGGGGTTCAAGCTTAATGATGAGCTTGGAGGGTACTACGATGTTGAAGGCTGAGCTGTAGTCAATGAACATCATTCTTACATAGGTATTCCTCTTGTCGAGATGGGATAGGGAAGTGTGCAGGGCAATGGCGATTGCATCATCTGTGGATCTATTGGGGCGGTATGCAAATTTAAGTGGGTCTAGGGTGTCATGTAAGATGGAGGTGATATGATCTACAGGGCAATATTCATTTAGTTCAGTTTCCTTTGCTTTCTTGGGTACAGGAACAGTGGTGGACATCTTGAAGCAAGTGGGGACAGCAGAATGGGATAGGGAGAGATTGAATATGTCTGTAAACACTCGAGCCAGCTGGTCTGGCATGCTCTGAGGACGTGGCTAGGGATGCCGTCTGGGCCGGCAGCCTTGCGAGGGTTAACACGCATAAATGTCTTACTCACGTCGGTCACAGAGAACGAGAGCCCACAGTCCTTAGGAGCGGGCGGCGTTGGTGGCTCTGTGTTATCCTCAGAGGGGACGAGGAAGATGTTTAGCTTGTCCGGGAGCAAGACTTTGGTGTCCATGACGTGACTGGTTTTCCCTTTATAATACTTAAGTTTTGCCCGTTTGATTGCCTTTCGGAGGGCATAATTGCACTGTTTGTATTCAACCATATTGATGGTTCGCGCTTTCAGTCTTGTGTGAATGCTGCCATCTATGCACGGTTTTTGGTTTGGGTAGGTTTTAATAGTCACAGTGGGAACAACATCCCCTATACACTTAACTCAGTCACCGAGTCCATGTATACGTCAGTGTTATTCTCAGAGGCAACCCGGAACATATCCCAGTGCGCATGATCAAATGCAGCTACTTTGTTGTTATTCTGGCTGCGGTGTTTGACGTGACTGTAAGTTAGACGTAGTTGGCTAGCTAGCAAGTAAGGGATAAGAACGCCAGCCAGTATGGCAATGGAACATTTAGAATGAAGGACTGGGTCTCGTCCATAGATACAGAACAAAAAGACTTAACGACTGGGTTGCGTCTCTGGAAACCAAACCGATAGAACGAACTACCTGCCAGCTTGGGTAGCAATCCTAGATTTGTGTCAGGACTATATCTTGTGGAAGGATGAAATAGTATAAATAAATTCATTAAAAAAAATCTATATGTAAATCATTATTTGAATATGTTGGTAACCCGTTGTATAAAATAATGCCTCGAAACTGGTGTTTGGAGGATATATTGGCACGGTTTGGCACACCAATGCTCATATATCCTCCAAACACCGGCTTCGCAGGCATTATTAAAAGTTTTTTTTTTTTTTTTTTGACACAGATAAAACAACAGTAGGCCAATAAATGATAAAAAAGACAATTGATTATTACACATTCTTGTATATGTTAATACATACAGTGGGGAGAACAAGTATTTGATACACTGCCGATTTTGCAGGTTTTCCCACTTACAAAGCATGTAGAAGTCTGTAATTTTTATCATAGGTACTCTTCAACTGTGAGTGACGGAATCTAAAACAAAAATCCAGAAAATCACATTGTATGATTTTTAAGTAATTCATTTGCATTTTATTGCATGACATACGATTTTTCAGCAGCAGACTGATTGATATTGTCAAAAGTCACACGGAAGTCTAACAAAACAGCCCCCACAATCTTTATCATTTTCTCTTAGCCAATCAAATTTTTCCAACAGGCTAATTGGTCGGCTATTTGAGCCAGTAAAGTGTGCTTTACTATTCGTGGGTAGCGGAATTCAATCTAAGCCTATACACTTTCTAGTAGGCTTAGATTAAAGATATGGCAAATAGAAGTGGCAACATTGTCTGCTATTATCCCCAGTAATTTTCCATCAAAGTTGTCAGACCCCAGTGGCTTGTCATTGTTGATTGACAACAAACATGATTTTGCCTTTTCCACACTGACTTTACAGAATAAAATATGACAATGCTTGTCTTTCAGAATTTGGTCAGTTATACTTGGATGTGTCGGCGTTTGTTGCTGGCATGTCATGCCTAAGTTTGCTAATCATTAAATTAGTTGGCAAATCAGTGGGTTTTGTGATGAATGAGCCATCTGATTCAATTAATGAGTTTGCCTAATTTAAGGTGCTCCAAAGCTTTTTACTATAATTATTTATATCATTATCACTTTGTTTCATAGTACAGCTTCTTCTTTTCATTCAGTTTAGTCACTCATTTCTCAATTTGCAGTACGTTTGCTAATCGGTTGTGCTGCCAGATTTATCTGCCATACCTTTTGCCTCATCCCTCTCAACCATACAATTTTTTCCAAGGGGATCTAACAGTTTTTTTTGTAATTTTCTTAATGGGTGCATGCTTATTAGTAACTGGAATAAGCATTTCATAAATGTGTAAAGTGCAGCATCTGGTTGCTCCTTATTAACTCAGCGACACATTGGTAGGGATTAATTGAGCTGGTCTTGGGTCATTGATAAGTCATTGTCTCAACGCAGCCTTGAAATGCGTGTACAGAGTCCAGGAGCCAAGATGATTTGGATGGACTCCTGTAGAGAATCTTCTCTTTCCAGAAAGCGTAGAAGCTATCTATAAACGTGATTCCAACCTTCACGGCGCAAAGACGGGACACGAGGCGCATAGCTGTGATACAAAGACATGCCTTTATTATGCTAACAAACAAAGGAGAGAACGCAACCATGAACTGTTGTGCACATACACAAAAACCCACAACACAGGTGGGAAATAAATTAACTTAAATAGGATCCCCAATTGAAGGTTTTAGCAGTCCTTTTTATCACTGAGGCACTTTTTCTTACGTTTAGCAGTGCCGAACGTACACGCGAGTACTCAATTATTTACAACAGAGCCCAGCTATTGGATTTAGCACACTCAGCGCTGCTGCTCCCCGGGGAAAAGTTCGTTATTCCAGACGAGTTGAAAAGGCGACGGCTTGGACGCAGAGCGGGATTGAAGTGTAAAGCAAATCTTAGGAAATACAAGGGGAGTTCAGAGAAGCTAGTCTAGTGTGTTTGACTGAGACATGGCTGAATGATACCATCCCCACAGGGAACTGTCAGGCTCTGGCCATAGGGAGCTCTTTGGCTCTTCTAGATAGCCAGGGTCAGAGCCTGACAGATCTAGTAGGCCTAGATCTATGTTTTCTTTTTGTATTGAATCCCCAATTAGAGACAGCTGCGGGTCGTTGTCTCTGATTGGGGATTCTATTTAAGTTTCCTTATCCCACACCTGTTGCGTGGGTCATTGTACGTTTCATGTCACAGCCAAGTAAGTATGTTCCGTTTCATTGTTTTGTTGCGTATAGTTCGTGACATTCAAGTTTGGAGTTATAATAAACATGTCGAACTATCGCTGCGCTTCGCCTTGGTCTCTCTCTACACCCACTCGTGACAGAATGACCCACCACAACGAGACCAAGCAGCGCAATTGGGGAGAGCGAGAGCAGCGAGGAGGAAAGCGTCGGCAACGGGGCTCTGTAGGACAACTGGCCCAAAGACAACCCCAAGAAGATTTTTTTGGGGGGGCTATGGGGGTGGTCTGGCCCGAGAGGAGGAGGCGCCAGTACCACTCTCCAGGTGGAATGGCGAGGAGGAAGAGGAACAGAGTCAGGTACGGTCCGTGCCTGCTCCGCGCACCACACCATCGGTGCGTTCCAAGAGCTCGGTTCGGTCCGTGCCGACTCCGCACACCACCCCATCGGAGTGCATCAAAGGCACGCAGAGGCGGGAGGAAGAGGATCGCTCACCACTTCAGATGCCAACGGTCCATGACCGCGAAAAACCCGAGGGGTTTTTTGACCACCCGAAGGAGGAACAGACAAGGTGGTGGAGAGCCTGGGTAGCACTTCCTCTTGAAAAGCAGACGGATCCGCTCATTATCCAGATAGAGGAGGAGGAGGACTTCGGGCGCCGATATGCCCTCGTCAACAAGTGGATGGATATGCGGGAGCGGGCTTTAAATATAGCGAAGGTCAGCAGCCCTGAGCCTCCAGCGAAGGTCAGCAGCCTGAAAACTCTAGCGAGGGTCAGCAACCCGGAACCTCCAGCGAGGGTCCGTAGCCCTGAGCCTACAGAGCGATCCGCTCCACCGGTGCCCAGTCCGGGGCCGGTCGTCTGCTTCACTCCAGTGCCAGAGCAGTCCGCTCCACCGGTGCCCAGTCCGGGGCCGGTCATCTGCTTCACTCCAGTGCCAGAGCAGTCCGCTCCACCGGTGCCCAGTCCGGGGCCGGTCGTCTGCTTCCCTCCAGTGCCAGAGCAGTCCGCTCCACCGGTGCCCAGTCCGGGGCTGGTCGTCTGCTTCACTCCAGTGCCAGAGCAGTCCGCTCCACCGGTGCCCAGTCCGGGGCCGGTCGTCTGCTTCACTCCAGTGCCAGAGCAGTCCGCTCCACCGGTGCCCAGTCGGGGTCCGGACGTCTGCTCAGCTCCAGAGCCGGAACCACTTGCCACACTGGTGCCCAGTCCGGGTCTGGGCGTCAAGTTTGGAGTTATAATAAACATGTCAAACTATCGTTGCGCTTCGCCTTGGTCTCTCTCTACACCCACTCGTGACAGGAACGTCACTATCGGCGGTTTCCAGACAATCAGAGCGGACAGGGATATCGCTTCTTCCGGTAAGAGTAAGGGAGGGGGGCTGGCTTAATTAGTTAACAACAGATGGTGTAATCCGAGCCATATTACTGTTAAGGAACAGTTTTGTAGCCCGGACATTGAGCTGTTAGCCGTTAGCCGTTAGCCTGAGACCCTACTATTTGCCGAGGGAATTCACGGTGGCCATTGCTGTTATTGTTTACATCCCGCCCTCCGCTGACGCAAACACCGCGTGTGACGCCATCCACTCTGTTATCGCGAGGTTACAGACAGCGCATCCCAGTGCCTTTTCTGCCAACCTTGTCCACCTCACCCCACTCTACAGGCCTATGTTTCAACAACCAGGACCATTAGGAGATGGTCCCTGGAGGCGAATGAGGCCCTACAGGACTGCTTTGAGACAACAGACTGGAATGTGCTCTGTGAGGCTCATGGAGATGACATTGATGGAATTATAGACTGCATAACGGACTATATACATTTCTGTGTAGACAAGACCGTACCCACTCGGAAGGTACGATGTTTTCCAAATAATAAACCCTTGGTCACCAGCGACCTGAAGGCCATGCTGAATGAGAAGAAGAGGGCCTTCAAGGAGTGGGACAAGGACAAATTTAAATGCGTCCAGAGGGAGCTGAAGTTGCGGATTGCTGAGGGGAAGAGAGTGTATAAGGAGAAGATGGAGGACAGGTTGAGGCAGAGACAGGAGAGAGGGGTGTGGAAGCTTATGAGAAATATCACTGGCATCAAAAAGTCAAATCTGTGGGCAGACGGAGGGGACCCAGGACAGAGCCAATGAGCTGAACCAATTTTTTAACAGGTACGATATTGGATCTGTCAAACCTCCCCTCCGTCTGTCCGTCTGTCCGTCTGTCTGTCTGTCTGTCTGTCTGTCTGTCTGTCTGTCTGTCTGTCTAGAGACAATGCAGCACAGCTGCCTCTAATTGGGGAACAAACACAAACTAAACAGAGTCAACTAGAACTCTCTAGTCAAGCCCTGACCGTGACAAACATAGAGAAGCCCAGAGGCCTCCCTACGGTCAGGACCTGACACCAACAGAGCTACAGTAATCTTTTAGCCAGGTGTGTAATGCCAGCAGCCTGCTGAATCTTTCACACCCGTGGCCGATGGTACCGGACCTGAAATAGTTGGCCGCTTTTTGGAATCTTTCAGTGCTAGAATCAGCCCTTTAAAATCAATATTTAAGTTCCGAGCTAGCCATCCTGATGTCGTTTGACCTCAGATGGAATACGACAGCATCAGCTCACGGCATCTGTCGTAGAATGGTTGGAAGCAGCCTTGTAATGTCCCGTACTCGTGCTCCAGGATAGCACAGGGTTTTTTCCCTGGGAACCAAGATGTTTCTTACAATAGAACTGCTGATGATGACCGCTGGTGCAATGGCTGAGGAGGTCCGCCTGTTCTTTTGCCTCGAGTGGTTTCGCAAAAACCTCAAGGACCGAAGGGTGGTGGGGCCCGATGGACCCGAGCCAGCTGTAGTATCCATTGTGGATGATGAATGGACCGGAGTCTCAGAAAGAATCATGGTCTGATGAGGGTGGGAGCTCTGAGTATCTGAACCCGAGGTAGAAGCCACCGGAGAGGGAGACAGAACAGAGGACGAGTGCTCAGGTACCTCCGGATCCGATCTTGAACCGGAAGCCCACAGGGAAGACTGTGCCGGAACCTCTGGATCCAGGGCGGCGAAGCTGTTTCTGCTCTGTGTCTGGTCCGGTCTTAACATCTCCAAGGAGGCTCCCGTTCCAGAAGACGCTGTTTTCGACTTCCACTGCGAGTGACATATCTCCATGGCTGGTTGGTAGGATCGAGAACAGGAACATCCCCCAAGTCATGCAGGAGCATCCTACTAGCTCCATTCTCCAGGGAAGGGGGAGACCCCTTCGGGGAGGGATCCCTGCAGAGTACCGGCCAGTCAGCTGTGGAGAGCCGACACGGCGGTGACACTTCCACCAGGCCAGAGTGGCGTCCTGCTACTGGGGTACAAGAGAAAGAAAAAGTAAACGGCCGTGGATTCCCCAGTAGCTTGTGTAGGTTTGCTACTTCTATGCTAAGAGTAGCCATTTCGCTCCTGAAGTCCTCTTTTGTTCGAGGCATGATTCACATCAGGCAATGCTTCTTGTGATTAGCAAACTCAAATTTTGTGAGTGTTTTTCATAGGGCAGGGCAGCTCTAACCAACATCTCCAATCTCGTCTCATTGATTGGACTCCAGGTTAGCTGACTCCTAACTCCAATGAGCTTTTTGAAAAGACATTAGCCTAGGGGTTCACATACTTTTTCCAACCTACACTGTGAATGTTTAAATTATGTATTCAATATAGATAAGAAAAATACAATAATTTTTGTATTATTAGTTTAAGCACACTGTGTTTGTCTATTGGTGACTTAGATGAAGGTCAGATCACATTTTATAACCAATTTATGCAAAAATCCAGGTAATTCCAAAGGGTTCACATACTTTTTCTTGCTACTGTAGGTATGCTTGCAGGAACATTGGAAAGTCCAAGCAGGTTCTCTGACCAAGTGTCTCTCTCTCTCGCTCTCTCTCCCTATCTCTCACTTTCCACACATTCCTTCTCATCTCCCTTTCACTGTTTAATTATATCAATCTCCCCCTTTCCTCTGTCTGCTTTCTCCCCCCAAATGACTTCCGCTAGGATCTATTTTTAGCCCTCTCAGACTTGACACCATTTGCAGTGTGCCCTCAGGGCTGTGATGGCATGGTTTGGTTTCTTTGGTTTCTGTAGGCTGTATGTATCGACCCTCTCTCTCTTTGCCCGCAACCTTCTTTCTGATAGCTTTCTATGCTTTCTAATAGTTGGCCACATCTATGTAGTCCATTGACTAGTCCTGAGAGAAAAGTTTCCTCTGCCCCTTGGGCAATATCTGTGCCACGATGTATATATGGCAATGGGATTTTCTGTTATAATGGCCACGATTTAACACAGCATAGATAGACACAATGCATCCATTTGTATCATCTTTGAGACAGGCACAGCGATGTGATGTGCTTGTACTAAAATCAAATGTATTGTTCTCTAGAGAACAGCATGTGTTGTGTTTCTCCCAGTGGCTCCAATTCAAAGGCCAAAAGCATGACTTGATTTAACAATTTTAAAGCAACAGGCCAACATGTTTTCCCTTGGCTGTGTGTTGTTTCTGATCTGTGTCTGTGTCTGTGTTATTCCAGGGCAGACAGGAGGGGGTGGAGATTGACCCCTGGGAGGATGCAGACTACAGTATTTACAGAGTCACTGACCGTTTTGGATTTCTGCAGTAAGTCAAACTGGGTTTGTGTGTACAGTATTGTACACATTACTTGACTGGCAGAATCTGACTGCTGTTGTCCAATATTTTCCCACAGTGACGAGGAGCTGCCATCCCCTAGTGCACATGAGGAGAAGGTAAGAAGAGGAAATGCAACATATGCATCAAAAGAGTCAGAGACATACTACAGTTTCCGTTAGGTGGTGTACAGAAGCCACTAACTAACCTTTCAAGTGTGACCTCTAAGATATAGAGGTGGAATGTTCCTTGTGCAGCTGTAGTGTGTGTGTGTGTGTGTGTGTGTGTGTGTGTGTGTGTGTGTGTGTGTGTGTTAGCCAATACATGCCCTCCCGCTAACCTAGTTAAACCCTGTAGCAGGGCCACATGCCGCAGGCATCCATCTAAGGCGGTCATGTAGTCGTGATAGATTCAATTAATACCACATTTAACCCTGTAAATATCAATACAGTACAAACCAGCACATGCCAGTTATAGCAGTGGGGGCAGACCAGGTAATCTCTTATATGATCCACGAAGGGAGTTAATTTGGTTGTAGTTTATATGATCCCACAAAGGGAGTTCATTTGGTTGTAGTTTATATGATCCCACGAAGGGAGTTCATTTGGTTATAGTTTTATATGATCCACAAAGGCAGTTCATTTGGTTGTAGTTTATATGATCCACGAAGGCAGTTCATTTGGTTGTAGTTTATATGATCCACGAAGGGAGTTCATTTGGTTGTAGTTTATATGATCCACGAAGGGAGTTCATTTGGTTGTAGTTTATATGATCCCACAAAGGGAGTTCATTTGGTTGTAGTTTTAGGAGAAACATTGTAAATACTGTGTTCTGTACAATACTATACTGTATGTGTAAATGCATCTTGTTAATGTAAATCTGTCTTCATTTTGCATACATAATATTTCACCTAGTTTCATTATTTTCTGTTTCGCCCTGACAGAAAAATAACCTGGAAATTGAAAGGGTGGAAAAATGGCTGAAGATGGTGAAGAAATGGGATAAATACAGGAACAGTGACAGGGTGAGAATAACACTCTCTCTCTCGCTCACACACACAACGTTCACTTGTGTTTATAAATGTTTATATTAGCCTGAAATGCTCACTCAACATTTACACTCCACCCTCAACTCCCCATCTGTTTATCCCCCATCTCTCCCTGTCTAACCCCTGTCTCCCCTGTGTTCAACCCCTGCTCTCCTCTCAGATGGTAAAGCGTGTGTATAAGGGTATCCCGCTGCAGCTGAGAGGCCAGGCCTGGGCCCTGATGCTGGATGTGGAGAAGGTGAAGAATGAGAACGAGGGGAAGTATGAGGTAAAAGAGTACCCAGTATCTAACACGCACGGACACGTACAAACACACACTGTTGGTTCATCAAGCATCTACTCTAAACAGTGCATAGGTGTAGGCAGCATTTGATACCATGCTCCAACCAGCACGTTGCGGTCTAAAGCCAGTGGTCACTCAGGACCACTAAACCATGAAATCTCTGCTGTTATGATTTGAAGGTGACTGCTACTTCAGGTCTCAGGGAAAGTGATGTCATTGTGCTAGGCTACGCTAACAGTAACCAGGTTCACTTCATGAAAAAAAAAAAACTATTCAACAATACTGAATACCCTATACCCGGCCAGAGATAAAATACCCTGTGATTCAACAATGGTGTGATACGGTAATGTCCCTGTCCTCCCCCTCCATTGGTACAGTGCCTTCAGAAAGTATTCACACCCCTTGACTTTTTCCACATTTTGTTGTGTTACAAAGTGGGATTCAAATTGAATTAATTGTCATATTTTGTCAAGGATCTACACAAAATTCTCTGTAATGTCGAATATCGAAAATGTATTAATGGAACATAAAACACATAGGGCGGCACTCAATTGTCCCAGCGTCGTCCAAGTTTGGCCGGTATGTCATGGTTCTTAGATTGGACCCGAGGTGCAGAGCAGTAGTGTGAATACATTCCTTTATTTGTGACCAAAAACAACAAAACAAAGGAGAGAACAAAACCACAAACTGATGTGTGACATGCACAAACAAAGAACCACACACAGGTGGGAAACTAATCAACTTAAATAGGATCCCCAATTAAAGACAACGTAGGGCAGCTGCCTCTAGTTGGGGACCAACAAAACGTAAACATAGAGTTGCCCTGACAACCCTACTGTCAAGCCCTGACAGTAACCTCCAGACACCATAGAGATGCCTAGAGATCTTACTCTAGTCAAGACCTGACACAGTGTAGGCCGTCATTGTAAATAAGAATTTGTTCTTAACTGACTTGCCTAGTTAAGTAAAGGTTAAATAAAAAAATGTAATAAACATTTGATTAGATAAGTATTCTGCCCCCTGATCAATACATGTTAGAATCACCTTTGGCAGTGATTACAGCTGTGAGTCTCTGTACAATATTTGCACATTAATTATAAAAAATGTCTTCAAGCTCTGTCTTGCCATAGATTTTCAAGCCGATTCAAGTCAAACTGTAATAAGGCCACTCAGGAACATTCAATTTCATCTTGGTAAGTAACTCCAGTGTATATTTGTCCTTGTGTTTTAGGTTATTGTCCTGCTGAAAGGTGGATTTGTCTCCCAGTGTCTGTTGAAAAGCAGACTGAACCAGGTTTTCCTCTAGGGCTTTGCCTGTGCTTAGCTCTATTCATTTTCTTTTTATCCCCCCCCCCCAAACAAAACTCCCAAGCCCTTGCCAATGACAAGCATATCCATAACATGATGCAGCCACCACCATGCATGAAAATATGTAGAGTGGTACTCAGTGATTTGTTGTGTTGGATTTGCCCCAAACATAATGCTTTGTATTCAGGACAAGAAGTTAATTTCTTTACCATATTTTTTGCAGTATTACTTTAGTGCCTTGTTGCAAACAGGATGGATGTTTTAGAATATTTGTATTCTGTTCAGGCTTCCTTCTTTTCACTCTGTCATTTAGGTTAGTATTGTGGAGTAACTACAATGTTGTTGATCTATCTTCAGTTCTCACCTATCACAGCCATTTAACTCTGTAACTGTTTTAAAGTCACTATTGGCCTCATTGTGAAATCCCTGAGCGGTTTCCTTCCTCTTCGTCAACTAAGTTAAAAAGGGTGTATTGATACAACATAGAAAGTGTCATTAATAATTTGAACATTCTCAAAGGGGTGCCTTTCTTTGCCAAGCATTGGAAAACATCCCTGGTCTTTTTGGTTGAATCTGTGCTTTTTTAATTCACTGCTCGACTGAGATAATTGATTGTGTGGGGTGCAGAGTTGTGGTAGTCATGAAAAAAATCATGTTAAACACCATTATTGCACACAGAGTTAGTCCATGCAACTTTTTAGACTTGACAAAGGGATTCAATACTTATTGACTCAAGACATTTTATATTTTTATTTTGGATAAATTTGTAAAAATTTATAATATCATAATTCCACTTTGACATCATGGGATATTGTGTGTAGATCAGTGACACAAAATACAAATGTAATCAATTTTACTTCAGGCTGTAACACAGCAAAATGTGGAAGTCGAGGGGTGTGAATACTTTCCGAAGGCACTAAGAAATACAGTATATGAACATACGTAGGAGTGTGCTGATCTTCCCCCACATATTGCAGCCAGAAGCCAGAGTGCTGAACACAAAATATTGTAATGTTATACACCAATACCATTTCATGTTAATAAGTAGGACCATTACTTTTCACAACTAACCCCACTCCCGCCCCCCCCGTCGCTACATTCAGCAGGATTAGTAATAGTGACATTGTTTTTGATTGTTTGTTGGGTGCGGCTCCAAAAAGAGAGAGGATTATGTTACTGTATGTGATATGAAAACATGCAGATGATGTTGACATGGAGATACAAACATCACACGCACATCACACAATAACGGAGGTTTACTGACAGGGGATTATGGCTTTTGATATAAAGTTAATATAAAAATATGTTGCCTAAATACTATAGATACTATAAAATAAAAATGTTACTATAAAAAATACATGTTAAAATATTTTTTAAATATTAATAATGTGTACTGTTCCTGTTAATTTCTTTCTAATACGTTTGACGTGTGCAAGGGATTTAGAAAAATGTATATATTGTTTTAATTACAATTTTTTCAGAGGATGAAGGAACAGGCCAGAATATTCTCCCAGGAAATCAAACAGATAGATCTGGACGTGAACAGGACGTTTAGAAACCACATCATGTTCATGGATCGATTCGGAGTCAAGTAAGTCAGCAGATGTATTCTACATTAAGGGTGGGTGTTCATGTATGTCTTAGTGTTGATCTAGGATCAGATCCTCCAGTCTATTTAATATTAGAGTGGCTGCGGTTTCAGATATTCTGGAGCCCGTGTTGCTATTGATACGTACATTTTTACGTAGCTGCTGCCTACGTTGCTCCCACTGCTCCGCTACGGCTTCCCCCTCATTGACATGGAGGGGGAAACTTCATGTTGTACTCAAAAGATATGATTGACATGTTCGTACAAACGTTGTTATCTGTTGTAACAGTATTGCAAACATAAGCACAACACAAAGGCAGTCTATTTCATGTTATTAGATAAGTACACTACATGACCAAAAGTATTTGGACATCTGCTTGTCGAACATCTCATTCCAAAATCATGGGCATTAATATGGAGTTGGTCCCCCCTTTGCTGCTATAACAGCCTCCACTCTTCTGGGAAGGCTTTCCACTCAGCCACAAAAGCATTAATTGGCACTATGCATTGGGGCAGGTAGCATTCTCCTGGCATCCGCCAAACCCAGATTCTTTCGGCAGACTGCCAGATGGTGAAGTGTGATTCATCACTCCATAGAACGCGTTTCCACTGCTCCAGAGTACAATGGTGGTGAGCTTTACACCACTCCAGCCGACACTTGTGGCATTGCGCATGTTGATCTTAGGCTTGTGTGCGGCTGCTCGGCCATGGAACCCCATTTCATGAAGCTCCTGACAAACAGTTCTTGTGCTGACGTTTCTTCCAGAGGCATTTTGGAACTCGTTAGTGAGTGCTGCAACCGAGGACAGACAATTCTTTTTATGCACTACGCTCTTCAGCAATCGGCAGCACCATTCTGTGAGCTTGTGTGGCCTACCACTTCGCAGCTGAGCCGTTGTTGCTCCTAGACGTTTCCACTTTACAATAACAGGACTTACAGTTGCCCGAGGCTATCAGCGTACAGGTGAGACCCAGGCGCAGACAACGTTTGGAATAACAAATGTTTATTATACCAACAGGGGCAAGCAGAGTTCATTAATCCAGTGTAGTGGGGCAAAGGTACAAAACGGCATACAGTATTGATAAATAGCCCAATGCCAAAACCCAGTTTAAAGTGTCCAAATCAATAACCAGTATGCAGAAACAGTTTGTGATATATTGAAACCTAAACATAAAGCGTACTATCTACACATACAGTGGGGAGAACAAGTATTTGATACACTGCCGATTTTGCAGGTTTTCCCACTTACAAAGCATGTAGAAGTCTATAATTTTTATCATAGGTACTCTTCAACTGTGAGTGACAGAATCTAAAACAAAAATCCAGAAAATCACATTGTATGATTTTTAAGTAATTAATTTGCATTTTATTGCATGACATAAGTATTTGATACATCAGAAAAGCAGAACTTAATATTTGGTACAGAAACCTTTGTTTGCAATTACAGAGATCATACGTTTCCTGTAGTTCTTGACCAGGTTTGCACACACTGCAGCAGGGATTTTGGCCCACTCCTCCATCCAGATCCTTCAGGTTTCGGGGCTGTCGCTGGGCAATACAGACTTTCAGCTCCCTCCAAAGATTTTCAATTGGGTTCAGGTCTGGAGACTGGCTAGGCCACTCCAGGACCTTGAGATGCTTCTTACGGAGCCACTCCTTAGTTGCCCTGGCTGTGTGTTTCGGGTCGTTGTCATGCTGGAAGACCCAGCCACGACCCATCTTCAATGCTCTTACTGAGGAAAGGAGGTTGTTGGCCAAGATCTCGCGATACATGGCCCCATCCATCCTCCCCTCAATACGGTGCAGTCGTCCTGTCCCCTTTACAGAAAAGCATCCCCGAAGAATGATGTTTCCACCTCCATGCTTCACGGTTGGGATGGTGTTCTTGGGGTTGTACTCATCCTTCTTCTTCCTCCAAACACGGCGAGTGGAGTTTAGACCAAAAAGCTCTATTTTTGTCTCATCAGACCACATGACCTTCTCCCATTCCTCCTCTGGATCATCCAGATGCTCATTGGTAAACTTCAGATGGGCCTGGACATGCGCTGGCTTGAGCAGGGGGACCTTGCGTGCGCTGCAGGATTTTAATCCATGACGGCGTAGTGTGTTACTAATGGTTTTCTTTGAGACTGTGGTCTCAGCTCTCTTCAGGTCATTGACCAGGTCCTGCCGTGTAGTTCTGGGCTGATCCCTCACCTTCCTCATGATCATTGATGCCCCACAAGGTGAGATCTTGCATGGTGCCCCAGACCGAGGGAGATTGATCGTCATCTTGAACTTCTTCCATTTTCTAATAATTGCGCCAACAGTTGTTGCCTTCTCACCAAGCTGCTTGCCTATTGTCCTGTAGCCCATCCCAGCCTTGTGCAGGTCTACAATTTTATCCCTGATGTCCATACACAGCTCTCTGGTCTTGGCCATTGTGGAGAGGTTGGAGTCTGTTTGATTGAGTGTGTGGACAGGTGTCTTTTATACAGGTAACTAGTTCAAACAGGTGCAGTTAATACAGGTAATGAGTGGAGAACAGGAGGGCTTCTTAAAGAAAAACTAACAGGTCTGTGAGAGCCGGAATTCTTACTGGTTGGTAGGTGATCAAATACTTATGTCATGCAATAAAATGCAAATGAATTATTTAAAAATCATACAATGTGATTTTCTGGATTTTTGTTTTAGATTCCGTCTCTCACAGTTGAAGTGTACCTATGATAAAAATTACAGACCTCTAAGTAGGAAGACCTGAAAAATCGGCAGTGTATCAAATACTTGTTCTCCCCACTGTACATGTGCAACAATAGTAATCATATTACTTTTTTTTTTTTTTGAACAAGCATAAATTGTCTACATCACTGGTTAGAGGACAATGCAGAACGCAGTCAGACACATTTGTGAATGTTGCATTTTGATACAGGGGTCACCAAAACAGAAAGAGAAACGCAACACTGTTTTGTCAATCACTCCTATCGATTATCACGTAGAAATCGACAGATGTTGATTTCAGGAGGCTGTCATGACGGAAAAGGAAACAAACCCCTTTTTCTGTTAGTTAACTTCAATGAATCATGACCCGCCATAGGTCAACAGAGACAACGGTTGGCTGCTATTTATGTGATAGTTTGACTGTCAAGTCTGTGTATTGGTGTGTGGCCAGTGACTTTTATTAAGAGACCTCCCTGAATTACCCATGCCATTTGAGAAATAAAATATAGCAATATGGCATATTGAGAAACACCCACACACATGCAGTCTAATTAGCAATGTAATGTTATTTTATCATCATCATTCCAAACAAATAAAATAAAATGTTATTTGTCACATGCTTCGTAAACTACAGGTGTAGACTACAGTGAAATGTTTACTTACGGGCTCTCCCCAACAATATAGAGAGAAAGATTAAAAGAAAGTATTGAAATGAAGGAATACACAACGTATTAGTAAATGGACAGCTGCGAAAAGTGTTGATGAAAACTGTCTGTAAATAGTACGGTCTGTAGCTTATCATGAGATATTCTAACTCAGGTGAGCAAAAACCTGGGACTTCCTTAACATTAGAGCTTGTGCACCAGCTGTTGTTAACAAAGAGACACACCCCTCTCCCCTTCATCTTGTCAGTTAATTTATTTAATCACAAAGCTCATCTGCCTTTACTGTGGTGCAGGACAATTCTCAGCAACAAAAGAGTGATCCAATTAAGATCCTACATACAGTACCAGTAAAAAGTTTCTTCAAGTGCAGTCGCAAAAACCATCAAGCGCTATGATGAAACTGGCCTCAGAAATTGCAGCCCAAATAAATGCTTCACAGAGTTCAAGTAACAGACACATCTCAACATCAACTGTTCAGAGGGGACTGTGTGAATCAGGCCTTCATGGTCAAATTGCTGCAAAGAAACCACTACTAAAGGACACCAATAAGAAGAAGAGACTTGCTTGGGCCAAGAAACACGAGCAATGGACAAATGGAGCCAAAATTTGAGATTTTTGGTTCCAACCGCCATGTCTTTGTGAGACGCAGAGTAGGTGAACGGATACTCTCTGCATGTGTGGTTCCCACCGTGAAGCATGGAGGAGGTTTGATGGTGTGGAGGTGCTTTGCTGGTGACACTGTGATTTATTTAGAATTCAAGGCACACTCAACCAGCATGGCTACCACAGCATTCTGCAGTGATACGCCATCCCATCCTCAACCCAATTGAGATGGTTTGGGATGAGTTGTGGGAACTCCTTCAAGACTGTTGGATAAGCATTCCAGGTGAAGCTGGTTGAGAGAATGCCAAGAGTGTGCAAAGCTGTCATCAAGGCAAAGGGTGGCTACTTTGAAGAATCTAAAATCTAAAATATATTTTAATTTGTTTAACACTTTTTTGGTTACTACATGATTCTATATGTGTTATTTCATAGTTCTGATGAAAATAGTACAAATAAAGAAAAACCCTTGAATGAGTAGGTGTCCAAACTTTTGACTGGTACTGTATGTACAGTATATAAAGATATGAAGTGAAAGTTGCTCTGAATGACTGACCTCCCTCTCTCTTCTCTGTGTCTACACAGACAGCAGTCTTTATTTCATGTCCTGTCTGCTTATTCAGTCTACAACTCGGTGAGTTTGTATTAGTCTTCCCTCAGTCATAAATAATGTCAATATTTACGTAATGTTTGCATTACGATTCAGCCAAATGTTCAGCAATTAACTGCTTTGTAACACTAAAACTATTGGCAACTGAGCTGCCTTCAACTTTAAGGAGACAAAACCTACGTACATCAGGACAAGTGTAATATGGTGATCAATGTGACCTAGTTTGACCTCTAACCTCTGACCCTATAGGAGGTGAGCTACTGCCAGGGCATGAGCCAAGTTGCCGCCTTGCTGCTGATGTACATGAACGAGGAAGACGCCTTCTGGGCCCTGTCACAGCTACTGACCAATCAGAAGCATGCCATGCACGGTGAGCTGACCAATAAGATATCCCGTAAACATTGTTTCAACCAATCAGATATGTCATGCATGGTGGTCCAACCAATCAATAATAGGAATCAGCGACATTACCGTTGAAATAATATATAAATATGTAATAAAATCTTAATAAAGAAATGGAACATTCTGTTATGGAATTCTAGCCACACAATTGATCTGTGTGATTACACAAGGTAATGAAGCAGTCTAATCATACACTCTCCCTCTCCTTCTCCCTGTAAGGTTTCTTTATTCCTGGGTTTCCCAAACTGCAGCGCTTCCAGACGCACCACGATCAGATTCTCTCCAAACTCATCCCCAAGCTGAAGAAACATCTGGTTAGATCACTGTTTAGGTTGCCTTCACACACTACCACATACATACATGCATACACACACACACATACACATGCACATACAGTTGAAGTCGGAAGTTTACATACACTTAGGGTTGAAGTCATTAAAACTCATTTTTCAACCACTCCATAGATTTAATTTGAATTTTGGCAAGTCGGTTAGGACATTTACTTTGTGTGTGACACAAGTAATTCTTCCAACAATTGTTTACAGACAGATTATTATCACAATTCCAGTGGGTCAGAAGTTTACATACATAAAGTTGACTGTGCCTTTAAACTGCTTGGAAAATTCCAGAAAATGATGTAATGGATTTAGAAGCTTCTGATAGGCTTATTGACATAATTTGAGTCAATTGGAGGTGTACCTGTGGATGTATTTCAAGGCCTACCTTCAAACTCAGTGCCTCTTTGATCGACATCATGGGAAAATCAAAATAAATCAGCCAAGACCTCAGGAAAAAAAATTGTAGACCTCCACAAGTCTGGTTCATCCTTGGGAACTATTTCCAAATGCCTGAAGATACCACGTTCATCTGTACAAACAATAGTACCCAAGTATAAACACTATGGGACCACGCAGCCGTCATACCGCTCAGGAAGGAGACTCGTTCTGTCTCCTAGAGATGAACCTACTTTGGTGCGAAAAGTGCAAATCAATCTCAGAACAACAGCAAAGGACCTTGTGAAGATGCTGGAGGAAACATGTACAAAAGTATCTATATCCACAGTAAAACGAGTCCTATATCGACATAACCTGAAAGGCCGCTCATCAATGAAGAAGCCAATGCTCCAAAACCGCCATAAAAAAGCCAGACTACGGTTTGCAACTGCACATGGGGACAAAGATCGTACTTTTGGAGAAATGTATGTAAACTTCTGACCCACTGGGAATGTGATGAAAGAAATAAAAGCTGAAATAAATAAGTCTCTCTACTATTATTCTGACATTTCACATTCTTAAAATAAAGTGGTGATCCTAACTGACTTATGAATTTTAACTAGGATTAAATGCCAGGAATTGTGAAAAACTGAGTTTAAATGTATTTGGCTAAGGTCTATGTAAACTTCCGACTTCAACTATACATACATGTCCACACATGCACATACACACACACACACACACACACACACACACACACACACACACACACATTACATAATGGCATTATTATGTTTCATAATAGTGAGGTTATTACAGTAATTGTATATAGTTACATTGAAATGTGTGTTACTGTGTAGAACAGACCATCATTCTTTCTACCCAACTTCCCTCTCTTTCTCCTCTCTCCCTCTTTTTCTCTTTCTTCCTCGATCACCTCTCTCTTTTTCTCTATCCCTCCATCCCTTTCTCCCTCTGTCTCTCTAGGACAGGGAACAGATGTCCTGTGGGATCTACAGCACTAAATGGTTCCTGCAGTGTTTCATTGACAGGGTGAGAGAAAGTGTGTTTTAAAGGACTGGTGCCATTTTTAGCCGATTTAAATAACCTTTCCTTTTTATTGGCCAGTGACAACCAATAACTCCTCTCCTTAAAGGTACAATCTGGGATCTGGGATTGCTGACTAATAAATGCCATATTGTAACTTCTAGCAGAGGAGAAAGTAGCCAAATAATTGATGCTGTGAGCCTCATATTCATCTGACAATAATATCTTAAAATAGCAGGATTGTAATTGTATTCATGGACGTTCATTCATTTCACGTAATTACAACTCTAAGCAGGATGAACTTACAAGGTAAAACTCATTTCTGCATTTATTAGCGTTGTTAACTGCGTTTAAAGGGAACATAACATAAGCATAATCACAAGGCTTAATAACTACTCAGTGTGTACTCTACTCTGTGTGTCCTACTCTGTGTGTCCTACACAGTGTGTACTCTACTCTGTTCATACACACAATCCTGTGGCTTTGGTGGTTTGGAGAGAGACATGCTGCTGTCAGCGTTTCTCAGTCCCGCTGGGGCCAACCACAGAGATGGGGCTGTGGGCTGGGGCTGTGGGTTGGGAGGGACGCCACCAAGCCCCCCTCACTACCACGGGACTGGCGGCAGGGGCAGAGAGAGGGAGGGAGAGAAAGACGAAGACAAACAAAGAATTAGCCTAGTAATCAATTGTTATGTCATGGATCGATAATGCTAATTCTGGGGATGATAAGCCTTACGGGAAGCAAAACAATCTTCTTAATGTACAGTATGTGAACTCATGACTTATGATATTGTGGTCTTTTTGGACACCACTTATTATAAGAACAGTTTTACCACTTGGGTCAATGGGAATGTATTTTTCTTGGAAGTCAGAGATCTTTTTTCCCTCTCCTCATAGACCCCATTCACCCTGACTCTGCGCCTGTGGGACATCTACATTCTGGAAGGAGAGAAGATTCTTACTGCCATGTCCTACACAATCCTTAGAATATTTAAGAGTAAGGAGTGCACCGTTTAGCTACTTTAGCATATTAGCTATTAGCCACTCATTACATAACTCTTTGCTAATACAATATGCTCTCAGCTATGCATAATTGACTCCTGTCCTGTGTGTTGTGTCTGTGTGTCAACAGAACGTCTCCTGAAGATGAATCTGGAGGACCTGAGAGAGTTCCTTCAGGAGAAGATTGCCCTGTCTTTCCTCTACAGCGATGATGTCGTCATCGATCAGCTGCAAGCCTCTATGGCGGAACTACGCAAGATGAAGCTGGACCTTCCACCCCCAGGTAACACACTGCTTAGATGATTTATGTACTGTTTGACAAGGATAACAAGTAGAAAATGCAGAGACCAAATATCTCTTGTGGAGAGAAATGAAGTCATATAGTTAGTTGTGTGTTTTATTTTTTTGAAAGAGGGTACCCATAATAACTGTAAAGCAAAGCATATTTCCTATAATTTACCTCAGTTTTAATATTTCTGTGTTTTATTCTAGCCAAGCCAGAGGAGCGGAAGGCCCTGGGTTTGGAGATACCTGTTCTGCTCACCCCTCTCAAGCCCCCCAGAGGAGTCACCCCTGACCCGGTTACCAAACGACCAGGAGCAGGGGGTCTGGGTCTCCACCTCATCACCCACCAGCCAGACGTAATCTCCCAAGACGACAGCCCCTCTAAGGAGGACAGGAAGGACAAGGAAGCTCTCAATAGGGAGGAAGAGGAAGAGGAGGAGGTCCTTAGTCCATCTCCAGGCCCCATTCTCATCCACACCATCCAGGCTCAAGTTACCCCCGATGGGCCTCCCCAGGCTGGGGCTGGGCCACCACCTTATGAGCCACCAGGGGGCAATGAGCACAATGTTATAGGACAGCCTGCCATTCTTATGCCACTATACAAAGAAAAAAGTGTTGAGAGCTCCTCTGATCCAGTGGCTTTACCAAAGACACAGGTCGTAGTTCATCCGGGTACAAACACACCTCCACAAAGTCCCATGGAGGAGCCGACTCTGACTGCCCCAGTTTCCCCTTCATCCCTTAGCCCTCCCCAGCCACCCTGCAGGGTCCCCGGACTCAGTCAGCACCCACAGCCTACGGGCCTGGCCCAGAGTGAGAGCCGTTGGGTGGGGGTGGGGGAGAGGGCGGAGGATGGGTACCTGTCCAGGCTTCTGGAGCAGGCCTTGGCTCTGCCTAAACACAGGGCCCAGACAGGAGACACAGGAGACACAGGAGATCCAGAAGGGCCTGTTTGATTCTAGAGCATTGTAAAGAATTCCAAGCCCCCCCCCTGTTGTCTACAAAGCAGATATTGCAGAAACATAGTGTTATGTTGTAGGAGAAGCTGCCATAGTGGAGTTCCAAGGGACAGTGCCACATTCTCTCCCATCATAGTAAAAGCATTACTTCATTTTCGTAGTTTTGTAATATTTTATTAATGACATTATGTTTGCTTAGATAGCCTTTGTAAAATATTTGCTAGTATAGTCTTATTTTAGTATAGTTGTATTTCTGTATGTGGACACCTGCTCGTCGAACATCTCATTCCAAAATTATGGGCATTAATATGGAGTTGGCCTCCCCTTTGCTGCTATAACAGTCTCCAATCTTCTGGGAAGGCTTTCCACTAGATGTTGGAACATTGCTGCGTGGACTAGCTTCCATTCAGCCACAAGAGCATTAGTGAGGTTGGGCACTGATGTTGGGCAATTAGGCCTGGCTCGCAGTCAGTGTTCCAATTCATCCCAAAGGTGTTCGATGGGGTTAAGGTCAGGGCTCTGTGCAGGCCAGTCAAATTCTTCCACACCGATCTTGACAAACCATTTCTGTATGGACCTTGCTTTTTGCATGGGGCCATTGTCATGCTGAAACAGGAAAGGGCCTTCCCCAAACTGTTGCCACAAAGTTGGAAACACAGAATCGTCTAGAATGTCATAGTATGCTGTAGCGTTAAGATTTCCCTTCACTGGAAGGGGCCTAGCCCGAACCATGAAAATCAGCCCCAGACCATTATCACTCCTTTACAGTTGGCACTATGCATTTGGGCAGGTAGCGTTCTCCTGGCATCCGCCAAAACCAAATTAGTCAGTCTGACTGCCAGATGGTGAACCGCGATTCATCACTCTAGAGAATGCATTTCCACTGCTCCAGAGTCCAAAGGCAGCAAGCTTTATACCACTCCAGCCGTCCTTTGGCATTGCGCATGGTGATCTTAGGCTTGTGTGCGGCTGCTCGGCCATGGAAACCCATTTCATGAAGCTCCCGACGAACCGTTCTTGTAATGATGTTGCTTCCAGAGGATGTTTGAAACTCTGTAGTGAGTGTTGCAACTGAGTACAGACGACTTTGACACACTACGCACTTCAGCACTCTACGCTCCCGTACTGTGAGCATGCGTTGCCTACCACTTCGCGGCTGAGCCGTTGTTGTTCCTAGACATTTCCACTTCACAATAACAGCACTTACAGTTGACCGAGAGAGCTCTAGCAGGGCAGAAATTTGACGAACTGACTTGTTGGAAAGGTGGCATCCTATGACTGTGCCACGTTGAAAGTCACTGAGCTCTTCAATACGGGCCATTCTACTGCCAATGTTTCCCTATGGAGATTGCATGGCTGTCTGCTCGATTTTATACACCTGTCAGCAACGGGTGTGTCTGAAATAGCCAAATCCACTAAGTTGAAGGGGTGTCCACATACTTTTTTACTGTATCTTCTCTTCTAGAGCAAATGCCTTAATTTAAGCTGTACCATCAGTACTGCAATTAGAACCATGCTGGCTTGATAACAGAAGATGTATTGTAAATATAAAGTGAAATGTCATTCAAAAGATGATTACAAAACCGAAAGGACCGTGAATGCTCATGTTTTCAAATGACGAAAACCTGACACACTGGGCGAGTTCGTTTTGCATGGCCAGTTGCCCTGGGTGGGTGGAGTTTGCACATTTTAAAAGAAATCTCCATCCACCTGGGGCACCTGGCCATGCAAAACGCACTGGCCCAATGTGTGCAAGGTACTTCACAATAAAGAGTGAGCTGGCACACTGATGATTTGGATTGTAAACAACAACAACAGTAAGGGCAGGATTCAATCTGAGCACGCTTTGTAAGCAATGCACGTTTGAAAGGATATGTTCCCTGTTTGCGGGGACCACATTCACAGTAAATGCTGCATATGTTGCTCAATCTGAAATTACCTTTAAATGGTGCATTGTCCAAATCCCCGGCCGGATTGAATCCCAGCCTAACATTAGTATACCAGGGGTTTAGAACTTCACAAGGCTGCAAGGGGCCTCATTTCTTAGTCCATCAAGAGGTCACTTGAGGCCAAATGCCTGATATTTTAGGTGTAGTTCTAGTATAAAAACAAGCATAGGCTAAGGCAATTGTGGCTGTGTACATTTGGGCTTAGATGTGTCATTTAGCAAGAATAATTCATATTAAAGCTAATTTTCTATTGTTGGAATGTTTCAACTTAAAATAAAAACATGTTTTGTGTTTTCTTGGTTTATCATTGATCTAACAAAAATGTATTTTCAGATTGTTTGATCTTTGCTGTAATGTATTATAAAGCTTATTTGTAATTTGTATTTCTAAGAAGAGCAATATGTACAGTTGAAGTTGGAAGTTTACATACACCTTAGCCAAATACATTTAAGCTCAGTTTTTCACAATTCCTGACATTTAATCCTAGTAAAAATTCCCTGTTTTAGGTCAGTTAGGATCACCACTTTATTTTAAGAATGTGAAATGACAGAATAATAGTAGAGAGAATTATTTATTTCATCTTTTATTTCTTTAATCACATTCCCAGTGGGTCAGAAGTTTCATACACTCAATTAGCATTTGGTAGCATTGCCTTTAAATTGTTTAACTTGGGTCAAACGTTTTGAGTAGCCTTCCAGAAGCAAGACTTTTGGCCCATTCTTCCTGACAGAACTGGTGTAACTGAGTTAGGTTTGTAGGCCTCCTTGCTCGTACACACTTTTTCAGTTCTGCCCACAAATTTTCTATAGGATTGAGGTCAGGGCTTTGTGATGGCCACTCCAATACCTTGACTTTGTTGTCCTTAAGCCATTTTGCCACAACTTTGGAAGTATGCTTGGGGTCATTCTCCATTTGGAAGACCCATTTGCGACCAAGCTTTAACTTGCTGACTGATGTCTTGAGATTTTGCTTCAATATATCCACATAATTTTCCTTCTTCCTGATGCCATCTATTTTGTGAAGTGCACCAGTCCCTCCTACAGCAAAGCACCCCCACAACATGATGCTGCAACCCCCGTGCTTCACGGTTGGTATGGTGTTCTTCAGCTTGCAAGCCTCCCCCTTTTTCCTCCAAACATATGGCCAAACAGTTTTATTTTTGTTTCATCAGACCAGAGGACATTTCTCCAAAAAGTACTTTCTTTGTCCCCATGTGCAGTTGCAAACCATAGTCTGGCTTTTTTATGGTGGTTTTGGAGCAGTGGCTTCTTCCTTGCTGAGCGGCCTTTCAGGTTATGTCCATTTAGGACTCGTTTTACTGTGGATATAGATACTTTTGTACCTTTTTCCTCCAGCTTCTTCACAAGGTCCTTTGCTGTTGTTCTGGGATTGATTTGCACTTTTCCCACCAAAGTACATTAATCTCTAGGAGACAGAACGCATCTCCTACCTGAGCGGAATGACGGCTTCGTGGTCCCATGGTGTTTATACTTGCGTACTATTGTTCGTACAGATGAATGTGGTACCTTCAGGCGTTTGGAAATTGCTTCCAAGGTTGAACCAGACTTGTGGAGGTCTACAATATTTTTTCTGAGGTCTTGGCTGATTTATTTTGAGTTTCCCATTAAGTCGAGCAAAGAGGCACTGAGTTTGAAGGTAGGCCATGAAATACATCCACAGGTACACCTCCAATTCACTCAAATTATGTCAATTAGCCTATCAGAAGCTTCTAAAGCCATGACATCATTTTCTGGAATTTTACAAGCTGTTAAAGGCACAGTCAACTTAGTGTATGTAAACTTCTGACCCACTGGAATTGTGATATAGTGATTTATAAGTGAAATAATCTGTCTATAAACAATTGTTGGAAAAATGACACAAAGTAGGTGTCCTAACCGACTTGCCAACACTATAGTTTGTTAACATGAAATCTGTTGAGTGGTTGAAAAATTAGTTTTAATGACTTCAACCTAAGTGTATGTAAACTTCCGACTTCAACTGTAGATATTGTATTGTAGAAGAAACACACTGAAGTTCTAAATAAAGGCTATATAGATACTGTAGTATTAAATAGCCTAATTATGATGTTGAAGTAGCCCTTAAAATGTTTCCAAATGGTTAGTGGTAGATTGTACTGTAGTACCATGTGATTTGCTTACTTTATTTACATCTTTTGGACAGTTTTCATAGCATGTAATTTGTCCACTGACAGTTGTTGTTTGGTTAAATTAAGACAAAGTTAACTTAGCTTCTCTCAAATGTGGTTATGATTAGTGTGTAATCTATGCTATGAACCCCTGAGACTGTTCAATAATGGTTTGTCAAATACATGTTTTCTACATGTTTATTGTTTCTTTCTTTGTCTCTTTGTCGAGAACAAAAATGTTACATCTGTTTTGAGTATTATTTTCAAAGCAACCTACATGATAAAGTATTTAGGAGTATTTTAGTACAGTGGTTCCCAAACTTTTTCACTTACTGTACCACCAATTTAATTTTGCTCTGCCTACTGCATTTTACCAGTAGGCCTATAGTCTCATTAGTTTTCTCAGGTACCCCATGTGGATATGCTAAGTACCCCTGGTTGGAAACCTTTTTTTTAGTAGAAGAGTATTAACACATTTTAAGACTAGTTTTCTCTGGTCAGGACTCCGGGCCCTACTGAAATACCTTGTTCTTGGCTATAACTAGGGTCAATAGTTTTTCTTGGACAGGTCAGGTCAAGTGGTCAGGAAAAACTCAGTTCCCTAAGAATGAGTGTACTGTTTCATCATTACCACACGATGGCGCTGTAAAGCTGTATGCTGGTATCGTAATAGGATGCCACTCCTGGTTTGCATAGGTTTCGTTTATCTTATTGGTTCTAACCTAGATTGGTTCAAAGTGCTCTCAAAGCCGATTGGTGCGCGCAAAGAGTCTCACTCCTCTAACGTTTAATGGTAACGTTTAACAGAGCCAGGTGAGCAGTGCATGTGCCTGTGGAGCAGGCGAGAATTCGTCCATGGGCAGACATCGAAACTACTAGAGAAGTGATTGAATAGACTTATCTACAGTCATTTAACTATCTTAATTCATAGATCTATACTCAGAGAGGAAACGTTAATGGGGTGTATTTCTTGCATTGCTAAAATTGACCTTCGAATCTCTTTCGGTGATCTCAGAACAGAAGCACGTCTAAAAAAAATGACAATAATGTCAGGCACCTGCAGTCCCAGGATGACGAAGACCCTGGAAGATCTGAGTCTGGACTCGGACTACGGAGCTGGGCACTCCTGCATGTCCATCAGCCTCTCTTTGTCCAGGTCCCGGCACTCCCAGACCCACCCACACCGGGGGACCTGGTGGAACCAGATTGGATCTCTTGAGCAGCAGGAACGCCAGCTGGGACACGGTCAACACGGTTCTGCCCGAGGATCCAGAGGACATCCTCTCCAAGTGTCCTCGTCTGCCGACGCTGGAAGAAGTCCCCTGACCGACAAGGGGGTCGCTGAAGTCTTGCGTAAAGTAGCAGGCGAGGAGATGGCTTTCTCTGGCGACGCAGTCCGCCATCTCTCGGTGCTCTTGCGAAGGGCTCTGGTTCGGATCTCCCGGGAGGCTCAGAGAATGAGCGAGCTGCACCGGCAATGCACACGCTTCGAGGTGCAGAGCGCGGTTCGGCTGGTGCTGAGTTGGGGGCTGGCTGAGCAGTGCGTGGCTGGCACGGTGAAGGCCATCTCTCTCTAGTGCATGAGCTCGGGCGAGACGCTGCGTCAACGCGGCAAGTCCTAGAGTTGCGGGCTCAGCCTCCCGGTGGGACGGTTCTTCAGGTGGATGATGTAAACGCGTGTGTCAGTGCATGAGAGCCTGGCTGAGGAAGTGGGCGTGCGGGTGTTGATGATGGCAGAGGAGCGGGAGAGAGAGCGCGAGGGCACCTGTTGCCTGGTAAATATTGAGGTCCTGGACAGGGTCGTCAATAACGACGCGGGGCTGTGGGGAGTGATGCAGAACTACGAGCATCTGTTATGCGGTAAAAATGACAATGGTAAATGTGTGTATGCGTGCGCCCCAACCCTGATAACACAATGGATTAATCAAGTATTGCTTTGCCTCTCTCCATGCACTAAATACACACACCCCTTTCCAATAATGATATTCTTCTCCTATGACAGCACACAATGAAATGGCTCTTCAGTGAACATGTATTCTGATAATTCTCTCTGGCAGATTTTGGAAGTCTAGCATAAAGATTATGTAACCTCAGCAATGTAAAGATTCAAAACATAAGTCCACTCAGGCAGAATATTCAAAAGAGAGAGAGAGGCCCTTCTAAAAGCTGACCCCACATATGAGAAGCATGCATGTGTATGTGTATATGTGTATATGTGTGTTGTCAGTAGCAGTGCTTTGGTAAAATCACTGGGGATGACAAGCCAGGAAAAAAAATGAAAATTACAGCCTAAGTGTTGTCATAATTTCGTTGTTTGCTCTATAACCTGTTAGTTCATATGCCTTGCCACCGTGATATAGAGGTCTAAGGCAGACACAATAAGAAGACAACCACACCTTTGTTTCATCACAAAACTGGAGAGCATATTGCATGTAACAAATAGTTACATGCAGTGGTGGAAAAAGTACCCCATTGTCACACTTGAGTAAAAGTAAAGATACCTTAATAGAAAATGATTCAAGTTAAAGTGAGTCACCCAGTGAAATACTACTTGAGTAAAAGTCTAAAAGTGTTTGGTTTTAAATTTTAAATTTTAAATTCCTTATATTAATCATACCAGACGGCTAAACTTTTTATTTATTTACGGATAGCCAGGGGCACACTTCAACGCTCAGACAACATTTACAAACGAAGCATGTGTGTTTAGTGAGTCCGCCAGATCAGAGGCAGTAGGGATGACCAGGGATGTTCTCTTGATAAGTGCATGAATAGGACCCTTTTCCTGTCCTGCTAAGCATTTAAAATGTAACAAATACTTTTGGGTGTCAGGGAAAATGTTTGGAGTAAAAATTACATTATTTGCTTTAGGAATATAGGGAAGTAAAAGTTGTACAAAATATAAATAGGAAATTAAAGTACAGGTACCCCAAAAAACGACTTACAGTTGAAGTTGGAAGTTTACATACACCTTAGCCAAATAGATTTAAACTCAGTATTTCACAATTCCTGACATTAAATCCTAGTAAAAATTCCCTTTTATTTCTTTCATCACATTGTTTACATACACTCAATTAGTATTTGGTAGCATTGCCTTTAAATTGTTTAACTTGGGTCAAACGTTTTGGGTAGCCTTCCACAAGCTTCCCACAATAAGTTGGGTGAATTTTGGCCCATTCTTCCTGACAGAACTGTTGTAACTGAGTCAGGTTTGTAGGCCTCCTTGCACACACACACTTTTTCAATTCTGCCCATAAAATGTTCTATAGGATTGAGTTTAGGGCTTTGTTATGGCCACTCCAATACCTTGACTTTGTTGTCCTTAAGCCATTTTGGAACTTTGGAAGTATGCTTGCTGTCATTGTCCATTTGGAAGACCCATTTGCGACCAAGCTTTAACATCCTGACTGATGTCTTGAGATGTTGCTTCAATATATCCTCATAATTTTCCTTCCTCATGATGCCATCTATTTTGTGAAGTGCACCAGTCCCTCCTGCTTCACGGTTGGGATGGTGTTCTTCGGCTTGCAAGCCTCCCCCTTTTTCCTCCAAACATCACAATGGTCATTATGGCCAAACAGTTCTATTTTTGTTTCATCAGACCAGTGGACATTTCTCCAAAAAGTACCATCTTTGTCCCCATGTGCAGTTGCAAACCGTAGTCTGGCTTTTTAATGGTGGTTTTGGAGCAGTGGCTTCTTCCTTGCTGAGCAGCCTTTCAGGTTATGTCGATATAGGACTTGTTTTACTGTGGATATAGATACTTTTGTACCGGTTTCCTCCAGCATCTTCACAAGGTCCTTTGCTGTTGTTCAGGGATTGATTTGCACTTTTCGCACCAAAGTACGTTCATCTCTAGGAGACAGAACGCGTCTCCTTCCTGAGCAGTATGACGGCTTCGTGGTCCCATGGTGTTTATACTGGCGTACTATTGTTTTTACAGATGAACGTGATACCTTCAGGCGCTTGGAAATTGCTTCCAAGGATGAACCAGACTAGTGGAGGTCTACAATGGCTGATTTCTTTTGATTTTCCCATGATTTTCCCAGGCACTGAGTTTGAAGGTAGGCCTTGAAATACATCCACAGGTACACCTCCAATTGACTCAAATGATGTCAATTAGCCTATCAGAAGCTTCTAAAGCCATGGCATAATTTTCTGGAATTTTCCAAGACCCACTGGAATTATGATATAGTGAATTATAAGTGAAATAATCTGTCTGTAAACAATTGTTTGAAGAATTGCTTGCGTCATGCACAAAGTAGATGTCCGAACCGACTTGCCAAAACTATAGTTTGTTAACATGAAATCTGTGGAGTGGTTGAAAAATGAGTTTTAATGACTTCAACCTAAGTGTATGTAAACTTCCAACTTCAACTGTAAGTAGTACTTTAAAGTATTTTTGCATAAGTACTTTACACCACTGGTTACATGACCTACATCATGGTCAATCAAGTTAATATTTCAGACATTTTCGGACTACTAAACAACTATTGATTTAGGATACTGTAGAGTTACTACAAGTCACAAAGAAAACAGGAGTTGCCTCCACTATTCCAGGACCATTTCAACTTCAAACGCCAATGCCATCCTCCTCTCTTTCATGACGCCGAAATGGTCTATCACTCTGTCATACAGTACACACTTTTAGTTTTTGTTGTCCTGGGCTACCCTAGCCTAACTTCCTTTCATTCATTGGCAACAATTAGCCAGATAGTTAACATTAGTCTAGCTACATATTGAACTCCTCTCAGGCCAGATGTACAATGTATGAATTTATGGTTGGATCAGAATCACTGTTAAATCATTGGCCAGTACAGAGAGTGAAGTAATGGCTAATTTAGGAAAGTGCCAATTTTAGCTAGCAAGACCTGTGTACAACAACACAACGAGATGCAAAGTTCTTTTTCTGTCAATGATGTTTGGCTTGATGTGATTGGTGTAAATCCAAACTGGCTTCCCTTGACACTTGTTTTTGATGCGTCAGGAGCATTCACAGTTGCGCTCACTCAGTTTAGCTCAACACTGGCTATTATTGTGACTTTTCTATCAAGGGAGGCCAAATTCTCGCTAGCTTCCCTTGCATTCAATGCTATGAGAAGCATCAATATCATACTCTTTTTGACCAGACAGCATCAGATAGATCGACTACACATACAGAGACAGAGGGGCGGTGTTACGCTCGCTCGAATGCCTTCTCCAGTATGATACATTCAGCCTCTTGCAGACCGAAGGAAAATTATGAAACGGAGACGAATAATAAATACATTTATAATAAAAATATTTTTTTATTGGTACATTTTTAGGGGAAGCCTGGCTTCCCTTGGAATCCATGAATACACACCACTGTGTGTTGTGTGTGTGTGTGTGTGTGTGTGTGTGTGTATGTTGATCAGAGCGCAGAGATTGATAGCTCATTAGCCTCAGTGATAAGCGTGTGCTTGTGTCCACAATGACCATTTGTAGACTAATTTTATAGAGAGAGTGAGAGAGAAAGAAGGGTGTGCTGGTTTTGGGGTTGACTAATGATGTTGTGATAATGTACTGAACAACACAATCTGAAAAGATAGAAAACTAGCAATCAAAGAAAACCTTCATCCATATGTCCCCCGTATTCCCTCTCTTGATACAGTATGTCCTTGAAGTCCCAGAGCAGGCTAATTGCCCTAACTGTTACAAATGGACTCCATGGAAAAGCAATCAAGGTGATAAGTGGTGAGGTCACTGGTTTCCTATGTCCCAGAACCATAAATCTAGGCTCTGCCACAAATACATTATGTCAAGGTTAAGGGGAAAGCCCCATAGACAGCAAACAGTCATTATGTGTAATATTGTAGTGGAGGACTGGAAGTGAGAGATCTTCTAGGGTGCTGTGGTTAAGCCACTGGCAGGCTAAGCTGTAAGACCATTGTGTTTGTTTGTGTGTCTGTTTGCATGCATGTGTGTGGTGGACTGTGAGAAACAAGGAGTTAATGAGTGGATCCATGGTTCACATTACCAGCCAGAACATTAATTGGAGGCCAGTTAGGGATTCCTGTTTTCCTACACCAATCGCACACAGAATTGTCCATTTGTTTGGACCGGATAGAAATGTGGCTTTCCCATTTATACCATAGTATGCTATTGCACATTACTCTATGAGTGTTATTACTGTTTATATGTGTTCTATCTTTTTCTGTACCTTAATCTGTGCACAGTAGCCTCAGCTCACCCATCTTCCCACAGTGTGTTCTAATCAGGGGAGCAATTTTGGCAGGGGGTCTGGGGGTCCTCCCTCAGAATTCTTTGGGCATCTAAAGTTCATTTCCTGCATTTCTACACAATCTAATATGACCCTTTTGGGGTCACTTTGATTGTTTCTAAACACTTCTACGTGAATGTGGATGCTACCATGATTAAGGATAATCCTGAATTAATTGTGAAAATTATGAGTGAGAAAGTTCTAGATTGTAATGGTGAGGTTAGCATGTCTTGGGCAGTGGAGGCTCCTCAGAGGAGGAAGGGGAGGACCATCCTCAGTGAATTTCACAAAAATAAAAATGGTAAAACATTTTAAAAGTTTTCCTTTTTAGATAAAACAATACTAAATATAATCACATATCACCAAATAATTGAATAAAACACACTATTAAATGTGTAGAGTCACAAGCTTGATGTAGTCATTGTGTGCTATGAATGTGGGACCAAATACTTAACTTTTTACTACTTTAGTACACATACAAGTGAATTCGTCCCAATACTTTAGCTCCCCTAAAATGGGGGGACTATGTACAAAAACAGGGAGAAGGGAGAATCTGTAGACATGCAGAGATAAGAGAACATACTCTTTGCCAGAGTGCATGATATTCTGTTTCACTGGCATATAGTACGTTCTATGGATGGTCTTAAACTGCAGTAATTTATGTCCGAGATGATATGAACATGACTGGGCATTGTAAATCTTTGAAGCCTCTGGCTTGTCCAGTGTTTGCTACACAGAGAGAATAAAGTGTTGCGTCTGCATAAAGTTCACTTGAGCCCCCTGTCACCATTTGATACTGCTCACATGACGTATGACAAAGAATTACCTTGGTATACATTACATTATCCAAGAATAGAATCAGTGGTTCAATAATTGAAGTGTCACGACTTCGGCCGAAGTTGCTCCCTCCCCTGGGGCGGGCGGCCTTTAGAAGGTCGACTTCACCCGAGTACTAGCCACCACCGATCCACTACACATTTTCTTTTGTCCCGTTCCATTCACACCTGGTTCCCATTTCACTAATTGTATGTTCGTCTTATTCCCTCTGCTCCCCCCTGGTTTTTGTCGGTGATTGTTTCGTGTAGGAAGTACTCTGTGTGTGACATGTTTTCCTTGTTTTGTCTCGTATTAAAAAGTAATTAAAACGTTTACTCTACGAAAACGTATCCAGCCTCCCTTCGCCTGCTTCCACCACTCGCTACACTCATTCCCTCACAGAATCACCGACCTGATTATATGGAAGCAGCAGGTGAGCCCAGCGCTCCTGCCCAAGTGGAGGAGCGTGTGCAACAGCACGAGGACAAGCAGCAGCGTCTGGGTACAGCCATGGATCGAGTGCTGGTGACGATGGAGCATTGGGGACAGGTGGGACCACCCACACCTCCACCAGTTCCTCCACCAGCTCCGTTGAGTGCTCCTCCTGTCCCTGGTCCCAGTGGGATTCGGTTCTCGCTCCCGAGGGCGTACGATGGTGGAGCGACCGGTTGCAAGGGTTTCCTGCTCCAGCTGGAGCTATACCTGGCGACCGTTCACCCGGCTCCCTCGGGACGTGAGAGAGTGTCGGCCCTCGTCTCCTGCCTGGATGGAAAAGCCCTGGAGTGGGCCAACGCCATCTGGTTCGAGGAGGACGCAGCGTTGGACCACTACGGGGAGTTCACTCGCCGGTTTCGGGCGGTGTTCGATCATCCGCCTGAGGGGAGATCGGCGGGTGAATGCCTGTTCCATCTGCGGCAGGGGACGAGGAGCGCCCAGGATTTTTCTCTGGACTTCCGGACCCTGGCTGCGAGCGCAGGGTGGAATGACAGGGCCCTGATCGACCATTACCGGTGTAGTCTCCGGGAGGATGTCCGTCGGGAGCTGGCCTGCAGGGATGCTACCCTCACCCTAGACCAGCTGGTGGACATGTCTATCAGACTGGATAACCTGCTGGCCACCCGAGGGCGTCCCGATCAGGGTCCGTCAACCCCACCTTCCAGCCTCCCCGCTCCAACACCTATGGAGCTGGGAGGTGCTGCGCTCAGGGAGGCCAGAGGGGGGGGTCCTTTCCTGCACCAGCTGTGGCCGCCGAGGACACACGGCTGGTCGGTGCTGGACAGGTCCTCCCGGGAGTCGAGGTGGCAGGCAGAGCACTGTCGGGCCTTCCTAGGTGAGTCAGCACCAGACTCACCCAGAGCTCTCTGTTGTACATATGTTTTTGTTTGTCATGTTTCCTGCGTGTTCCCCGCATTTCCAGCATAGGGCGCTAGTCGATTATGGCGCAGCTGGTAACTTTATAGACCGGGCGTTTGCCCAGAAGTTAGGGATCCCTATTGTGTCTCTAAATGTCCCCTTCCCTGTGCATGCCTTAGATAGTCGTCCTTTGGGGTCGGGGCTGATTAGGGAGGTCACAGCACCACTAAGTATGGTGACGCAGGGGGGTCATGAGGAGAAAATTGAGCTGTATCTGATTGATTCTCCTGCGTTTCCCGTGGTGTTGGGCATTCCCTGGTTGGCCTTCACGACCCCAAAATTTCATGGCAACGGAGGGCTCTGGAGGGGTGGTCCCGAGGGTGCTCGGGGAGGTGTGTGGGTGTTTCCGTGGGTGCGACTACGGTGGAGGGTTCAGATCAGGCACCCACCATGCACATTCCAATTTGGCTCTCACCTTCTGTAAGAGGAAGGCGACTAAATTACCACCTCATCGACGAGGGGATTGTGCGATAAATCTCCTGGTAGACGCAGCACTTCCGAAGAGTCATGTGTATCCGTTGTCACAGGCGGAGACGGAGGCTATGGAGACATATGTCTCTGAATCACTGAGGCAGGGATACATTCGGCCCTCCACTTCACCTGCCTCCTCGAGTTTCTTTTGTGAAAAAGAGGGAGGTAGGACTGCGCCCGTGTATTGACTATCGAGGGATAAATCAGATCACTGTGGGGTTCAGCTACCCGCTGCCCCTCATAGCCAGTGCAATCGAGTCAATATACGGGCCGCGCTTTTTCACAAAACTAGATCTCAGGAGCGCTTACAATCTGGTGCGTATCCGAAGGGGGGACGAGTGGAAGACAGCATTTAGTACCACCTCAGGGCACTATGAATACCTCGTCATGCCATACGGGTTGAAAAATGCTCCAGCAGTCTTTCAATCCTTTGTAGACGAGATCTTCAGGGACCTACTCGGGCAGGGTGTAGTGGTGTATATCGATGACATACTGGTATACTCCGCTACACGCGCTGAGCATGTGTCCCTGGTACGCAGAGTGCTTGGTCGACTGTTGAAGCATGACCTGTATGTCAAGGCAGAGAAGTGTCTGTTCTTTCAACAATCCGTCTCCTTTTTGGGGTATCGTATTTCCACGTCCGGGGTGGAGATGGAGGTAGACCGAATTTCAGCCGTGCGTAATTGGCCGACTCCAACCACGGTAAAGGAGGTGCAGCGGTTTTTAGGGTTTGCCAACTACTACCGGAGGTTTATCCAGGGCTTCGGCCAGGTAGCGGCTCCCATTACCTCACTGCTGAGGGGGGGGCCGGTGCGGCTGCGCTGGTCAGTTGAGGCGGACAGGGCTTTCAGTCGTCTGAAGGCTCTGTTTACCTCGGCCCCCGTGTTGGCTCATCCGGATCCCTCTAGGTCATTCATAGTTGAGGTGGACGCGTCCGAGGCTGGGATAGGAGCTGTACTGTCTCAGCGCTTGGGTAAGCCACCAAAGCTCCGCCCCTGTGCTTTTCTTTCGAAAAAACTCAGTTCAGCGGAGCGAAACTATGATGTGGGGGACAGGGAGTTGTTGGCTGTCGTGAAAGCTCTCAAAGTGTGGAGGCATTGGCTTGAGGGGGCTAAACACCATTTTCTCATCTGGACCGACCACCGCAATCTGGAGTACATTCGGGCGGCGAGGAGACAGAATCCTCGCCAGGCAAGGTGGGCCATGTTTTTCACCCGGTTCGATTTCACACTATCATACAGACCGGGTTCACAAAATGTGAAGGCAGACGCGCTGTCCCGGGTGTATGACACAGAGGAGCGGCCCATCGATCCCACTCCCATTCTTCCTGCCTCCTGTCTAGTGGCACCGGTCAGATGGGAGTTGGACACGGACATCGAGCGGGCCATGCATACAGAGCCCACTCCCCCTCAGTGTCCCGCAGGGCTAAGGTACGTTCCGTCCGGTGTCCGTGACCGCCTGATCGTGTGGTCTCACACCTCACTCTCCTCTGGTGATCCTGGCATCGCCCGGACAGTACGCTGTCTGAATGTAAAGTACTGGTGGCCCACTTTAGCCAAGGACGTGAGGACCTATGTTTCCTCCTGCTCGGTGTGTGCGCAGTACAAGGCGCCCAGACACCTGCCCAGAGGTAAATTACAACCTTTACCCATTCCACAGCGGCCGTGGTCACATCTGTTGGTGGACTTTGTGACGGATCTTCCGCTGTCACAAGGGAAAACTACGATCCTGGTCGTTGTGGATCGGTTTTCCAAGTCATGTCGCCTCCTTCCTTTGCCCGGTCTCCCGACGGCTCTACAAACGGCGGAGGCCCTGTTTACCCACGTATTCCGGCACTATGGGGTGCCTGAGGACATAGTGTCTGACCGGGGTTCCCAATTCACGTCAAGGGTGTGGAAGGCTTTTATGGAACATCTGGGGGTCTCGGTCAGTCTTACCTCAGGTTTTCACCCCGAGAGCAATGGGCAGGTAGAGAGAGTGAACCAGGATGTGGGGAGGTTTCTGAGGTCGTATTGCCAGGACCGGCCGGGGGAGTGGGCGGCGTTCATTCCCTGGGCTGAGATGGCCCAGAACTCACTCCGCCACTCCTCCACTAACCTAACTCCGTTTCAACCAGCCGGTTCTGGCACCGTGGCACCCGAGCCAGTCCTAGGCTCCTGCACCCGAGCCAGACCGAGCCTCCCCCTCCGCCTGCCCTGCCGGAAACTGGGCCCGCGGTTTGTGGTGCCGTTCAAAGTCCTGAGGAGACTGAACGAGGTGTGTTACAGGCTACAACTTCCGCCTGACTACCGTATTAACCCCTCGTTCCATGTGTCTCTCCTCAGGCCGGTGGTGGCTGGTCCACTCCAAGGACATGAGGTTCTGGACATCGAGGGGGCCCCGGCGTATGCTGTCCGAGCCATCCTGGACTCAAGACGCCGGGCCAGGGGCCTCCAGTACCTCGTGGAGTGGGAGGGGTACGGCCCGGAGGAGAGATGCTGGGTACCCGTGGAGGACATTCTAGATCCCTCCCTTCTGAGGGAGTTCCATCGCCTCCACCCGGGACGTCCCGCACCTCGCCCCCCGGGCCGCCCCCGAGACCGACGTCGACACGCTTCAGGAGCCGCGCGCAAAGGGGGGGGTACTGTCAAGTTGCTCCCTCCCCTGGGGGCGGGTGGCGGAAGAAGGTCGACGTCACCCGAGTACTAGCCACCACCGATCCACTACACAGTTTCGTTTGTCCCGTTCCATTTACACCTGGTTCCCATTTCACTAATTGGATGTTCGTCTTATTCCCTCTGCTCCCCCCTGGTTTTTGCCAGTGATTGTTTCGTGTAGGAAGTACTCTGTGTGTGACGTGTTTTCCTTGTTTTGTCTCGTATGAAAAAGTAATTAAAACGTTTACTCTACGAAAACGTATCCAGCCTCCCTGCGCCTGCTTCCACCACTCGCTACACTCATTCCCTCACATGAAGTGACCATTATTATTTCCAGATCCCAGATTGTAGCCTACCCATCATCAGCCAGGTCGCAGTTGCAAATGAGAACTTGTTCTCAACTGACCTACCTGGTTAAATAAAGGTGAAATAATTTTACGTATAAAACTCAAGATGTATTAGGGTTGCGTATGCGAGTGGAGTGGTGGAAACAGGTGCAGGGAGACAGGAAAAACGGAACAGAATAGTGTTTATTCCTCCTTTGAAACATACATTAAACATGTAACAATCACGGACAAGAACCATGGGGGAACAGAGGGAATAAGTAACAAACATACAATTAGTGGAATGGGAACCAGGTGTGAATGGAACAGGACAAACGTAAAATGTGAAATGGATCAGTGGTGGCTAAAACTCCGGTGACGTTGACCGCCTTTGGCTGCCCGACCCAGGGGAGGGACCGACTTCGGCCGAAGTCATGACAAGATCGAACTATCCATTCACTGACTGTTATAATATACTGCAAATTCACCTGAGCATGGTAGACTGCTCTTCCCTGGCTGTCTGACCCTGCTGGGACACCTGTCACCATCTGATCCTGCTAAGATATGATGAGAATAGTGTTGTGTACTGACTGTGCACCATGACAGTGAAGCCTATAGAGCTGTTTATTACTGTCAGCGTGAAAAGCTAGGGAAACTGACAGATCAGTAATGTTAGATGTACGACAGGTAGCCTAGAGCTTAGAGCTTGGGCCAGTAACCGAAAGATCACTGGTTCGAATACCCGAGCCGACAAGGTAAAAAAACCTGTCAATGTGTCCTTGAGCAAGGTACTTAACCCTAATTTGCTCCAGGGGCTGACCCTGTAGTTAGGCCGTCATTGTAAATAAGAATTTGTTCGTAACTGACTTGCCTAGTCAAATAAAGGTTAAATAAAACAAAAAAAACATTGCTATACTGACTGTGATTGGGGCAAAAATAATATCTAACGTTAGCCAACTTTTGGCTGGCTCTGATGGTACATCAACTGGTGAAATTGAGCCAAGTTAATTTAATTCTGTTGAAACTGAACAAAACAAAGGATGTGAGGATTGTATGCACTAGAGAGTAGCCCAGTTATTACAGACTAACACCTCGTAAACACTAATAAGTACACAGCAGAGTGGTACAGTCTGGAGTACCCCTGAAGTACCCCCTCATGTGCATTTTACCAGTAAGCCTATGGTCTCATGAGTCTTATCAAGTTCCCCCTGTGGAAAGGTACCCCCAGGGGTCCTAGTACCCCTGGTTTGGAACCACTGCTCTAAACACTAAATGATTAGAGGCCTGCATTCCTCTCTCATACTGGGGCATGGGTTTATGGCTCTCTAGGTTGTGCTAAAGATCGATGGAACTGGTGATAAAGCACACACTTACTTTGAAGCTGACATTGGTAGGTTGGCAGGTGCTGTTACTACAGTCATGAACAGGTCTAAGAGAGGATGTAGGGAACGGGATTTCTAGTATTCTCTCTGTCTCTTTCTGTCTCTGTCTCTCTATCCTTCCCTCCCTCACATTACTTTCTCTGAGTCCCAGTCCCCCTCTTAATTTTAGATACAGCTAGTGTTTTACACACAGTCTCTGTTTTGGGCGTTGAAAATGTTGTTTTTGACAAATCCGGAAAAGAGTTTTAAACTTTCTAGTGATTATAATGCCTCATTGCCTTACAGAGTGCAGCGTATCCATTTATACAATCACACAAGGCTTCTGTTTTGGGCGGGATTATATATATATTTTTGACTAATCCGGAAACACTAGTTTGTATTGAATAGGGCTCAGGGTATATGGACGATGTTATCCTATGTTATACTTTATCAAGCTGATTTCCCAGGTTAGTCAAAATTTTAAATGTTTTTGCCCAAAACAGAGGCAGTGTGTTAAACACCAGCAGTTGACTTTCTCTTCGTTGCACACAGTAGACTCATTAGGAGTTTGTCTCAATGATGTAGAATAACTTTACTGTTAATACAAACCAGACAGACTTCTGGCCTAATAAGGGCATGGGGTTATTTAGACGCTATGCTATGAGGTCAGAGGTCACATGACCACTGCGCAACCAGGAAGTTGCCATGCACATGTAGACAGCGACCTCTGAACTTGTGTGATTATGTACTCTTGGTTCATAAAATCAGATCACATTTAGCCCTACAGTTAAATGATTGATTACAAGCCCATCATGTTGCCAATTGTCTGTGACACGATTGAAACACCTTTACGGTGCTTTTGTAAGGCAAATGGATATAAAGTCACTATGTATGGTGTTTGTTGAGAAAGACACAAAGTATGATAGATGTGTAAAAGTAATGTATTGTCATTTCAGTTGAGCTGTTAATCAAGGAGACTCTAAACTTGTTAAACGGTGATTAACAATCTTTCAGTGATTAATTTATTTGAAGACCCGTGCTTCACCCTTTGAATGTCAGGAAATGTAATTTACAGTTGTCTCACTCTGAGAAATTGCAACAGATACTTAAGCCTGGAAAACTGCCTTGTTGGAAAATCATCTGTTTTATAGTTTGATGAACCCAGATGGAGATGTTATTTAATAGTGCTTTCAGTCCAGGGCTGTTTGGTCCATGGGTCTCTACATGGGGGAGACACTTCCTTCACCTGTCAGCTCTGGTACTGACTCCTCCCTGATCCTAAGGACCAATAGATGTCAGATGTCAATACCAAGACAGGACATGCAGACTGACCCCTGAGCCATGTGTCCACTCTAACTCGCACTTTAACTCTCACTCTCACTCTCTCTCTCACTCTTACTCTCAGTCTCTCTCACTCTCTCTCTCCCTTTATGTCCTCTCTGCCCTTTTCTCTTATTCTACCCCCTAAATATTAAAGAATTAAATGTTATTTTACCATTACAGAATAACCCCTTTGAGCTAATGCATTTTGAGAAATGTGGTAAATCATGCACTTGTGTCAAAAGGGGGTTTCAGTAAAGTTTGTGTTGCATATGTATATCTCAGGGAAGGATTGGTCCATTTGTCTCCCCTCTATCCATACTACTGTTTTAGTCTGACCAAACAGTCATGGCATTATGCCACAGAAAGGACATGTTGTGTGTGTCACATAAAGGTGTGGCTGTGCCTCTGTTTTCACACACACACAAACACACACACACACACACACACACACACACACACACACACACACACACACACACACACACACACACACACACACACACACACACACACACACACACACACAGGAGGAGGAAGGTAAAGGAAATAACTTAATCATACATGATTAGGGAAGTAAGCATGGCTTGTGTTCACAGGCACTTAACCCTCATTTTCTCCAGGGGTTGACCCTGTAGGTAGGCCGTCATTGTAAATAAGAATTTGTTCTTAAATGACTTGCCTAGTTAAATAAACAGGTTTTAACAGGGAAGGTAAAAGAGTATTTATCCTCCAGGTAGCCGAGTGGTTAGAACTTTTGGCCTGTTACTGAAATCCCTGAGCTGACAAGGTAAAAATCTGTTGTTCTGCTCCTGAACAAGGCAGTTAACCCACTGTTCCTAGGCTGTCATTGTAAAAAAGAATATGTTCTTAACTGACTTGCCTATTTAAATAAAGGTAAAAAAAAAGGTGTGTTTTATGTTTGAATACACATACTGTATGCCCTACCCTGACTTGTGTTAGAGAGTGTAGAGACTTCAGAGTGAGAACATTTAAAATGACGTTTTCCATTCTTCTCTCAGGTTCCTTGCTGTTCCCCCGGACAGCAACTCGGTCCACCCAGACAGTCGTGTTTGGCTGGCCCTCACCTTCTCTGTGCTGACTGGACACCTTTCAGTATGTCAGGTGAGACCTTACTGCCCAGTGGAAAGGGTCTAACACGGTTTCTTACTCACACATCTCAGCATCGATAGTGCTACGTACCCTATGGGAAGGGTTTGTGTGTGTGTAGTGTAGTACTGACCACTCCTCTGTGTTTCTGTGTTGTATGGCTGCTGTTGGAGGTGGATGCAGACGTGGAGGGCACTGCTGTTACTTCCAGCCAGGAGAGCTCTGCTGAGACTCCTCTACAGCTGGCCTCTGCTGCTGGGAACTATGAAATGGTGACCCTGCTGCTGGCCCATGGAGGCCCAAACCCTCTACTCAGAGTGCATGATTGGAATGCTCTGACATCACCGCTCTACGAGGACATGAACTGCTTCAGCTACGCCGCTGCACATGGACACAGTTAGCTACACCTGTCTAACTAGTCTAGGCTTGGGCTATGTCTCAATAGTCTAAAGTGGTGTCCTTTCCTTGTCTATTTCCTTCAGTCAGAACTGTGAATGCATGGATACTCATCCCCTAGTCTCTTACAGAAACGTCCTGAGGAGAATTCTGACGCAGCCCCAGCAGAGGAAGGAGGACATTCTCTCTCTGGAGGAGATACTGGCTGAGGGTGACCAGGAGGAGGAAGAGGAGGTTGGCTCACTACCTCACCCCAGTCTCAGCCCTTGTAGCCCTGCTGTCTGCCCCAGTAGCTCCAGCTCCATGCCCAGGCCAGGATGAAAGCCCTGCAGCAGGCTGCCTACTACAGCGCTGAGCACGGCTACCTGGATGTCACCATGGAGCTACGATCACTGGGTATGGATTATTTGTAGGCCTACTTCTTTTGTTTTATGCCATCATCATTGTTTGTTTTATGAAGGACTTGTCATGAATCTTGTATTTCTAAAGCACAGAAATATTATTTGTTCCACTTTAGGTTGTTTGAGACTTTGTTCTCAATGACTGACCTAGGTAAATAATCTTCTGGGACCCTAATTTGTTCCCTTATTTGTTCCCCAGGTGTCCCCTGGAAGCTCCATGTGTGGCTGGAGTCCCTCCACGTAGCCCAGCAGCTGTCCAGGGATGAGGTGACCCTCTTTCTCCTCAGAGACTTCACCTCTATCAGGCCACAGGACTACTGCCAGGAGCTGGTCTCACCTGACCTACCAGCAAGGTAGCCTGAGTCCAATTTCTCCTTCAGTAGGTGTTGTTTGGTGTTGGGTTTACCATGTAGACTACAGTATACCAGTAGAAGTTTTAATTGAGTAAATGTTCAATGAAACCTCAAACCAAAAGCAGATTATGAATCAGAAATCGATCCAACATCTAAGAATTCTCAAATTAGTTGTTTTTGGGGGTCAGAATTCTCACTTCATTTTAGCAAGTGTAACTCCAACTTTTGTGTAAATCATGCTTAGTTGTGTACATGTATTTCAGTGCATGTTTCTGACACTAAATGTTGTAAACGTCACTCCTCCATCAGATGCTCATTTCCTGTTAAACCCAGAGATGTCTGACGTAATGTTGTTAGTGGAAGGCTGTCCCTTCTACGCCCACAGGGTCCTCATGTCTGCCTCTGAGAGGTGAGCTAGCACTTCCCTAGTATACAATGGGGAGAACAAGTATTTGATACACTGCCGATTTTGCAGGTTTTCCTACTTACAAAGCATGTAGAAGTCTGTCATTTTTATCATAGGTACTCTTCAACTGTGAGTGACGGAATCTAAAACAAAAATCCAGAAAATCACATTGTATGATTTTTAAGTAATTAATTTGCATTTTATTGCATGACATAAGTATTTGATACATCAGAAAAGCAGAACTTAATATTTGGTACAGAAACCTTTGTTTGCAATTACAGAGATCATACGTTTCCTGTAGATCTTGACCAGGTTTGCACACACTCCTCCATACAGACCTTCTCCAGATCCTTCAGGTTTCGGGGCTGTCGCTGGGCAATACGGACTTTCAGCTCCCTCCAAAGATTTTCTATTGGGTTCAGGTCTGGAGACTGGCTAGGCCACTCCAGGACCTTGAGATGCTTCTTACGGAGCCACTCCTTAGTTGCCCTGGCTGTGTGTTTCGGGTCGTTGTCATGCTGGAAGACCCAGCCACGACCCATCTTCAATGCTCTTACTGAGGGAAGGAGGTTGTTGGCCAAGATCTCGCGATACATGGCCCCATCCATCCTCACCTCAATACGGTGCAGTCGTCCTGTCCCCTTTGCAGAAAAGCATCCCCAAAGAATGATGTTTCCACCTCCATGCTTCACGGTTGGGATGGTGTTCTTGGGGTTGTACTCATCCTTCTTCTTCCTCCAAACACGGCGAGTGGAGTTTAGACCAAAAAGCTCTATTTTTGTCTCATCAGACCACATGACCTTCTCCCATTCCTCCTCTGGATCCTCCAGATGGTCATTGGCAAACTTCAGACGGGCCTGGGTTTTCTTTGAGACTGTGGTCCCAGCTCTCTTCAGGTCATTGACCAGATCCTGCCGTGTAGTTCTGGGCTGATCCCTCACCTTCCTCATGATCATTGATGCCCCACGAGGTGAGATCTTGCATGGTGCCCCAGACCGAGGGAGATTGACCGTCATCTTGAACTTCTTCCATTTTCTAATAATTGCGCCAACAGTTGTTGCCTTCTCACCAAGCTGCTTGCCTATTGTCCTGTAGCCCATCCCAGCCTTGTGCAGGTCTACAATTTTATCCCTGATGTCCTTACACAGCTCTCTGGTCTTGGCCATTGTGGAGAGGTTGGAGTCTGTTTGATTGAGTGTGTGGACAGGTGTCTTTTTATACAGGTAACGAGTTCAAACAGGTGCAGTTAATACAGGTTATGAGTGGAGAACGGGAGGGCTTCTTAAAGAAAAACTAACAGGTCAGTGAGAGCCGGAATTCTTACTGGTTGGTAGGTGATCAAATACTTATGTCATGCAATAAAATGCAAATGAATTATTTAAAAATCATACAATGTGATTTTGTGGATTTTTGTTTTAGATTCCGTCTCTCACAGTTGAAGTGTACCTATGATAAAAATTACAGACCTCTACATGCTTTGTAAAGAGGAAAACCTGCAATATCGGCAGTGTATCAAATACTTGTTCTCCCCACTGTAGTATGTTTATCATCAAGTATGACCTTGTGTGCAGGCTCTAGTGTTTTCAGAGCAGCCTGTGCTTTTGTGTCCAGAAGTTGGTTATAAAGTCTATTTTCTCTCTTTCAGGTGGTATCGGTCCCTCCTGAGTTCCTGTGGGTCAGACACCAGCACCATCCACATCTCTGACATCACATACAGCACCTTCCGGAGGATGGTTTAACATTTATTTAACTAGGCAAGTCAGTTAAGAACAAAGTCTTATTTACATTGACGGCCTACCAAAAGGCAAAAGACCTCCTGGGGGATGGGATTAAAAATAATCACGACAAGAGAGACAAAACAACACTACCAAAAGAGATACCTAAGACAACAACATAGCAACACATGACAACACGGCATGGTAGCAACGTTACATGACAACAACATGGTAGCAACACAACATGGTGGCAGCACAAAACATGGTACAAATATTATTGGGCACAGACAACAGCACAAAGGGCAAGAAGGTAGAGATGACAATACATCATGATGAGTTGTCTGTACTGTGGAGGAACTGAAGAGCTGAAGGGCTGAGGCTGTCACAGCCTGACGCTATGAAGGTAAGACATGTATCCTCATTTACACTGATAGAACTTCATTCATACATCCCATTGTTGGTCTATTCATTTACCACAGTGGTTAAACTTTATGAATGGCCCCCACTATCACTTGTCAGCAGGAGTGTCAGCAGCTGCTGCCAGTAGTCTGTTTCTTCCAGCTGAAGGTGCTAGAGAGGCAGTGTGAGATCACCCTGGACAACGCTGTCAGCATCTACTTGATGTCTAAGGTAAGAATTCAAACCTTGTTATCATGAAAGGTAGTCCTATGCAGGCTTAAAGCTATAAGTCATACTTTTACCTGTGTGTTATCTGCACCTTGAAATTAGTACATGCAATCCATTATAATGATCATAATAGATGAAAAGGGTACCTGTGCGAGAGGTGCTTGCATCAGTATCATTGTAATATGATACATTGATGGACTTACTGACTGCATAACGGACTATATACATTTTTGTGTAGACAACACTGTACCCACCAGGAAGGTATGCTGTTTTCCAAATAATAAACCCTGGCTCACCAGCGACCTGAAGGCCCTGCTGAATGAGAAGAAGAGGGCCTTCAAGGAGGCGGACAAGGACAAATTGAAATGCGTCCAGAGGGAGCTGAAGTTGCAGATTTCTGAGGGGAAGAGAGGGTATAAGGAGAAGATGGAGGACAAGCTGAGGCAGAGCCAGGTGAGAGAGGTGTGGAAGGGTATGAGAAATATCACTGGCTTCAAAAAGTCAAACAGTGGGCAGACCGAGGGGCCACACACCCTCACGGCTGTCCCACTCCCACGTTGCTCACAACACCTCTGTTGAGACAATCTGTGACCCCCTCCGCACCTCCGCCCCTGAAGAGAGAGCTGGAGAGACTACATTAGTGGAAAGCGGCGGGCCCTGATGGCATCAGCCCAAGGGTGCTTAGGGTCTGTGCTGACCAACTGTGTGGAATACTCCAGCGACCCTTCAACCTTAGCCTGAGCCTGGAAAGGGTCCCTGTGCTGTGGAAAACATCCTGCCTTGTCCCAGTGCCCAAGAAGGCGCGCCCCACTGTCCTGAATGACTTCAGACCTGTAGCGCTAAGATCCCACATCATGAAGACCCTGGATAGGTTAGTCCTCGCTCACCTCACACCCCTGGTGTGTACATGATTTCTTGGACTGAACTTACGTAGTCATTCACTCAGGAATGCATATTAGTATCCTGTCAGTTGTATTTTTTTTCCATTGCTTTTAGTATATCGAATGTGCAATACGTGCATTTATCTGTAATTAAACCCTGCGCACTAAGGACTCTATTTTAAGGGAATTACTAATATTACCCTAAATTATATCAGACACACATTTAGCTATTTAAGTATCTCTTCCTGTCATTTACCTGTACAGTTAATGTAACCATGCAAATATTCACTTACCAGTACATTTAACTACATTTACCTGTACAGCTAATTTAACCATGCAACATTTTCACTTACCTGTTCATTTAGCCAGTCTGTCTTTTTTAGTAAACTATTATTACCCTCACATCTATCTATCTATCTATCTATCTATCTATCTATCTATCTATCTATCTATCTATCTATCTATCTATCTATCTATCTATCTATCTATCTATCTATCTATCTATCTATCTATCTATCTATCTATCTATCTATCTATCTATCTATCTATCTATCTATCTATCTATCTATCTATCTATCTATCTATCTATCTATCTATCTATCTATCTATCTATCTACAGTCGTATGCAAAAGTTTGGGCACCCCTCTGAGGCTGCATAATAATTTACTCTGTCGTCACAGAAAATGATCACAGTGGCATAGATAGATAGATAGATAGATAGATAGATAGATAGATAGATAGATAGATAGATAGATAACTGCACGTATTGCACATTAGATATACTAAAAGCAATGAGGAAAGGTGCAACTGACAGGATACTAATATGCATTCCTGAGTGAATGCCTACGTAAGTTAGGTCCAAGAATTACTAGCAATATTGCACGTGATATGATATATCAACTGTACATGAGTATGTATCTATGTTGCCGACGGCACGGCACCCCGGTGAGGCATTATATAGTCTAATAGCCGCCGGCAGGAAGGACCTCATGCCATTCATTTTCTAATAAAAGCTGAGTACTGGGGTATTGTCCAGACAAAGATTTTTAGTGTAGCAATATTAAGTTGTATGAAATTAAATCAGATGTGAAAAATAGGCTATGCAAAAATGTGGGCACCCTTGTCATTCTGTTGATTTGAATACCTGTAACTACTTGATTAATTGGAACACACAATTGTTTTGGTGAGCTCATTAAGCCTTGAACTTCATAGACAAGTGCATCCAATCATGAGAAAAGGTATTTAAGGTGGCCAATTGCAAGTTGTTGTTCTCTTTGACTCTCCTCTGAAGAGTGGCAACATGGGGGCCTCAAAACAACTCTCAAATGACCTGAAAACAAAGATTGTTCAACATTATGGTTTAGGGGAAGGCTACAAAAAGCTATTGCAGAGATGTAAGCTGTCAGTGTCCACTGTGAGGAACATAGTGAGGAAATGGAAGACCACAGGCACAGTTCTTGTTAAGGCCAGAAGTGGCAGGCCAAGTAAAAAAGGCGAAGGATGGTGAGAACGGTCAAAAACAGCCCACAGACCACCTCCAAAGACCTACAACATCATCTTGCTGCAGATGGTGTCACTGTGCATCGTTCAACAATTCAGCGCACTTTGCACAAGGAGAAGCTGTACGGGAGAGTGATGCGGAAGAAGCCTATCTGCACACACGCCACAAACTCACATTTGGACAAGCCAGCTTCATTTTGGAATAAGGTGCTGTGGACTGATGAAACAAAAATTGAATTATTTGGTCATAACAAGGGGCGTTATGCATGGCGGCAAAAGAACACAGCGTTCCAAGAAAAACACTTGCTACCCACAGTAAAATTGGTGGGGGTTCCATCATGCTGTGGGGCTGTGTGGCCAGTGCCGGTACTGGGAATCTTGTTAAAGTTGAGGGTCGCATGGATTCCACTCAATATCAGCAGATTCTTGGGAATAATGTTGAAGAATCAGTCACAAAGTTGAAGTTACGCCGGGGCCGGATATTTCAACAAGACAACGACCCAAAACACTGCTCAAAATCTACCCGGGCATTTATGCAGAGGAACAAGTACAATGTTCTGGAATGGCCATCCCAGTCCCCAGACCTGAATATCATTGAGAATCTGTGGGATGATTTCAAGCGGGCTGTCCATGCTCGGCAACCATCAAACCTAACTGAACTGGAGATGTTTTGTAAGGAGGAATGGTCCGAAATACCTTCATCCAGAATCCAGACACTCATTAGAGGCTACAGGAAGCGTCTAGAGGCTGTTATTTTAGCAAAAGGAGGCTCTACTTGATGTGATTTTTCTGTTGGGGTGCCCAAATTTATGCACCTGTCTAATTTCGTTTTGATGCATATTACACATTTTCTGTTAATCCAATAAACCTAATTTCACTACTGAAATATTACTGTGTCCATCAGTTATTTGATAGATCAAAATGAAATTGCTGATCCAAACACCCAATTATTTATAAATGGAAATGGAAATTGTCAGGGGTGCCCAAACTTTTGCATACAACTCTATCTATCTATCTATCTATCTATCTATCTATCTATCTATCTATCTATCTATCTATCTATCTATCTATCTATCTATCTATCTATCTATCTATCTATCTATCTATCTATCTATCTATCTATCTATCTATCTATCTATCTATCTATCTATCTACAGTCGTATGCAAAAGTTTGGGCACCCCTCTGAGGCTGCATAATAATTTACTCTGTCGTCACAGAAAATGATCACAGTGGCATAGATAGATAGATAGATAGATAGATAGATAGATAGATAGATAGATAGATAGATAGATAGATAGATAGATAGATAACTGCACGTATTGCACATTAGATATACTAAAAGCAATGAGGAAAGGTGCAACTGACAGGATACTAATATGCATTCCTGAGTGAATGCCTACGTAAGTTAGGTCCAAGAATTACTAGCAATATTGCACGTGATATGATATATCAACTGTACATGAGTATGTATCTATGTTGCCGACGGCACGGCACCCCGGTGAGGCATTATATAGTCTAATAGCCGCCGGCAGGAAGGACCTCATGCCATTCATTTTCTAATAAAAGCTGAGTACTGGGGTATTGTCCAGACAAAGATTTTTAGTGTAGCAATATTAAGTTGTATGAAATTAAATCAGATGTGAAAAATAGGCTATGCAAAAATGTGGGCACCCTTGTCATTCTGTTGATTTGAATACCTGTAACTACTTGATTAATTGGAACACACAATTGTTTTGGTGAGCTCATTAAGCCTTGAACTTCATAGACAAGTGCATCCAATCATGAGAAAAGGTATTTAAGGTGGCCAATTGCAAGTTGTTGTTCTCTTTGACTCTCCTCTGAAGAGTGGCAACATGGGGGCCTCAAAACAACTCTCAAATGACCTGAAAACAAAGATTGTTCAACATTATGGTTTAGGGGAAGGCTACAAAAAGCTATTGCAGAGATGTAAGCTGTCAGTGTCCACTGTGAGGAACATAGTGAGGAAATGGAAGACCACAGGCACAGTTCTTGTTAAGGCCAGAAGTGGCAGGCCAAGTAAAAAAGGCGAAGGATGGTGAGAACGGTCAAAAACAGCCCACAGACCACCTCCAAAGACCTACAACATCATCTTGCTGCAGATGGTGTCACTGTGCATCGTTCAACAATTCAGCGCACTTTGCACAAGGAGAAGCTGTACGGGAGAGTGATGCGGAAGAAGCCTATCTGCACACACGCCACAAACTCACATTTGGACAAGCCAGCTTCATTTTGGAATAAGGTGCTGTGGACTGATGAAACAAAAATTGAATTATTTGGTCATAACAAGGGGCGTTATGCATGGCGGCAAAAGAACACAGCGTTCCAAGAAAAACACTTGCTACCCACAGTAAAATTGGTGGGGGTTCCATCATGCTGTGGGGCTGTGTGGCCAGTGCCGGTACTGGGAATCTTGTTAAAGTTGAGGGTCGCATGGATTCCACTCAATATCAGCAGATTCTTGGGAATAATGTTGAAGAATCAGTCACAAAGTTGAAGTTACGCCGGGGCCGGATATTTCAACAAGACAACGACCCAAAACACTGCTCAAAATCTACCCGGGCATTTATGCAGAGGAACAAGTACAATGTTCTGGAATGGCCATCCCAGTCCCCAGACCTGAATATCATTGAGAATCTGTGGGATGATTTCAAGCGGGCTGTCCATGCTCGGCAACCATCAAACCTAACTGAACTGGAGATGTTTTGTAAGGAGGAATGGTCCGAAATACCTTCATCCAGAATCCAGACACTCATTAGAGGCTACAGGAAGCGTCTAGAGGCTGTTATTTTAGCAAAAGGAGGCTCTACTTGATGTGATTTTTCTGTTGGGGTGCCCAAATTTATGCACCTGTCTAATTTCGTTTTGATGCATATTACACATTTTCTGTTAATCCAATAAACCTAATTTCACTACTGAAATATTACTGTGTCCATCAGTTATTTGATAGATCAAAATGAAATTGCTGATCCAAACACCCAATTATTTATAAATGGAAATGGAAATTGTCAGGGGTGCCCAAACTTTTGCATACAACTCTATCTATCTATCTATCTATCTATCTATCTATCTATCTATCTATCTATCTATCTATCTATCTATCTATCTATCTATCTATCTATCTATCTATCTATCTATCTATCTATCTATCTATCTATCTATCTATCTATCTATCTATCTATCTATCTATCTATCTATCTATCTATCTATCTATCTATCTATCTATCTATCTATCTATCTATCTATCTATCTATCTATCTACAGTCGTATGCAAAAGTTTGGGCACCCCTCTGAGGCTGCATAATAATTTACTCTGTCGTCACAGAAAATGATCACAGTGGCATAGATAGATAGATAGATAGATAGATAGATAGATAGATAGATAGATAGATAGATAGATAGATAACTGCACGTATTGCACATTAGATATACTAAAAGCAATGAGGAAAGGTGCAACTGACAGGATACTAATATGCATTCCTGAGTGAATGCCTACGTAAGTTAGGTCCAAGAATTACTAGCAATATTGCACGTGATATGATATATCAACTGTACATGAGTATGTATCTATGTTGCCGACGGCACGGCACCCCGGTGAGGCATTATATAGTCTAATAGCCGCCGGCAGGAAGGACCTCATGCCATTCATTTTCTAATAAAAGCTGAGTACTGGGGTATTGTCCAGACAAAGATTTTTAGTGTAGCAATATTAAGTTGTATGAAATTAAATCAGATGTGAAAAATAGGCTATGCAAAAATGTGGGCACCCTTGTCATTCTGTTGATTTGAATACCTGTAACTACTTGATTAATTGGAACACACAATTGTTTTGGTGAGCTCATTAAGCCTTGAACTTCATAGACAAGTGCATCCAATCATGAGAAAAGGTATTTAAGGTGGCCAATTGCAAGTTGTTGTTCTCTTTGACTCTCCTCTGAAGAGTGGCAACATGGGGGCCTCAAAACAACTCTCAAATGACCTGAAAACAAAGATTGTTCAACATTATGGTTTAGGGGAAGGCTACAAAAAGCTATTGCAGAGATGTAAGCTGTCAGTGTCCACTGTGAGGAACATAGTGAGGAAATGGAAGACCACAGGCACAGTTCTTGTTAAGGCCAGAAGTGGCAGGCCAAGTAAAAAAGGCGAAGGATGGTGAGAACGGTCAAAAACAGCCCACAGACCACCTCCAAAGACCTACAACATCATCTTGCTGCAGATGGTGTCACTGTGCATCGTTCAACAATTCAGCGCACTTTGCACAAGGAGAAGCTGTACGGGAGAGTGATGCGGAAGAAGCCTATCTGCACACACGCCACAAACTCACATTTGGACAAGCCAGCTTCATTTTGGAATAAGGTGCTGTGGACTGATGAAACAAAAATTGAATTATTTGGTCATAACAAGGGGCGTTATGCATGGCGGCAAAAGAACACAGCGTTCCAAGAAAAACACTTGCTACCCACAGTAAAATTGGTGGGGGTTCCATCATGCTGTGGGGCTGTGTGGCCAGTGCCGGTACTGGGAATCTTGTTAAAGTTGAGGGTCGCATGGATTCCACTCAATATCAGCAGATTCTTGGGAATAATGTTGAAGAATCAGTCACAAAGTTGAAGTTACGCCGGGGCCGGATATTTCAACAAGACAACGACCCAAAACACTGCTCAAAATCTACCCGGGCATTTATGCAGAGGAACAAGTACAATGTTCTGGAATGGCCATCCCAGTCCCCAGACCTGAATATCATTGAGAATCTGTGGGATGATTTCAAGCGGGCTGTCCATGCTCGGCAACCATCAAACCTAACTGAACTGGAGATGTTTTGTAAGGAGGAATGGTCCGAAATACCTTCATCCAGAATCCAGACACTCATTAGAGGCTACAGGAAGCGTCTAGAGGCTGTTATTTTAGCAAAAGGAGGCTCTACTTGATGTGATTTTTCTGTTGGGGTGCCCAAATTTATGCACCTGTCTAATTTCGTTTTGATGCATATTACACATTTTCTGTTAATCCAATAAACCTAATTTCACTACTGAAATATTACTGTGTCCATCAGTTATTTGATAGATCAAAATGAAATTGCTGATCCAAACACCCAATTATTTATAAATGGAAATGGAAATTGTCAGGGGTGCCCAAACTTTTGCATACAACTCTATCTATCTATCTATCTATCTATCTATCTATCTATCTATCTATCTATCTATCTATCTATCTATCTATCTATCTATCTATCTATCTATCTATCTATCTATCTATCTATCTATCTATCTATCTATCTATCTATCTATCTATCTATCTATCTATCTATCTATCTATCTATCTATCTAAAGCAGCTTCTTGCCACACATGCCACAAGTAGTGAAGGACAACTGAAGGTGCTGCAAAATCTTAGAGACAGAAGCACAAAGAGTGTTGCAGTCATTGAAACAGACCTCACCATCAATTCCTCATGTAGCCCAGAGACCAGGAAGGAGGATTGGTGGATAACTGAAGAAGTACTGCTGCCATCTAGTGATGGGTGGGACTTATTCTACAGGACTGACATAGGAAATCTAGAAATGGTCCATTGCTTAAGAGAGGAAATGGATGCAAAGCACTATGGCTGGAATTGATCTAGAATATGATTAACGTTTATTGATATCAATCAAATATAATAACAGGTACTGAGACTTTGTTAGTAAGAAATAAAGCATTCAGAGCATTTTGAACTACTATTGAGTCAGTCCTCTCTCGTGTGGATGGAGCTTGGAGAGATGTTTAATATTTTATTGTACTGTACATATGTCAGTAAAGGTTTTGATCACAATAATTAGCATCAGCGTTTTCATATGAACCCTTTTTAGTATAATATGCACCCATGGAAGTGTATAAGCTAAAATCAGACATCACCACCACACAAAGTCAACAGATTTATTTCCTTTTGCACTGAAGTTGTTCACAGTTATGTCACAAGGGGATACATTGCCAGTGGTTTCCTGCTAAATACCAGCCTCCTGCTGTTTTTTTCTCCATCATCCTGTGTGGCCTGGTTACCCAATAGTACAAAATGGAAAGAATAACAATGATAGGTATTGCTTTATTGTATCTCTCTGATACCAATGCCCACCCCAGACAGAGTTTGTGACCAGAGTATCAGGTCTCTCTTTGAGAGAGATGGTGTGTGTGTGTGTGTGTGTGTGTGTGTGTGTGTGTGTGTGTGTGTGTGTGTGTGTGTGTGTGTGTGTGTGTGTGTGTGTGTGTGTGTGTGTGTGTGTGTGTGTGTGTGTGTGTGTGTGTGTGTGTGTGTGTGTGTTTGTGTGCAGAGGACGCATTGCACGGTAAATGTGCACAATAGTATAAGGAAGGAGAGGGGAGGGTGCGAGAAAGAACTCAAAGACTAACAAACAACCGAAGTGGTGAGAGAAAAGAAAAAGAAATGAACAGACAGGAAAGAAAGAAGGAAAGAAAGAAGGAAAGAAAGAAAGAAAGAAAGAAAGAAAGAAAGAAAGAAAGAAAGAAAGAAAGAAAGAAAGAAAGAAAGAAAGAAAGAAAGAAAGAAAGAAAGAAAGAAAGAAAAAAGAAAGAAATAAGAAAAGAAAGAAAAGAAAAGAAAAAAAAAAGAAAGAAAGAAAGAAAGAAAGAAAGAAAGAAAGAAAGAAAGAAAGAAAGAAAGAAAGAAAGAAAGAGGGGGGAAAGGGGGAAAAAGGGATAGAACAGTTCCAACAACAACATGCAAAGAAAAGACAAATGTTGGACATGCAAACGACAATACAAGGTAAACGCTAAGAGTAGGAATCCCCTTGGTTTTTTAAATAAGTTTGTCAGCAAAAGAATGTGTATTTACAAGGCGAGTAGCTGGAGTGTTGTCTTTGTCGTCGTACACACACAATGAGAAGGAATGCACAATTATTATCAACAGAGGGCTCGTTCCTCTCAAAGAGACTAGTCTACATTCTTAAATTACCGTAAATCATTTGCCAAATGTATATATTACAAGCTTTCTCATCAAACCTGGGAAAGAATGAATATTCACAAAAACATTTAGAGAATGATCAATAAATTAAACATGACAAAAGAACACTCCTTAAATTATCTAATACCTTTTCTACATCATTTATATAAATAACCCAGAATAAATTAAAACAAACATGACAAAAAATACAATAAAGTACACAAATGTACACAATAATTATGTCCACTGTTGTCTGAATCCTGCAGATATTTCAAAGGAACATGAACGAAACAAAATGGAAGAAAATAAAACCCTGAAATGATTCATCCCTCAAAAGGTAACCGAAAATAAAATACAACATTTAATAGATAAAACACATCCAAAAAGTAGAAAACACAAAAGATAGTGATAAGTTAACACAATTCTTAGCTAAACATAATGTCACAACTACACAAATGTTGTACATATGGGAACATAGTTAGTCTGTACAACAGAATAGATCATTAATTTGTGTACCCCTCCCTACCCAATGCCCACCCAAAGTCAATTAACTACATATCATTTAATTTACAGCAATGACACAGAGTCTAGTGTTAAAATCCTGTAGTTCACAAAGAAGGACTACATTAAAAAGAATTACAATCCAGCCAACGTTTAGCCAACGTTCAGCCAACGTCCATCCAACGTCCAAGAGCGGCGCCTCCTCTATCCAACTTTCATAGGAGCCAGTGGTTCTACTTCCATTCGTCTTTGTGTGCAAGTCTTTACATCCCCCCGGTGTGCGCGTGTGTGTGTGTGTATGAGGAAAGACAATGAGGAGAGAAAGGAGGAGAGGGGATGCGTGTAGTATAGGTTTGACAAACATTATTGTCTTTTTAAGGCTTTTCTCCAACTCTTCGGCTAATATGTCTCTTGGTGTCTGTCACGATGAAGATTGAGTCTCTAGTACTCGAATGTTTAGTGTATGTGTGTGTGTGTGTGCAGGTGGAAAGCAGGAGGGGGTGGGGAGGAGGTGGGCAGCGGTGTAAAGTGTGTGAAGTCTTTCTCTTGTCCTCCGTCTCTGGCTCACTTACTCCCGTTGTTGACAAAGTGCCCCAGGTTGGGACACACACACTGTCCTCCATCTTGTTTCTCTAATAGGTTTTAGTGATGATCCCTGGTGGTAGAGACAAGGTCAAGCCATCATCACAGAGCAGAGGAGACACACACACCGACACACACCCCACGGCGTGGGAAAGAGACAAGAGGGTAGAGGAACAGAAAAGAAACATGGCTACATGTGCTAGTTATTATTGTCAAATACTGATCAATGATCGATTGCTAAACTCAAATAGTAGTCATTCCATTATTATACAGTACAAAAGTTTCTCTCTGTGATAATCAAAAGTAGATTTTTTTTTTTGAGACACACACACACTAAGCCTACTGACTAAAGCAAAGAAACCAGCAGCATATCTCACTTCATTTCATTTCATTTATCATCTCTCACACACTCTTGTGGGTTTTGTATTGGGTTTTGAATGACCTGATAACAGGTGGTTATTATCTAGTCATGCAACAGAGAGCTAGCTACTTCTCTCCGGTCTTAAGGTTGTTCCCCAGTCCGGCTGGTGGCGGCCATCTTTGTTTGTTTGTCTTTGCCTGGAGGCGGGGGGCATTTAGAGTCAGTGGGCTGGGTGGGCTGGGGCTGAGTGGGCGGGGGACATGGCTCGTTTCGCCTGCTGCCAAGGGCATGCTTGGCGGGGGCGGGGCTAGGTGTGCCGGGAGTGCCAGGGGGGTTGTGCGACGCCTGGCTGTTCTTCTCGTCTGAAAAAAGCTGTTTAATTACGTCAAAGAAGTTACTCAACGGGCTGCCTAGGTACACAGACGGGAAGAAAAGAAAAAAAGAGAGAGAACAAACAACGAATGAGCAATGGGGTTAACGTGAGGAGGAAGAGGAGAGGGTAATGGGAGGAGAGGGTGATGATAAGGAAAGGACTGGAGGTAACGTTCCAGGAGGTAAAAAGGAGACTCGTAAGCCACGTGGATTTGATTATATTTGTTAGACTGTTAGAACATACGTTAATACTGTCTCTAGGCTGAGGCTATGGTGCATCAGTATTAAAGTGCTAAATTAGGAGACATAAGATTTGAACAATAGTAATCCATAAAGAAATGTAGGGTTCACATAAACCCTGTGGGCTTGTGAGTCTCTCTTCTACATGGTTTGGGTGAGAGTGGTGACATAGGAAGGCTAGCTTGAGCTCTGGAAGGGTGATGACTAAAAAGACAAGATATGGGTCGGGGGGGGGGGGCAAATCTGTATCCTAGAGAGCTACTGAGTGCAGCCCTGCTCTAACACTCCTGATTTAGCTAGTCAAGGTCTTGATTAGAAGATGATTAGTAAATATAGGAGTGGTAGAGCAGGGCTGTAACAAAAGCCTGCATACCCGATTGCTCTCTTTCTGAAGAAACGGGAGGAGAGGAAGGGATTGGAGCAGCATTTCAGAGTACTACAAAACACAATGTCTTGCCTTCCAAGCTCATGGTAACTATCCTAATCACCACAATAAAAGCATACCTTAGAATGAGTCCATAGAGTGCTCACATACAAACACGTACAATATGAACAACATGCCATCATCACAATAACATCTCTCATCACACAACCAATTTTACTTTCAAGTAAGAGGAGTTTTAGGGCCGGTTTCCTGGACACAGATTAAGCCTAGTCCTGGACTAAAAAACATGCTCAATGGGGGTCCTAAATTGGAAGTGCTTTTTAATCCAGTAACAGGCTTAATCTGGGTCTGGGAAGCCAGCCCTTAGTGTTCCACTGAAAGTCAAACATATACAGGTTTACTCCAAACTTTCTTGAAATCTATTAGTCTAACTGTCCCGTTAAAGTCAAATAGGTGAGTGGGTTTTTGACTAAACACAAAATACTTATGCAATGTCATCTTGCTATCACTTACCATTGTTCTTGTGCTACATAGACATGTGTTATTGATGGTCTACAATGTGTTTTACCCATGGAATGGAAGGTAGATGGGAGTGGACATTTACATCAACATACAGTCCCATGCAAAGGATTATACACACACACACACACACACACACACACACACACACACACACACACACACAAAGAGAGCTGTGCATTAGTGACACCATAGTGCATTGATGGTGAAGAGGTTAAGAGTCATCAGGTGTAGTGAGGGAGGCTCAGGCTAGTAGTTTGCTGTTTGCCAATCGAGTGAGTATTTAATTAGGGAAACAGTGGGTATTTGATTAATTTAGTATTTTATTGTGATTACATATTCAGGGAAACAGTGAGTATTGTATTAGTGGTTCTTACCACGCTTGGAGGGTTTGCTGGTCAGAGTGTCTGACCGCTTAGAGACATCTGGGAGTAGAGTACACAGTTACTCTCTAACACACCTCTACAGTGTCAGCTGGTTTTTTACAAATTAAGATTTTTATAAATATTTGTATACATTTTTTACATTTGCATTTTTTTGTTTGAAATTAATGCTAATGGGTCCTTTTCTATTAGTATGAATTATGGCTGTTATCAAACTTTTAAAACATTTACTTTAGGTGTGCTTTAAAATGTTCGTTTCTTTGCAAAACACACTAGTTTTTCCCTAGATGTGCTATATCCATTGTCCAAGTGGATGGAATGTTCCATATAGTTTTTGCAGATGGCGCTAAAGTTAGTCATTTTTCAAATAATTTCCATTATAGTTGTCTGTTCATTTGTACAGTGCATTCAGAAAGTTTTCAGACCACTTTACTTTTTCCACATTTTGTTACGTTATAGCCTTATTAAAACATTTATGAAATTAATCTTATCCCTCATCAACCCACACACAATACCTCATAATGACAAAGCAAAAACAGGTTTTTAGAAATGTTTGCAAATAAAAAAACGAAAATACCTTATTTACATATTTACAGACCCTTTGCTATGAGACTCGAAATTGAGCTCAAATGCATCCTGTTTCCATTGATCATACTTGAGATGTTTCTACAACTTGATTGGAGTCTACCTGTGGTAAATTCAATTGATTGGACATGATTTGGAAAGGCACACACCTGTCTATATAAGGTCGCACAGTTGACAGTGCATGTTAGAGCAAAAACAAAGCCATGTGCTCGAAGGAATTGTCCGTAGAGCTCCGAGACAGGATTGTGTCGAGGCACAGATCTGGGGAAGGGTACCAACACATTTCTGCAGCATTGAAAGTCCCCAAGAAAACTGTGGCCTCCATCATTCTTAAATGGAAAAAGTTTTGAACCACCAAGACTCTTCCGCCCAGCCAAACTGAACAATCGGGGAGAAGGGCCTTGGTCAGGGAGGTGACCAAGAACCCGTTGGTCACTCTGACAGAACTCCAGAGTTCCTCTGTGGAGATGGGAGAACCTTCCAGAAGGACAACCATCTCTGCAGCACTCCACCAATCACGCCCTTTATGGTAGAGTGGCCAGACGGAAGCGACTCCTCAGGCACATGAGAGCCCGCTTGGAGTTTGCCGAAAGGCACCTAAAGGACTCTCAGACCATGGTCTGATGAAACCAAGATCAAACTCTTTTGCCTGAATACCAAGTGTCACGTCTGGAGGAAACCTGGCACCACCCCTACGTTGAAGCATGGTGGTGGCAGCATCATGCTGTGGGGATGTTATTCACCAGCAGGGACTGGGAGACTAGTCAGGATCAAGGGAAAGATGAACTGGGAAAAGTACATTTTCATTTTAGTCATTTAGCAAATGCTCTTATCCAGAGCGACTTACAGTAGTGAGCACATACATTTTCATACTGGAACCTCATGGGGATCAAACCCAAAACCTTGGCATTTCAAGCACCATGCTCTACCAACTGAGCTACATGGGGTACTATGTACAGAGAGATCATTGATGAAAACCTGCTCCAGAGCCCTCAGGGCCTCAGACTGTGGCAAAGGTTCACCTTCCAACAGGACAACGACCCTGAGCACACAGCAAAGAAAACACAGGAGTGGCTTCAGGACAAGTCTCTGAATGTCCTTGAGTGGTTCAGCCAGAGCTCGGACTTGAACCCAATCTAACATCTCTGGAGCAACGCTCCCCATCCAACCTGACAAGGCTTGAGAGGATCTGCAGAGAAGAATGGGAGAAGCTCCCCAAATACAGCTATGCCAAGCTTGTAGTGTCATACCCAAGAAGACTTGAGGCTGTAATCGCTGCCAGGCTCTGAATACTTAAGTAAATGTGATATTTCAATTGTACATTTTTTATACATTTGCAAAAAATGTGTTTGCTTTGCATTATGGGGTATTGTGTGTAGATTGATGAGGGGAAAAAACAATTTAATCAATTTTAGTATAAGGCTGTAACGTAACAAAATGTGGAAAAATTCAAGGGGTCTGAATACTTTCCGAATGCACTGTACATATAACTGTTTAAAACCCAATCGGGATAGTTTTTCTATCGGACGTCTTTGGTTTGGGGTGGATATATAGCGTTTTGCATGATTATTTGTCTCTCTAAAATAAAATTACCGTGCAATATTTACAACAAAATCATGTCTATTATTTCATTAGCCCATGTCATCGTCATCTCTTTCACAAGATGTGTTTTAATGTCAATTCACTAACATTTCAGAAAATTGATATATCGCATTTTGGAATCAAACCCTTCAAATGGAAAGTCTTACTCTTACATTGTATGGATGTTTAAAGTACATGCATTTCAAAGGGGAAGGGGGGGTGTCTACTTCCATTGCTTCTCTTCAGACTTTATGTTTCTCTCTGTCTCTACCAGCCTGTCAGTCTGTCTCTCTAGATAGGTTTCTGACTCTTTGTATCTAACTCGTTCTCTTATTCGATTGATCTCTTATCTATAAGGTAAATTAGTTGGGTTGGGTGAAAGCTAATGGGAGATTAGAAATATTCTATTTGGGAGGGGGCACTCACTCAAAGTACAAAAGGACGAGACAATTTATTTGCGCAAACACACACATACATATGCACGCACACACACAAACACACACACACACATTTTCACACACGCACACACACACACACACCTGACTTCCTTTTTCCGACGTGCAAAGGAAGTCAGAATTTATACAGTATGAGTGTCATCTGTAGTAGCTAATAGTAGTCTTAAAACTTGGCACCGCATCCAGTCCCCTCTGGTCTCGGACACTGAAGGAATGAGTGCAAATATTAGTCTAGCGGTTGATGCAATATTAGTAAAGGTTGCGGTTGGTCAAATAGTTTTTGGGCTAAAACACATTCTCTCAGTGTATTGTTGTCATATGTGATATCTAGCATTCAGTGCATTGATCCACCCCAGAGCCATAGACATACAGAGTTAGGCAAACTCACTTTCAGTTTTAGAATTACCTAGGCAGCCATATTGGGTCCAAAATGTCTAAGACCATCACATACATGGAATATTTGGAGCCGACATAGATGATCAGTTTCCAGATACTGTGTAGACTTTCTATGACTCTGGTTGAAACCCTTGCATTCCATTCAGCATGCCAGACCAGTCATTCAGTTATTGGAGTGATTCTCTGCCAAGTGCAGTTAGATTGAAGCTGTGGATGATGACCAAAAGCAGGCTGGGATAGACAGAGGCCAAAGAGGGAGAGAGGGAAAGAAAGAGATAGAAAAGGGATAGAGAATACAGGGCTACAGGGTTGTGGTCAATTCCACCTCAACTAATCCTGGAAAACAACTGATAGAAAATACAGGGCTACAGGGTTGTGGTCAATTCCACCTCAACTAATTCTGGAAAACAACTGATAGAAAATACAGGGTTACAGGGTTGTGGTCAATTCCACCTCAACTAATTATGGAAAACAACTGATAGAAAATACAGGGCTACAGGGTTGTGGACAATTCCACCTCAACTAATTATGGAAAACAACTGATAGAAAATACAGGGCTACAGGGTTGTGGATAATTCCACCTCAACTAATTCTGGAAAACAACTGAATTTCAATTCAACCATTTGGAAATCAACTACTATTTTTTTGGGCTCCCAAGTGGCGCAGTGATCTAAGGCACTGCATCTCAGTGTAATAGGTGCCACTACAGTCCCTGGTTTGAATCCAGGCTGTATCACATCTAGCTGTGATTGGGAGTCCCATAGGGCGGCGCACAATTGGCCCAGTGTCGTCCGGGTTTGGCTGGGGTAGGCCATCATTGTAATTAAGAATTTGTTCCTAACTGACTTGCCTAGTTAAATAAAGGATAAATATATATATATATATATATATTTTAAACAACGTTTTTTTCAAATCATTAATTGAATTTCAATTAATTCCCTGGATTATGGTTAAATATTTGACCCCAAACCTGAAGAGAGAGGGATAGAGAGAAAAGGGACAAACACATGGACAGATGACAAAGTGAAAGAAAGAAAGAAAGAAAGAAAGAAAGAAAGAAAGAAAGAAAGAAAGAAAGAAAGAAAGAAAGAAAGAAAGAAAGAAAGAAAGAAAGAGTGAAAGCTATAGTGAAAGAGAGGCGGGGGATAAGTTATTGATGGAGAAAGTGGTTGGGGTGTTGCATACAGTGCCTGATAACAGTTCCCATCCGTGATAGGGTGAGTCCCAGGCATTCAAAGTGCTAAGACCGCTAGCTGGTACATGTGCTAAATGTGTGATCTAGAGAGTGGTCAAACCCGTGTTCTTCACTCCTGGTCCTAGAAGTAGGTGTGTGTGTGTGTGTGTGTGTGTGTGTGTGTGTGTGTGTGTGTGTGTGTGTGTGTGTGTGTGTGTGTGTGTCAGGCCAGCTAGCTAGCATTAAAGGGAAATAAACAAAAAATTCCAACTTCATATTCATCATCTCCAGCACCAGCCCAACGTCAACATAATGTGAAAATGGTGCGTTTCTATCATCACCGAAGATGTCATTGGAAACACTTATCTTCCTTTTTTACTACAAAACATAGAAACGCGCCATGTTCATATATGTTGATGTTGGGGTGGTGCTGGAGATGATGAATATGAAGTTTAACATTTTAGAGATGTCCCTTTAACACACCTGTACACTTAACCAAGGTTTTGATGATGAGTTGATTATTTGAGCCAGGTGTTAAAGCACTAGACTAGGTCACACACATTAGCCTGCACACACTCATACTGTGGGCCCAGGAGTAAAGAAGATGGCTCTAGCCTTATTATATTCTATAGTATGTTCTATGTAACGTATGTAATGCTGTGGTTCACCAGCAGTGGGTGCTGTTATCAAGTGAAGAAACCCCAAGTATATGCAGTACAATTACAGGCACACAAAAAAACTAACAAGGACAAGTGAAGAACAGAACGTGACTCTGTCTTTCTTTTCTTCCATTCCTCCCTGTTCAACCCATCTTCATCACAGAATATAAAACTATATAATACATACATGTACTGAGCTAATGTGAGGGAGATTGTTTTGAAGTGTAACATCATTATGATCCATATTCTCTATATGTGAAGGTTATACTAGACACAAGTTCAACAAATAACCTCTTTACCGAGATCTGGTTGGAAAGTGTAAAAAGTTAGCAGAAAACATCCAATGAATTCTGTGTGTGTAGGCCATGACTGAGCCCTGGTGTGTGTATGCAAGAAAGTCAGGAGAGAGTGTGACCCCTCCAGATGTCTCGAGTACACCAACGTTGTTGCTTTGTTTGCGCCGAGTGCATCTGCCATGGTGTGGCCATGCATGTGGAGATGCCTTGTGCCAAAGCGTGTGAGTAGAGCCGCGCTGTGACTGTGGCGTTGCCGTGAGCTACGGGGATGCCGAGAGGGGGGGAGGGGGTAGGGTGGGTCTTTACTTACCAGAGATCTGCTGGACCCCGGGCTGGTCATGTGAGCTCATCAGTTGAGCCTGAATGGTCTCAACCACGCGCTTGAAACGCCGGCTGGGACCTGGAGAGAGAGAGGGAGAGGGGGAGAGAGAGGGAGAGAGAGGGGGAGAGAGGGAGAGAGAATGAGAAGAGCGACAGAGAGAGAGGGAGGCAGAGAAAAGTTGCGGGGAGGGAGTGAGAGAGAAATAGAGAGAAACAGAGAGAGAAACAGTCTTAGAACTTGATTAACTGAAAAATAAGAAAATACTCTTGAAAATAACCAGAATAATAGACAGAAAATAAGCTTGTGATGTTGTAACACACAATGCCACACCAGCAGGACGCAAAGAGTGGCAATGTTCTGAAAACTGACATAATTTCTATTATGTTATCCTCATGAAGCTTCCATTTGAATTCAAACATGTGAATCTCAACGGAATTCAGCAGAACTAAATGAGAGCCTGTTCAACAACATCAGTTATCCATACTGCAGAGGCAACACAGAACATTTGGCTGGAGATGATAATTTCCAGAGGTTGTCCTTTGAGACTAAGCAGGGAGTAACGCGCAGTGTGATAATGCTGGGAAAAGGTCTCTGCTTCTCTGTCCTCCTTCTCACCAGGCTTCTGTGTAATGGTGCTTGCATCAGTGTGCGTGTGTGTTGTGTGTGTGTATGTGTGTGTGTTTGTGCATGTGCGTACATATTCAGGAAGTGTCTGTGTGTATATAGTGTTTGAGTGGTGTATGTTAATATGTGTGTCTGCGCGCATGTGCCTGCCTGACTGCCTTTCTGTGTGTGTTACCTGAGAGCAGGGTGAAGGTGACTGAATAGATGCCGTTCTCTTTGGTGGCGGCAGTGCTCTCTGTGTAGGTGATGTCCACCTGGAACTTGACTGGCTTCTGGAACACTGTAGGGCCGGCTGTAGACTTATACTCCGCCCGGAAACTAGTCTGACTGATCACACTGTGGCTCAGACTGGGGATCTATACAGGAGGTGGAGGGTGGGAGAGAACATCAGTTTGAATACAGAGACCATGTGTGACTGCTGATAAAAATGATATGTACATGGCTCTGAGTCAATTACAATATACAGCGCTGAAGGGACATGGGACACATAGCAACAACAGTGTTGGGCTACAGAGACTAGGGTCCCTTTTAAAATGAACTGAAACATTCCTGCTGGGAAATAAAGCGGACCTGTTAAAATGAGATAATTGGCTAGATGTAAGGTTAATTCAAGCCAACTACCGTAGTGTACAATAATTGTTGTGTCATAACAGTGTCAGTATCAGTTTCCATCTGTTGTCGTGGCTGTTTTGACGCTGTGTTATACCATTATATTGACACAGCTATGCACAGTGTGACCAAGAAAAACTTTAGAAGGTTCAATCAAGCGCTTTCCTTGGCTCTCTTTCATGTCAGAAACCACACTGCTGTGCACCAATCAGATGCAGACTACAAAAAGCAGGCTGCTGTTCACTGATTACACAATAACACTGACCTTCAATGGGAAAGCAACAGAGGGAAATGCAGGCAGTGGCACTGACTAAAAGTTCCTCTAAATCAAAAGATAAATCACAGTTGCTTTATAGTCATTTATCCACTTCGCCTCGAGAACAAACCAATGAACATAGCCATCACTTTGCATGCTAGCTCTAATAATGATTTCAATGTTTGAAGACCAGGAACTTTGAAATATATAGTACAATTCAAAAGTTTGGACACACCTACTCATTCAAGGGTTTTTCTTTATTTTAGTATTTTCTACATTGTATAATAATAGTGAAGACATCAAAACTATGAAATAACACATAGTGTTAACCAACAAAAGTGTTAAACAAATAAAAATATATTTTATATTTGAGATTCTTCAAAGTAGCCACCCTTTGTCTTGATGACAGCTTTGCATGAGGTAGTCACCTGGATTGCATCTCAATTAACAGGTGTGCCTTGTTAAAAGTACATTTGTAGAATTAATGCGTTTGAGCCAATCAGTTGTGTTGTGACAAGGTAGGGGTGGTATACAGAAGATAGCCCTATCTGGTAAAAGACCAAGTCCATATTATGGCAAGAACAGCTCAAATAAGCAAAGAGAAATGAAAGTCCATCATTATTTTAAGACATGACGGTCAGTCAATACGGAACATTTCAAGAACTTGTGCGCTACGATGAAACTAGCTCTCATGAGGACCGCCACAGGAAAGGAAGACCCAGAGTTACCTCTGCTGCAGAGGATAAGTTCATTAGAGTTACCAGCCTCAGAAAGTAACAGACACATCTCAACATCGACTGTTCAGAGGAGACTGTGTGAATCAGGCCTTGTTGCAAAGAAACCACTACTAAAGGACACCACTAAGAAGAAGAGACTTGCTTGGGCCAAGAAACACGAGTAATGGACATTAGACCGATGGAAATCCGTCCTTTGGTCTGATGAGTCCAAATTTGAGTTTTTGGTTCCAACCGCTGTGTCTTTGTGAGACATAGAGTAGGTGAACGGATGATCTCCACATGTGTGGTTCCCACCGTGAAGCATGGAGGAGGAGGTGTGATGGTGTGGGGGTGCTTTGCTGGTGACACTGTCAATGATTTATTTAGAATTCAAGGCACACTTAACCAGCATGGCTACCACATACAGTGAGGTTTAAAATTATTTGATCCCCTGCAGATTTTGTTCGTTTGCCCACTGACAAAGAAATTATCAGTCTATAATATTAATGGTAGGTTTATTTGAACAGTGAGAACAGTGAGAAATGTTATAAATTGATTTGCATTTTAATGAGTGAAATAAGTATTTGACCCCTCTGCAAAACATGACTTAGTACTTGGTGGCAAAACCCTTGTTGGCAATCACAGAGGTCAGACGTTTCTTGTAGTTGGCCACCAGGTTTGCACACATCTCGGGAGGGATTTTGTCCCACTCCTCTTTGCAAATCTTCTCGAGGCTGACGTTTGGCAACTGGAAACTTCAGCTCCCTCCACAGATGTTCTATGGGATTAAGGTCTGGAGACTGGCTAGGCCACTCCAGGACCTTAATGTGCTTCTTCTTGAGCCACTCCTTTGTTGTCTTGGCCATGTGTTTTGGGTCATTGTCATGCTGGAATACCCATCCACGACCCATTTTCAATGCCCTGGCTGAGGGAAGGAGGTTCTCACCCAAGATTTGACAGTACATGGCCCCATCCATCGTCCCTTTGATGCGGTGAAGTTGTCCCGTCCCCTTAGCAGAAAAACACCCCCAAAGCATAATGTTTCCACCTCCATGTTTGACGGTGGGGATGGTGTTCTTGGGGTCATAGGCAGTATTCCTCCTCCTCCAAACACGGCGAGTTGAGTTGATGCCAAAGAGCTCAATTTTGGTCTCATCTGACCACAACACTTTCACCCAGTCTGAATCATTCAGATGTTCATTGGCAAACTTCAGACGGGCCTGCACATGTGCTTTCTTGAGCAGGGGGACCTTGCAGGTGCTGCAGGATTTCAGTCCTTCACAGCGTAGTGTGTTACCAATTGTTTTCCTGGTGACTATGGTCCCAGCTGCCCTGAGATCATTGACAAGATCCTCCTGTGTAGTTCTGGGCTGATTCCTCACCGTTCTCATGATCATTGCAACTCCACGAGGTGAGATCTTGCATGGAGCCCCGGACCGAGGGAGATTGACAGTGCTTTTGTGTTTCTTCCATTTGCGAATAATCGCTGTTGTCAACTTCTCACTAAGCTGCTTGGCGATGGTCTTGTAGCCCATTCCAGCCTTGTGTAGGTCTACAATCTTGTCCCTGACATCCTTGGACAGCTCTTTGGTCTTGGCCATGGTGGAGAGTTTGGAATCTGATTGATTGATTGCTTCTGTGGACAGGTGTCTTTTATACAGGTAACAAGCTGATATTAGGAGCACACTCTTAAAGGGAGTGCTCCTAATCTCAGCTCGTTACCTGTATAAAAGACACCTGGGAGCCAGAGCTCCTTCTGATTGAGAGGGGTCAAATACTTAGATAGATAGATAGGATGTTGCAATAAAACTTATTTAAGCTTATTCAACTCGCTAGTTTTTGCATCTCTCTGCTCTCACACTCAGCACGTAACCCCGCCCCCACTCACTCGCTCACGTTTTCTGGCACAACATGGAGGGCGACACAGCCACAAGGCAAGATAACAACGAGGAGCTGGTTTGTAAAAATAGAAACAATGTGATATTTAGAGAGTGCAATAAACATGTCGCAACAAGTGCTGGAAGCACTACAAACCTCTTTCACCATTTACAACAGCGACATAAACTACAGTACGAAGAACGTATTCAACTTTGTGGCGGCCGTGCTGTTGCAAGCCAGACTGGAAAGCCTTCTGCCCCAAAACAAACCTCTTTATAAGCTTCATTTACTTGGGGTGTGCCCTATGAAAAGAAAAGTGCCCAGTGGCTAGATATAACGGAGATGGTAGCCTACCACATTGCTAAAGATATGGTCCCTGTTGCAACAATTGAACAAGCTGGCTTTAAAAAGCTGCTGAAAACAATTGATCAAAGATACGATTTGCCCAGCCGTCACTACTTTAAGCACTACCAAAAATGTAAAGTGAAGTCAGACAAAAACTATCCGACTGGCTCGCAAAAGTGACACACTATGCACTGACAGATATATGGTCAAGCAGAACATGCGAGCCATATATGAGCTTGACTGTACATTTTATTGAAGATTGGGAGATGAAAAGTGCGTCTACAAACAAGCTACTTTCCCCAAGACCACACCGGAGAGCATATGGCTGAAGCCCTGCAGGATGCCCTTACAAGCTGGAAACTTGACGAAAGGGGACTGGTTGCAATAATAACTGACAACGGGACCAACTTTGTCAAAGCAAAAAAAACTGACTAAGTGGCTGAGGATGCAGTGCTTTGGTCACCGGCTTCATCTTGAAATTGGTGAGTATGCTGAAGGAGTTGACTGCGTAACAGTTTTAAAATAAAAAATATATTATATATATAATAATAGAAATCTAACATTTGAAGAGAGGGACTGGTTTAAGTGATGTCAGCACATATTCAAGTTTTTGTTATCTGTTAAATAAATACAAATATAATAAAGTAAGATACATCTTTAAGAAGAGCACAGACACTACCAGCACCAACCTGACACAGAGGCAGGCTATTGAAAATGAACTTTCAAGATACTTAGTCTGTCAAGGTGTTTGTGACATCTCACATGTAGTTGGCTTACAACTGAGCATTTAACCCACATAAACAATATCGAGATATATATCGTATATCGCCATTCAGCCCAAAAATATTGAGATATGACTTTTGCTCTATATCGTCCAGCCCTAATACCACAGCATTCTGCAGCGATACGCCATCCCATCTGGTTTGTGCTTAGTCGGACTATCATTTGTTTTTCAACAGGACAATGACCCAACACACTTCCAGGCTGTGTAAGGGCTTTTTGAACAAGAAGGAGAGTGATGGAGTGCTGCATCAGATGACCTGGCCCCCCACAATCACTCGACCTCAACCTAACTGAAATGGTTTGGGATGAGCTGGAATGCTGAGTGAAGGAAAAGCAGCCAAGCAGTGCTCAGCATCTGTGGGAACTCCTTCTAGACTGTTGGAAAAGCATTCCAGGTGAAGCTGTTTGTTTTGATGTCATCAATATTATTCTACAACGTAGAAAATAGTAAAAATAAGTAGGTGTGACAACTTTTGGCTGGTACTGTCAATCCATACAATAACAAGTCAAATAGCATCATAAGTAGTGTGGGTGGAGAGAGAGAGAGAGAGAGAGAGAGAGAGAGAGAGAGAGAGAGAGAGAGAAAATATATACACATAAAGTAGATGGAGAGGGCGAGAAAGAGGAGTGGTGAGGAGAAAAGAGGAGTGGTGAGGAGTAAAGAAGAGTGGTGAGGAGTAAAGAGGAGTGGTGAGGATAAAAGAGGAGTAAAGAGGAGTGGTGAGGAGTAGAGAGGAGTGGTGAGGAGTAAAGAGGAGTGGTGAGGAGTCCTTACAGAGAGGAAGGCGTGAACGATGTCTGCTTTGATGGAGCTGAGAGGCTTGTCTCTGATCACCACAAAGATCTGCTCCTCTTTCTCCAGGTTGATGAAGTTTCCAAACCATGACTTCTTGGCAAGCCTGCAGGGAGGGAGAAAAAAAGGGTTTTATGAGGACACATACACGCACGCACAAACACACACACTGTATGTGCATTCTCACAGACACACACACATGTCAGCATACTGGAAGCACACACACACACACACACACACACACACACACACACTTAATTTAGTATCTGTTAGAGAGAAGACTAATGCATCATGTCGAGAGGAATAATTAACATAGCGCCACACTAATTTGCATAATGCAACATTTACCATGCTTTGTCTGATCTTTAAGGGTAATGAACAGAAACTGTTTAAGGGAGTAGTGTTCAATTCAATGTTCTTCTAATCTAAAATCACTTTGTCCCTCCTGGTCTAGATGTGTATGTCAACCAACTGGTGACTATAATGCATGCCATGACAATAATAGTCAGAGGAGTTGGTTAAAGCACATAAATATCTTAACCAGGCTATTCTGTTTCCACCTCCCTCACCATTCAGCCCCTGCTTCTGGGTGAGAAGATGAAGAGGATGAAAGTGGAAGCACCCTTAGTCTCCTGGGTTAAGGACTACCTACTCCGCAATTGTAGGGTGCATCAGGGGTGGGCAGGAGGAGGAGTACAGGAGCACAATCAATGACTTTGTGGTGTGGTGTGAGCAGAACCACCTTCAGCTCAACATCAGCAAAACAAAGGAGATGGTGGTGGACTTCAGGAGAACCAAGGCCCAACTGACTGCAGTCCCTATACAGGGGATGGATGTGGAAATGGTTGGGTCATACATGTTCCTGGGAGTCCATATGGACAACAGGCTGGAATGGGCTGGTAACACCGGGGCTCTGTACAAAAAGGGCCAGAGCCGACTCTACTTTCTGAGGAGGCTCAGGTCCTTCAACGTGTGCAGTAAACTACTGCATACCTTCTACCAGTCTGTGGCCAGCGCCATCTTTTTTTCAGTGGTGTGTTGGGGCGCCAACATAAAGGCTGGTGATGCTTCTCGGGTAAATAAGCTGATCAGGAAGGTTAGCTCTGTTCTGGGGATTTGCCTTGACATTTAAGAGGAGGTGGCGGAGAGATGGATCATGGCCAAACTGCTGGCCATCATGGACAACGTCACTCACCCTCTACATGCCATAGTTATGACTCAGAGGAGCACCTTCAGTGACAGACTGATCCCACCATGGTGTGCCAGAGAGCGCTACAGGAGGTCCTTCCTGCCGGCGGCTATTAGACTATTTAATGCCTCACTGAGGTGCCGTGCCGTCGGCAACATAGACCTGGAACTGTTGGGGTGTTAGGACCTAGTTTAACAATTGTGCATCCATCCGTGAGTAACTCTGGTCTGTAATCACTCATTCACTCAGGACTTATTTATTCATTCAGGTCTGTATATACATATTCATGTACAGTTGTTATATCATATCACATGCAATATTGTAAGTAATTATTGGACTGAACTTACATTGTCATTCACTCAGGAATGCATATTAGTATCCTGTCAGTTGTATATTTTTCATTGCTTTCAGTATATCGAACGTGCAATATGTGCATTTATCTGTAATTAAACCCTGCACTATTATTACCCTAAATTATATCATACACACATTTAGCTATTTTTGTATCTCTTCCTGTCATTTACCTGTGCAGTTAATGTAACCATGCAAATATCCACTTACCTGTTAATTTAACCAGACTGTATATTAAGTAAACTATTATTACCCTCACTTATATCATACGCACATTTAGCTATTTAAGTATTTCTCTGCCATCGACCTGTATAGTATAGTTAACCATGCAAATACTCCTTATTTTATCTATATCAACTTGCAATATTTGTATCATTATTTTTTTCACCTAACACTCTGTAACAATGTATAGTGTACATATTCAGCCATTCACCCATACTGTGCAATGTATTTTTTATAGCTTTTTGCACTCCAGACTTCTTGTATTTTTATACCTTTTCATACTGCCGCTCTATGTATCATGTATCTGTTTTTTGTGTATTTTCGTTCTGGCATTTTGCGCCTGCCCTGTGTTTTTTCGTAGCTGCTTGGCGAAGACATTTCCCCTCTGAGATCAATAAAGTACCTATCTATCTATCTATCTATCTATCTATCTATCTATCTATCTATCTATCTATCTATCTATCTATCTATCTATCTATCTATCTATCTATCTATCTATCTATCTATCTATCTATCTATCTATCTATCTATCTATCTATCTATCTATCTATCTATCTATCTATCTATCTATCTATCTATCTATCTATCTATCTATCTATCTATCTATCTAACTTCAACCTATGTGCATGTTCAGTAAGCCCTTTTCCTCCCTCTGCTTGTCCAAATGGCCAAATGGCCTCATATTTGGTCCCCAATAGCAATGACATCATCCTGACTACCTTTGCTGCTAACCTACCTCAAGGCCCTTCCTCGTTTCTGCCTCTCCAACTCTCCAACTATCCAACCGGACTCTAGCTGTGTTTCTCTCTGTCTGTGAAGCAAACTGGAACTAAACCACTAAAATATTCATGCGGAACAATTCCCTAAAAATAGCCCAATCAACAGGAAGGAGAGATGGAGGCAATACTGGGAGGAGTTCAATCTGCATAATTGTGGGGATTGTTCACACAGGCCCCTTGGGCAGAATCCTCTACGGTCTGTGCCTTACATAGTCACTCTCCCAGTGGCGAAAACACCAGAGAGGTAGAAAGGTAGAATGAGTTGACTTTCGTGCACATGCATGTAACAGAGGTGGTTCAGTGACCCACAATCAAGTGACAAATCACCTTGCCTGAGACCTGCAGCTCCCTGAACTGATGTCTCCAGACTTTAGCTCAAAGGGCCAACATCGGTGAACAAAAATAACTAGTAACCTTGCCTGAGACCTACCTTTCTTCTTATTATTTTAGGGGGTAGATCAGCTTTAATATTGCAGACAGATTGTGGCTTCCATTGATGTAATTGTATGCATAATTTTCAATCACACATATATATTTTTTTGTAAATATATAATATATATATATATATATATATATATATATATATATATATATATATATATATATATATATATATATATATATATATATATATATAGATTAATATACAGTGGGGAGAACAAGTATTTGATACACTGCCGATTTTGCAGGTTTTCCTACTTACAAAGCATGTAGAGGTCTGTAATTTGTATCATAGGTACACTTCAACTGTGAGAGAAAATCACATTGTATGATTTTTTAATAATTAATTTGCATTTTATTGCATGACATAAGTATTTGATCACCTACCAACCAGTAAGAATTCCGGCTCTCACAGACCCGTTAGTTTTTCTTTAAGAAGCCCTCCTGTTCTCCACTCATTACCTGTATTAACTGCACCTGTTTGAACTCGTTACCTGTATAAAAGACACCTGTCCACACACTCAATCAAACAGACTCCAACCTCTCCACAATGGCCAAGACCAGAGAGCTGTGTAAGGACATCAGGGATAAAATTGTAGACCTGCACAAGGCTGGGATGGGCTACAGGACAATAGGCAAGCAGCTTGGTGAGAAGGCAACAACTGTTGGCGCATTTATTAGAAAATGGAAGAAGTTCAAGATGACGGTCAATCTCCCTCGGTCTGGGGCACCATGCAAGATCTCACCTCGTGGGGCATCAATGATCATGAGGAAGGTGAGGGATCAGCCCAGAACTACACGGCAGGACCTGGTCAATGACCTGAAGAGAGCTGGGACCACAGTCTCAAAGAAAACCATTAGTAACACACTACGCCGTCATGGATTAAAATCCTGCAGCGCACGCAAGGTCCCCCTGCTCAAGCCAGCGCATGTCCAGGCCCGTCTGAAGTTTGCCAATGACCATCTGGAGGATCCAGAGGAGGAATGGGAGAAGGTCATGTGGTCTGATGAGACAAAAATAGAGCTTTTTGGTCTAAACTCCACTCGCCGTGTTTGGAGGAAGAAGAAGGATGAGTACAACCCCAAGAACACCATCCCAACCGTGAAGCATGGAGGTGGAAACATCATTCTTTGGCGATGCTTTTCTGCAAAGGGGACAGGACGACTGCACCGTATTGAGGGGAGGATGGATGGGGCCATGTATCGCGAGATCTTGGCCAACAACCTCCTTCCCTCAGTAAGAGCATTGAAGATGGGTCGTGGCTGGGTCTTCCAGCATGACAACGACCCGAAACACTCAGCCAGGGCAACTAAGGAGTGGCTCCGTAAGAAGCATCTCAAGGTCCTGGAGTGGCCTAGCCAGTCTCCAGACCTGAACCCAATAGAAAATCTTTGGAGGGAGCTGAAAGTCCGTATTGCCCAGCGACAGCCCCGAAACCTGAAGGATCTGGAGAAGGTCTGTATGGATCTCTGTAATTGCAAACAAAGGTTTCTGTACCAAATATTAAGTTCTGCTTTTCTGATGTATCAAATACTTATGTCATGCAATAAAATGCAAATTAATTACTTAAAAATCATACAATGTGATTTTCTGGATTTTTGATTTAGATTCCGTCACTCACAGTTGAAGAGTACCTATGATAAAAATTACAGACTTCTACATGCTTTGTAAGTGGGAAAACCTGCAAAATCGGCAGTGTATCAAATACTTGTTCTCCCCACTGTATTTTCCTTTATTATTTTCCCCTAACCATACCTCTGCTAACTTGAGTAAACTAATGGACAACAACACTTAGGCTTCTATTTCCAGCTTGTACTGTACATACTATATAAATACATTTCACGGACACAGTATACAGTATTTTACAATAGTTATCTTTTGTTTGTTTTTAATCCCATCCTTCAGCTCCACTCAACCCCTCCCATCTATCTCTGAACACCATCCAGTTTTGATTTCTATTTGCCATATATATTTTTTTTATTTTGCTGTGATGTTTCACAAAAGTTCTGAACCTTTCTATACTCATAGTTTATACAGATTGCGACCAAAAACAAGCTTCATATGGACAGTCCCAAAACAAATTATTTAATGATTCTGTCTGCAGAGCTGGGATGGTTATATCCCCCATATATATAACATTATATTGGTTGTAAGAATTTGAATAAAAAACTGTTTTTAATCCAGCGTAGTTTTGTATATCAGTTCATAAACCATGTGCCATGGAATCAATAATCTCTTCCCAACTATTTTGCAATGTATATGGCACAGCTGTACATTTTTTGGTCCTTAAATGAAACTTGCATACTTTTTTATTTATCACAATTTTCTTTAACCAATTTTATTCCTTAATGCAGGGCTGACAGACAAGTTCCTTACTTCCCCTGACAGACAAGTCCCCCCGCCCCAGTCCTATTTATGATATAATTTACAAAGATTACACATTTTTTAAATATTTATCTCCAAAAATATAGTTTAAAAAAAATCAATTACTATATTTGAGTTTAACCATAATATTTGTTGTAATATTTGTTCTGTCTTGTCTGGTGAATTAAACTGTAGTTGCAACCAACTTTCTATGGCTTGTTTAAAAAATAGCGATATTTTGGAGATTATTTAATTTTCAAATAACCAAATGTGAGAGGTTGTAATCTGAATGAAGGGAAAAAAGCCATTCTTAAACATGGGGTGAGACATTCTTACTAATCTGCTAGAGAACCAGTTCGGATTTAAGTACAACTTTTGTATGACTGAAGCCTTTAGTGAGAGGTCTAATGCTTTAATATTTAACCATTTCTGCCCTACAAATTCATACTCATTATACAAATAGGCCTGATTAATTTTGTCTGGCTTGCCGTTCCAAATGAAATTGAATATTTGAATAAGCAAATAAGTAAACTGGGATATGACTAAAGAGTTAATCAGGGTGATTTTTAGTTGCGTTAGATCTCTGTACAAACGCCTACAGACCTCCTACAGGTCCCTATGATGCTTGACCTCTAAATGTTTAGTAAAACGTATAAGCTGACGCACACCCAAACATTTTCTGTAGAGGTGCTGACTAACGGAGAGTAAACTATAAAAAGAAAGAAAGTCGTACACTCTAGTTACGTTTCGGCACACAGTGCCTTCTTCAGGGTTTGGGAGCATAACTAGAGTGTGTGACTTTCTTTCTTTCCCTCAATGCTTGTCAAACGTTGTACTTATGTTTTCCTGGGTCACTCACTCTGGTGAAGAGTCTGGCGTGAGGCTGGACATGTCCTCCTGGGTGGGAACTGTGGAGAGAGGCAGTAACAGAGGTCAAAAGTGAAAGGTTAAAAGCCCAATTCAGTCAAAAACATTTTCTGTGTTTGATATATATTTCCACACTACGAGGTTGGAATTATACTGTGAAATTGTGAAGATGATAACGTAAGAGCTGTTTGAAAAGACCGCCTGAAATTTCTGCCTGCTTTGGTGGGATGGAGTTTTGGCCTACCTGATGACTTCACCAAGAGCTAAATTTGTTAATAGACCAACAAGATAGAGAGTTCCAAACCTCTATGCCAATAACAGCTCATTTTCAGTTTTTCACTCCCCAATCCCCATTCACAGACAGTCCAAGCTAAATTCTTGCTTGAGAAAGTGCTTGAGAAATTGAACTAAGAAGCTATTTCTGTTTATAATGTACTTAATTGTCACCCAAAAATGATTTGATATTGAGATAAAAACCGCTGCATTGGACCTTTAAAGGTAAAAAGGTCAGACAAATGGGCAACATCGCTTGATTGACATCTGAGTGCTCTATAGAGGGTCCAGGATGCAGTGTGGACTTAGTTTTAATCACTTGATCCTTACTATGTACATGAATATAGTGCATAAGTACAACATAAAGCCTAAAATCATTTCCTCCTTGTTTATTAAATGGTTTGTCTTTTACCATTGTAATACCATTATCTACAAAGGTTATTCTGTATAAGATGGACAATATCCCTTCACGTTGTATAAATTCTGTAAGGGAAAAGAAAGGGATACCTAGTCAGTTGCACAACTGAATGAATTCAACGGGAAGCAGTTGTTGTGTTTCCAAACTTGAAGGCTCTGGGATTCTGTCCCAACGCTCTAACCGCTAGGCTACCTGCCACCCCTTAGTAATGGAGGATTTAAATTATCTATCACTGTGCAGCACATATTACATGACAACCTACCTACAGGCATTAAAACATTATATCACTCATAAAAATAAAATAAAAATACACAGTACAGTTTCCCCAATTGTATATTTGAGCTTTGAGAGCCTATGGTAAGTCTTTGAAGCTATACACTCCTTATAATGCAAACAGCTCCTCTCATTGGAATGGAATAGCCGTTGATTTATAATGTATATGACTAATCATATACAGTCATGTGAAATAGTAAGTACACCCCCTGGAAAGTTTTTCTTTCTTTTTTACATATTTGGACAGATGAATATGTAATCTTCACTTCAACACTATTGACAGATACATGTAACCTAATTTAACAAATTACAATGAAAGATTATACTTTGCAATCGTTTATTCATAAAAAATCTACAGAAATGCAATTCCATAGTGCGGAAAAAACAAGTATACCCCTAGCTTCAATAGCTTGTGTTGCCCCCTTTGGCTGAAATAACTTCATGTAGATGTTTCTTGTAACTCTCTATCAGTCTCTTACATTGACTGGGAGGAATTTTTGCCCACTCCCCTTTACAGTACTGCTTCAACTGTGTCATGTTCGAGGGCTTTTTTGCATGCAGAGCCAGCTTCATGTCCCCCACAGCATTTCGATAGGATTAAGATCTGGGCTTTCACTCTGCCATTCCATAAGCCTCCATTTCTTCTTTTTGAGCCATTCTGTTGTAGCTTTGCTTTTGTGTTTTGGAACATTGTCCTGTTGCAAGATCCATGTTTGGTTCAGCTTCAGCTTTTTGACAGATGGCCTCACAGTCTCCTCAAGAATTCTCTGGTACAATATAGAATTCATGATTGAGTCAATGATGGCAAGTTGGCCAGGCCCTGAGGCAGCAAAGCAGCCCAAAACCATAATGCCACTGCCTCGGTCGGTATGAGGTTCTTCTGTTCAAAGGCAGTGTTTTTCGTTTTCACCAAACATGGCGTCTGGCATTGCGGCCAAACAACTCCACCTTTGACTCATCTGTCCAGAGCACATTGTTCCAGTAGTTTTGGTATTTACCCAGGTGTTGTCTGGAAAACGTCAGTTGTGTCTTGATATTCTTTTTTGAGAGCAGAGGCTTCTTCATTCCTGACCTCCCATGTAGGCTAAGTTTGTGCTGTCTCTTTCTGACAGTGTACCCATGCACTTCGACATTGATTGTGGCAAGAGAGGCCTGTAGATCTCTTGATGTTACCCTGGGGTTCTTAAAGACTTCTATGAGCCTCTATCGGTCAGCTCTTGGGCTGACTTTGGTGGGACGACCTGTCCTAGGTAGTTTGCTAGTGGTCTGGAATTTTCTCCATTTGTAGATGAGTTGTTGGACTGTGGAATGATGTACTTCGAATTGCTTGGAAATGGAACGATGTACTTTCGAATTGCTTGGAAATAGATTTGTAACCCCTACCAGACTCATAGGCATCAATAATCTTTCTTCTGAGGGCCTCGGGTAGGACTTTTGATTTTTGCTTGATGTGTTACCCCACACCCATATGGTTAAGACCAAACCAAACCAATTGTCTAATCTTTATGGAAGGCTGGACCCTACTAAGTTTCTCTCTAATGATCTACGCAGCCCAGAAGGATGTAGCTGTGAGCCACTTTTAGTGTTTGTGGAAATCCTGCCTTGTTCCCTCACCTCTCGTCCCCATCCCCAAGTCTCCTACCCCAGTCCAGTCCAGTACCTTGCATTTTCCTGCGATGGAAGCGCGGCGAGCCCAGGAAACTGTTCTTGATAGAGTTGAGACGTGTCCTCCAGGGCAGCCCGCCGATGGAGGGGCTGGGGGGCGGTGTGGGGCTGGGAGTGCCCGTCGGGCTCTCCTTGGGTGTGTGCACTGGAGTGCCCTTGGGGGTGGGGAGGGGGCTCCCCCGTGGAGAGGGGTGGGGGGTCACCTGTATGGTGGGGACAGATTTGTGACCGTTGTGGTCAGGGTGGAGGCGGGTACCGGCGGAGGGGGGAAATGGGTGGCACCGGGGACAGGGGGATGGAGAGCTTGGGGGGCACGGTGAGGGGCGGGTGGCGGCGTGGCCGCGGGCTGTTGGGGATGCAGGGGGGGCTGCCTAGGGGTGAGGAGGGGGAGGTGGGCTCCGACTTGGGGGTGGTTGGGCTGTCAGCCGAGTTGGGAAGGGGGTTGGACCTGGTGGTCTGAAGGGGCTTCTCAGACACTTTGGGCTTGGCGGGGAGGGTCTGTGTGCGGGGGTGCATCAGTGGGGACCCCATCTTTGGCGTGTAGGAGTTGGGGAGTGGGTGTGGGTGCACACGGTTGGCCCCCCCTACCCCGTTATGGTTAAGGCGGGACTCTGGGTAATGGATGGGGCTACAGTTGGGCGACTGACAGAGGTCCGGCGACTGGGGCGGGATAAAGAAGCGCCGGACCGGCTGTGATTGGACATACACCGTTAGATTGACAGCGCAGGCAGCCAATGAGAAACCATGCCCAGAATCCAGGGGACATTTATAGAAAACACCACAGCCCAATAAAGGTGGATTACAATGAAAAGGCACCAGGAAAAAAAACAGCAATATAGTAAGAAATGACATGGAGGAGAGGAGAGGTGGAGCGAGTGACACACAGGCAGGGAGTGGTGAGAGTGCAGAAAAAAAGACAAGCAGAACATGCCATTAGCAAAACCAGCCAACCAGGAGGCAGCAGCACCATGGGGGGGGGAGAGAGAAGTGTAGAACATTACAAGCATTCATGAAGCCAAACCCAAACCAGCAAGTGAAACAGCACCCGAAGCTAACTGCATTAGCTTCCAGACTTCATTGGTGGAAAGCAGCCATATTGCACGCACAATGCTGTGGTATGAATGACATAGCAACTATCATGACGGAACATGAAAGTTTATGACAGCTTATGAAAACTGGCATGTATTACTAGTTTATGCAAGGTTTATCGGCTGTTTGTTGCGTCACTCATATTGCAGCATTATGAAGCTTTTAGGACGACTGCCTTAGTGAAGTGATCCTCATTAAATGTAACGCATGAGCGTGTATGTCTCTGTGTGTGTGTGTATGTGTGTGTGTGTGTATGTGTGTGTGTGTGTGTGTATGTGTGTGTGTGCGTGAATGTGGGTGCTCTAAAGTTTAAATGTCAAATTACACTCCTAAACACTAATCCCCATATCCCTCAGTTCAGTGATAACATTAATGTGTGACATAATATGTAGCCTTACATAATCGGCACAATGTTTATACTTTAAAAATGGCATCACCCCTATCTGAACCAAGTCCTTTACAGTATCACTCATCATAAAAAAGAATATGAAGTAACATTTAGGCACAAAACCCCTGCTGGGGTTGCTGACAGATATAAATATTTGCCAGAAATAAATATCCTCAACTATGAAACTTACAGAATCATTCATAACACTGGCAATTCCGCAAGAAGAGGCAGAATATGTGATGACTGTATGTTTGTATCCTCGCTAAGGGCTGGCTTTAAAAATGCATGGCCTTAGTAAAAGAATGGAGGAGTTATGCATGCTAGCTAGGAGCTGGTTAGTTGATTTATAGCCCTAACCTTTACAGTAATTTTAAAACATGGCAGCATTGTCCAATGTATTCCCTAATCGAAGATGACTTTGATGGATTATGTTACTATTTTATAGTACTGGTCATTGAACTCCAAATCCCACATATGGGATTTATAATAATGGATGTGTTTGCAATCTGATGAGCTGTTGGGGGAATTGAGAACTTTAAAACAAGAACGATGGGTTCCCTCATCAGTACGTAAGCCCTTATCAGTAAGTAAGCCCTTATGGATCCAATGATACTTCAAGAAGCCCTATGACATACAGCCTACATACCTCTGTCATAAAAATGATATAACAACAGTCTTAACAGGTCATGATAACCAACCGTATATTACAATATAACTGATACAACCCATTAATGAAGTATCAATTATTTTGAATGAATCTGTGACCCACACTAATACCTCATATCAGCGTAAAGTCAGGTATCATAACTTGTGCCCTAGGTTTTGGGATATCATGTCACATTACGTAGATTTTAACCTTTATTTGAACCCTTTTCCAGAAGTAGAATTCTACCAAAAATGAAAGCAATTGTCTGAGGATGGTGCTGGACCATCTGACGTAGAAAGAAAAACGGGCCAGTTTAAAGAAAAAGCTTTAAATTAAGTACAAAATCCAGGTCATGTGACATGATTGTCAAAAACACAGGGCCCTTGTCATAAACTGTCATAGGGCATAGTGACTGGTAGCTTCACACTATTCTAATGACAGGATTATGCAGGCATCATGTCAGATGGGCTTTCATAGAGGTTTTACCATGGACTCCTCTATGAGCTGCCTTATGTATAGCCGTAGCGAGTGAATAGCAGTGTGTGCATTCCGGTGACATCCACAGCACAGCAGAGCTAGCGGTGAGGTGAGTTGGTGCGGTGCAGTGTGGGCCCCGGTGGGCCAGTGGGTGATACGAGACAACCAAACTCTTACCCTGGGACTGCTGAGAGGACTAGTGGAGAGACCAGAGGAAGCTCCGCTGATTGACCGTGACCTGTAGACACACACACAAACACACACAGACACACACACACACACACACACACACACACACACACACAGGGTTAAAGACATCCTCTGACAATGCAATATGTGTGCAACAACGGGAAAACACTGAACACTACAATATGACCACAGACTGGTACACTCATAGCTGAAGGGAGGACAAAAAGCAAGGGGGACAAATGCATATAAGCTCCAAAAGGAGTAGGATAAAGTTGCCCCTATACACTGATCTAAGATTGGTTTTGTGATTTACCCCCATAATGGTTCCAGTTGCAATTTGGGAGGGTAAGCTGAACTTAGATCTGTGCCTAACGGCGTTTCCTACCTGAAGCTACTGAAAGTAGAAGAGAGAGACCAGAAGAAGACGAGTTCATTAAACTAACGCAACTACCTTAAACACAGTTGTATGTGGCTGTTGCACTTTGCATGCTGCTATTTGTACTTCGCCCTGAGCAAAAAAAGTTGGCGGAGATTCAATCATACAGGGTAAGTAGAGGAGATTGACTCAAACAAGGATGGATAACTGTTGATGTAGCCAGGGTTATTTCACCCCTGGGGAGGAAGTCTGTTTAGGTTGGGATTTCTGAGCTGTTTTATTAAACACATTTCTCTCTGTCCTTCGATCTCTTCCTCTCTCTCTCATTTCAATTCAATTCAAAGGGTCTTTATTGGCACGAGAAGCAATGTTTACATTAACAAACCAAGTGAAATCACAGATTAACAATTAACATTAAACACACAAAAGTTTCAAGAAGAGAAAGATGTTTGAAATGTTATATTATTAAGTATGTGTAGTGTTTTTACAATGTGCACATAGTAGAAGTACAAGGGAAAATAAATAAAAAGATAAATATCTTCCATTTACTTTGGCGTTTGTGTTCCACTGGTTTATCAATATTTGATTTATTTTCAAACTATTTTTGGGTCCATGTAATGTGAGGGAAATATGTCTCTCTTATATTATCGTACATTTGGCAGGAGGTTAGGAAGTACAGCTCAGTTTCAACCTCATTTTGTGGGCAGTGGGCACATGAGAGCCAGGTTTGCCTATGGCGGCCTCTCAATAGCAAGGCTACACTCTTAGAAAAAAAGGGTTCTTCGGCTGTCCCCATAGGAGAACCCTTTGAACTATTTTGGGTTCCATGTAGAACCCTCTGTGTAAAGGGTTCTACATGTAACTCAAAAGGTTCTGCTTGGAATTAAAAAGGTTCTGCCCGGAAGCAAAAAGGGTTCTTCAAAGGGTTCTCCTATGGGGACAGCCGAAGAACCCTTTTTTTCTAAGAGTGTAGCCTTGCTATTGAGAGGCCGCCATAACCCTTTTAGGTTATAGATAGCACCTTCACGTCTAAGAGTGTATGCTCACTACATAGTCTGTTTTCCTCAGTTTTCTATCAGTCACAGTGGTCACTCTCGCTCTCTATTATACACCTCATGGAACAGCGGGGACTGTTGTTTTGCCACAGACAAATGCATACACACACGATAATATACTACTATACACACACGTACACATGGACTTTGTGTTGTAGAGGTGTAGTAGGGGCCTGAGGGCACACACTGTGTTGTGAAATCAGTGAATGTATTGTAATGTTTTAAAAATGTTATAACTGCCTTAATTTTGCTGGACCCCAAGCCTCTCTCTCTCTCTCTCTGTCTTCCTCTACCTCTACCTCTCCTTTTAACTTTGATGAGGCGTCAGAGCTTTCCTTGTGCATAGCCTCAAATGGCCTCGTGTGTACAATATGACTAACAAAGTAATACAGTGGCTGTAGACTAAAACAACAGACAGTTGAAAGGTTTGGAGTGTGATGGCTTTTATATACCAGATTGGGTGTAATCGCCAACCGTGTCTGTCTACATGACAATAACACATATGCAAAGCATCAACGTCTAAAGGCAACATCTATAAATACTTCAAACATGTCAGCTACGCCATGAGTACACACACACACACAGCAAAATTAATAAGCGCCATTTCTCTATTCTACTCCAGATTAGGAGCCTTTTCATTTACAATTCATTAACTTTTCATATCTTCCTTCTTTTATTTCTTTCCCTTCTCTTGTCCCTCCTCTGTTGTCACCCCCTCCCTCCCTCCCTCCCTCCCTCCCTCCCTCACATCACATAGTTCCACTGATGGCAAGAGAGGTTTGAAGATTTAATTTGCCATAGACAATTTGGCTATTTTGTTGGAAACTAAAATTGAAACAGTAAATCATAGTTAAATATGCTGCAGCATGCACGCATGCACACACACTTAAGCTTCAACCTCAGGGAAGGATTTCATCCATAACTTGCTATCTGGATTACAATGCTATCTGATGACAGATAGAACCTAAGAGTTGCCTTTCACCGAACCGCAATCGAATCCTCCAGACAGGGCTCTACACAGACAGACATCGAGTTCACAGTAGGGATACAGGAGATTAAGTAACGTAACTGCGCCACAAACTACATGAAACAGTATGTTGTAATTTTTGATAACTGTGTTTATGTTGTAAAGGCATATATACACAGGGGCGCAACTTTCACTGGGGACGAGGGGGGGAATGTGATAGAAAACGAAGCAACGGTGTGGTTAAGGACCATGCGAATGCCTCAGAGCAGTCGGGTATGCTTTTTTAAATAATAATAACGTCCCCCCCAATTCTAAAACCAAAGTTGCGCCCCTGCATATACAGTTGAAGTCAGAAGTTTACATACATTCAACTCATTTTTCAACCACTCCACAGATTTCATGTTAACAAACTATAGTTTTGGCAAGTCGGTTAGGACATCTACTTTGTGCATGACACAAGTAATTCTTCCAACAATTGTTTACAGACAGATTATTTCACTTATAATTGTCAGGCTCTGGCCATAGAGAAGCCTATTTGCTTCTCTATGTAGCTATGGTCAGAGTCTGACAGTGTCGTTCTTTTCTGTTTCTGTGTGGGGTTTGGGTTTGATCCCTAATTAGAGGCAGCTGCACCGCATTGTCTCTAATTAGGGATCCTATATATGTTGAGTCTGTCCTTCACTCTAGTGTGGGTCGTTGTCGTATTATGTCTCAGTCACGGTGAAGTAAGTGTGCCTTTTTTACGTCCGTTCATTTCGTGTTTGGTTTGAAACGGGACGTTTGTCTATTGTTTTTGTGTTGTATAGTTTGTTCATTTGCAAGTTTTATTATACATAGTATGAATAAACAAATGTCGAACTACTATCCCTGCGCTGCGTCTTGGTCTGTCTCTGCACCCTTCCGTGACAATAATTCACTATATCAAAATTCCAGTGTGTCAGAAGTTAACATACATAAGTTGACTGTGCCTTTAAACAGCCTGGAGAATTCCAGAAAATGATGTGATGGCTTTAGAAGCTTCTGATAGGCTCATTTGAGTCAATTGGAGGTGTACCGGTGGATATATTTCAAGGCCTACCTTCAAACTCAGTGCCTCTTTGCTCGACATCATGGGAAAATCTAAAGAAATCATCCAAGACCTAGGAAAACAAATTGTAGAGCTCCACAAGTCTGGTTCATCCTTGGGAGCAATTTCCAAACGCCTGAAGGTACCACGTTCATCTGTACAAAAAATAGTACGCAAGTATAAACACCAATGGACAACGCAGCCGTCATACCGCTCAGGAAGGAGACGCGTTCTGTCCTAGAGATGAACGTACTTTGGTGCGAAAAGTGCAAATCAATCCCAGAACAACAGCAAAGGACCTTTTGAAGATGCTGGAGGAAACAGGTACAAACGTATCTATATCCAGAGTAAAACGAGTCCTATATCGACATAACCCGAAAGGTCGCTCAGCAAGGAAGAAGCCACTGCTCCAAAAACCGCCATAAAAAAGCCAGACTACGGTTTGCAACTGCACATGGGGACAAAGATCGTACTTTTTGGAGAAATGTCCTCTGGTCAGAAAAATATAACTATTTGGCCATAATGACCATTGTTATGTTTGGAGGAAAAAGGGGGAGGCTTGCAAACCGAAGAACACCATCCCAACAATGAAGCACGGGGGTGGCAGCATCATGTTGTGGGGGTGCTTTGCTGCAGGAGGGACTGGTGCACTTCAAAAAATAGATGGCATCATGATGAAGGAGAATGATGTGGATATATTGAAGCAACATCTCAAGACATCAGTCAGCAAGTTAAAGCTTGGTCGCAAATGGGTTTTCCAAATGGAGAATGACCTCAAGCATACTTCCAAAGTTGAGGCAAAATGGCTTAAGGACAACAAGGTATTGGAGTGGCCATCACAAAGCCCTGACGTCAATCCTATAGAAAATGTGTGGGCAGAACTGAAAAAGCGTGTGCGAGCAAGGAGGCCTACAAACCTGACTCAGTTACACCAGTTCTGTCAGGAGAAATGGGCCAAAATTCACCTAACTTATTGTGGGAAGCTCGTGGAAGGCTACCCGAAACGTTTGACCCAAGTTAAACAATTTAAAGGCAATGCTACCAAATGCTAATTGAGTGTGTGTACACTTCTGACCCACTGGGAATGTGATGAAATAAATAAAAGCTGAAATAAATCATTCTCTCTACTATTATTCTGACATTTCACTTTCTTAAAATAAAGTGGTGATCCTAACTGACCTAAGACAGGGAATTTTCACTAGGATTAAATGTCAGGAATTGTGAAAAACTGAGTTTAAATGTATTTGGTGTATGTAAACCTCCGACTTCAACTGTATAGTCATATACTTTCAGTCATTCCTGTTTTCTGTGTGTAAACATTAACGTATATGTTCGTTTCTTATTCTGCTGCATGTTGATGGTGGCCTTTTTAATTACAACACATTATTGTACTTGTGTGTACGATCAAACACACCTCGCCAAGATCAGGTAGTCTTTCAAGCACATCACTGAAAGTAATCTGTTATTCGATGCAGATGAAATACAATGTGAGTGTGTGTGTGTCTGTATTTTTGTTTGTGTGTACGTGCGCATTTGGTGTGTATGTGTGTGTGTACCACTGTATCACTCTAATTAGATAATGAAGATAAAAGACTATTCAGAGGGATGTGAATGCCTTATTTCTATCCCTGTGTGTTCACTTCTTCTCTCCAGCAAAACGCCCCATCTGCATTCCCACCAATTAATTTATGCTAATCTCTCTCTGTACAGTGCGGTGGGGTGGGGGGGGGCGGACCGGGGAAGCGTCTCTAAACTGTGTTCCTGGACACAAGGTCATCCGTGAATAGGCTTTGAAAGGAAGATTGGACCTGATGCACCATGATGAGTTAACCTCACAAATGGACGGGCAGAAGACAAACAAACACACACTTGCATGGGAGCGAACACAGACACACACACACACACCTGTTCAGGCACAAAGACACACACACACACACACGATGGGGAAGGAGGCAAAACAGGGAAGTTCACCTAAAAATTGGGATCTGCCCTGGGACGTGGAAACTACAGCATCAAAGGGAAGAGAGGGGCCAAAAGAAGGAGGAGGATCGGATGGTTTTGATGTGCATGGAAGCAGCCGAGGGTGTAGAGAAGACACCCTCCCTCTATCTCTTCTCTATCTCCTCTCTACTTCAGTTCAGTCGAGGCCTGATCACATTGGCCTAGTTTACCACAGTATGAAAATAAGGGCTATATTGTGTGAATTCATTATCAGAAAACCAGGCAGTCAAGTGAACTTCTGGTAAAAGTGTCAGAAGAATTCTAACGGCAAGAGGTTGGATTCTTTGGGAATTCATTTTATGCAGACAAGAATGGAGCTTAGTTTTTATAGAAGTTTACTAGACTACCCAACTCAAAGGCTTAGACTTAAACATGGTGAGAATATGAATGGGAAAACCCCTCTGTAACTCGACTGTGCAAGACAGACAGACAAAAGTGACAAATACCTTTCTTCTTTGGTGAGGTTAGCGTTTGTGATATCCAAGCTTTTACTGAAAACAGAGTTACTACAGACAAACAGAAATAAAGAAAGTAAAGAGACAAACAGAAAAACAGTCACATAAAAGGGACATTCGAATAATTCCCTGAAAAGTACATATTATTGTATAGGCCATGAGTTGGCAAGCTCACATTAGTTGTGTATGCGATACAGAGCTGGCTATTGCTCACAATGACCAATGCACAGTAAACAATATTAGTCTTGAAAGGAAAAGTCAACAGAAGAAGAAGACATGACAATGAAAACATACAAAAATTATTAACACATGACATGAATATATTAATCAGCAAGTAAAAACGGATGAAACAGAGGGGTAAGACTTCGAAGGGTCATGATAATATGGGGTATTCTCACATTTGGCATACTTTCTAACAGTCTATGAAAAGTTGAAGTCTTAAAGCTTTTCTGTCTGTTTTAGACTGTCATAGAGGGATTCTACTAGAAGTACACACACAGCAGATTGAACTAATAGACCAGGGTGCCATAATATGTAGGCACCCTACTGCTACGTATGTGAATTCGGTGTGTGCGTTTGTGTGTGTGTGTGTGTGTGTGGGTGTACGTGTTTGTATGGTGTGTATGTGTTTGTGGTACATGTCTGTGTGTGTTAAATAAATTCTCCTGTAATTTTGAATACTTTTCAGCCAGTAGTTCTGAAAGTAGCACTCAAAAGCCAGAAGTGGCCCTCAAAATTGCATAATACGTCACATATGTGCAGATACAGTGTATGTGCACCACGTCATTATTCTCTCTCTGCTGTGGCCACTGAACCGTTGGGCTCAAATGCGAGGGGCTGAAGCTTTCAAACTAGGGAATTCATGGTTAATTGAGGTAAGACAGTCATTCTACTCATAGATTATGCATGTGTGAACTACACATTGACACATCCAGCCCAAAGCGGGAGGTTTAAAAAAGACTTAGTAGTCGCCAAAGTTCCGGAGCATGCCTTTAATATTGAAGAGTACTACACTGAGAGTGGGGACTACAGACCACTCATATTAATCGGAGGTCCTGTGGTTCTGCTACTCACTAGCTTTAATCTCAACTTTGATTGGAGAACATGGGGTGCTCTCTGAAAAGCATGTCCTCACATTGACTCAGTAGTGTTCTGTACAGTAGGAGACTGCCCGGGATATGTGTGTGTATTCAAGTTAGCATTAATGTGTGTGTGTGTTTACACTGAAATGTGCTGCATGTACTTGTGCATGTGTGTATGTGTGTCAATATGGTATGTGTGAGTGAGTCCATGTACTGTATGTGTGTGTACACCACACCATACCTCTGTCCATGTGTGGCCATGTCGATGGCTCGTCGTACGGGTACAGGAGAGCCCCCCTCTGTGACACTCAGCACCTCCATAGACTTCCTCTCCGGCCTCCTCTTCCCATGGCGGTTCAACATGGGGGAGTCCACACGCTTCCTGGGCGGGTCAGCTGAACAGGGGTCAGGGGTCAAAGGTTAGGGGTCAGAGGAGAAGCAAGTGAAGAGAGAAAGAGATCTAGTCAGCAACAAACCAATGTGTGACGGAACATCTTATTCAAGTTATGGTGTAGCTACTGCAGGTTTTCATTCATAAAAGGCATAGAAGGTTTGGGCTATTCTACTTATCCTATTGTGTGGGGGGGATTTGTACCAGCCTACCTATCTCACTGCGAGGGGGGAGGTTCTGGTCCTCCTGACTGGGGTACCTCTCCTTCCGGTCCAGCAGCAGGAAGTAGATCATCTTCTCCTGGTTATCACTGGAGAGACAAAACAGTAAAGTCATCCTGTCAGATGTCCTTGAAGCATCTCAGAGTGGATGACTTTGCTGACACTTCCATTTCTCCCTCTGTATCTCTCCATGCCTTTCTCATTCCCTCTTGTCACTCCTTCCCTCCCTCGTCAGAGAGCAAGTCTTTTGTGAGTTTGTTTTCGTCCCTGAAGCAGCACAGAGTGCACTTCTTTAACCCTTCCATCCTTACAGTCCTCCCTCCCTCTCTCGCCCTCTTACTCTCTCACTCCCTCCCATCCCTCTATCACTCACTCGTCAGAGAGCAGGTCTTTGGTGAGTTTGCCCTTGTCTCTGAAGCAACCGAGAGAGTGCATGCTCTCCAGGACGTCCGGGTCTATCTCCTCAGTACTCAGGGTTCTGATGGCCACCTTCCTGGGGACAGGCTGCTCCGGCTCTGGCTCGTTCTTCCCAGCTCTGACAGACAGGAGGAACGACAGGAATGACTGACAGATTTGTTTATTTTATTAAACATATTTTTTCACCTTTATTTTTAACAGGGAAGACATGTTGAGACCTAGGTCTTTTTTTCATGCACCCTGTATAATACAATATAAATATAAACATTATACACAAAATATAAATATATATATATGGTAATATATATATATGGTAATAAACCACTAGAACATCAAGATTTAATGTATTTAGAATTTTGTTCCAGCAATGCGGTGCATTAAAACTAAAAGCAGATTTACCTAGCTTAGTGGAGACCCTAGGAACCTCAAGAGAGAAACCAATCCTCTGAACGGGTTAGGCAACTCAGGTGTCTATACTTAAACAGCAAAGTTTGATAAGACCGATGTTTAGGAAGTAGGGCCAAAAAGGGAGTAATGTAGAGATCTTTAGCGAAGTCCCGCCAACCCTTTTGATACAGGATGCAGTGATGAGTATCAAAACTGTTGCCTGTAACAAAACGAAGGGCACTATGGTAGATGCCATCCAAAGGTTTATGAGTAGCAGCTGCACTTTGATAAATAATATCACCATAATCAAGAACAGATAAAAAGGTTGACTGAATAATCTGCTTCTTACTGCTTAGAGAAAGACACTATCTGTTTCTGTAGAAAAAGACAACTTTAAACCGTAGTTTCTCAACGAGCTCATTCAACACAGTGGAGTAGAACTTTATATTTTACAATGTTAGCAATGACAAAAATACACTACTAAGCTATCAGAATTGTGAAATTACTTTACCATTAAGAAGATTAATCCACCAAACATGACGAAGATATACACTGAACAAAAATATAAACGCAACATGCAATATTTTACTGAGTTACCGTTCATATAAGGAAATCAGTCAATTGAAAAAAAATCTATTAGGCCCTAATCTACGGAATTGTGTACATATCCTTGCGACATGGGGCCGTGCACTATCATGCTGAAACATGAGGTGATGACGGCAGATGAATGGCACGACAATGGGCCTCAGGATCCCTTCACGGTATCTCTGTCCATCGATGAAATGCAATTGTCGTGTTCGTTGTCCGTAGGTTATGCCTGCCCATACCAGAAATTCTGCAGTTGTGCAAATCCACAGTTTTATCAGCTGTCCGGGTAGCTGGTCTCAGACGATCCCGCAGGTAAAGAAGCTGGATGTGGAGGTCCTGGGCTGGCGTGGTTACACATGGTCTGTGGTTGTAATGCTGGTTGTACTTGGTGCCAAATTCTCTAAAACAACGTTGGAGGCGGCTTATGGTAGAGAAATGAACATTAAATTCTCTGGCAACAGCTCTGGTGGACATTCCTGGAGTCAGCATGCCAATTGCACACTCCCTCAAAACTTGAGACATCTGTGGCTGTGTGCTGTGTGACAAAACGGCACATTTTACAGTGGCCTTTTACACAAGGTGGCCTTTAACACAAGATGGACCTGTGTAATGATCATGCTGTTTAATCAGCTTCTTGACATTCCACACTTGTCAGGTGGATGAATTATCTTGGCAAAGGAGAAATGCTCACTAACAGGTGTGAAAACAAATTTGTGCACAAAATTTGAGAGAAATAAGCTTTTTGTGTGTATGAATAATGTCTGGGATCTTTGATTTCAGTTCATGAAATATTTTGTATATCGTAGATTGCTAAATAGCAATGATAAACTGACATAATGTAGCAATGAGCAACACACATTATTACATTGCTGAACAGTAGAACGGTCCTAGACACTTTTCTGAGAGTAGGTATTTAAAGTCTGCATTGTTAAGGCCAAGCCATTTAGGAACAGAACAGAGTTCCATTAAAACTAAGAACATGATGTTCTTTTATTTTCAGGTGGTGTGTAGTAGGGCAACTGCTAGAGCGTAGCAAAACATAGACCTCTCTCATCTGGCCTAATGGACATACAATGCTGGGAAATAGTTTGAATTTAGTGCAATACTTTTATCTACTGGCCCTTTGTTTATTTCACTGATTAAAGTGCATATATCTCTAAGACTTAGAGTATGCACAAAACAGCCCGTCTTATGCATGTACACACACACACACACACACACACAGAAAGGAGCTGTACTCACATGTACCAGTTGTGCTTCTGGATCTGCTCTAACTGTGGAGACACACAGGAAGAGGAAAAAACATTGTGTTAATGACAAAGCATGTAGATAGAACCGGTGCTGCGACAGACAGACAGACAAGTGAACACAGCAACATGCCTTATCTGTTCTTACTGTATGCATTACGACACACTTACGACTTCTAGTAACAATCCAGTTTTTACCTACTGTAGTGACACAAGAGGAATGGGATACACAGAAAAAATATAATCCACTATATGTACAAAAGTATGTGGACACCCCTTCAAATTAGTGGATTAGTCTATTTCAGCCACACCCATTGCTGACAGGTGCATAAAATCTAAGAAACAATCCCCATAGACAAACATTGGCAGTATAATGACCTTACTGACGAAGTCAGTGACTTTCTACATGGCACTGTCATTGGATGCCACCTTTCCAACAAGTCAGTTTGAGCTGCCCCGGTCAACTGAAATTGCTGTTATTGTAAAGTGGAAATGTCTAGGAGCAACAACGGCTCAGCCTCGGAATGGTAGGCCACACAAGCTTACAGAACGGGACCGCGAGTGCTGAAGCGCATAGCGCATAAAAATCGTCTGTCCTCGGTTGCAACACTAACTACCGATTTCCAAACTGCCTCTGGAAGCAACGTCAGCACAAGAACTGTTCATCGGGAGCTTCATGAAATGGGTTTCCATGGCCGAGCAGCCGCACACAAGCCTAAGATCACCATGTTCAATGCCAAGTGTCGGCTGGAGTGTTGTAAAGCTCACCGCTATTGGAATGAGAGGTTCGACGAGCAAGTGTCCACATACTTCTGGTCATGTATTGTATATTCATTCTATTTCTATGGGGCTTTCACTTACTTCAATGCATAGAAATAAATAAAACACATTAAAGCATTAATATTAATATTATTTGTTGAGTAGATTAAACAGGTAGAAAACCATCTTAGTGGGGGATACTTAAGACATTGGGCAACTGGGAAATCACTATCTCCTTGACAGAAAACTCTTAACGCTAATATGAGTGAGAGTAATCTAATAAACTGGTGGAGGAAGCCACACTGTAGCTGTGGGAGGGTTTTGGAGTGCTGCCTGTTTGTGTCTCAGATGTCTGAACCAAACAGACAGAGCCAATGGGATTACTGTCTAGAGTCTAGACCCAGAGTGGAGCTTTCCCGGACCTAGATTAAGCCTACTCCTGGACAAAAGGACATGATAACTGTAGAAACAACATTAAAAGTGATTTTTAGTCCAGGAATACTCTTAATCTAAGCATGATAAACTGCCCCTGAGTGTCTTTAGTCTCAATCAGGGGAAGATGGCTCCCTTTCTCTACAGTGGTAAGTGATTTCTGCTTTACCAGTTATGTGGGTGAGAACTGGGGGAGATGCTCTAACTTATACTGTGGCAGTAAATATTTGGTGGTAATGTGAGATGGCACTTTTGAAGTTGCCCCCTGTATTGATTGAGACCCAGTTTACCTTTCACCTGAAAGTGAACAAATGTAGTATTAAGTGCATCTTCAAGCTGAAACAAGGTTGTTGTGGACATACATCTGATCCTAGGCCTGATCTTAGCGGCAGATTAGGTGGGCCATACCCTTATTTTAGGGGTGTAAACTGATCCTAGATATATTAAGGAAATTGTCCACCTGAAATAAGGGTGTTACGAACATACATCTGATCCTAGAGCTGATCTTAGAGGGATGTACCGTGAGTCTCTTAGTGGCATCCACCTCGATCATGCCCCGAAGGAGGTTCTGACAGTCTGGGGGGATGAAGTGGGGCATGTGGAAAACACCCAACTTCACCTTCTCCAGCAGGTTTCTCAGGTTGTCATCGTCAAATGGCAGGGCGCCCTGAGATTGATAAGACTTTATTCATAATTCCGGCCAGCCAAGTGGATACACTGCATTCAAATAATCAACACAAAAAAAGTTTAAAAGTCCTCTGTATAACACAGAGAGCAGCATTAATACCAGAATGATGCTCAATTCCACTTAAAGCCTAGTCCTGGATGAAAAAGAATGTTCAACGGAGATTCAGTTTCCTAGTCCAAGACTAGGCTTAATATGTGTCCGGGAAACCGGCCATATGTAATATCACTCAGTAAGTCGGCATTGGAAATCTAGAGCTATGCCAAAGTAGGAAAGTTAAAGACTACCAGGTAATACTGTACTGTATGATTCTGACAAGGACAAATAACAAGGTTATTGTTGTTAGCCAAGGGACTACAGTAAATAAAAATTATTAATGGCAGTCAATGTAGGTCTATCTGACAAAGACACATATCTTGGTTTTTGATGTTAGCCAAAGAATAGCCATAATCTAGCCAGCATTCTTTAAAATCTCTAATATTAATGGCTTTCAAGAGTCACTAGGCAAGACAATACAGTGAATAAGTATTACTCATGACAATCAGTGAAGGTCTATCTGACATTTGAAACAGGCAGAGTATTCATACTTCTACGGATGGGAGGTGTAGTTTATGACAGCAGGACTGATAGGGTCTCTTCCCATCTCAACATGCCTTCATCAGGGAGACAGAATAAATGGCCACATTGACACAAAATGTAGAAACACACACTCACACAGACACACACAGCCTATAATTTCCTTTGTTCTCGGCTTCCCCACTTTATCACTGTCTAATGAGAGCGGTGTGTGAATGCTGGCGACACAGACTCTGATTAATGAGCATATGTGTGTCAATACAAAGCTGACAGTCAAGCCAACCCAGGAAATCCCTGCTCCAATCAGAAACATGATGAATCAACCAATCATATGGGGATGAAAGATGGAGGGTGCTGATTTAATTTTCAGTCCTGATCCAATAATCTAATGTCATCTTTTCACATTCTATACAGACAACAACTGGAATCACAGGCCATTGGCAAAAAGTTTGTTTTACCACATTTATTAAATTATGTCTCCAAACCTTGTCCTATCCCTTACCTCAAATTTCTCCCCAGGGAATTTAAAATCATAATGAAGACATTTATGCAAATCACTGGAGACCAAAGCCAGTGAGTCACTGAGGTGCAGCTTCCCATGAAGACTTATTGTGTCACATGCAGCTACGTCCCCTGTCACTTTACGTCACGTCAAACCACAACACTAACTCAACATATGCCTGAGGGACGGACAGATTAATTTATCGCACTTCTTCCTATTTATTCTCCCTATTTTTATTCCGGTTTAGAAGTTGTGTAAGCACACAGGACTCTAAAAATTAAACAACTAGATAGTATGTATTTGTTATTTGATTGTTGTTTGTTTACTGCTACGGGTCAGAGGGAGAGAGGGAGGATGAGCGTTAAGGACCATTGCAAGATGCCGCCACGTGTCAGGGTCATCGTCAGGGCAACGGCAACTGTCAATCACTCACCACTAAAAGTGCAAAGAGGATGACCCCGCAGCTCCACACGTCTGCTTTCCTCCCATCATACTTCTCCCCCTGAGGGAGAGCGATAGAGAGAGAGAGAAAGAGGGGGAGAGAGAGGGAGAGAGAGAACGAGGGTGAGGAACGGTGAGGGAGAGTGAGACAGAGAGATAACGACAGACAAAAATAGAGAGAAAGAGAGTAATCAACAATGTATTTTGTTATGGAGGTGAGATACAGATTCCACATTATTTTTATGAACTGAAAACCTCAGGTTAACCCTCAAAGCACTCCTTTCGGTGAGTTGTTGCTTACAGTGCCTTCTGAAAGTATTATTCTACATTTTGTTATAGTCTTAGATTCAAAATGTATTAAATAAAAAATAACACATCTACATACAATAACCCATAACGACAAACTGAAAACATGTTTTTAGACATTTTAGCAAATGTTTTGAAAATGAAATACAGAAATATCTCATTTACATAAGTATTCACACCCCTGAGTCAATACTATGTAGAAGCACCTTTGTTTATTTATTTATCCAACCTTCATTTAACGAGGCAAGTCAGTTAAGAACAAATTCTTATTTACAATGACGGCCTACCAAAAGGCAAAAGACCTCCTGCGGGGACGGGGGCTGGAATTAAAAATCAAAATAAATACAAATAAATAAAATACAAATATAGGACCAAACACACATCACGACAAGAGAGACAAAACAACACTACCAAAAGAGATACCTAAGACAACAACACAACACATGACAACACAGCATGGTAGCAATGTAACATGACAACAACATGGTAGCAACACAATTTTGGCAGTGATTTCTTTCAGCTGTGAGTCTTACTGGGTAAGTCTTTAAGAGCTTTGCACACCTGGATTGTACACATTTCTTTTTTTTATTCTTCAAGCTCTGTCAAATTAGTTGTCATTGCTAGACAGCCATTTTCAAGTCTTTCAATACATTTTCAAGCCGATTTAAGTCAAAACTGTAACTCGGCCACTCAAGAACATTCAATGTTGTCTTGGTAAGCAACCCCAGTGTATATTTGGCCTTGTGTTTTAGGTTATTGTCCTGCAGAAAGGTGAATTTGACTCCCAGTGTCTGTTGGAAAGCAGACTGAACCAGGTTTTCCTCTAGGATGCTTAGCTTTATTCCGTTTCTTTGTATCCTACAAACCTCCCTAGTCCTTGTCGATGACAAGCATATCCATAACATGATGCAGCCACCACTATGCTTGAAAATTTGAAATGTGGTACTCAGTGATGTGTTGGATTTGCCCCAAACATAACGCTTTGTATTCAGGATATAAATCAAATTTCTTTGCTGCATTTTTTCTTTAGTGCCTTATTATAAACATAATTCATGTTTTGGAATATTTGTATTCTGTACAGACTTCCTTCTTTTCACTCTGTCAATTAGGTCAGTATTGTGGAGTAACTACAATGTTGTTGATCCTATCACAGCCATTAAACTCTGTAACTGTTATAAAGTCACCATTGACATCATGGTGAAATCCCTGAGCGGTTTCCTTCCTTTCTGGCAACTGAGTTAGGAAGGACACCTGTATCTTTGTAGTGACTGGGTGAATTGATACACAATCCAAAGTGTAATTAATAACTTAACCATGCTCAATAGGTGTCCTTCTTTGTGAGGCATTGGAAAACCTCCCTGGTCTTTGTGGTTGAATCTGTGTTAGACATTTCCTGCTCGACTGTATATGTGGGGTACAGAGATGAGGTAGTCATTCATAAATCATGTTAAATACTATTATTTTTCATGGAACTTATTATGTGACTTGTTAAGAACATGTTTTATTCCTGAACATTATGTGGTATTGTAGGCCAGTGACACAAAATCTAAATGAATTCAGGCTGTAACACAAAATGGGGAAAAAGTGAATACTTGTTGTGAATACTTTCTGAAGGCACTGTAAGTAACCAACTCTATGACAGCTGGCATACAGCACAGTTTCTGTTTCAAGTTTCAGGTTTTATTAGTTGTATGTACGGATACACTTGGTATACACCGTCCAACGAAATGCGGACTTGCAGGATCCTTCTTGACAATGCAAGCACATATCCACCTGGCATACACCTGATTCACAGCTGCACTGCTTATATCAGACGACCTTTGACGACACAATGTAATTTAACCTTTATTTAACTAGGCAAGTCAGTTAAGAACATTATTTACAATGACGGCCTACTGGGGAACAGTGGGTTAACTGCCTTGTTCAGGGGCACCTAACCACTAGGCTACCTGCCGCCCGAACATGTGGCTATGTGGCATTGCCACTGCCTGAGGAGCGAAGAGCTGAAAGACGGTTCATTATATACAGAGCTGAGAGTAGAGCTCTCTAAAGTGAATGGTTGGAGGGCATGTGGGCTTGTGCTGCAATGCCATTATGGGAGGGAGAGAGACAAAGAGAGAAAGAGAGAGAGAGAGAGAGAGAGAGAGAGAGAGAGAGAGAGAGAGAGAGAGAGAGAGAGAGAGAGAGAGAGAGAGAGAGAGAGAGAGAGAGAGAGAGAGAGAGAGAGAGAGAGAGAGAGAGAGAGAGAGAGAGAGAGAAAAAGAGAGATACAGCACTGACGTGAAAGAAATAGAGAGCGAGAGGGAGAGAGAGGTGGAGAGAGTGCACTTACCCTTATGACCTCTGGGCAGGCATAGTGAGGAGATCTGTAAAGAGAGATACGCACAAAAGCTTTATACAAGGCAATACACACACACCGTTCTGAACGTAAGGAGAGTTAGCTTGAGGAATGCGTGACTGCTGCAAATGTCCCCAATAGGTGGTAGGAATATACATGTATCAGCTATATTAGCAGAGGCATAAACTTAAACAGATAAAAATACATCTTATAGAACAGTGGGGACTGTGAAAGCAACACACACACAGGTACAGACACGCACATACGCACACAGGCGCTAGCACATGCACTCTACACACACACGTACATTGTAATATTGTTGTATGGTGGTATTATACATTTTGTATTGTAGATATGTAGTGGTGTAACAATGTTATACTGTTTTATATTTTGTTTTATGTGTAATGTAAGTGTTTGGACCTCAGGAAGCGTAGCTGCTGCCCTAATATATACAAATACAAATGCACTGAGATGAGCTCAGAATCACAGTCAGATTAACTGCACTCCGTATTTAGTCAGCTACCGCACTAAATAGATTTTTGGATTTACCCAAATGTGTCTCAGTCACTGTCTTGATTTAGGAATGCCTACGATTTTATGTGCACACACTGTGCTGAGCAAACATTGTGTAGAGGATGAACCAACACAGAAACACAGTGATCACTGAATTCTATACAGGACCTACGCACCTTGTTATAATTGTCATGCGACTACATAACTGTGGCTTGAACATACTTTACTTTAAATGTGCATTTCATTCATGTAGGCCGTCATTGTAAAGAAGAATTTCTTCTTAACTGACTTGCCTAGTTGAAATAAATAAAAATACAGCTTAGTTAGTAGGAAGATCACCTTATCCTTTAGAAGAGGTACGACAGCAGTGTGATTGTTATCAACACATGTACTACTAACACGCCTGTGTGTTTAACACTGGATTTACATGACTACCTCCTAGACTGAGAAGTCCCACTCCCTCCTTGTCCTTCCCTTCTTTTCACTAATCCTACCATCTAACATCACATTCTCATGAATTTTTATTAGGTGTGCAAGCAGTGTGTGTAGTAAGTATCTGGTCTGTTTGTGTTTACTGTGTTATTCATTAATAAAGATACAGTTACTTTGACACACTGACAGAGTGTTGCCGTGCATCTGCCTTCTTCTCATCGAAACACACAAGCAAGGAAACACACACGTGTACATTCTGTAAACACAAGCTTCCTGATTGCCAGAGTCAAATAGAATTATGGTAATGTGGGCAAAACCAGTCAATTTGCTCTAGTCAAACTTTGCTCGATGTCAGTGCATGCAAACCTCAAAATAATTATAAACTAACACTTTTTTTTAATCACATTGTTTAGAGCAACTTGTTAGTTGTCTCTAAACAATATTTAATGTTTAATGTTTTTTACATTAGGTATGTCAAATTAAGGATTCCTCAATTTGTCCATTACGCAAAGTACAGTCATTTTATCTGATAAAGATTATATTTCATAATATGCTTATGAACGTCGGTCAGAGGGCAAGGGAGAGAAGAATCTATCACTCTGTGAGAGTGATATCATACCTTTATGAAGCAAGGATAAAAGTTTTGATTTTTCCATTGTCATCATGTCACCTTTTAGGGTATGCAATCTTTATTTCTATATTCAACAAATTAATGGAAACACTTAATATACTGTACCGATAACTGCCAAAATAAAGGAAACACTTGAGTAAATGAGGAAACAAAGTATATAATAATCAATTAATAATAATTTGGTGGGTGCTTGTATTGGTCCTATTTTACACATGTACAAGTGTGTATTATACATGTACAAGTGTGTATTATACATGTACACGAGTGAATTGGAAATGACTACACTCTGAGGGACTACACCCTCAGAGTGTAGTCTCTAAGACCCAACCCTAGGCAACACAGTGTTGGGTCGGGTTGGGTCTTCCTAGGGTCTGGTTTTTTAAACTTTTCGGAGAGTGGGGTCTTGGCCAGCATCAGCTATTATCAGCAGCAACCCTGGAGCAATTGAGGCTAAGTGCCTTGCTCAAGGGCACATCGGCAGCCTTTTACCTTGTCTACTAGGTAAACCTGCAACCTGCAGCCCACAACGAGTGCAGGGAGCTGAACCCAAGGTCTAGGGAGCAGGGGCTCGCTGCTTAGACCCCTGTGCCATCCGCACATTGAAAGCAGGTGCTTTATTGAAAGTAGGGCACGAGTGGTCACTGAATGGTTTGATGAGCATGAACATTATGCAAACCATGCCATGGCTGTCTCAGTCACCAGATCTCAACCCAATTGAACGCTTATGGAAGATTTTGTTGCGGCGCCTGAGGCAGCGTTTTCCACAACCATCTACAAAATATCAAATTATGGAATTTCTCGTGGAAGAAGTGTCGCATCCTTCCAATAGAGTTCCTAGACACTTGTGGAATATATGCCAATGCCCTATTAAAACACTATTGTGGCGTTTCCTGTATTTTGGCAGTTACCTGCATATGTACAGTGATTCAAGAGTAAAGTTCCAATACTACCATTGCATGTGGACCCATGTGACCCTGCAAAAAAAAAACCCTGCATGAGTCACTATGACAACAGGGCACAGGAAACGAAAAAGGCACAATTATACAACCACAATAGGTCCTTAAGGTCAGGGATGTGACATGGCCATCGCCTGAATTCAGTGTCTTTGAAAAGGACACCTTGGAACACAAAGTCACATAGTTTCCAACGTGCTTGTCAGACGCATGAATTTGCCCGAGAAAACAAAGCAGACATGTTTTTTGTACTGTTTTTTTGGCTGTTTGTTTGTGTTGAGTCCTGGCCTAGTTGTGTTTGTGCGTATGAAACGGGAACAAAGAGCTAAACCCTTGGTTAGTCTGTCATGCCAACTTCCTGCTCTTATCTCCTCTGTCACATTGTGCTAGGCCACACTGTCTGTCTTCCAGATGATGATGGACAGAGATTTAGCATTGCTACATCGCTAATCTGTAAAGATGCAGGGTAGGCTATACTGGCCCTGGTTATCTGGGCTGAAGATCTTACTGACCACACACACACACACACACAAGTGGACACACATACGCAAGAGCAAACACACACAAGCATGCTCTTATACACACACATGGCTTTAGGACTATGTAGGGATTGGACACACGCACGCACACACTAGTGATGTGTGGGTCAGCTGTTTGTTAACCCGCACCCGCCAATTGCTAATAGCCCATCAACAACCGCCCGACTATATGTGATAACCCGCACCCGACCCTAACCAGCTAATATAGAAAATGTGCTGTAGGCTACAGTCAGAGACTGCAAAATAATTTTTGACAGGGGGGTGCAGGATTTTTTTGGGCCTGATTTAGATACGTTTCTCATTGCTGACATTTTGGTAGGCTATTTAGTCAACTTGTCTATAACAAGATACATGCAGCTTCTCTTCTGTCATGAAAAGTTGCCCTAAAAGACTAAATAAAACCTTGCTCATCAGAATAGTCATAAATCGATAGAATGAATGCTTCAATCTAGTTGACATCGGTAATGTTCTCTGTCGTCTCTGCTTCTTTCGCGGAGCAAAGACGTTTAGGGGCCGAGGTGAAAATGCCATAAAAATGTTTCTGGGCAAAATGTTCAAATGACATCAGTTTGACCGGTTGTTAAATAGAAAGCTGTGAAAATGACCCAACATGTAGGCTATCTAACGGCGCATTCGCATCCTCTCAAGATGCTGAGAAAAATCAATCATATTTCTCCACTCCTGTTCACGAGTCAAAATGTTGCTTACATTTGACGTAGCCTATCATTTTACTGCAGGAGTTCAATGCTTAATTCTGCAGGAGTCCATATTAAGGCTATGTGAGAGGTTATAGACCTATAGTCATGTCCAGATTTCAGTTTCCATTTATCCCATCTGAACAGTAGGCTACAGTTCCCTTGACGTGCCATAGGCCTATTTGATGTCCCCGTCTTGTGACTGTCGAATTTTTGTAGAGCCTCACAATCATCACACACTGCTATCATCCTCTTTTACCATTTCACCAAATCTTTCCCAAACATTAGTTTTCTATCCTGTCCCATCCCTTCTCTTTATTTTCAACTCTCCATTTCGCAGCATTTCTCTTATTAAATTAAACTCTGTCCTTTTTGCCTCCATGGATAACTGTCTGCACTTTCCCAAAAGCATTTGGCGATTGGAGTGTAGGCTATTTGGTGGACGTACAGTTCAGTTAGACCCTAAAGCTAAGGCTTTCGCACTAACGCCAGATCGCCTAAAAGAGAGAGAAGAGAGAAAAACCTCAATGTAGCCTATAGATATAAATTGCACAAGAAGGTATTATTTTTTCTTTATTCAACCCGCCCGCAACCTACCTGCCCTTCATTCACACAATATTTAATGACCCTAAAACCGCCCACCCACGGATATACTGTAACCGCAGGGACTGCGGGTTATGAGTCAACCTGCGCATCACTAGCACATACGCACGCACACACGCACACAGACACACACACACACATACACCACACACACACACACACACAGTTAACTCACCCACAGCTGGTCTCCAGCAGACTATCCCCGACCTGCAGAGACGCCATTCCAAAGTCTGCTATCCTGATGTTGTTCTTTTCATCTAACAACAGGTTCTCTGGCTTTAGATCTCTGTGACTGTGGGGAGGAGGAGGGAGGAAGATGGAGAGAAGGAAAGGGCGAGGGAAAGAGAGAGAAAAACATAATTTACCCAAGTACCAAGCAGAGATGAAAACAAGAAAACCTGACAATCCTACAGGACTGGAATTATTTCCAGAAAAATGTACTGTACTATCTATTCCTTTGATCAGACGCTAATGTTTCCGCTTTCCAAGAGCCCAGTGTCAGGAGCAGGCCTCTCTCATGTCCTCTCCCTCACTCTGATAGGGACAGTGTTTCTCTCACAGATAAAAGGGAAATGGCAGACCAGACAGAGCTTCTACTTCTGCTTGCTCTATAAGGTCTAGGCAGGGATACTGTACTTATACTTTGTGATAACTGATGATGTAAAAATGACTTTTATTAATACATTCGATTGATTGATTGATTGATTGATTGATTGATTGATTGATCGATCGATTGTTGACTCACCATATGGAGTGACTGTGGCAGAAGTCCAGAGCTGAGATGATCTGTCTGAAGAACTTCCTGGCCTCCTTGGGCGTTAACCGTCCCTTCTTGACCAGGTAGTCAAACAGCTCTCCCCCTGACACATGCTCTAGCACCAGATACCTGGAGAGGGACGGAACCACACACGTTAGATACACAGACTAGAGCTTTATATATTATATACATGATATAATTTCTCTATAGCTATGTGTCTCTGGTTAGGTATTACAGAGATAGTCCAAGGCTGGCACAAACTGACCACACATTTACATTACATTGACATTTTAGTAATTTATTGAGGCAATCATTAATTAATGTTGATAGAAGCCACTTAGTGCACCCTCAAGTGTTAATATGTAATCCAAACATTTGGAGTAATGGACTTCTATCCATAGACGTTCCTCTACTCTACTGATACTGTAGATACTGTAGATACTCTACAGTATCTACAGTGGTTGCTACTGTGAGAGTATATGTGGTAACTCTTGTGATATTATCTGCGGTAGCTACTATGCTGTATCTGTGAGAAAGACACACTATGGTATCCCTACTGTAGCAGGATACTCCACATTCAGACAACCCCCCTCTCTCCCACCCACACCACTTCCTGATTTATTAGCAGATTAAGGGATCCGCTCAAGCGTTAACCTGTCAACACTAGTTAAATTAGGAACACATTTACACATGATTTGTGAGTGGGAAAATGTATCCGAGGCAAACACTTTGCTTCCGTGTTGGCGATTCGTCTGTGTCATCGGAATATTAGGAAAACAAATTCTCACACCAGTCGTCGCTGGTGCCTTTAACAATTATTGAATAGTGCATTAAGCAAAGCCATTGGAGCAGGGACACAGGATAAATTAATACATAGGATAACATATGGATCTACATTAAACCTACAGGCTTGCGAATAGGCAGGTTAAACTGAGGGAGACCCAATGAAACATTACATGTCAGTGCGAAAATGGCCCCGGAAAATACGTTTCTCAAGTGATTTTCAACTTGCCTAGCTTGTTTGCTAACATGTTGCTATGCACTGGTGCTTCTCCAAATATGCAATTTAACAGTTTAAGGGAAGCACATTTGTTATAGCGCTTCAGTGAACCAAATAGTTTAGGAGAGGATACTCACAAATATTTCTTGTTTTCGTAGACGTCGTGCAACTTTAAAACGTGAGGGTGCTCTATGAGCTTCAGAATGGCTATCTCTCGCTCCACCTGCAGAAAGAGAGAAAAAGAGAGAGAAAAAAGAAAAGAAGGGAAATAAAAAATATTTGTGTGTGATTCAAAGTACTTATTGAATACTTTAATGACCCTAAAACAATCATTTAAAAAACTAGACGGCGCTATGGATGTACTGTAAGTACATGAGGTCTTTAACATAGAGCCCTCGTTGGAGCACACTATTTGGTGCTAGGGCCTAAATAACGAAGAGGAGAATGCAGACACAAAGAGAGAGCACAGAGGAACGCAAAGGGAGAGCGCATAGGTGACAAATAAAGAAGGAGACAGCGAGAAGCGGTGGGAATAAGAGACGGACTGGAAGTGCCAGATCCCATGTCTAGCCTGGCAGCTTGGGTCCATGCCAGGGCCTGAGGGAACAGCAACATGCATACCACTTGTTAAGGTCCTGCTCCTGCCACAGCGCAACCACACACAAGCTAATTTAACTCATTAATCACATACTGATATCTCATATCACTCTATTGTAATACACCATGACACAGCAGGTAGGGGGGACATTTCAACTACCTGTTTTCGCATTCTGGAATGTGTGTGTGTGTGTGTGTGTGGGTTTGCGCATGTGTGTGTGTCCCTAATTATTATTTTGGCCACACACCATATGACTCACAAATACTGTGTTGTGTGTACAGCTACTACAGACATTTGTGTCAGGTTCTTCACAAACAGTGCACCTACATATTCACAGAAAAAAAACATAATGACAAGATACATTAGTGACCAATAATAAAAATGTCAACTGCCTTTTTCTAGCCTCTATACATCCAGACAAAACAGCTACTGTTTGTGTATCATCTGTGTCATGAACAGTTAGCCCTTACTGACATCATCATGAATGTCGTGGCACCCTCCATTTTGTGTGATACTGTCAAACTCAATAAAGCTTCAAGATTCAAACCACTGTTACACTTCCTGCTTTGAGACATTACATTACAGGGGTAATGGCAGCTCAATGAAGATGACACTTTACGCTAGATCTACATTTGCTAACCATTAAATTAAGTAAACAGTACATGAGTTATATTAATATGTTAATATACTGCAGTAGCTTTAGTATGACCAAATCTAGTTCAAACCTCAGGAGGATAGACACACACAAACACACACACACACACGCACACAGACACACGCATGCACATACACACACAACCCCCACCCACCCACCAACAGCACCTCCAGTCCAGAGTGCTGAGTTGGATTTACAGAATGCTGGCACTATAAATGCCAGCTCAGTGAAAACATGAGGGATGAAGCTGGGCAGCTGGCTGCTGTTTCTCTCAATAAGTCTCACTCTAATTGCTTCATTAAATGGTCTGGCTTGTTAGCCAAAGACAAAGGTACCATAAACTATAAATACAGAAAAGAAACACAATGTATTCACAATTCCCTACACAGGTCAGCATTTACTGTACAGTAGAGATTGCATCTACAGAATATTTAGCTTGGTTTGGCAAAGTACTAGTATTTCATTTTAATATTGCAAAGCTGGTGCTGTCCGTTCCCTCTTCAAATGTCAATAAAGAACACAGGAAGTAATCAGTATTTAATTGAATAAGCGTTATTAATCAGTAACCAGTAGAGTGGTATCAGTGGGAATACCTTTTCCAGATAATCAAGCTAATCCTGTGTTAATACTGTACTGAATGTCCTATTGACTGGGCTTCTCATTGGCTGATCATTAGTGCTGTTCCTGCACTATTAGGCTATGATGTTGGAACACACAAAGGTTATCTGATACTTTAGTGAAGCAGAGGTGGTTCAGTGAACTACACACTTGTGAGCATTAACCTTGTCTGGGACCTTGAGACTCGTGTTAGCTCCGAGATTTGGGATTTAGCTCAATGGGCTAACAAAGTCTTAATGTTTGGAGGCACTGGGTTTAACACCCAGTAGGTTATGCTAGCCTAGCATCAGAATGTATGAGAGTTGCTTGAGAGTTTGTGCAACATCTGGATACACAGAGAGGACTAAACATTGCTGGCTATTGCACCATGACCCATGGCATCTGGACCCAGTGAGCCAATTAGCTAGCACGGAATCATAGTGTGCATGCATGATTCAAAAGATGGATTCTATGCAGATTTGGTGGAACACATGCAATGTCTTGTAATGGCACATGGGTCCAAACCGTCTTAGCTCAACTGTGAGCTGCTGCAGGGTGATGTGTCCCAATGTAGTCCTTAAGTGACATTTCCCCTTAAGTGCCCAATTGTCCTGAAATCCTGAAATCCTCATGTGAGTGTGCCATTGTGCATGTTTATCTTGCTCTGATATCTTGCAGTAGGTCTCTCCTGTACTCTGTTTACAAACCTACATTCCTGCTGCCAGCGTGCCATAACTCTACTCACAAACCTAGGGGCACTGACACACCCACAGGGAAAAGGGGAACAGGGTAGAGGAGTGAGAGAAAGACAAGACGAGAGGCGAGGGAAGAGGGGTAGGAACTAGGAAAGTGAGGCACAGGGGACAGATGCAACCAACAAAAATGTAATTCTAATTCCCATCAAAGCCCCCAATCTTCAAAGGCTCTGTCACTGGGATCGGGGCTGTAGCCTTGGAGCAGGGTAAAAAAATAATGAAACCCTTTAATCTGGCCCCACCAAGCCCTCCGTCAAGCAAGCTTCCCGCTTTCTGCTTTCCTTCTCTCTGCCTTCTCTCACAGACAGGGAATAAAGGAAGGGAGGGAGGGAGGGAGGGAGGGAGGGAGGGAGGGAGGGAGGGAGGGAGGGAGGGAGGGAGATTCAGAGAGAGAGAGCGATAGATGGAGGGAAGGAGAGAGAGGGACTGAGCGAGAGTTCCTTGGTTACAGCAGCACTCAAAATGAAAATGTTTCCTTTACAATTTCCTCCTGTCCCTTTCTCTGTCAGTCTCTCTCTAACTTTTCTCTTATTCTCTTATTTATCGCTTTCTCTCTTTCACACTCTGCCTCTTTATCTCAGATGTGCTGTGCTATCAAGGCCTTAACAACAGGGATGCTAATGCTAAGTGCTAGCAACATTCATCTGTTTATCGCAGGGATTGTAATGCTAGGTGCTAGCATCAGCGACAGGGATAGTGTACACCTGAAGCTACATAACCTCACACTTTCACACACTCTCTAATGTCCTGTGGAAATCAATCTTAAGAACTAATTTCCATACCATGAAGAAGTTGACAAAATATGCAGCCATATAGGCCTAGAAAATATATATTAGACACACATCTATCTATATGCATGCCGCACCAGTATGCACGCAGCACACACACACACGCACACACACACACACCTAATAAAGTGCATATGATCAGTACAATGAGAGGTTATTCTTGGTCAGGGTTGCCAGATTGGATGATTGCCTACCAGCCGCTCTCCCCGTTAAAGGGACTGATTATCCAGCCCATTTCCCTTGAGGGAAACCCACTCTGCCAAACCCCCCAATTTTCCCACAGACAGACTCAAGGTCAACTGACTTACTACTACCAATGACAAAAACTCATCCAAATTGCAGCTGTAATGGGTAGATTAACTTGGCTATCATTAGAGCAGGGCAGATGCCAGATCATAAAAATCGATTTAAAAGGCTTGTATGGAACTCTAGAGGATGATTAGGGGTTACACCATGAAATAATTCTAAATAGAATTCATAATTCCAGCACAGCGGAATTATAGTTGACAAACACGTCAACTGTAATTGTCAAAATGATATGGGGGTTGGTATGGTTCTGAACACTCTTGTCAAGTCAATTATGGAAAACAAGGGGAACGTGGATCCGGAGATAAGCGTATGGAAGGATGGAATGGAGCAGTGTAGGGGAGGGAAGCATGGGGGTGCAGCCCATTCCTTTGCTGTCATATCTAATAAGCACCCCCCCCAATCAACCCTCCTGCCATCTCCTTGGATCAGTGACACACACACACTTCAGTGACGGTAATTAAACCCATGTACAAGGTAAACAACCCCCCCACCCGTCCGCCCCCCTACCCTCTCATGGAGATGGAGACAGACAACGCAATTTATTATGCTCAATTATTCCCCATATGGTGTGTTAATGTGTAGTAATATAGTGGTGAGACGTGGGGTGGTGGGGGAGAGGCGGTCACACAACAGACCTTAGAGAAATGAGGTGAGACAACATGTCAGGTCTACAGCTGCTCCTGAGAGAAGGTGTGTGTGTGTGTGTGTGTGTGTGTGTGTGCGTCATACATACATATCTTTGAACAAAACCAGCCGTAGCATATTTCAAATACCATGGTGCGTGTATAGCGCAACATCTGATAAAAATGATAATGTATTTTCACTGCTCAGTACCAAGACTAAATCCTTCAAGAAGATGTAATGTGCTGTAAGAAGCTTCTACCATTCTCTCACCTTTATAATCAGTTGTTATAAAACAATGTGCCACTCAGGCTAATAAGATGTTATTGATGGACTAGTAGGCCTAGTCCCAGTCCCAGCATCTCAGGCTCTGATTGGTTGAGACGGCCTGTGGTTTCCAGAGGGAAATGTGGGTAGTGTAGTTGGCTGTGGATAAATGTAGTTCATGATTGGGCTAATCAGTGCTAACGAGACAGGGTGCGTCAAAGGCGCAAATGGCATCCCCCTGTGAGGAGTATGAGAGTGTGTGTGTGTGTGTGTGTGTGTGAGTGTGTACGTGTGTGTGTGTGTGTGTGCGTCATGCGTCATACCCATTTCTTTAGAAGAGCTGGAGGAGTGCAGATGTTCTCTCTTCCCCACTTGCTGCATCCTTCCCTCTTTCATTCTCTATCCCTTGTCCCTCTCTTTCCCCTCCCTCTCTCTATCATTAGCCAAACAGACTGTGTTAGTATTCAGTGAAAACAGAATACTCTAAGAATCAGAGACAGCATGAGAGTCATGCATTTTTTATTTGGATTTGGATGATCTAAGTCCACAACAATGCTTAAACCGCATCAGGACACCACTTTTGAGGTCTAGAACAATTTTAAGACATTTGGATTTTGAGTTGTAGTTACCCTTTAATGCAAGTGACACCAGCAAGAGACCGTTGATTGGCTGGCAATGTTTCTGTAGCGCTCATGTCATTGCAGAGTTTGCAAAACAAATGCCCACTGTATTGATGCAACTCATCATGCTATAATTATGCCGGGTAGGCAAAGGCTACTTGATAATATTTGTCATGACTTGAGGATCCACAGATCAGGCCAAGCTCCTCTCCCAATCCCAAAAGGGGGGGAGGTTATCACCTTAACAGCAGGGTCATAAATAGTTGGCCACCAGCACTCATTTTGCCCTCTACTATGCAAGATAGAAACGGTCCATAAAGCTAAAACTTTATGTCAATAAAACGGGACATTTGAACATTATTGACATTAATCGAAATGTGGAAAATTTGGAAAGTTATGAAAGTAAAGCCTATGAAAATTAATGTCTGTTTTGCATTGTCATTAAAATTGATCAAAATCTTTATAACGAAAATACTGTAACTTTAAGAGTTTTCATAATGTGTACATGATGTTCACATCCTTCACGTTTTGTAGAAAATATCCAGATTAAAAATAATGTTTTTGTGACTATACATTTTTATATCAGCTGTTTAGCAAGAGTTCATAAGTATTCATAATGCTTTGACCAGTTTGAAACCATGCCGGGGGGGGGGGGGGGGGGGGCTCAGAGAGAGTGGTTCGAGTGACGGGCCACCCCTTTCAACCCGAGGGCAAAAAAGGAATGAGTTGAGCATTAGCATTTCTGACCAAGAGTTGGTTCTCTAGAGGTTGAGCTCCTGAAAATCATCACGAAGCAAAGATGACAACGTGGCCTCTAACATTCATTGTTACGGCTGAGTGATTGCTCTGAGAACTGTATCTGAGGAATTGAATCGAAGTCGGAACTTTCTCTTAAACCCTCAACTATAGTCCACACCCGGCTCTCATCGGTCCACTGGGACCATCGACACGGCTATTCAGGTGAACAGAGAAGTCACTGAGACCATATACATCAAAGGAGAAGGACATCGTGACATCTGCTGGAGGAGAAGGCCAATCGCACTCTCTTGCCTAAGACTGGGTCCAGCTGAGAATGATGAAGAAAGACACTTCAGAAACGTAAATACACTCGTTACAATTCTTCCCCCCTTTGAGTGGCGATTAGGTCTCTAAGTATTTTGATTACTGTGAGGGTAGCGTTCAAATGTATGAATAATGTGTCTTTCTCTCTCTCTCTCTCTCTCTCTTTCTTACTCTCTCTTTATTGTGCCATCCGCTGGTGAACCTGTGTCATATTATATTGGTCCGCTAGGGACCTGTTGTTATCATATTAAACCAATTTGTGTATTATGTAATGATTATGTTAAGGCTGGGGTTTGTGCAGATTTACGGAGTTTACGACGTTTATGATGAGACTGATGAGGTTATATACATTAAATAAGGTACAGCTATATTGACATATATGACAATATGTTTAAGTTAATTTGGAAAGTGGTAACTCAGTAAACAAACCTTTCCGTGGTGCCCCAGAATTCCTAATGAGTTAATTATTGCCTGATTAATTTAATCAAATAATAAGCAAACATAGTAGGTAATTATTCGATAAATAGCAGTCACCACTTTAATGATACTATTAAAATCCCTGTTAATAATGTGTTAATAAAGCACTACTGTTCCTACAGTCACCTCCATTATCACCAATGATCTCACTTACAGTGCCTTCGGAAGGTATTCAGACCACTTAACTTTTTCCACATTTTTGTTAGGTTAAAGCCTTATTCTAAAATTAATTAAAATCCTCATAAATCTACACACAATACCCCATAATGAAAAGGCAAAAACAGATTTTTAGACATGGCTAAACTGAAATATCACATTTATATAAGTATTCAGACCCTTTACCTAGTACTTTGTTGAAGCACCTTTGGCAGCGATTCTTGGGTATGACGCTATACAGGTGTGCCCTGTATTTGGGGAGTTTCTCCCATTCTTCTCTGCAGATCCACTCAAGGCCTGCTTGGTGGAGTGCTGCAGTATGCTTGTCCTTCTGAAAGGTTATCCAATTTCCACAGAGGAATTCTGGAGCTCTGTCCGAGTGACCATTGGGTTCTTGGTCACCTCCCTAACCAAGGCCCTTCTCCCCTGATTGCTCAGTTTGGCCGGGCGGCTAGCTCTAGGAAGAGTCTTGGTGTTTCCAAACTTCTTCCATTTAAGAATGATGGAGGCCACTGTGTTCTTGGGGACCTTCAATGGTACCCTTCCCCAGATCTGTGCCTCGACACAATCCTGTCTCGGAGCTCTACGGACAATTCCTTCGACCTCATGGCTTGGTTTTTGCTATGACATGCACTATCAACTGTGGGACCTTATATAGCCAGGTGTGTGCCTTTCCAAATCATGTCCAATCAATTGAATTTACCACAGGTGGACTCCAATCAAGCTATAGAAACATCTCAAGGCTGATCCATGGAAACAGGATGCACCTGAGCTCAATTTTAGCAAAGGTTTCTGAATATTTATGTAAATAAGGTATTTATGTTTTTTCTTTTTAATAACTTAGCAAAAATGTCTAAAAGCCTATTTTCGCTTTGCCATTATGGGTTATTGTGTGTAGATTGCTGAGGATTTTTAAAAATGTAATCCAATTTAGAATAAGGTTGTAACAAAATGTGTAAAAAGTAAATGGGTCTGAATACCTTCCGAAGGCATTGTATCTCAGGGATTTAGCTACTGTCTCTAAACATTAACTGTGAGGGATTAACACAGGTTCATTATCACCAACACAAAGTCATTAAGAAAAGATCCATATGCAAAACCAGACATAGATATGCAAAACCATTCACAATGCCCTCTCATACACATCTAAACAATCACAGGGATAGATACGAATGAATTCATAATGGAACGCACAATGCAGATCTACAGAAAAATGTGGAGCCTCATCTCCCTTTCTCTTAGTCTCTCTCTCTCACACACACACACCCACACACACACGTACGCGCATGCACACACACAAACACATATGCACAAACACACACACATACACTGCAGTGTCTCACATGTGTCAATAGATCGGTAAAGCTTAGGCTCTTCCTCTCTCCCACTATCAGTGTTCTGAGCACTGGGATCAATGGGAAATTCTTCCACAGGAAGTCTGTAATCTCCCTAACACAGCCCACCAACTCCCTATGCATGAAATGTGCACACACACACGCACATAGACACACACATGCGCACACATACACGCACGCACACACACACACACACACACACACACACACACACACACACACACACACACACACACACACACACACACACACACACACACACACACACACACACACACACACACACACAACCACCATAACCTGTATAGAGGGTCTTCATCAATTGATGGTGCTGTCATACTGAACCCGAGTGAGCTCGGCTCACCCATCCATTCACCATCTCCTCAGAGGGACCTGGTCCTGAACAGCTGTGTCTGTTACAGTATCATTCCTCAGTGTGTGTGTGTGTGTGTGTATGCGTGTGTATTGGTATGTGGTCAGAGGATATACAGAAAGCCCTGTAATAAAACTAGTGAAGATCTCTAGAGATTAAAGATACACTGAGGACCAGTGATGTGTTCATTAGTGGACCCTGAGGACTACTAACGATGTAGTATATATTATGTAAGTATATGGATTGAGACGAAAAGACGGATGCAAGCCTTCCTCCTGAGTTACAGAAGAATTGAGATGTGGTGTCAATGGTTCTGCTCTTTAGAGAAGTCGTCTACAGTGTGATGGACAATGACTAAGGTCATACATTGAAGAGTGTGTGGGTTCAAGGTGAGTCAATAACACCTTTACAGATCCTCAACAACATACATCATTGAATCAAGCAAGCTGCACCTCGGTCAACACAGTGTCAATGACCAGATAATCCTATAGGCACACACACGCACGCACACACACACACGCACAAACACACGCACGCACACACACATACACACATACACACAGACAAACACACGCACACACACAGACCCATCCAATAATCACACCATCCTGCCTCTCCTGACCAATCAATGGCCTAGCTCTGCTTGGGCTAAGCATTCTTAATGGATTATGAGGAGTGATTGGAGAGCCGCTCGTTCGCAGCTCTTCCAAATCCCACTTTAATTGAAATGCGATACGGAGCTGAGGGCCATGGAGAAGGAAGTCAATTGGAACATCCACTCAGAAATCAAACCACCATATGTTGCTGTGATAACTAGGGCTGTGTCCGAAAACGTTACTAACTGTCATATCCTTGCTTCCTCAGTCCTTGTTTACTCAATTTGTCTCAAAGCACATTGGAGGAGAGGATCCAAGGTCCCTACCCTGGACCTCCTTCTCCAATGAGCTTTGATAGAACAGCCTACTGTAGGAGTAAATAGAGAAAGAGAGAGGGGATGGGGTGTTTGACTGTGCTCAGTTTTGAATGAGCCTGAATGAGTCTGGAGCTGTAGGACTGCAATAAAATCAAATCAAATGTATTGGTCACATACACATGCTTAGCAGATGTTATTGCAGGTGTAGCGAAATGCTTGTGCTTCTAGCCCCGACAGTGCAGTAATATCTGACAAGTAATATCTGACAGTTTCACAACATACAGTTGAAGTCGGAAGTTTACATACACTTAGGTTGAAGTCATTAAAACTAATATTTCAACAACTCCACTGATTTCATGTCAACAAACTATAGTTTTGGCAATTCGGTTAGGACATCTACTTTGTGCATGACACAAGCAATTCTTCAAACAATTGTTTACAGACAGATTATTTCACTTTTAATTCACTATATCACAATTCCAGTGGGTCTGACGTTTACATACACTAAGTTGACTGCTTGTAAAATTCAATTTGAGTCAATTGGAGATGTACCTGTGGATGTATTTCAAGGCCTACCTTCCAACTCAGTGCCTCTTTGCTTGACATTATGGGAAAATCAAAAGAAATCAGCCAAAATTGTAGACCTCCACAAGTCTGGTTCATCCTTGGGGGCAATTTCCAAACGCCTGAAGGTACGTTTGGAAATATGTACAAACAATAGTACACAAGTATAAACACAATGGGACCACGCAGCCGTCATACCGCTCAGGAAGGAGACGCGTTCTGTCTCTTAGAGATTAACGTACTTTGGTGCGAAAAGTGCAAATCAATCCCAGAACAACAGCAAAGGACCTTGTGAAGATGCTGGAGGAAACAGGTACAAAAGTATCTACAACCTGAAAGGTCACTCAGCAAGGAAGAAGCCACTGCTCCAAAACCGCCATAAAAAAGACAGACTACGGTTTGCAACTGCACATGGGGACAAAGATTGTACTTTTTGGAGAAATGTCCTCTGGTCTGATGAAACAAAAATAGAACTGTTTGGCTATAATGACCATCGTTATATTTGGTGGAAAAAGGGGGAGGCTTGCAAGCCGAAGAACACCATCCCAACCGTGAAGCACGGGGGTGGCAGCATCATGTTGTGGGGGTGCTTTGCTGCAGGAGGGACTGGTGCACTTCTAAAAATAGATGGCATCATGAGGAAGGAAAATTATGTGGATATACTGAAGCAAGACATCAGTCAGGAAGTTAAAGCTTGGTCGCAAATGGGTCTTCCAAATGGGCAATGACCCCAAGCATACTTCCAAAGTTCTGGCAAAATGGCTTAAGGACAACAAAGTCAAGGTATTGGAGTGGCCATCACAAAGCCCTGACCTCAGTTCCACCAGTTATGTCAGGAGGAATTCACCCAATTTATTGTGGGAAGCTTGTGGAAGGCTACCCGAAACGTTTGACCCACGTTTAACAATTTAAAGGCAATGCTACCAAATACTAATTGAGTGTAAGTACATTTAAAACTGAGTTTAAATGTATTTGGCTAAGGTGTATGTAAACTTCCGACTTCAACTGTATACCCAAATACACATAAATCTAAGTAAGGAATGGATTGAGAATTAGTACATAAATGTCAGGGCGACATTGGACTAAGATACAGTGGCATAGTAAGCTTTATAGTATGCAGTATACATATAAGAGTGTCAGGGCCTGACTGAGGCCAGGTCTCTGGCTCCCTCTATTGGGAGTCATATGGCCACGGTCAGGACCTGACAATAGGATTATGGGAGTCCTTTTTTGAGTTAAGTTTGGTTAATCCCAAATTAGAGGCAGCTGTCTTGAGTTGTCTGTAATTGGGGATTCTATTTATGTTCCCATTGCGTCCACCTGCGTGTGGATTATTGTAGTTGTAGTGTTTGCCTAGTGTGTCAGCTACACACAGGTCACGGGTTTGTCTCTTTGTTATTTTCAGTTCTAAAATAAACTTGTATATTTGCACCTCTCGCTCTGAGCCTCGTTCCCTCACCACGCACCGTGACAAAGAGATTGGTGATGCAGTATGTAAACCCGATTAAGTGACTAATGTCATGACGCTAGCCTTCTAGGAGTGGGGGAGAAGTTTTTATGGCTTACAAACAACGTCATAAATTCCTTGCATAGACTCTTCTCTCCCTGATCATGCAGTATGGAGAGAGAAAGTGTCACAGTAGACAATGGAACTCTCCCGCCCAATTCTACTACATAATTAAAACACTATTCCTGAATTGAAGAATGTGTAAACGGTCGGTGAGGAGGCCAGACTCTATTCACATTGTTTCATTCTTGTGACCTCAGGAAAGACAATACAGCCACTTTACCCTAACTATGTAGGTCCCTCAATTTTGGATAAAATTTTTGACTAAGCATAAGAATACTTTTGAAAATATTACAATGTGATTGGGCATGTCCAGTCAGTGGCCACTCTCAAGTGAACAGACATTGGTTGGAAATGATTAACTAACCCCCTTTCTACTCCACAATAAAAGCCCCCATAACAATCGTTACGCCAGTTCCAAATAATGGCCAGAAAACTCCCCACGTGAGATGGTACGAACTCTGAACTATTTCACTGAAGAAGTGAATCCTAGACTATAGCCTAACAGATTGCAGACTGGAAAGTTGCGCAAATCTAGTAAGAACACTGACCGACGCGGAAGCATCTACAGAATGAGATGAACATCTCATACCACCGACCCAGAAGACCTACATAGGACGATGGCGACATCGACTGGGCAAACCAGAGCCTCACATTACCAGTTCAGCTATCGGGGCCAGCTTCACGTAAATACGAATTACATTATTTTAACTGAACCGGCGATCGTTAGTGGCATACGTGTTTATGTGAGAAGAGCTTCCCATGTCCAATAGAGATCCTTCCTTGGGCTTCCTCCCAAACCCCCATTTTCCTCTCTGAATCTATCGTGTTATAACCAAACTGTTTGTTTAGTCCACTAGGGACGGTATTTACTGTATAATGTTATAATGTATTGTATATTCTGTAATTGTTTAATTAGCTAGTAAATAAATAATTTAGCCAATTTGTGTATGGATGATTCAACGTAGAGGCTGGATTCGTGCAGACTAGAATTTTACGACAATCAGAAATTAGACTGAGATAAGGTGACAATTAATAAGTGACTGTTGTAAGATAAAATATCCAAAGAGTTATTTTCTGGAATTGGTAAATCTGTAAACGACAGGTTCCAGTGGCGCCCCGACTTCCTAGTTAATTAATGAGATGAGTAGTGCAAGATACGGAAACATTATTAATGTGACTAGTGCTTAATTTCCTTAAATTTCTAATCTATGTCTATAGGCAGCAGTCTCTGATGTGCTAGTGATGGTTGTTTTGCAGTCAGTGGTGTAGTATAGAGTACAATAAAGTATATACATATGAGATGGGTGATGCAATATGTGCACACAAATTGAGTGACTAAGATACTGTAGAATAGTGCAGAGTGCAGTTTATACATAGAGATGACATTATTAAAGTGGCTAGTGTTCTATATCTTAAAGTGGCCTGTGATTTCTAATCAGTGTCTTTAGGCAGCCACCTCTGGTGTGTTAGTGATGGCTGTTTAGCAGTCTGATGGCCTTGAGATAGAAGCTGTTTTTCAGTTTCTCGGTCCCAGCTATGATGCACCTGTACTGACCTCGCCTTCTGGATGATAGCAGGGGTGAACACTCAGTGGCTAGGGTGGTTGATGCCTTCCTGTGGCAACGGATGCTGTAGGTGTCCAGGAGGGCGGGGAAGTGTGCCCCCATTAATGCGTTGGTTAGACCGCACAAGTTGCCATACCAGGCGGTGATGCAGCCCGACAGGATGCTCTTAATTGTGCATCTGTAGAAGTTAGTGAGGGTTTTGTGGGATAAGCCACATTTCTTTAGCCTCCTGAGGTTGAAGAGACGCTTTTTCGCCTTCTTCACCACACTGTCTGTGTGGGTGGACCATTTCAGTTTGTTGGTGATGTGTACGCTGAGGAACTTGACGCTTTCAACCTTCTCCACTGCGGTCCCATCGATGTGGATCGGGGGGGGGGGGGGTGCCCTGTGCTGTTTCCTGGCACCACACTCCCAGATTCCTCACCTCCTCCCTGTAGTCTCATCATTGTTGGTAATCAAGCCTACTACTGTTGTGTCGTCTCCAAACTTGATGATTGAGTTGGAGGCGTGCTTAGCCACGCAGTCATGGGTAAACAGGGAGTACAGGAGGGGGCTGAGCACACACCCTTGTGGGGCCCCAATGTTGAGGATCAGCGAGGAGGAGGTGTTGTTTCCTACCTTCACCACCTGGGGGCGACAAGGTCAGGAAGTCCAGGATCCAGTTGCATAGGGCGGGGTTCAGACCCAGGGCCTCAAGCTTCATGATGAGCTTGGAGGGTACTATGGTGTTGAATGCTGCGCTATAGTCAATGAACAGCATAGGTATGCCTCTTATCCAGATGGGACAGGGCAGTGTGTAATGTGGTGCCTATTGCATCATCTGTAGATCTATTGGGACGGTAAACAAATTGAAGGGGGTCTAGGGTGGCAGGTAAGGTGGAGGTAATATTATCCTTGACTAGTATTTCATAGCACTTCATGATGACGTAGTTCAGTTACCTTTGCTTTCTTAGGGACAGGGACAATGGTGGCCATCTTGAAGCATGTGGGGACAACAGACAAGCCAAGGTGGCAAGACACAGTAATGATGACACCATAGGCTTTGTTGATCTCTGCACCAGTCAGGATGCTCTTGCCAGCCTACTTGGGGTCCAACATGTACGCAGCGGCATGTATGGGCTTCAGGCAGAAGTCTTTACACTTTTTGATGTATTTCAGAAATGCATTTTCCCCTGCTTGGAGCAACAGTGAAGTGAGCAGGGCAGTGCGGTCAGACAGGATGGCATTGTCTTCCTCAACCCGTGCAATGGCTACTGCTATAGGTTTCAGGAGTTTCAGGCTGCTTACCACTCTCTCCCAAAATACATCATCCAGGAGGATCCTCTTGATGGGGCTGTCCGTATTGGCAGACTGTGATATAGCCATTTCTTGGAGAGACTCCTTCCCCTCCAGAAGACTGTCAAACATGATGACAACACCACCCCAACGAGTGTTGCTGGGCAGCTTCAATGTGACGCTCTTATTCTTGTCACTGTGCTTGGTGAGGTAGATTGGTGCTATAACTTGATGACCCTTCACATACCTAACCATTTCCTTGTATTTCTTGTAGAGTGTATACATTGTTTTCAGTGCCATGATGTCCTTGAGGAGCAGATTCAATGCATGAGCAGCACTGCCAATGGGTGTGATGTGAGGGTAGGACTCCTCCACTTTGAACCAAGCAGCCTTCATGTTCGCAGCATTGTCTGTCACTAGTGCAAATACATACTGTAGTCCAAGGTCATTGATGACTGCCTTCAGTTCATCTGCAATGTAGAGACCGGTGTGTCTGTTGTCCCTTGTGTCTGTACTCTTGTAGAATACTGGTTGAGGGGTGGAGATGATGTAGTTAATTATTCCTTGCCCACAGACATTCGACCACCCATCAGAGATGATTGCAATGCAGTCTGCTTTCTCTATGATTTGCTTGACCTTCACTTGAACTCTGTTGAACTCTGCATCCAGCAAATGAGAAGAGGGGTGTATGCTGGGTGAAGAACTTTCAGAAATCTCTTCCAATACACATTGCCTGTGAGCATCAGAGGTGAATCAGCAGTATACACAGCTCGAGCAAGACATTCATCAGAATTTCTCTGTCTACGTTCCTGCATTGAGTCAAAGGAGGACCATGAGCTGTTGCTATCGATAAGGTGTCTGATTCATGATTTTCAACTAGAACAGCAGTAGAGGGACTTTTGTCAGAGGTTGCTTGTTTTGAGCGCTGAGGGAACGTTATGCACTTTGCCAGATGATTCTGCATCTTTGTTGCATTCTTCGCATATGATTTGGCACAGTATTTTCAAATGTACACAGCTTTTCCTTCTACATTGGCTGAGGGTGAAATGTCTCCACACATCAGATAGTGGCATTTTATACATAGAGATGACATTATTAAAGTGGCTAGTGTTCTATTTCTTAAAGTGGCCTGTGATTTCTAATCAGTGTCTTTAGGCAGCCACCTCTGGTGTGTTAGTGATGGCTGTTTAGCAGTCTGATGGCCTTGAGATAGAAGCTGTTTTTCAATTTCTCGGTCCCAGCTATGATGCACCTGTACTGACCTCGCCTTCTGGATGATAGCAGGGGTGAACACTCAGTGGCTAGGGTGGTTGATGATTCTGCATCTTTGTTGCATTCTTCGCATATGATTTGGCACAGTATTTTCAAATGTACACAGCTTTTCCTTCTACATTAGCTGAGGGTGAAATGTCTCCACACATCAGATAGTGGCATTTTCCTGTAAAGATTAGAAAAAAATACATTTCTCTAGGCTACTATTTACTAGTTAACAAAAAATATATAACATATATTCACCCCACCCAGTATTGTAATCAAAACTTACCAGAATGCATAGTCCTTGGCTCAGACAGTGTAGTAGTGGGCTCAATAGCATCTCATTAGTGTGCAAGATCTTGATGGAAGAGTGCACTGCACATGTGATGGAGGAATGCACTGTGCATGCAGAGTGTTGCAATTCCATTGAATTGGGGATAGTTCAACCAAAATATGCCACAAGCCCTAGAATTGCCTTATATGTATCCCACAAAAAAGGTTCACTGTTATAAGCTAACTTTTTGGAAGAATTTAAGCAAAATTCCCAAAATTCCAGGGCTTAACTTCCCTAGTTGAAAGCATTAGATTGTTTATTAGTGACAACGGTTTGACTCGTATGTTTCCATCTAGTTTCCAATCAAAGCGTAACTATGCAAATACTGTATATAAAATAAAAAAGATTCTGTAACTCCAAGGTCTCCTGGTGGTATGTAAATGATAGCTAGCCAGGGCTGCGGAGAGAGCATATGAAGGCTATTCATTCTCATATGAGAGTTCTGGAGGTGACGTGCTGAGAAATAGCTAGCTGAGCATCTCCCATGTTCCCAGCTGCAATGATGATGACTACATCACACAGAATACATCATAGCATAATCATACAGAGAGAGGGAGAGAAAGAGAGAGTGAAAGAGAGAGAGAAAGAGAGGGTACAGAGAGAAAGTGAAAGATAGGGAAAGGGAGGGAGAGAGAGAGTTCTAAAGGAATAGAGACATTTCAAATGCTGGAACTTTTGTGTTTACTGTTGTTTATTTCACTTTGCTTATTATCTATTTCACTTGCTTTTGCAATGTAAACATGTGTTTCCCATGCCAATAAAGGCCTTTGAATTGAATGGAAGTAAATTTAATTGAGGAAGAGAGAGAGAGAGAGAGAGAGAGAGAGAGAGAGAGAGAGAGAGAGAGAGAGAAGAGAGAGAGAGAGAGAGAGAGAGAGAGAGAGAGAGAGAGAGAGAGAGAGAGAGAGAGAAAGGGAAGGGGAAGTGATGGTGCTGTCATGGCGATGTCAGGTTAAGCAGATTAAGGTCAGCTGTGATTCATCAAGAAAGGGCAGATGCTCTCTTCTGTGGCGGATTGCAATCTGTATTCTTTCATTTCATCCCCCTTTCTCTCTTTAGCCTCCGCACCCGGTACTCCCCTCCACCAGCGCCATCTCTCTCACTCTCAAGGGCTCAGACATAGACACACGCACAAGCATGCACGCGCACACACACACACACACAATATAGACTAAGCTGTAAATACATATAAACAGTCACATACATACGCACACACAAACACACAAACACACATACACAGTGTGTACAAAAAGCACCCAGTAGTATCAACACAATTAACCAAGTATGGACACCATTAAATAAGTCAGCCACATGTTGAGAGCAGAGATTAAATTATTCTAGTCAAGCAAGAGACTTTAAGACCAATATCAAGAAAACCTCTACAGTGGCTTCTCCTATTATATATAAACACATACATCCCCCCTCTCCGTCTCACACAACCAATTTCCTGCTATCATGTCATATTTTCTACACTTATCTGGTCTCACCAGGTGGTCCTCTAACAGCCCCTAGCCCCCCTCTCCTCATCCCTGCCACCATCCCTCCATTCGCCACACCCCATCCATCCCTACCACCTTGTCTGTCTCCCTCTCCCTCCCTCCCATCTCCACCATCTCCCTGGCTTAGAAATGCTAAGTGTTCCCTTAGGACTAAAGTCTGGATGCCATACCCCTTGCCGGGCCCAGGGACACACAGCCGCACACACGCACGCACGCACGCACGCACGCACGCACGCACGCACGCACAAACACACACACACACACTCACAGACATAACATACAATTGATACTGTACAGTGTGCCTGAGCCCACACACGTGTTGTACGTAAATGGACATCAATGGATATCCACACCTCTGTGTATGTTTTAACCCCACAGCTTGTGTCACTGTAGGAGAAGTGAAGACTCATTATACAACAAGATCTCACAGTCTCATTTCAGTATTCAACATTTGTCTAGGGGGGCGTGGATAAACATCTATGGGTGAAGTGAAAGTAGGTAAGGGTTAAGGTTTGGCATAGGGTTCAAACAGAAAAAACTTGACGGTTAAATGTAGGCATTAATTCGAAGTGGTTAAGGTAAGGGTTAAGGTTTGGGAAAGGGTTCAAACTAAAAAAAAAAAGAAAAAAAAAAAATGCCTAGCACTGGGATTGAACCCGCAATCCTTGGCGTTGTAGCTTGTGGTTTAAGCCCTTACTCTATCCCCATCCACAACAACCTAACGCGAGTCTACTAGATGGTAACAAGTACTCGTGTTGCACCTAATGGATGATATTGACATTGCATGCATGCACAAGGCATCTCCCGACCTGGAAAAACGTCTAATACTGAACATGTGAATACAGTTATGTTGTATAATCTCACTCGATATTCTTAGTCCAAATGCCAGGGATGACATCATTATCTCAGGAGGGTGCTGGTGATGATGTTATGTGGTGAACTCTGGCTCTGCAACCTCTCGTCTCCTCCGGTCTCTAAATGTCAAGTCTCTGGTCTCAGTGTGCTCAGACTGTCTTCAGCTGTTACAAACACACCGTCAGTCTAGGATCTCACACACACCCATATGCAAATGCAGAAACACATGCAAATGCCATGAATGTTGCTAAAGAGGCCAGAGAGAGATGGAGAGAGACGAGATAGACAAACAAAGAGGAAGGATGGATGGAGAAGAGAGTAAATCCCAACATGAGAGACAGTAGACGGGAAATACATTTCATCTTTCATTTTTTCGATGAAGGGAGAGAAAGAAAATAAGTATAGGTCCTGTGATGTAAATGTTACACACACACACACACACACACACACACACACACACACACACACACACACACACACACACACACACACACACACACACACACACAAATGAACTGAAACGATGGATAAACAGATGCATACTGTAGTGTACCTGCTGCAACAGGCCTTTAAACAAAGAAGCACATCAGGATTCCGGAGTACATTTGCGTTGAAAATCGAACCTTTGAAAAAATGCCAAAGTATGAATGAGTTTTGACGCGAGACAACAGAGGAAGGGAATACGTTTTAAACATGCTGTTGTCTCGGAGTGCATGTGTGGTGTGTTGTCTGGTGGATCTGCATTGTGTAGGGGGAAAGACAGACGGCCAATAACTCACGCTAGGAAGACATGCAATTTTCTCCCCTCCCCTTTCCAAAGCCAATCACTCCCTGTTCCTATGACAACAAGCCCCTCAGATGTTGAGAATGGGAAAGAGTGAGAGAGCGAGAGAGAGAGAGTGAGAGAGAGAGAGAGAGAGAGAGAAAGTGTGAGAGAGAGAGAGAGAGAGAGAGAGAGAGAGAGAGAGAGAGAGAGAGAGAGAGAGAGGGAAGAAAGATTTGAACAAATTTGAAATAAAAAGCCTGATAGAATGAGGAAAAAAACAGAGACAGAAAAGGGAGATGCTCCATGTATCATTCAACTCAAACTAACTTCAGACACACACACACACACACACACACACCCTGATCAGAGTTAATGACCCATTATCCAACTAAACCAAGGCCGTGGAAATGAAGAGTGAGGGTTAAAGTGTTGAGTAGGCCTGATGGGTGGAGTAATGCTCCCCTTTTTTCTCCCATTCTCTCCATCCCACTCGTTCTCTCATTAGGTTGAAAGAACAACATCAGCGGAAAGGAGAGGCAGTAGCTCTGAAATGGCCCGTTTGGTGGACTCTGCTGCCGTGCTTCCTGCACACACACACTGTACACACACACACACACACACACACACACACACACACACACTGTACACGCTGTACACGCACTGTACACACACACACACACACACACTGTACACACACACACTGTACACGCTGTACACGAGCTGTACACACACACTGTACACACACACACACTGTACACGCACTGTACACACACACACACACTGTACACACACACACTGTACATGCTGTACACGGGCTGTACACACACACACACACTGTACACACACACACTGTACACGCTGTACACGCGCTGTACACACACACACACACTGCACACACACACTGTACACACACACACTGTACACGCTGTACACGAGCTGTACACACACACACACACACTGTACACACACACACTGTACACACGCTGTACACACACACACACACACTGTACACACACACACACTGTACACACGCTGTACACACACACACCATATGAGAGGGCAAGAGTGTGTTTGTACGTTAACATATTATTACATATATTTTTTTGTATATATTACTGTATACACACACACACACACACACACACACACACATCTTACCAAACTCTACTCTGCCTTACCACTGCCTTGGTTAGTGCACAGTGCACACACGTATGTACATAGCGTACTGCACACACTCTGGTGCAGACTGACAAAAAACACACACACACGGTTAACTGCCCTACTGAGGAGTGACCAATGGGAAGAGGGGAAAGTAAAGCACGTGCTTTGTCAACAGAGCATCTCCCCTACTACACCCTAGTGGGCTCACTGGAGTCATTATATTTAGTCCACAGACACATACACACACACATACACCAGCCAGGGTGGTTTTTTATTGAGAACATTTGTCACCCAATGGCTGCCTGTGACCCTTTCTCTGTGCGGAAGACAAAGCAGCGTGATAGTGCCAAGCGCCACACTAACCTCCTGCACTGTTACACCATCTATCTCACTTTCAGGATATTGAAGTGTTGGCACTACTGAAGTGTGTGTGTGTGTGTGTCATGATGATCTCATCCTGTGTGTGTGTGTGGTGTGTGCGTGTGTACATGTGAGAACACATGCAGTTTGCTGTATGTATGCGATGCACCCCGTTCAAATTAAATCTGCCCACGATCCTATTACATCCCAATGAGATGCCTCAGTGTGATTTCCTGAGATAGAGAATATGAGGCATCCCATGAAAGGTAATTATACTAGATCAGATTATGGCCTGCTCCATTCTCCTAACTCCCATGGTATGCTCTACCATAAGGGCTTATTATTGCAGATAAGTCTGGCTATTGATAGGGACTGGTCTAATAAGGAAATGCAGAAGTGTTGCTCAACATACCTCGTCATTCATAGGCCCCAATACTCACACACACACACTGACACAAAGATGCACACACAAACACATACACACACACGCACACAAAGATAAAGAGCTATGAAAGGTTAGGAGGGCACCTCTATTTATCTGTTTTACATAACAGCACTATCCCTGGAAGACCTCCTGTCATACTGTCAGACACTGCAGGACAGCACTCTACTCTCAGGAAGGCCATGTCATATTACCCTCTTGTGCTAACAATGACAACAACAAAGGTCATATGGCTCTCCATTGTAACATGTAGTATCAAGGCCTTGATCTTACCTTCATGAGGACAGACTCACTGAGTTTCTCTCTGTTGACAATCTTGATGGCCACTTTCTGACACGTGACACAGTGGATTCCCAGCTTCACCAGGCCTGGAACACACATATTAGCAAATAGTGTGTCAAACACACACAAAATATACACAGCAAAGACCGTCAAACACATAATAAACGCAATACAGGAAGAGTGTGTTAGTTAAACCCCACATCTGAAACACACACACACACACACACACACACACACAGACACAGACACAGACACAGACACAGACACAGACACAGACATGCACACACACAAAGCAAAGAGTGTCAAACACACAGTAGCCGAATGAGTAGGCCTGTGTTGTTCGAACTAGTTGTATCAGGTGTTTTTGTGCTGGGATGAAACAAAACCCTGAAACAACACACAATGACTCCGGGAACAGAGTTACCTTTGCCTCGTGTGTCAATCAAGGTCCCACTGAAGGGAACCAAAATAAATGTCAGTGAGTAGGGAGTGTCAGTGAGTACACTAAAGCCCTGGTCATCTCCCTCAGATAAAGAATACACACACATACAGATGAAAAGAGACAGCGTCGGTCAGGCCCCAACAACACAACAACTCTATAATAGAAAACATCCTTCAAAGCTCCTCATAAAAACCACCGTATGAAACCCCCCAGAGCCACGCGAGGCCAGCGTCTCCCATCTCACCATTTTGTATCGCAAAGTAAATGTCAACTTCTACATAAACAGCAATATGAAAGAATCAATGCAGAGAAAGCAATAGCTTTATTTTATGACCCACACACAATGGTGACATCCATCTTTTTCAAAGAGCTGACGCTGGGGATAGGGTGTCACTTTCTACTAAAAGGTCTGCGTCTAAATACCACCACATACTGCATATGCACCGCTTTTATTACCTGGCATACATATTTCAGAGGAGATGTACATATCCTACATTTGACTAGTGATTTCTCCATGGGGTTCCCCAAAGGGGCGAGGAAACTGGGAAACCGGAGCCGTAAACACCAGTGGCTTTGAGCCAAGGTGGCAGATGCAGGGCTCTTTTATGTTAGGCAGTTAGAGCCGGAATGGCATCCTGGACGACATTCACAATGTGCCATTGATCTTGCTGTCAGCGGAGCTCGGGGACCGCTGCTCGATTGCCTGGCCAACATGGGTTAGAGACCCCAGCAACCACTTTACACCAGGTAATTAATATTTGATATTGGTGTAATTGCCTCGAATAGTGTGTGTGTGTGTGTGTGTGTGTGTGTGTGTGTGTGTGTGTGTGTGTGTGTGTGTGTGTGTGTGTGTGTGTGTGTGTGTGTGTGTGTGTGTGTGTGTGTGTGTGTGTGTGTGTGTGTGTGTGTGTGTGTGTGTGTGTTCGTGTGTATGTGCACGCGAGTCACGGCACCAAAAGGCAAATGCATTAGGAGTGTGAGTCATCAGTGGAAGAACAGGAAAATATGGGGAATACGGTGAAAGAGATTGTAGAATGAAAGAGAGATGACGTGCGCTCAGTGAATCTGTGGGCGTTAGAGAGAGAGAGAGAGATAGAGAGAAAATCGGACTGAATCAGCCAGGCACACATTGTATTGTAACAAGACAAATAGAATGTGTAACGCATATGGATAGACAGTAAAAGACAGAAGTGATCAACAATTTCGTAATCCACCTCTATTGTAACATCTGAGGTGAGGAGAAATGACCTTCTGTTGTTGGCAGGATGAGGAAGATGAGGAAACATACTATGCACAGTACTGTGAAGGACTCATTTAACAGTTTACACTGAGCTGTATAGAAGTGAGAATGTGAGCTACTAAGCAAACTCCCCTGATACTAAGCAAAGACTAGACTAAGACTGGAACACACACACACACACACACACACAGAAACACATACTGTACATACACACACACACACACATCTGACCAACGCAACTGAATAAGCAGCGCAACCCCATTGATTTCTCCTCAATCTATCCCTGCTCTGACTCTTCATCCCTTCCCCCATCCCTCCTTCGCCTGTTAAGATCAATAGATGTCATCAAAACTCTCTAGGCTAGATGTCCAACCAGCCAGACCCTAAGGCTCTCCAGTCCCAGAGCTGGGGATAGAACCTGGCTTGTATTCAATAACTGATTCATCTTCAAGATTTATCTCACTGCTTTAACTTCAGACAAGCCTAAACCAACATACATGTAAAGTGGGATACATGTAAACACATGGAAGCTGAGAAGTCCCATCCATGCTACATGAGTCAATAAGGCTACTGCTGACATTGTAAAGTATGTTAGTATGTGTTCAGTAGTTCCTGTGGGACAGGGTGCTGGGGTTCTGTCAGCATATTGCATACAGGCGGGCATATTGCATATTGCATTCGCACACACACACACACACACACACACACACACACACACACACACACACACACACACACACACACACACACACACACACACACACACACACACAAGCATACTTATTTACAATGACGGCCTAACTACAGAGACAGCCATAGTAGAACAGCGCCTTGCTCAAGGACACATCGTTAGCTCGGGGATTCAATCAAAAACCCTTTTGGTTACTGGCCCAACACTCTAACCACTAGGCTACCTGCCGCCCCCCCTTGTGAACACACCTGGAGTGATGATGCTCTACTGATCAATTGTGAGAAGTCAGCTGTCAGGGAGGCCAAAGGGTGAGGTATAATCTGGACATGACCTTTCACCTGACCTTTAACACTAACACATCTACATAACCAGCATGACCCATTTGCCAAATTTCATTACCAACTCAAACCAGGGGTTGGAACTGGTTCAGGGAACAGAACAGAAAACCGTAAAAGAAGAACGTTTTTCAAGGAACAGAATCAGAACTGGGAACGAACGTGATCTCTACTGTTCCAGAAAATAACCATTATTTTACGTTCCAGGCATTATTTTCAGTCCTACAAAAAATGCAACAAAGCCCTCACTCTGTCACTCAGAAACATATTCCAGTGTCTGCCTGCCATCTTTGCCAGTGTGTGTGCGTGTAGGCTACCTGTGTGTGCGTGTAGGCTACCTGTGTGTGTAGGTAGGCTACTGTACAAGCGTGATTCAGAAATTACGGAGAGATTTTTAATTACAGAAGAATAGATTAACTTTTTCAATACTTGGCAATTAAGGATACTATATATCACGTTTTACATTGGATTTATTAACTACAAAAAGGAAAGATGTGTTTTTAATTGTGGTGCAGCTCTGCACACACAAGATTGTTAGCTATCTAGGTAGCTTTGGCCAACTCTCTGAAATGTTCCTACATAGAAGCCACTCCTCCGTAGGTACAATTCTGTGGGCCTAGCTAATTCAGATAATGCATGTCATAACAAGATGCCGAGCACTTCAAGTGAAGCCTCCTCCTCCACACTCTCTCGCTCTCTCCCCACCCGCAATATTTATTTCGTATCTCGCGCCCTACACTTGTCTGTCCATTGCAAATGTAAACAACTATAGATTGCCCGCTCCATAGCAAGCTGCTCTATCCATACTGATTGGTGAAGTAATTTAATGTCGAGCTAAATTGATTTCCGAGGTTTAACACATACATGCTATACCAAAATAAATAATTAGGTTGTGTTTATGAAGGCCTTGGGTAACATTTCAAATAACACAATCTACGTATTTAAATGAGTTTATGTTACTGTAAGCTATAGGTAAAAACTAAAAAACAAACAAACAAAAATATATTTCAAGTGTTCAATCAATTGTATTTGTGGAGTGGCTTTGTTACAACTATGAAATATAAAGCATATGCATTGGAACATCAAAATGTCAGGCTCTGACCATAGTGAAGCCTCTGGCTGAATCTATGGTTGTTATGTTCAGGGCATGACAGGAGTAGTCTGGTCATCTCTATGGTGGTTTTTGTGTTGGTCCCCAATTAGAGGCAGCTGCTATGCGTTTTCCACCTGAGTTGTGTGGTTGATTTTTGTGTTTTGTACCTTTGTACCTACACACAGTTTACGGTCATGTTTTTGCCTTTTCTAGTTTTGACTTAGTTATAATAAAGATTACTAACTACTTCAGCACTGCGCCTTGGTCTGCCTTTCTAACCGATTGTGACACCCAATCACCAAGAAGCACGGTCAAAAGACACCCGGTCAAATTATGAAAACATCAGTAGCCTAAACATCTTTATAAGCACCAAGTGGCCTTAATAAATAGTGAAACTCAGCTCAAAAGCAATAATGGCATTATAGTGAAAATAAGTATCGAAATGACAGCAGTCAAAAATAGTCAATTATTATTCCTTGTCCTAACAGTTGACAAGGCCAGACTTGTTTTCTTTGCAAGCAACTTGTTCGCCAATGACAGTGAAGTGAAAAAATTGTCCATGGTGACATTTCTCCCCTTGCCAACATAAGGTTTTACAAGCCTCATCACCACATTCTCCGACCCTGCTGCCCGATGTGGATATTTTCCCAGAGATTGAAAGTCGTTCAGCATGTACAATTATGCATGCTCTCGCTGTGTTGCCTACTCCAAGTAGCCCAGAATAGACTGATAAGACTGCTTTGATTCAATGAACTGATATAGGGTACATACCATTTTAAGATTAGGCCTATAATTAGAATGGATCAATACAATAGAATGGCCTGCCCTGTTCTTCATTCACAATTGACAGTGGTGACCAGTCATTCAGGGCAGGTGGGGCTCTGAGCCCCACATTTTTATATATATACACAACCGTTCAAAAGTTTGGGGTCACTTAGAAATGTCAGAAATACAGTGTAGACATTGTTAATGTTGTAAATGACTATTGTAGCAGGAAATGGCAGATTTGTTATGGAATATCTACATAGGCATACAGAGGCCCATTAACAGCAACCATCACTTCTGTGTTCCAATGGCACGTTGTGTTAGCTAATCCAACTTTATCATTTTAAAAGGCTAATTGATCATTAGAAAACCCTTTTGCAATTATGTTAGCACAGCTGAAAACTGTTGTGCTGATTAAAAAAGCAATTCAATTGGCCTTCTTTAGACTAGTTGAGTATCTGGATCATCAGCATTTGTGGGTTCGATTACAGGCTTTCTTCTGAAACAGACACTCTAATGTACTTGTCCTCTTGCTCAGTTGTGCACCGGGGCCTCCCACTCCTCTTTCTATTCTGGTTAGAGCCAGTTTGTGCTGTTCTCGCATGAAATAGCCTTCATTTTTCAGAAAAAGAATAGACTGACGAGTTTCAGAAGAAAGTTATTTATTTATGGCCATTTTGAGCATGTAATCGAACCCACAAATGCTGATGCTCCAGATACTCAACTAGTCTAAAGAAGGCCAGTTGAATTGCTTCTTTAATCAGCTGTGCTAACATAATTGCAATCTAATGATCAATTAGCCTTTTAAAATGATAAACTTGGATTAGCTAACACAACGTGCCATTGGAACACAGGAGTGATGGTTGCTGATAATGGGCCTCTGTACGCCTATGTAGATATTCAATAAAAAAATAAGCCGTTTCCAGCTACAATAGTCATTTACAACATTAACAATGTCTATACTATATTTCTGATAAATTTGATGTTATTTTAATAAAGCCGTATACAAACATGGTCTCTTTTCAGTTTTCTTGAGTAAGGCAGCTCCAAAATGCAGATGTTTCAGTCTAGCTCAGTGCTTTCTGTGGTGATGGGGCAAGCCAGCAGAAAATAGGAGCATTGCTCCGTGATTGGGTCAGTGTTCTGTCACTCATGGGGACACTACATCACCGCCAAGTTTAAGTCCTTAAACCCGTAGACATCGAAAATGTAAGCCCTTTGTGTCCTGCCATAGAGTTACATTAGAATTGCCCTTCCAAGAAGGCTCAAGTTCATTGGCCACAGATAAAATGACGTCAAATCACGTTATGTGTACAGTAGATTTGATTGGACTGATCATGTCAACATCTAACTTTTAAAATCTTAGCTAGCAGTCATCATAATGAATCAAGTCGACAATCTACTGGCAAATCCTTTTTAATCCTTGTCATATGAAGATAAATTATAGTCGGCATTGGACATAAACATTACACAACAAGTTGGAAATCGCAAATTCAACAATGAGTGCTTTGGAAGGAATCGGTGACAGTGGCTAACTGCAAGCATTGCAACTGGGAAGTCAGGATTTTCAGACTGGGAAAATAAGTTTTGAACGGTCATCCAAATCCGTCCACTTTCTCTTTCTTTGATGACAAAACTTGCCCACGAAGGACTGCCATGCCATCTTCCTGTTCAAGTGAGCACATCACAACAAGGTAAGTCCAAAATTGTCTTATATACTGCTGCATAAATGATGTAATATGCCAGGGAGATATGTATACTGTAGCTAAGAAAGTAATACTAAGTGTATGTTGTGTAGTAAGCTGTTAGTAGCCCATGTGCCTCACCCTAATAATTTGGTCTATTTTAACCTGTTAATTTTGCCTACTGTTCTGACTCAGTGCTGCACATGTAGCCTATAACCTGTTTTTGAGAAATCATCAAATATTGTAAGAGCTTTCATTGTCTGCTTATATGCCCCCTTTATTTATCCTACAGTTCTGACTTGGTGTACAGGGAGAACACTGTAAGAACGCCCATGTTCTGAATTCTGTCACTATACATTTCAAAAGTGCTGAACAAATAGTTATATTGACTAGTCCGTCCTGGCTCATTAATGTCTTAATCGGAATTATGGCTGACCTTGTCGTTTCCCTTATGCCATAGTTTGTACATTTCAATTGTCAGTAGAAACCACATTTGTTTAAGCAAGTCTGCAATATCAGCTATGTTTTTTTAAAAGGCAGTAAATGAGGCAGAATGAACTGACTTTGCTGGCATGCATCCCACTTTTATTTTTTTTGCCCCACCAATATTTACATGCTAAAATCGCCACTGAAAATTGGTGATTACATAATTATGCTTCTTTCGCTTCTGTTGTTAAATGTGTGAAATTAGTTTTGGTATAGTTTAGGTTCAGTTTCGAGGCAATTGTCACGGGAATTATCAACTGCGCTGCACTTTCAACTGTCGAAGGAGGAGCGGGGCAGGCCCTTCTTTGGGAAAGGGCAACAGACATGCCCTCCTAAAACTGGTTATAACTCCAGTTCTGTTAGTGATATTTCTTTTAATTTTTTTGTATTATTTCACCTTCATTTAAGCAGGTAGGCCAGTTGAGAACAAGTTCTCATTTACAACTGTGACCTGGCCAAGACAAAGCAAAGCAGTGCGACAAAAACACAGAGTTACAAATGGGAATAAACAAACGTACAGTCAATAACACATTAGAGAATCTATATACAGAGTGTGCAAATGTAGTGCAAAATGTAGTAAGGTTAGGAAGGTAGTACAATAAATAGGCCATAGTGGTGAAATAAATTACAAATTAGCATTAACACTGGACTGAGAGATGTGCAAATGATGATGTGCAAATAGAGATACTGGAGTGCAAATGAGCAAAAAATTATAAATATGGGGATGAGGTAGTAGGGTGGGCTATTTACAGAATGGCTATATACAGGCTATTATATATTAAGATTCTAACAATGGCAGTGTGTTATATAGACTTATTTAGGAAAAGTCAAGAGCTTTGCACGCACACTTAATGTGTTGTGAAATCAGTTGTGAATGTATCACAATGTTTTTAAAATTGTATAACTCCCTTAAATTTGCTGGACCCCAGGAAGAGTAGCTGCTGCCTTGGCTGCCATAGATTTTCAAGCCGATTCAAGTCAAAACTGTAACTAGGCCACTCAGGAACATTCAATGTCGTCTTGGTAAGGACAGAGGAGAGCATGAGTAAAAGAATGGCAGACCGATACAAATAAAACATTTATGAGCAGTCAAAATGACTGCTTTAGCTGTTCTAGTATTAAAAAGGAACAGAAAGGAACGATATTAACTGGTTCGAAACCTGTTTAAACCGGTTCAGAACTTTATTTTGCAGGTCAGAACAGTGGAACTGAACAAAAAAAAATTATGGTTCTGTTCAGAACTAAATGATTGGAAAATAACTTTGGATCCAACCCCTGACTCAAACTGACACTAAAACACATTCATACACTTATGGGTTCAATTGCATGTCTCATATCAAATCACCCAAATCATTGCCTGTTGACCAGACCCAGGATGACCGTTTTTATTGCAATTTTTCATCAAATATATTTGATCATATCTACTAACAAAGTCAGACAATGAAGATAATATAATTTATGACTTTGACTATATTAAGGCCCTTATAGCGAGTTTAAAGTTCAAAGCAATCATATGCAGTTACAGTGAGTCTACCGAGTATTAACTAGAGCTATCGTAACTATAGAGGCGTCAGTTCTAAGGACACAATGCCATGAGTCATCTCTTTACTGGTTCGGCTGTATTTTAGCGAAAGAGAGTATTTTGAATCAAGTACTGTTGTTGGAAGCCTGTGGCCTAGGGGTGCAGTTAGCCACCCACACACACTCACACACTCTGTAGTGCATACTCGGTAGTGGAGTCCACAGTCGAGTGGCTACTCTTCTGCACCACTTCAGGCTGCTATTTTTAAACAGCGTTCGACAGAGTGCTACGCACAGTACAGCGCAGCCGCACGGAAATGCCTTTCTGTCTCTTACAGAACTTGATGCCGTTTAGGAGTTTTCTCAGCGACTTTGATTCAATTTAGGAGAAATAAGGTAAGTTCTAACATGCATGCAAGCATGTGATCAAATATTTCACATGTCAGGAGGATAGAACGTTACAATAACTGAGTGTGTGTGTGCGTGTGACTTCATGTGCATACATGCGTGTGTGAGTGCATGAGTCTGTGTGTGTGTGACTGAGTGTGTGTGTTGTGATGGAGTTTCCTCCAGAAGGGAAGCATCTGTAACTGTCACAGGCTGATTGATGACACCACTGAATCTCTGAAATATGCATTAGTCCTGCCACAGATGGAATCTGTATATTGGCCTATTTACATCCCATTATACAGACAAGTTGTTACACAAACATATGCAAACACACACACACTTGTACATATGGTGGAGGCATATTTAGGCATGTATAGACTTCTCTTATCACCAACCCAGTTCCAATGTAACCTACAGTGCCTTCAGAAAGTTTCACACCCCTTGACGTTTTCCACATTTTGTTGTGTTACAAAGTGGGATAAAAATGGATTTAATTGTCGTTTTCTTTGTCAACGATCTACACAGAATACTCTGTAATGTCCAAGTGGAAGAAGAATTCTAACATTTGTCAACCCCCTGAGTCAATACATGTTAGAATCACCTTTGGCAGAGATTGCCTTTCTGGGTATGTCTCTAAGAGCTTTGCACGCACACTTAATGTGTTGTGAAATCAGTTGTGAATGTATCACAATGTTTTAAAAATTGTATAACTCCCTTAAATTTGCTGGACCCCAGGAAGAGTAGCTGCTGCCTTGGCTGCCATAGATTTTCAAGCCGATTCAAGTCAAAACTGTAACTAGGCCACTCAGGAACACTCCGTGTCGTCTTGGTAAGCAATGTTTTAGGTAATTGTGAATTTGTCTCCCAGTGTCTGTTTTTATTCTGTACAGGCTCAATTAGGTTAGTATTGTGGAATAACTACAATGTTGTTGATCCATCCTCAGTTTTCTCCTATCACAGTCATTAACCTCTGTAACTGTTTTAAAGTCACCATTGGCCTCATGGTGAAATCCCTAACCAGTTTTCTTCCTCTCCGGCAACTGTGTTAGGAAGGACGCCTGCATCTTTGTAGTGACTAGGTGTATTAACACACCATCCAAAGTGTAATTAATAACTTAATAACGATATTCAATGTCTTTTTCTTTGTGAAGCATTGGAAAACCTCCCTGATCTTTAAGGTTGATTCTGTGTTTGAAATGCACTACTCGACTGAGGGACCTTACAGATAATTGTATGTGTGGGGTACAGAGATGAGGTAGTCATTCAAAAATCATGTTACATACTATTATTGCACACAGAGTGAGTCCATACAACTTCTTATGTGACTTGTTAAGCATATTTTTACTTCTGAACTTATTTAGGCTTGCCATAACAAAGGGGTTGAATACTTATTGACTCAAGACATTTCAGCTTTTAATTTGTAATTAATTTATACAATTTTCAAAAAACATAATTCTACTTTATTTTTATGGGGTATTGTGTATAGGCCAGTGACATAAAATCCCAATGTATTTTATATTCAGGCTGTACAACAAAATGTGGAAAAAGTCGAGGGGTGTGAATACTTTCTGAAGGCACTGTATATGAAAGGGGCCCTGTGAGGTTCTACATTAAGACCAGTATTACAAGGTATCTAGGGTAAGTATTTCTGCACAGTGACAAAGCAGGTGTTGTGTTAGTAGGCCACAAAAAAACAAGCCAAACACAATATAATATGAATGTAGCCTAATGTACACATTCCCTCTCATCTCTCCACTAATCATATGGATTCTGAGTGCACTGAATACACACACACACTGGAGAGAGAGAAACAGACAGAGAGAGAGAGAGCTAGTACTGCTAAGGCTATGTGTCTTGGTGCTTTCGCATGATGGAGTTTTTTAAAGTTTTTTTTATTTAACTAGGCAAGTCAGTTAAGAACAAATTCTTATTTACAATGACGGCCTACCTACAGGGTCAGCCCCTGGAGCAAATTAGGGTTAAGTGCCTTGCTCAAGGACACATTGACAGGTTTTTATACCTTGTCGGCTCGGGTATTCGAACCAGCGAATACCCTCTTTAGATCTGAGACGTTTGAAACACACATTTGACACGTTTGAACTGAAAAGCACACGCACACACATGCACACACAAAGCATGCATGCAGACAGATGCATATCTTATTATGCACATATTGTACACACACAACAACCACCTACATTTACACTCTGCAGAGACCTCACAGCTGTACTCCATGCTACATATTCATGCCATATACTCATTTAAGTCAAAAAGGTAACGACAGCTACACTGTTCCAGTTCTGAGAAGGCACATCGCACCATCACTCATTTGATGGCTACCTCCTTTGCCCTAGTCCAATCAAATCACGCCTTGGTTCTTGGCTGCCTGGTGCATTGTGGTATTGATTACCTGCCTGTGTTGGTTTTTCCAGTGAGACCTTGACATGCGCACTCGCACCAAACACACAGGAACACACACCACTTGTTCGAATACACTGGGGAGTCATTCTCGTTGTCATGTTGCTCACTATGGAGGGTTAATGAGACAGAATAGACTCAAATGGACTTGAACATTGATTTCATACCATGGATTAAACATCCTATTCTATTCACTGGTCACTGCTGTGGTTCCAGCACAGCGTTGAAATATCTGATTCAACCAATCAAGGGCCTGGTGAGCGGTTGATTAGGTGTGTTAGTGCTGGGCCAGAACAAAAGCCTCCATGCCTACACACACTGAGGCCCCAAAAGACCAGATTGGTGATCACGGAAAATGTATGGCACAAGAATGGATTGTAATAAAGTCTTATAAAATGGATTTTGTAACATATACGTAATATGACTACACAGAATCAGTTCTTACCTGTTGTTGAACCATTGAATAAAGAGCAGCAGCAGCAGATGTTCATCAGAGGAGAGCATGCAGAGAGGGGAAGGAGAGAGACAGAGACAGAGTCCAATGATTAGCTTTCAATTCCAGAATGGGACAATCATTCAGACCTTTTTTCTCTCACTTTTAACCATTTTTGTTAATTGTCTCGGTCAACAAAATGCTTAGTACTTAAAATAAATGGATCAGCTTACTTCCAGATCTTCTATAATCTATTTGTTCACATTTTCAGACAACTTCGGATTCTAACAGTGTTTCATGGGTTAGCTGACAACGTCACGAAAACGACGTGCACGCCTCAATGGGGCAGAAGTCTGTGAGTTGTTGTGATTCTGGATGGCCAGATAGCTACCAACAATGACAACAAACTGCCATGTGGGTAATTGTAAGTCACTCATGTCATCTGGTTTTTGATACCATGTCTTGTCTTGAGGTGTTTTGACTGATTTAATGTCAATGCTAATATGGCTAAAATTCGCTAGCTAGCGAACCAACAACTGTAACAATGTATTTGAGAGACAAAAAGTCCTCATTGTGCAAATGTATTTATGTTTTCAAAGAACATTGGAGATTAAATATAGTTTACATGTTGTCAACAATCTAAGCCAACCCGTCTGTTCTGACCCATAGTTGAGCACGCGTCGGATTTGTTGCTAAACAACCCACCTGTCTACAGTCTTCACGATGCTCAGTGCAACAACCTATTTTGCCACTGACATGAACTGATTTTTCTACCCAGTGGATGAAAATGTTCTACCCAGAGGTAGATAGGCATTTGTAGGCCTATATTCTGTGTAGGTTGAAGGTAATCTATGTCAAGGTTGGGCTATCCTTCCTTCCATATGCCCATCCCCCTCCATACCTCATGGGGGCTGATAACACAATAGGCTACTCCTAACCACTCCTCCTCTTACACACAGCCAATAGCAAGCCTACATCCTTAATTAATGAGGTAATTAATAAAAATCACATTCTCTCTCACTCCATCTCTCTCTCTCTTTTCTCTCTCGCTCTTCATCTCTGCATGGGAAAGGGGGAGGAGAGGAAAAGGAGGAAGGCCAAGAAAGCAGGTCAAGCCTCAGGAGAGGGTGAGTTCGAGACAGAGGGAGGAGCAGAGTGAGAAAGAGAGAAAGAAAGAAAAAAGAATAAGAGAGAGAGAAAGATGCAGAGAGAGAGAAAGAGACGCTACGTATAAATACAGAGAGAACGCAAGAATATGTTGAGGAGGTGCCATTCGAAGGTACATCATTTTCTGCACTAGAAGTAGGGTTGGGAGGTATCCAGTATGCAACGCAAACGAAAATAAACAAATTGCAAAGACAGGCAATCCAGCTCATAAACTTATACATACATAGGAAAGAGTTGTTTTTGGTGAGTTTGGACATTTACAAGCGAATGTGAACGAGAGACATTGTGCAAATGACCAAAGTTTTGGCGCATGCTTGTCTGAAGGAAGAACAGTACTAGTCTGGAGCAGCATGTGTACTGCAGGCTACACACAGTGTCTGTGTAGAGTCTGGAGTTACTAGGGCAACAGGCCTGCCTTTTCTTCTCGGAGCAGAGCAGGCAGGCCGAGAACGGGGAGGAGAAAAAACGCAAGGAAATCAAGATAGTGACAGCTGTACAAATAACTAATCCAAAGGGATTTGACTTCTCAAACACGGCAGAAAGCTAACACAATATTATGCCCTTATTAATTCAGCCACTTACTTAGATTAAATAACAAGTCAAATTTAGGGGTCACGTTAATGCAGAAATATAAAAAGGATAAGATATATAAATTTCTGCGTTTTTGTGAACACAGGTGTAAAATGCTTCTTATTGTAATTTCTGCTCGGCATCAGACTAATTCCGTTGCACTTCTCCAGTCAGATGAGAATTCACAAAAAGGCATTATATCAGCAGACAGACTGATGTCTGATGTGTCGCAATTTTTCTCTGGTAATATAAAATGTTAACATTAAGCGAAACATTAGGAAATGTAGCTGGCTACATTCTTTCTATGACAATCAATAGAAATCTGACGGCCAAGCATAATTTTTGCAATTTTTATAAGCTCATTTACTTGTGTGGCTGCCAGCCAAAAAGCTTAGCACTTCTCTTGTCATTTGATTAAAATGAAGCTATTTTCTGCCAAATGTGTTGCACTAATGTATTTTCTGTGAAGAAAACTATAGTTGCACGTCCCCGATCACTCTATTGAAGCAAAAAAACATTGTTGACTTTCACACCCCCATCCCAATCCACATTGACAGGACCGCAGTGGAGAAAGTGAAAAGCTTCAAATTCCTCGGTGTACACATCACTGACAATCTGAAATGGTCCACCCACACAGACAGTGTAGTGAAGAAGGCGCAACAGCCTCAGGAGGCTGAAGAAATTTGGCTTGGCCCCTAAGACCATCACAAACTTTTACAGATGCACCATTGAAAACATCCAGTCAGGCGGTATAATCTCCTGGAACGGCAACTGCACTGTTCGCAAGCGCAGGGCTCTCCAGAGGGTAGTGCGATCTGCCCAAAGCACCCCCGGGGACACTGCCTGCCCTCCAGGACATCTAAAGCACCCAATGTAACAGGAAGGCAAAAAAGATCATCAAGGACATCAACCACCTGAGCCACGGCCTGTTCACCCCGCTATCATCCATAAGGCGAGGTCAGTACAGGTGCATCAAAACTGGGATCGAGAGACTGAAAAACGGCTTCTATCTCAAGGCCATCAGACTGTTAAATAGCCATCACTAGCCAGCATCCACCCAGTACCTTGCCCTGAACTTAGTCACTGTTACTAGCTGACTACCACCCGGTTACTCTACCAGGCACCTTAGAGACTGCTGCCCTATGTATGTACATAGACATATTACCCTAAAATTATATCATACATTTTATATTATATCATAGCTATTTAAATATATCTTCCTGTCATTTACCTGTACAGTTAATTTAACCATGCAAAATATTCACTTACCTGTTCATTTAACCAGTCTAAATATTAAGTAAACTATTATTACCCTCACTCATATCATACGCACTTTTTGCTATTGAAGTATTTCTCTGCCATCAACCTGTATAGTATAGTTAACCATGCACCAACCACCAATGTATAGCGTACATATTCAGCCATCCACCCATACTATGCAATGTCTTTTTATAGCTTTTTTTGCACTCCAGACTTCTTGTGTTTCTATACATTTTCATACTGCCGCTCTATGTATCATGTATCGTGTATCTGTCTTTTGTGTACTTTCGTTCTGGCATTTTGCACCTGCCCTGTGTTTTTGTTGTAGCTGCTTGACAAAGAAATTTCCCCTCGGGGATCAATAAAGTACCTATCTGTCTATCTGTCTATCTGTCTATCTGTCTATCAATCCTATAGAACATTTGTGGGCAGAACTTAAAAAGCATGTGCGAGCAAGGAGGCCTACAAACCTGACTTAGTTACACCAGTTCTGTCAGGAAGAATGGGCCAAAATTCACCCAACTTATTGTGGGAAGCTTCTGGAAGGCTACCCAAAATGTTTGACCCAAGTTAAACAAGTTAAAGGCAATGCTACCAAATACTAATTGAGTGTATGTAAACTTCTGACCCACTGGGAATGTGATGAAAGAAATAAAAGCTGAAATAAATCATTCTCTCTACTATTATTCTTAAAATAAAGTGGTGATCCTAACTGACCCACGAATTTTTACTAAATTAAATGTAAGGAACTGTGAAAAACTGAGTTTAAATGTATTTGGCTAAGGTGTAAGTAAACTTCCGACTTCAACTGTACTTATTGTATTCTAGTCAAGGCCATCCTATTCAACTATTGCTGTATACTGTATATATACTTTATTTATACTCCGGACTACGACATTGCTTGTCATAATATTATATATTTCTAAATTCCATACTTGTACTTTTAGATTTGTGTGTATGGTTGTGAATTGTTAGATATTACTGCACTGTTGGAGCTAGGAACACAAGCATTTCACTGCACTCGCAATAACATCTGCTAAATATGTGTATGCGACCAATAACATTTTATTTTATTTGATATAAAACGCACCCCTGTCAATACACAACTGGATTCACCTGCTCCTGCTTTCTCCCATTGTGCTATTTACAAAGAAACACGTGACTGGCTCAACTGTTCTGGGGAACTACTATAAGGTTCATAATGTAAAATAATAATAACATAATGTAAAATAATAATACAAATGCTAGAGGCACTGCATCTCAGTGCTAGAGGCGTCACTCCAGACCTTGGTTTGATCTCTGCCGGTATCATAACCGGTTGTGATCGGGAGTCTGATTGGGTGGTGAACAATTGGCCCAGCGTCGTCCGGGTTAGGGTAGGATTTTGAAATGAAGAACGCCATCTGCTTTATTTCATAACGTATTGCACAAGTTGACTGCAAGGACTTATTTTAAAGATAACTACAAATATTTAAATGTTTAATATTTAAAAAGGTGACTGAAAATGTTGTTGTTTGATGCAAGAAACCAGTTTACAAAAGAAACCAGTTTACAAAATAAAATGCATTATTATTCCCATACCATTCATTACAGAGAATCAGACAAATTATGCTACCCTCTGACTATTTGCTACTTAGCTTATTCAAGTCTCAAAATACAACACAAAAAAGCTCTTTACCTGATTCACTTTTCAAAGATGTCTAGAAATGTTCACAATTTGTGCTCTTGTAGGAAGCAATCACTCCCCTATTAGTGACTACAAACTATCTGTAACTGGGCTAATAACTCACTAATTAGCAAGGGACATGAACAAAATGTGCACACGTGGCTACATGCAGCTCTCGCTTTGATCTCAAAACAAGTGCATCTACAAAGAACCACGCATGCTGTAGTGTAAACACAATCCAGTTCAAAGTAAATGGCACAGATCCATATATGGCAATGGTCTATTTGCATATAGGCCTACTGCAGCTCTGATTGTGTAACGAATGCCCCGCGTTGAGCTGCGGGACCTCTCCCTCTCCGGTGCACCTCCTCGCCGGCGTACTAACTGGTGGCAGGAGTACGATGGCAGCAACACCCACCACGGACACACCTGCACTGCATTATGTAATTATGTGTATTATAAGTTTCTGTTTGTTTCACTTCCCCTCACAGGTTATTGTTTTGTCGTTTCATGACTACCGTGAGGTGCTGTGTTTTCTTGAGCTTGTTCACTTCTCTTGTTTTGTTTTTTTTCTCACGCCCTTCACAGAGATGAGTACGGGCGGTTAAGGAGAGGGAGCTGGGCCACCCGGTCGGGCTCCAGAGATCAAGAAGAGGCTCCGGGCCATGGATGGGCAGATCGCCGTGCTGGTGACTGAGTTTGGCGAGACGATGTCCCACATGGCAGCACAATCGGGCGGGGATAGCCCGGCAGAACCAACCGGAGCCGCGGCGTCTCTTGCTGCGGATCGTGAGGAGTCTCGACGCGTTCCAAGGGGAGAACTCCGGAAAGCCATACCGGATAAGTACAACGGCAATTTGGAGTCGGCAAGGTCAATGCATGTACTGCGGGGAGAGGGGGCATTTCCGAAAGGGGTGCTTCTTGGCCCAGGTGCGGAGCAGGAAAGGTGTAAGAGTTCTCCCACGAAAAAGCTGAGGGTGGCGCGCTTCTTCACCAAACTGGACCTCCGGAGCGAATACAACCTGGTGCGTTTCCGTGAGTGAGACGAGTGGAGGACAGCATTCAGCACGGCATCGGGCTATTATGAATACTTTGTGATGCCGTATGGCCCAGCGGTTTTCAAGTCCTTTCTGAATGAGGTGTTCCGGGATATGCTAGGGAGATACGTGGTGGTCTACATTGATGACATCTCAGTACACTCCCCAACATTCCCGGAACACATGGCCCACGTTCGTACTGTCCTCTGACGACTACACCAAAAGCAACTGTATGTCAAAGGGGAAAATGCGTTTACTTCCTCGGGTACCACATCGCTCCGGAGGGGGTCAAGATGGAGGAGCTGAAGGTGGAGGCGGTGAGGTCGTGGCCGGTTCCGAAGACCACCAAGGCTCTCCAAAGCTTCATAGGATGTGCCAACTTTTACCGCAGGTCCATCAAGGGCTTCAGCTCCATCACTGCCCCACTCATGCCATTGCTGAAAGGACACCCTCAGCGCCTACACTGGACTACGGACGCAGAGAAAGCATTCCTCGACCTGAAGGGCAGATTCACGACAGCGGCCCTCCTACGCCACCCGGACCCGCTCAAGTCGATGCGTCTGAGGTCGGAGTGGGGGCAATCCTCTCCCAGCAGCATGGGAACCCTCCCAGGCTATACCCGTGTGCCTACTATTCCAAGAAGCTGACTGCTGCGGAGAGGAACTACGGCGTGGGTGACAGAGAGCTACTGGCGGTGAAGTTGGCATTACAGGAGTGGAGACATTGGCTGGAGGGTGCCCGTGAGCCATTTACAGTCCTGACGGATCACCGGAACTTGGAATATGTCAGGGCTGCTCGGCACCTCAACCCCAGCCAGGCCAGGTGGACCCTCTTTTTCGAGCGCTTCTGGTTCACCATGACCTATTGTCCTGGGACAAGGAATGCACTGTGGACGCACTTTCTCCCCTGGGCGGAGTATGCTCAGAACACCCTGCGCCACTCCTCAACAGGTTTAATTCCCTTCCAGGTGGTGCTCGGGTTTCAGCCTCCGTTGTGCCCCTGGAGAGGGAGCTCGAGTGAGGTCCAGGCGGTGGAGGAGTGGTTCAGGAAGTCTAAGGGGGTCTGGTCCGCTGCCCACGTCCGCCTGCAGGAGGCGGTGCAGCGCTTAAAGACGCAGGCGGATCGGCGGCAGAGCAAGGCTCCAGAGTACCGTCCAGGGGACAGAGTATGGCTGTCCACGAGGGATCTCCCGCTCCGCCAGCCCTGTCGTAAGCTTGGGCCTCAGTGTGTGGGGCCGTTCACGATCCTTCGGTAGGTAAATTAGGTCACCTTCATGCAAAAACTGACCCCCGATGGAGGTAGCTGGGGGTCTGGCTTCTCGGCTACAGTGGGGTCGGGTCCAGTACCTAGTGGACTGGGCGGGTTACGGCCCTGAGGAGTGCAGCTGGATCCGGGTGGTGGATATCTTCGACCCCGCATTAACAGGCGGAATTCCACGCGCGCCGTCCAAATCGGCCGGCTCCTCGCCCTCGCGGATGTCCGGGGCGCCGGCGAGAGGCGAAGTCAGGAGCCGCGCCTAGGGAGGGTGGTACTGTAATGAATGCCCCGTGTGGAGCTGCGGGACCGCTCCCTCTCCGCTGCTCCTCCTCGCCGGCGTACTAATTGGCGGCAGGAGTACGATGGCAGCAACACTCACCACGGACACACCTGCACTGCATTATGTGTATTATAAGTTTCTGTTTGTTTCACTTCCCCTACCGTGAGGTGCTGTTTTTTCTTGAGCTTCCATTAATTTATACTAAATGAGACCTTGTTTTTGTTCATTTTGGGGATTTTCAGTTTACCTCACTTTTCGCACCTGCCAAAACCTCACACTTCACAGATTGGTTATGCCGCACCGGTCTGTGTAGAGTACGGACTCAGTATTGCATGTCAATTCAATAGAATCCTACTCAGATGTGTTCTCTTGCACAGTTTGTTTTGTTTCGGTATGTTGCATTGAAAGTGGCTAATGTTGCATTGATTCGATCACAATTGCCATAGTAAAGGGAAACGTTGATAGTGTTAACTAATAGGGGAGCTGCAAGGCAGTTGAGTGAATCCCGGGGAGCTGCAAGGCAGTCTTGGGCTACTGCGCTCCCGGGCATGTGCGCAGCTTAGAGGGAACATTGATTGACGGTATTGAAAAACCATCCCGTGGCTATTTCCAAATACCCCTGTACATGGTATATACGATATACCACCCAAGCCTAACTAGGCGCCCTAGTAACTGCATACTACCAGCCAGCACAGTCTATAAAACAGTGTGTTTTTCAAGGCTCTCATTGGTCGGAACAGCTCAGCAATAAAATGTTTAGATGAAAACAGATGAAAGTGAATGGCGGTGCGCTGTGTAAATGGGTTTATAGCCTGCTGTGGACATGGTTAGAGTCCAGCAGAGCAGCATGTTAACAAGCCCAGGGCTGGATGGACAACAGCAACATATACACTACTGCTTTAATGTGGGCTGCTGTTGCTACTACTCGCTATAGTCTATAATTGGATGTTGAGTTCCCTTCAGGCCTGATTACAGTATGGACATGGATATATGAACAGACACACACACACACACACACAATGAAGCGCACACACTCAATTACGCGCACGCACGCACGCACACACACACACACACACTTATTTATTATGGGACAATAAACCGTTTGAGTTTTCCTCCCATCCCTTATCATTAGCAATAATAGGACTTCTTAGTACATCTCATGTCATCCTTATGACAGCATTATGTAGGCCTTACAAGGCCTTAAAACAGCTCATAACACACTCATAATGGCCTCACAGCTTTTACTGCTGTGGATCTAGCAATATAAAGCAGGGCCCTTCACAGAGAAGACTACTCCACATAACACACAGCATTCAGACAGCTAGCATATTAACTATAAGACAGGAGAGAAATAGGGAAAGAGTCCTCTGCCATATGATGAAAGGTCCGCAAGCCCCATTATGATAACAAGAAAAAGTGACGTGCTGGTGTCATCAGAGACCATGTTAGTCACCATAACTTGTGGCATAATGCATTTGAAAACCACTTGTAATATGACGGCCATGTTTTCAGCACTTTTATCATTATGATATAGGGGAGCAGACACTTAGTCATATCTTGTTGAGATATTTAACTTTTCCACAGTATCTACTGTGTCATTACTTTTGTGGGTTTTGCTTACGGGGCAGTTAGAAGTTTGGTCGGTGAGATAGAGATAGAGATAGAGATTGAGAGTGTCCTTTTTTCTTTACAATTACTTTTGAATTAACCTGAGTCAGACTTCCTCAGTATTCTCATGGTGAGAGAGAGACATTAACACGCATGGCTAACAGAGCACGCTAACTTAATTAGCCTAACCCTAGAATGGAGGTGTGCTGGTGTTTGGTGCCATCCCGTGTCATAATGTATGTCATCTTCCTATTCCTATCCACTCTAAATCTTGTTTAAGCAACCTCAAAATTAAACTAGTCATCCTACAGGCACAAGTCAATTAAGACAAGTGTTTTATATTTGAGGTATAATGAAGGTTCATAATATTTATAAATATTGGCTGGCAGGTGACTATATTTTTTAATGTGACTCATTGATCCTGCTCAATGGTATACCCCGCCTATCTGCTCTCATCTATCACTCTCTCTCTCTCCCACCCACACACACACACACACACACACACACACACACACACACACGTCTATCCTGGAAACATGGTGTACAAAATAGTAGTAGTGGAGTACTGAGTAGGTGGTGAGTCTACATAGAAGTATTACTTTACCCAGTCAGGCATTCATGATACAGAACAAACCAAATGTGTATTGGAAAACAGCCAGGAATGCCAGATCTGCCTCAGTTTGTGTTCATGGTTGCCAGATCTGCATCTGTATGTGTTCAGAGTTGCCAGATATGCCTCAGTATGTGTTCAGGGTTGTGTCTGGTGATGGGTGCTGTTTGTCTAGATCCACAGTGCCTAGAAGCTGAGTGCTGTGCTGGTCGGTGGACAATGCAGATCTTTACATTGTGTGGATACTCCTGGCTGTTGGGTGACTGGTATCAGATGAGATGTCTGTATCAAAATATGATAAACTTTCATTTTACACTACTTAGCAACCTCTACTTTTACACGACTTAACCCAAGCCTTATACTGTAGCTTAGCATTAGTCCCATACCATAGCCAAAACCTCCATGACTGCTCTAAATGCCCCCAAAATATACAGACACAAATATAGGCCTATAACCATTACAATCTACACAAACCTACAAAGACTAGGCCTATGTTAGTTATGACAGAAAGTATTTTGTCTGCAAAGTATTTTATTATTCTTTTTATTAAATTCCTCTGAATCTTTAACATCACTTTAGACATTCATATAATTCCATATAACTGATTAGATCTTCTGCAACTCAAAATTGTCTTTTTCATTTTTATTATTCATTTTCTCTTGAAGTAAATTGATTTACCAGTTGTGTTTCAAGCTAACTGCTTTGCCCATATAACCCTAAAGCCTCCTGTTTTGTTTGAAAAACGCGCTTTGAATAAAGTTGAATGAGAAATACAGTAATTTCCAATAGAGCTGCTGCAGTGTGTGAGTGTGACACTGGGATGATTCTCATCAGAACCTCCCTCCATTCCAGCACATTGACAGTCAATTACATTTCAATTACTACTGATGCTAACAATATAGCATACAACAATACATGTAATTCTTTCCCTTTATCTCTCTTCTCCTCTCTTTTTATCCTTTTCATGCAGAAATAGAGAAAGAGAGCGAGAGAGAGATGGGGAAGGGGAAGAGAATGACACAGAGAGAGAGAGAGCGATTGAGAGAGAGAAAGAGAGAGAGAGGAAGAGAGAGATAGAGAGAGAGAGAGAGAGAGAGAGAGAGAGAGAGAGAGAGAGAGAGAGAGAGAGAGAGAGAGAGAGAGAGAGAGAGAGAGAGAGAGAGAGAGAGAGAGAGAGAGAGAGAGAGAGAGAAATGGATGGGAATGCTCTTTCTCATCATCATCTGAGTGAATGGTGAACTAAAGCACAGTAAGGGGTAGACTTGTCACAGCACCGCTACCTGTGACTAAATGATTGGAGCTTATAGCACCAGGAAAGACCGGTTTGAGGCCACATGCACTAACTAAATGAAAAACAAACAGACACACACGCATCAACTCAGTGTGCGAGGATCGATTGAGTGTGAATGAATGTCATCACGGGTACGCACACACAAACGCGTCAAAGACAAACACTCACACAGTGGACTGAGACAACGGAAGTGTACGCACACATACACACACACAAAGACACACACACACACACTATGAACACACACTCAACTGAGGATATAGAAAGGATGGATGAAACTAATAGCATATAAGTACAGATTTTATAAGTACAAATTTGTGTATTATTTTAATTCTTGTTTCTTTCCGGTAGATCATCACTGAACACTAGCTCTGCCAAGAGAGCATCTTGCTAGTGTGACCCAAATACAGGGCTGCTGTTGTCTGATTGGCTAACAGAGAGCATGGGGGAAGCAGAGGCAGTCTCTCCTACACACATACATACACACACACACACACACACATACACACACACACACACACACACACACACACACACACACACACAGACACACACACACACACACTGTCATATGCCAGATAATTACCTCCAGCAGGTAGACCTCAAGCACATTTTGAGTGTGTGTGTACGTGCTTGATTCATTCAATCATTCAGTAGTGCTTGGAAAGCACCGAATGAGGATGGCGGAGCTGTAATATCAGTGGTTAGGAAGGAGATGGGGTAGGGTTGCTGCTGGGCCAGAGAGTTGTGCTTGTGTTGTTGTGCCTCAGGGAAGACCGTGAGGGAGGAATCCTGTAGGCCTATGCTAAGGTTAAACCCTAGCCATCTCATCTCAGTTTATTTTGCCACAACCCAGGCCCTATGGCACCAGAGCATCACACACACACACTAAGAACTGCTTAGATCCATTGTAAGCCAGTGCTGCCAACCCCACACGGCACTGGGGCAGGGGCATGCTGGTCATTTAACATCTGCCATTTAACATTTAACGCTGCATGGAATATCACCACCCTCCTCCTTCTCTTCTTCCCATCTCTCCTAGACACACAGAGAAAGCCTAGCTTTTATTAACAACATTCATATCTGGATACAATAAAAAAATATATGTGAGAGAGAGAGAGAAAGAGAAAGAGAAAGAGAGAGTGAGAGAGAGAGAGAGAGAGAGAGAGAGAGAGAGAGAGAGAGAGAGAGAGAGAGAGAGAGAGAGAGAGAGAGAGAGAAACAAGTGAGTATATTTTTATGGAGAAAATCTGATACATCACAGAAAGAGAGTGGGCGAAAAAGAGAGACAGACACACACACAAACAGAGCGCGTTTGCTCTAAACCCAAACATCTTGGCCACAGTGCGAAAACAAAAGAGAGATAATCGATCTGACACACAGTGGCTCAAACCAACCTGGCTCACACACACACACACACACACACACACACACACACACACACACACAAACAAACACACAAAGAAGTGCAGATCGATACGACACACGGTGGCTCAATCCAAATGCCTTGAGAGAGAGGATCCGCTTACAATGGGTCTCTACTCTACTCGCAGTCTGGAGAGAGGGAGTGAATGAGGGAGTGATGGAGTGAGTGAGTGAAGGATTGGGTGAGTGAGTGACTGAGGGAGGGAGGGAGGGAGGGAGGGAGGGAGGGAGGGAGGGAGGGAGGGAGGGAGGAGAAACAAATTGGATCCATTGTCAGTTGTAACTGCAGGGCTGTTTATTATGGAGAATGAGCATTATTTCATTCCAGTCCCCCTACCTCCCCTTTCCCCTTAGTCTCTCTCTCTCTCTCTCTCTCTCTCTCTCTCTCTCTCTCTCTCTCTTGCTCTCTCTCGCTCTCTTCCTTGCCCTGGTTCTGTCTCTCGCTTCTTTTTTTTTTTTCTCTCTGTCACTCGCTCTTCCACCTCTCCCACTCTCTTTCTTCACTACTCCATCTTCCTCTCTCTACCACCCCCTCCATTCCTCTCTCCTTTCTCCCTTAGAGAGAGTGACAGGGGAATCAAACAGCAGTCTAAAGTGTTTGACTCCTCATCATCTCATGTGAGAGTAGCTAGCTATACCTTCTGAACCCACACAGATAACACCCCCGGGGGAAATGGATACACACACACACACATACACACACACACACACACACACACACACACACATACACACACACACACACACACCGTATTGTTCACACACGCTCAAGCACACACACAGACTTCGACACATAGGCTTTACATGTGCTTGACGGACAAATTGTACTGACAAAAACACACACACACACACACTACAGCATGTGTCTCTCCGCCTGAGGCTATAGAGGTGATTCCTTACAAGCCTCCATGATGGGCTGTGGAGACACTAAGCTATTTTTAGCTCTCTCCCTCTCTCCCTTCCTTTGATAGAGTGCACTCCCCCTCCCCCTTATTTTGATATGCTGCAGCTTCTCTATACACCTTCCCACCTCTATCCCTTTCTTTCACTTTTCTCCATGTCTCATTCCCCCATTTTTTTCACAAACACTCCTCTCTTCTCACACACAAGGTTAAGTTCAGGCATTAACTCCGAAATCTTAACGTTAGGCATTAACTCTGAATGGTTAATGTAGGTTTTGGATAGGCTTAAAACAAGCTAGCTGGATTTGAACATGCAGGCAGGTCAGTGCCAGTAGTGACTGGGTCAGTTGGTGCCAGACATATGGTGTCACTCCCTGCAGTGTCCCTGAGGTGACAGAGCTGGGCAACACCTGGTGGCACCTAACAGGGACTGGCAGCAGCTGGGGCACACACACGCATGGGCTCTCGCACACACACACACACACACACACACACACACACACACACATACACACACACACACACACACACGGGCACAAAGCCATACACACACAGCCAGAGGTGACCTAATGCGGCTACACATTGATGGAAGAAGTGAGAGATCAAATAATATCAAATTGTATTTGTCACATGCATCGAATACAACAGGTGTAAGTAAAATGCTTACTTACAAGCCCTTAACTAACAATGCAGTTGAAGATATTTACTAAATTTACTTTTGTAAAAGTAACACAATAAAATAACAATAACGAGGCTATATACAGGGGGGTACCGGTACCGAGTCAATGTGCGGGGGTACAGGTTAGTCGAGGTAATTTGTATATGTAGGTAGGGGTAAAGTGACTATGCATAGATAATAAACAGCAAGTAGCAGCAGTGTAAAAACCATGTCAATAGTCCGGGTGGCCATTTGATTAATTATTCAGCAGTCATATGGCTTGGGTGTAGAATCTGTTAAGGAGCTTTTTGGACCTAGACTTGGCGCTCCAAGTGAGAGAGAGAGAGAGGGAGGGAGGGAGGGAGGGAGGGAGGGAGGGAGGGAGGGAGGGAGAAAGAGAGAGAGAGAATACACAGTTGAAGTCGGAAGTTTACATACATTTAGGTTGAAGTCATTAAAACTCATTTCTCAACCACTCAACAGAACAAACTATAGTTTTGGCAAGTCGTTTAGGACATCTACTTTGTGCTTGACACAAGTAATTCTTCCAACAATTGTTTACAGACAGATTATTTCACTTATAATTCACTATATCACAATTCCAGTGGGTCAAAAGTTGACTGGGTCAAAAGTTGAAATTCCAGAAAATGATGTCATGGCTTTAGAAGCTTCTTATAGGCTAATTGACATCATCATACCTTCAAACTTAGTGGCTATTTGATTGACATCATGGGAAAATCAAAAGAAATCAGCCAAGACCTCCGAAAATGGTATACCTCCACAAGTCTGGTTCATCCTTGGGAGCAATTTCCAAACGCCTGAAGGTACCACGTTCATCGGTACAAACAATAGTACGCAAGTATAAACACCATCGGACCACGCAGCCATCATACTACTCAGAAAGGAGACACGTTCTGTCTCCTAGAGATTAACGTACTTTGGTGCGAGTCCAAATCAATCCCAGAACAACAGCAAAGGACCTTGTGAAGATGCTGGAGGAAACAGGTACAAAAGTATCGATATCCACAGTAAAAAGAGTCCTATATCGACATAACCTGAAAGGCCGCTCAGCAAGGAAGAAGCCACAGCTCCAAAACCATAAAAAAGCCAGACTACGGTTTGCAACTGCACATGGGGACAAAGATAATACTTTTTGGAGAAATATCCTCTGGTCTGATGAAACTAAAATAGAACTGTTTGGCCATAATGACCATCTTGACCATCTTTATGTTTGGAGGAAAAAGGGGGATGCTTGCAAGCCGAAGAACACCATCCCAACCGTGAAGCATGGGGGTGGCAGTATCATGTTTTGTGGGTGCTTTGCTGCAGGAGGGACTGGTGCACTTCACAAATTAGATGGTATCATGAGGAAGGAAAATTCTGTGGATATATTGAAGCAACATCTCAAGACATCCGTCAGGAAGTTAAAGCTTTGTCGCTTGACCCCAAGCATACTTCCAAAGTTGTGACAAAATGGCTTAAGGACAACAAAGTCAAGGTATTGGAGTGGCCATCACAAAGCCCTGACCTCAATCCTATAGAAAATGTGTGGGCAGAACTGAAAAAGCTTGTGCGAGCAAGGAGGCCTACAAACCTGACTCAGTTACACCAGTTCTGTCAGGAGGAAGCTTGTGGAAGGATACCCAAAATGTTTGACCTAAGTTAAAGAATTTAAAGACAATGCTACCAAATACTAATTGAGTGGATGTAAACTTCTGACCCACTGGGAATGTGATGAAAGAAATAAAAGCTTAAATAAATCATTCTCTCTACTATTATTAAGACATTTCACATTCTTAAAATAAAGTGGTGATCCTAACTGACCTAAGACAGGGAATTTTTACTTGGATTAAATGTCAGGAATTGTGAAAAACTGATTTTAAATGCATTTGGCTGAGGTGTATGTAAACTTCCGACTTCAACTGTATCACTCTGCATTTTTACCTTATGTAAAGTGATATGAAAGGGTCAGAGTAAGTACAGAAGTGAGTAGTGATCTTATACCCTCTCCTTGTGGTCTCAGGAATGTGAGCCATGCGTGAGTGTGGGCGTCCATTCCTTGGCAACACACACACTCACAGACACCACACTAGATTTAGAATTACTAGAATGTCCCCCAGTCCATGGATTTTGGGGCAGAATACACATAGGTTCACCCAATATGGCCAAACAATGGAAATCTCCATTGCTGCATAAAGAACAAAGAGAAAGTGATAACATTCTGATAATGACACACAATACTGATGATTAGGTCATCCAAATGGTGCATCAAATTTAGCCTCCATATTAGATGGGGAATTGGATACCATTTTAGTCCATTTTATTCATGCTAACTCTATGACGCCAACTCTGTCAATGGGAGTGTCCATTCTAGTCATTCTAACTCTTTGATGCCAGCTCTGTCAATGGGAGTCTCTGTTTTAGTCATAACTCTACCGTATGATCACCATCGATCAGTGGGAGTGTCCGATCTAGTCATTCTAATTCTTGTCACCAAGGCCTGAGCATGCAGGCAGCACAGCACAGTGGGGCTAATTGGTCTGTCTTACATAGCACTGTGCTAGGTGACTTAACGAGGAGGAGACAGGCCAGAGCCTAATGAGCTCTGAACATCAGTCACATGATATCTCCTCGCCACTGTAATAAAGACATGGAGGAGAGGAGAGAGAGGGTGATGGGGAGAGAGAGAAAGAGAGAGAGAAAGACATAGGCTAGGCTAGATGGAAATTGAGAGGGAGAGAGAGGAGCTAGCAGACAATGCTAGAGAAAGGGGCAGGGAGACAGAGAGAGAGAGAGAGAGAGAGAGAGAGAGAGAGAGAGAGAGAGAGAGAGAGAGAGAGAGAGAGAGAGAGAGAGAGAGAGAGAGAGAGATAGAGAGAGAGTGAGAGAGTGTGTGTGTGAGAGAAAGAGTAGAAAGCTAAAGAAGTGTACAAAAAGAAGAGAAGAGGAAAAAAGAGGAGACAGACTAGGGAGAAGGGGAGGAGAGTAGACACAGGGAGTGGAGGGAGGGAGGGAGGGAGGGAGGGAGGGAGGGAGGGAGGGAGGGAGGTGAGAGAATGAGATGTAGAGGGAAGAAGTGTCAGATTAACTGGATATAACCTGATCTAACTGAGACAGAAAGAGAGACACACAGTCACATTGCCAGTATAAGTGTATAACTTAAATTCTCGCAAGCCATAACCAACTCTTGATCTGGCTATTATGAGAGACTAAACTACAAACTGAGACAAAGCGAGGGTGAGAGAGTGAGCGTTACGGAAATGTAATGGTAAGGGTATTTGTCAGTATCACTGAGGATAACTTTGAGACATAGAGCCACATTAGTGTGAGGTTCTGGAGTATACAGTGCCAGTACAATAAAGTACAGTACAGACCAGTACTGCCCAGACCAGTACAGTACAGACACAACCTGTATATTTCAGTATCGTATGATCACAATTGATCAATATTATCAAGATAAGAGAACCTGCTGAAGACTGTATGGCAGAGATTGTATCCAGAAAAGGAGGGCTTCTGCTGAAACTAGATACAGAAAAGTGGAGCAATCTTCATCAGAAGTGATTATAAATGAGAGAGAGAGAGAGAGAGAGAGAGAGAGAGAGAGAGAGAGAGAGAGAGAGAGAAAGCGAGGCTGCTGAGGCTGCAGTAGTTCTGGTGGGCTGGTTCAATCCCACAGACTGATAGAATGAGTCCAAATAACAGAGGGATGTACAGTGGAGAGAAGAGGAGAGGAGGAAATGACTGTATCTCTTTGTTAAAAGGTCCAAAGCAGCCGTTTTTATCTCAATATCACTTCTGGGTAACAATTAAATACCTTACTGTGACTCCATCCCACCAAAACAGGCATACATTTCAGGCAGTCTTTTCAAACAGCTTACACTAAAAGGGCATTATCATCATTATCACAATTTCACAGTATTATATAAAGGGAGAGCGTTGTTTCTTTGTTATATAATATTGTATATAATATTGTTATTTCATTAAATAATAGAACATGCTGAAAGAGAGGGATGGGTAAGAGTATGAGGGGAGGAGAGGAGGGGGGGGAGAGGAGGAGGAAAGGAGCGGGGAGGAAGAGGAGGGGGGCGAGGAAGAGGAGGAGGAATGGGGGGGAGAAAGAGGAGGAGGAAAGGGGGGGCGAGCAAGAAGAGGAGGAAAGGAGAGGGGTGAGGAAGAGGAGGAGGATGGGGGCGAGGAAGGGGAGGAGGAAAGGAGGGGGGGCGAGGAAGGGGAAGAGGAGAGGGTTGTGTTTAGGTGGTGGTGGGCATTCACAGTCAAAGACGTCAGCGAGCCAAGAGTCCCATTTGAAATTTTAAAAAACATTGTCCCGACTCCCTCTCGTCCTCTCTTCTCTCACTCTTCTCTCCAATGAATACAACTTAATTACCACATCCCCCTCTCATTTCCCCTCCGCTCCCAGAGGAGGACGAGAGAAGAGAAAGATGAAACAGAGAGGGGAAAGGGACGGAGAGAAGGGAGAGAGAGGAGAAAAAGAGTGAAGAGCAGAGCAGAGAGAGAAAGCAAAGAGAGACAGAGAAACAGAGAGAGAGAGAGAAAGACAGAGAGGAGAGAAGACAACAAGACCTAGAGGATTGTATAGCGTCCATCTTTAATTCAGGGTCTTTGTAAATAGAAAGTGACTGAACAGATAGCTGCCATATTATTAATCCACTCAGGCTGAAGAAGAGAGAGGAGGAGAGAGAGGAGAGGAGAATGAAGAGAGAGGAGGAAAGACAGGGATTCAAGTAAAAATGGAAGGGGAGAGAAGAGAGTGTAGAAGAGAGAAAAGAGGAGAGGGTAGAAGAGAAAAGCGAGGAGAAAAGATTAGAGTTCAAATGGGGGGGGGGAACTAGAGAGTGCTAGTTCCCTCCTCGTTATCAAGATCGGAGAGGATAAGGGGTTTGTATTGCTGAGTGGAACCGGGCCTTAAGAGCATCGTGGGATTCCACTCATTGAGAAAGGAGGACAAAGTGCTTGCTCCCTCAGTTTTTCTACCTCTGTAACACAAGGGCGCAAGCACACAGACAGGCAGACACACACATCCCCACACACACGGCGCTCTCTTGAAACCTGACTGTGCTCATTATGAGTGACACCTGCATGTCATTCACGGTGGGCCAATTAGAGTAAAGCTGCAACAACCTCCAGCAGCAGAACTCTCCCCTTCCAGGGAGACAATGGAGGAACGTCTGGAGCCATGACATCATTCTAGGCTATGGCAGAACACAGCAGAACAGGAAAGATAACTATGTAGCGAACGCCTCAAGAGACCCCCTTTTGAGGTGTGTGTGTGTGCGTGTGAGTATGTGCATGCGCACGTTTGTGTGTGTGTGTTTGCTTCAATATTCTACATTTCATTGACAAGTACTATGTAATTACCATATGCCAATGACATCCTTTCCGGTGTACAATACTGTCTAATGCCTTGCTGGAGTGGGTCGGAGATAGACGTTTTTGATAAAGACAAAACATTTGTCTTTGGCCCTGTAAATATAATGAATGTAATTCTGGGGGAAAGGTGAATGTAATTCTAGTGAATCAGGGAGAGGTGATTGCCTACTGCCGTACACTTAGATGCCTGATTTTCTTGAGAGTCAACACTAAAGATGTGTAATTTCGCTTGCTGTGTGTATAGTGAATGTGTGAAGCCAGCTAGCGATGTGGCTAATGCTACATCACTTCTGCTGTCCCCCGAAGCACCAATCAGTATATCGCAGGAGGAGGGAGAGAGAGAGGGGAGGGGGTGGGAAGGAGGGTGAAACGATGATTTCGTTTATATTAAATAGTATTTGCAGGACGGGTATTAAGATAGTAATCTCTCCATTACGGCTTGGTGTGCATTGTGTGTATGTATGTATGTTGTGTGTGTGTGTGCGCGCATGCTTCCATGCCTGTGCTTCAGCGAATGTGTGTGTACTTGCGCGTGCTTGAACGTGTACGCGATGTTGGGTGACACTTTTTGAAGGGGAAACATCTCCAAAAGGTCAGTGAGTTATTTTTCTCTGTTCCCTTAAATGTATCAATCCAACTTAATCTCACCACTGAGTCTGTGACTGCCCTGCGTTCTCTATGCTGTGAGCCTGACATTTAACTCCCATGTAGAACAAATCTATTTCTACAGTTGAGCTTGCCGCAATGCATTTATGTGCCTCACAGTTTAGATACTATTGCAAACTAATGAAGACAAGTATCTGTAATAGAATCAGGGAAGATTAGAATAAGCCATGGGATTTCTGGTTATTGCCTTCACACTGATGTGGAATAAAATTCCTGTAAGCAAAATGCGACAAAAATGTCATGTAGCTGAACAGTAACACCTCACAGAAAGCATTTAGGAATTAAGGTCTGTAATTTTACATCAAGGAGGATATATTTTGTACGTACTAAAAACATCTCCCTACATGCATTATCAAATATAGCCCCTCCCTTTCTCCTTCCTACCTCTGTAATTGGCCAGATGTTGCCTTGCACCATTGTGATTGGCTGAGCATGGTTCTGTCTGAATGGGATTGTTTGATGCTGCCTCAGCCCTGACCTGTCCTCCACCTGTGCCCAAGTGAACAATGAAGGGCATGCAGTTCCACAGAAGATTAACTAGAGTTTCTCTCCCCCTCTCTCTAGTACAATGACAACCTTAGCGTGCCTCTGCTCACATCCCAGTCCCGCTTAGCAACAGAGAGGAGAAGGGTCTCCCAGTCCCCCCCCCCCTCTTCCATCGGCCCTCAAAGCCTCTCATCCAGTCTCCCTTCTCCTTCCTCCATTCCTGCATCCCTCCTACCTTCAATCCCTCCCTCAAAGCCTCGCCACCAGCCTCCCATATCCACCCGACCCGCCACCTCCCCTAACCAACCCTCCTTCACTTCCATCATCCTTCCATTCCTCCATCCATCCCTCTCCCCTCCCCATCCCACTGGCTCTGGCTTTGAAACAACCTTCCTTACAATCAGGGGGAGCTAATGGTGCTTGCATTGGGCTCAGTTCGACGTTATTCATCTTAACCTACTTTCCAGCAATAATCTCCATAAACTCCCCAATCTCCAAGGAGTGGCATGGCAAAAGACAAATTGCAGCCTGAGGGCAAAGAGTGGATAACTGTAAGTGAGTGTTTGTGTGTGGGTGTGAGTGAGTGTGTGTGTGAGTTTATGTGTGTGCTGTGTGTCTGCATGTTTGTTTTGCGATGGGATTGGTTGTGTACAAGTGTGTGAGTGTGTGTCTTTATGCATGTGTGTGTGTGTGTGTGTGTGTGTGTGTGTGTGTGTGTATGTCTGTGAGGCCTATACTCCCAAGCCCAGCAGAGATCAAAGACTGTGGGATCTAACGGACACAAGACCCTTAGCACCATGGAAGACCATCACATTTTGACAGCCCAGCTAGCATCAGTGGCATATCACACACACACACACATACACACCTCAGAGTCTTTGTTCAGTCAAATTGGAATGAATTTCCACTTCGCCTTTGCTCTTAACTTTGAATTGAACACGCTCTTTACTCAGTCGCCTGGGGACCAGTCTGTGTCAGGTAAACTGGCTAAAAGTAAGTGTCAACCATAGCTTATATGACTCAAATGATTTGAGGCATTGCAGAACGCCTCTGAATGGAGCACAAAAGGATTTTACACCGACCCCGAGAAGACTGTAAAGGCATGAAATTGTGTTACAATAGTGAAAATTGTAGCAAATTCAACCTGTGTCTTTTCAGCAATGGTTGCATGTAGGCATTGTCTGCAGGGTGAGGGAGTTTCGCACCAATGTGTACAAAGACTGACAGAGAAATTGTACACAGCCATGCTGTTTCAGTCACCTTTATCCCTTCCTTAGCTCACACACTCTCTTGAAAGACATTCTTTAATGTCAATGTGGCGTTCTTTGTAATGTAACGGTTAGATAAGTAGCAAGTGGATGAAAGGGCACACACACTCGCACACTCGCATGCGCGTGCATACTCTAGCGCACACACACACGTGCGCACACACACTTAGAACACTGCAGCTCTGCTGTCTGTAGTCTGCTTGTTCAGCACCAAGGACAGCTCCATCTCTCCTTCACTCTGCCTGTAACACTCTTCCTATTCAACTCACAGGTATAAAAGTTTCAGAACACCTACTCGTTCAAGGGTTTTTCTTTATTTTTACTATTTTAAAGCTGTCATCAAAGCAAAGGGTGGCTATTTGAATAATCCCATGTTCAGGAGAGTCTACCTGTCTCCCTGTCTGCTCTCCCCATGAGCTACGTCCCCTCACAACACTGAGCACTCACAGCCAAGGATACAACGTCAATATGCATGTATCAAATCACTCAGGTGGAACAGATCCCATTTCAGGCAATCACACTTTATCTGATACGTGAGTCACACACGCTAACACGCACAACAAGCAACACTCACACACAGACATAAGCACACACACACTACACTGACACTCACACACAACAACACACACACACGCCTCCTCCTCCCTATCCCACCACGCAATTTCAATATAATTGCCACAAGTGCAAGTGACAAACTGCAATATGAAACCCCTGGCTTGTTCACATTGAGAGAGTCCATATTTGTTTTCCCATTGAAGCTAAATCTATTGTGACCAAATGGAATAACACACACACACACACACACACACACACACACACACACACACACACACACACACACACACACACTGGTGTTCTCTATATGTGCGACTGTGTGGGACAGTAACATATGAAGTGTTAGTATGGGTTTCTGTCTCTCTACAAGGTTAGATTGATGCGCAAGCTGAGTTGTTGGCCTCTCTGCTCTCTCTCTCTCTCCCTAGCTTAGTGTGTCTCTTTGTGGGGCAGGCCCGTCTCTCTGCATGGCTCCATGCTGGAATCAAAGGCCTCCCTGGGGCAACACTAATGACTGTATAGGCCTGCCACGCTACAGACCAGACTACTGAATGTTAATGACTGGACTGGATCAGTCTCAGCTTGGCTACACACCAGACAGCAAGCCTTTAACTCCAAACATTGATGTTAACGATATGGAATTGGAGCTAGAGATTGACAAGTAGAGGGAGAAAATGTCACTCTACTGTAATTGTATTCTATTGCAGTTCTATTGTGCTCTTCACTCACTACAAAATATGGATTTCACTATTAACAAATATTAATTTGATAACATGCAATGGTGTGTTAAAACCTTTACCCCATAATACTAAAATGAGATCATGCCACCTAAACATATTTCCAGTTGGGTTTATGGGCTAGTATTCATATATTATTAAACTCTTTTATCATTCTCCCCAGACCATACTTTACAGTATAAGGCTACCAGTTCACAGCAGACACAAAAGGATTCCCCAAAGTGGAGCGCGCTGCTGATAAAAAAAATAGGACAGAATACGAATTCATCCATTGACAGAAGGGTTAGGGGGGTAGGGTGTAGGGGGTTCTTGCGGTAGAAGGGGGTTAAACCCTCATTGCTCTACATACCACAGCTACTGCACTGTAACGGATGAAGGGTTGGGGGGTGAGATAAGTTGGAAGAGGAGGGGAGGGGGGTTTGTCTTGGCTTGATCCAACTTCAATCCATTCTGCACACGGATACCATACAGTAAATCCCCCTCACAAACAGCAAATCCCCCCCACTTCACTATTTACCCTTCCTGACATTCCCGTTTCCCCTGCCCCCATCCTATTTCCCATCCACACTGCTGTGCACTTCCCAAATGTGTCCCCCGAGGTGGGCATTTCAGTGCTGCTGGGTAATCCCAGGAAAGCTGTTTGACGACAGTCTGTCTGTTTACTGGATGGCACAGTTGACCCTCAGTGATTGCCAATTTGGGTTCATATTTTGATTATTGCCTATGTTGGCCCAAGTCAATACAGGTCTAGCAGTCTTTAGTATTGACATCAAACACAGCGCTTCAGTCAAACACAAGCAGCCTTGGGTCCACACTTGGGATGTAATGATTCACTGATACGCAGTTAAAAAAGAAAATCCGCTCTCACTACATTCTTTCTACCTTGTGTGTGTGTAATAATAAACACTGTCACAGACCAGAGATCCCCACTGGCCCAGGGCCAGTATCTAGCATTCATGTCTAGTGCATAAAGATACCTTTGAGGAAACAATGTATAATTTATTCACTGCAAATATGTCCACCTAGTACTTACCGGCCTACATATGGGGAAAGTAAGACATCATATCAGACCATGCATTGCTGGAGCTTACTTTTTCTCAGGTGCATGATAGGAATTGCATTTCCTATAACTTCCATTCAAAACCAATTCCAGAATACTATCCATTCAAAATCATCCATTAAAGTTGAAGGTAGACTCAGTGAAACGGCGTTGCCACGAGCAGCACCGCAGATAATTGAGATGAGCGAGATGCATGACGTCAGTCTCTCAACGGTCACACACAGTATCTGCACAGATGCGCTTTGACCCACTACACTGTTAACATCCGGCATCTACGTCCTATCGTATATTTGAACATAATATTGAATTGACCCTCATTGGATTTGACAGACAACAGACATTAAAGGGAGAGTGAACCCTAAAATCATATTTTGTATTTTGTATCTATCATCTTTCATCTCACATTTCAATATTCCACACTATCTGCTGTAGAATCCTATTAAGATACACCTGAAGACCTCAATCTAAGATGAAAAGGAGAAAAGTTTATTGAACCATCTAAATAATTGATTTTGGGGTTTGGATTCTCCCTTTACCTAACCCAGTGTAAAGCAGTGTTAATCATCTCCTCATCCACAGCCAGTGACAGCACTGGGAGGGCCTGCTGGGGCTGTTGTCATTGCTGAGACCCCCCTAATCCGGAGTGGATCAATCTGAGCTATTGACCGCTATACACTGAGCCGGGCTAGCCCACTCCATTGGGCTGATGGGGGTGTGAAAGGGGCCCAAGTGTGCCAGGGGGTGGGAGGAGGTTTCCTAGATGGTAGTTCTATAGGCCTATATGGAAGACAGGAGAGGGCATGTGTGAGTGAAAGTAGGCGTATGTGTGCGTGTATTGATCGCAGGCCAAGAAAGGTTCCCTCCCCACAGAATAACCCTATAAAGGCCTGGGGGGGCTGGGGGAGCTGGAGGGTAGTGCAGGCCAAGCTGCCTTAAATCCTTGTTTTGAGAAAGGCTTGAGCCAAAACATCTGCAATAAAAAATCTCTTATATTTCTGCCTTTGTCTATGATATAGCCCAAGGGGGATTATTTCAACTGTGATGCACTGATTTATTCACTTATTTCACTGAATACATTTATAAGAGCAGATTATCATTATTTCAGTAGAAAACGGTGAGACTAGGGAAGAGTACCCCTAACAGTGAATACTTTAACCAGGGAGAGAGGCGAGAAGTACCCCTCACAGTGTATGAGATGGGGTAGGCACCAGAGGGGGCAAACTCATCTATCCCAAAACCCTGCAGGAGGTTAACTGCCTGTTAAGTACTTATTCTCGCCCCGTCAGCAGTTTCCTGTTCGGCTGGCATTGGGCAACACTGACCTTCATTGAAGAGGATATTACAATCTTGCCATCCTGCCCAGAAAGGTATTATCTGATTGGCTGGATGAAAAGACATGGAAACAACCGCCAGCGTCAGAGTGAGAGTTTAGTTACCTAAGACCTTCATAAGCATGACAAAAGCCCACTGTAAACATGACATTGGTAACTAATGTCAGAATGGCAGCTATATTAACACAATCACAAAGAAAGCTGCAGTTACCTTGATTAGCATGGTATAGCTTAATTGTTATAAAAACAGTACAAAGTGTTACCAGTGTGCCAGGCTGCTGTTCTGGGCCCCTCTGTGACAGTGTTCAGTGATCTATGGCTTAATGAAACTTTTATCACTCCACTCTGTCAGGCAGATTAACGTCGCTTTGCTTCTAATGCCCGCTCTTAAATCACAGGCTGACGGAACCATAGGGAACACAGAGTATCTTACAACACCTAACACCTAACAAGGTAGAAGCTTGCTAAACAAATGGAAAATACTTCCCCCTTATCTAAAACAAGAGATTTATATGCTCAAGACTGCGAACATAAGCTGTTTACTCATAAAAGGTTGGTTATTCATGTAGAAACTCTCCAGACAAAGCAATTAGCTGCTTACTCGTAGAAATTAAAAGCTAGTTATGACAAAAGCGATATACTCCTAGTCCTTATTTGCATGACATTGCATGACATCATTGAGGTAGGGTATTTGACATCATTGAGGCAGGGTATTTGCTATCGGTGGAAGACTTAGAGGCAACTTAGGGATTCCAGAGGACGATATCTTCTTGTCAGCCCCTGTCTGGCCTTTTCTGTCTCACCTTTTGCTGTATCCAACCCTGGTTCATTACCTGTTATGGCTGGGACTTTGTTGTCCAAGCCAGTTAGCCTATTAGCATAGGTGAGCTAGCTTTAGCTCATTAACACAGGTCTGTAAAAGGGACAGTAAGAGTGATTGCTTATTGGAACAAAAACAAAAAAGAAACATGCAAACATTTTACTTAAATACTCGTTGAGAAGGGCTAGGCTACATAACACTATCATAGATGACGGTATAACCAGTCATGACAGCCTCTTAAAATATAAACAGTCAGAAATGAAATGAGGCCTTTTGCCACTGCGAGGCTTCCCAACCCATAAACTCTTATCCTTTATCCCACTGAACGGCATACTATGTCAGTATTCCCAGTAACACAGCTAACACAGACGAATGGGGGGGAAACAGAAATCCTATTATGTGTCAGTGTGAGCTGCTACGCTTTCTGCCGGATGAGTCTTCTTTGTGCCAACCACAATGACAACACACGCCTATTGTTGCAGCAAGAACAGTAAACATCACTCGTGTACAAACAGAAACTGATGTATGGCCACCGGAAGACAACGTGTCAAAGGCGTCATGCAGGTTTTGTGCTTCCATCCTCAACAACAAGAGGTGCCAACAGCAAGCCCAACTTTGTGTTGATGTTGGACATGGCTTATACTTACTGTGTATGAGGGCCGGAAAACGTCTGGTTTTCATTCTCTCCATGTAACCAGGGACTGATTAAGACCTGAGACACAGAGTGAGTGTACCCTCTGGCCAATCAATGATCAATTAACTGTCAGGTAGAAAAGAGGACTTCAGCCCTCAAGGGTCAGTAATTGAATAAGATCCAAATGTAGGATTTCTCAAACCAAGGCAGAAAAGATGGATAGACCAGAGTCAAAACAAAATGAACGCTAGCAAACATTGGATGCTGTGTGATGCATCATCAGGATACACACTAAAGCTCCATTTCCAGCCACCGCCACCTCAGGGCAGTAGCGACTGTTTAACTGCATTTCCCAATGGTTAGTCACTTCCCAATGCTTTTCTGTGGTAAATGTTTCCCATCCTGTGAGAAATCAATGGATTCTGACAGTCTCTCTATATTTCTAGAAGAGCCACACATACTGAGGATGAATTGAGTCCATCTTTCAACAGGAGTAATAGGGATGTCTGAGAGTAACATTTCTCAACCACAGCCGTTAGCCAAACCACCCATCCATCCATCCATCCTTCCTTCCTTTCATCCCTTCTGTCCTTTTCCTCACTTCAGAAAGTATTGTTCTGTCATCCGGTGTCTCAGGTCTACCACTGCAGCTGACAGGTCTAGTGGGTTAAGCTTCCCACTTTTTACTATGTTGTTCCCGGGCAAATGTATGCCAAACAAAAAACATTGATTTCAAAGTTTAACAAACCATACAATTCTATGCACAAGGACAATTTAAGAACTTAACAATTTACATTAAACATCAGCTGACCCTGTAGGTAAGCTGTCATTGTAAATAAGAATTTGTTCTTAACCTAGTTAAATTAAGGTAAAAATATATATTTACACCCCGTAATGGAATTGCTATAACGGAATTTCCTCATAGGTCCCTGATCTGTAGTACACTGAAATACATCATTATGAATGTCATTCTCTTCATGGTGATGCATCCTAAAAAGGTACACAGAGGTATAAATATGCAATATCTTGCTTTGCATTTTGGGGTATTATTCGACATACTGGCTATAATTTCATGAGCCCCAAACAATTCAAAATTTGGTTGATCCGGACCGGACCAAATCTGAACCAATCATAGACATCTACTGAATGTTTCACGAGTTCAGTACAGTACAGTACAGTACAGTACAGTAAAGTAAAGTAATGTAGAGTATAGTTCAGTACAGTAAAGTAGAGCATACAGTACAGTACATTATAGTGTACTCAACTCTAGTGTGCTCTAATGAATGAACTCTACAGTACAGTACTGAACTATACTTTACTTTTCTTTACTGAACTCCACTCTACAGTACAGTGACTACTATGATTTCCCATCTTAGCCAATTCAATTGAAATAAGAAGAAGAAGAAGAAGAAGAAGAAGAAGAAGAAGAAGAAGAAGAAGAAGAAGAAGAAGAAGAAGAAGAAGAAGAAGAAGAAGAAGAAGAAGAAGAAGAAGAAGAAGAAGAAGAAGAAGAAGAAGAAGAAGAAGAAGAAGAAGAAGAAGAAGAAGAAGAAGAGGGAATAGGAGGAGGCCTGGGGAAGACTGAAGGAAATAACAAGGAAAGAACAAAAAAAGAAGAATGCCGGTCTATAACAAGGCTGCTCAAGGACATTGTGAATTTCTTAAACACTCACTCTCTTTATTCTCTCAGTTTATTTCTCTATGGAAATCAATGCAAACAGCAACAACTTAAGCACCTCTCAGCTTTCATGTTAAGGAACCCAAATGAGTGTAGAGAGAAAGGCTGGGATAATTAGACCTGGCCTCCCATTGAGGAATAGAACAACATCAATCGGCCTAACTGGAGAGCGCTAGAGTGCTCACTAATTGTGGCTAGTTTGAATGAAGGAAGTAGAGGGCCAGCAGAGAGGCAGGGAGACAAAGAGCTCAGTGGTGCTGTTGAGAGGACAGATGGACAGCCTCCCACACTCACTGACTGACTCTAGTAGCACATCCAGTTGAAGCTAGCTACTGTATGACCCCCAACCCGGGCTGAAATTAGCACTGTGAGAACAGACGGACTGTATACTGAACAGTGCTCACTGAGAAGTGTGCCAAAACAGTTAGACTTGGCTGTGTGCAGTTCAGCTCATCGTGCCATGACAAGGCTTTGCACACCACTATGATGTGTAAAAATTAAGGAGAGGATATTTACAGACTTTTAGACACTGACTGACTAGAGGAGACACACAAGACACTGGGAGACATTATGAGACTCCGTCAGCTATCAAGACGAGACAGAGACTGACAGAGGCACCAGAGACACACAAATATCCAGATAGCCTGAAGCACAGAGACCATCCACTACCAACTACCTGTTCACTACTAGACCTACTGACTCCCAGACTCCTTCAAATCCTCCACACCTACCACAGACCACAACAGACCCTGCAGCTTTTAACAGGCTGCAGTTATGAAAATGGCTGTGAAATGTTCAGTGACATGGAAAAAGTCAGCACTGTACTAGGTGCTTATGAATGAGCCTCAGTTCTATCAGGCCTACCCAGGAGGTGCACTCTGTACTAGGACACACACACAATGTGGTGGGGGAGGGGAACGTGTCACAGCATCAGGCCATCTGTGCTAGTCCTTAATCTGGTCTAATCCAGCTATCCAGCTATCCATGGTGGGGATGGAGACAGTACACAGTCAGGAATCAGCCCGGATTAGACAAAACAAAAGAGAGAGAGAGAAATAGAGAGAGAGGGGGGGGGGGGGTGAAGAACCCGGGAGAGAGAGAGAGAGAGTTAGAGAGAGAGCAACAGCAACAGGGTTTAGGATGAACAGATCAATTCTCGTTTACGGTTTTCAATGGTAAAGTTTGTCAACAGAACCAGTTGATCATTACTTGACTACCTTCCTGTCGAACCATGTTAAGGTGGGGGGGGGGGGGGGGGGGGGGGTTTCTGACCCCTATTAGCCCACCTGCCAGATGGCTTGTTCCCCAGGCAGTGGGTACACACAGACCCCTCTGTTACACTGCGTTAATACAAGGGTAACATCAGCTAAAAAGCTAGTAGATCAACTAAAACTGAGAAGTAAGGTTCAGTAGACTTGCGTCCTTCATCCTCTCCCTGTTAATTCTCTCTATCCTCAGGCACAGTCAGTCATGCACTGGCGGCCCCTCCATACATCATACTAGGACTGGGTTCAAGTTGTTCTTGCAGTCAAGTTCCCTTGAATGACCCCCTTGATATGGTACTGGTCCTCAGGGCACACACAGAGACATGAACACACAGACACGTCATTATACCACTCCCCCCACAGCTACCAGTGTGCAGGTACAAGCCGTTACCTACAGTACATGTATGTAGAAAATGGGGGGGTTAGCAGCCCAGCATCACTGTGAGTCATAGGCCCGCTCCAATCCGCTCTGGCTGCCTGCCAACAACACACACACACACACACACACACACACAGGCTGGGCAGACAAAGACAGAGCTGCAAGCAAAACTGGAGCCTGGAGAGAGAGAAATAGAGGGAGGAGGGTGGGGCTTAGAGAAAAATGAAGAGATTGAGAGAGGGGCTCAGTGAACAAGAGCTGAGATATGGGGGAGGGGTACGGAAGAGAGAGAAAAGGATGGCGAAACAGGGACAATACAAGGGAAAGTGGAAAGAGGAACAGAGTTGTTGAGAAAGGGAGCAAAAGATAGGAAAAGAGGATAGAGAGATGGATGAAGGAAGGCGGTAAAAGAGAGCGGACGAAGTAGGAAATGGACAGAGAGAAGGAGAAAGGCAAGAGACAAAACAAGAGTGAGGCATAGAGAAAGAGAAATGAAAAAGAGAGAGGAAAAATTTAGAAAAGAGAGGACAGAGAGAATAAAAGTAAGCAACAGGGCGGCAGGTAGCCTAGCAGTTAGAGCGTTGGGCCAGTAACCGGGCTGACCCTGTAGGGAGGCCATCATTGTAAATAAGAATTTGTTCTTAACTGACTTGCCTAGTTAAATAAAGGTTAAATAAAAAACAGAAAGGGAGGGTTTTATGGAGGCCCTGATGGAGCCTGGTTATAGAGAGCAATAGTAATGGCGTCTTTTTGTAGGCACTAACTCTGCCATGATTTGTTGGACAAAGCCTATGGGAATATTAATGGAGTTTTTGTACGGGTTTTCCATAAACGCTGAAAATAAGGTCTGTGGTAAACACAGGCTTATGAGATAATCTCCATCAGCTAACGTCACTTTTTGTGAATTTCAAAGCATTTATGTAATTTAAAAAAGCACATGAAGGCTTCATAATTCATAAAGGTCATGTTAACTGACTGATATTTTCTCATAGGACAAAAGGTATAAGATCTCCTAAACCTGTGTTAACCTCAGACCTTATTTTCTGTGTTCATCCCAAAACACTATTCTTTCACCCATCATTTTCGCCATAGGAATGGCTGAACGAACCAGAGTTTTAGGACTAGAATCTGGCGAGCTCTATTGATCCAACCCTGGGGGCGATTCCCAGCGATGATGCAATCATCTGTAGTTGGTCCCGGTTATTCATTAGAACTTGATTGGCGCTCTGACATGGCCAATTAGATCCCGTGTGACAATGACACCCAGCACTACCAGGCTTACACTAGTCTGACTGTGGGCTCTAATATCTCCATCACTATCTCTCTCTCTCCAAGCTGATACCGTAGATTTAATGGTAATGTTCTACTTCTATGGTACCCAAAAAGAAGTGACTGGTAACTGGTGAAGTCCACATTGCTGGATTCAAAATTAGCTCTCACTCACACAACCACACACAGACATATGCTTAGACACACACACATACACACACACAGCACAGTGTGTGGTACAAGTGGCACCTGTCCATGCCACTGACATTGGCACACCGCTGTTGGGTGACCTTGGCGTCGCCCCTCGCTGCGTCATGCACCCATGGCACGATGCCAGGAGCAAGGCGGCATACCGCATCAGACTCCCAGTCTGTCTGTTACCTGCCATATCAGAGTGTGCGTGTGTATGTGCATACGTGTGTGTGTCCATGTGTACCTCTATGTGTATATGAGCATGCATGACAGTGAATGATGGCTAAATGCATTTAGTCAATAAATATTTCACAGGACACTGAACTTTTACATTTCTCTAGTTTAGTTATGGAGCTGTACATTTGTGATTAAAGGGCAACCTATTCATAGCTCACTTACTGACCAATTCACATTCAAGCAATAATCCACAATGCATTCAAGATCGAATACACATTTGGGGAAACAGCTGCACTTTTCACCCAAGCGGCCTTTGTTATTATTTTATTGATATGGTCAAATAACTCAAGCATAGATTATTAACTTTTTTTATAATTTGGCACACGGAACTAGAGGCCATGAGTAACTAGGTAAAAAAGAATGGCACTGTTGACCTTTTCAAAGACGTTGGCTGGAGTGTTACTGTATTATCTATTGCCAAGGAAAGATATTGGTGACATAGTTTGAGAGGAACTCTGGAAAACAGTAAATATCCTATAGGTGATGTTATAAGCAGTCTCACTTAAACCCTCATATCTGCTACCCCGTTTGACTTAGAGACTAGGTGTCTTTCCTCATGCGGAACAAATCTGCCTCAAGGACCTTATCCATCTTCGGATTTTTTGAAAACTTTTGAAAAACTTCTCATGAACCATACATTCAAATAACACCGCATTTGGTATGCAGGACATCTCTTAACTTAGTTTGAAAAAATCTAAAAGATTGGTTAAGAGGCTGAGTAATTGATCAATCAGGAAATCAGATTTTACGTGTCCATTTAAATGCTTTGTAAATCCACTTCACAATGGTCTATCAACTTGAAACTTGTTGGGGTCATCAAAGACATTACCATGATTAACCATGTTAAGTTGGAATTGATATCTAAATATTTAAGGAAACTATTAACAATTCACTTTTTTGACTATGTAACGCTAATGATTAAAATAACTATAAAATATATTGTTCTCCAGGACAGATTCACTCCAAATTTGGTCTTTGGACTCATGACAATAGTCCTAAAGAGTTTGTGAAAATAGCATTGATGCATTCAAAGATGGCCAAACTATACAGTACAAGTACAGTAGATGTTGAACATACACTAATTTCCAAAAATATGCATTAGAATGTAGGCACATGGTACATATCTTAACTTAGTTTGAGAAAAGATAAGGGATTGGTCAAAAGATGGCTGAGTTATTGACAAATCAAAGATCAGATGTTACTTGTCCATTTAAACCAATGTAAATCCACTCCACAGTTAGCCTCATGACTCACACTAAATTCTTCCACTGCTCTATCGTTTGCTACATACTTTAGTCTGAGACTAGTCGTTTGTGGTGATGAGGGGCGCGAGGGGTGTAGTACAAAACAAAGTAATCAGCGATTAGATTGTCTCTAACCAATCAGAGTATCATAGCCAATGACACATTTTCTAACCGCCGCTTTACCCATGTGTGTTCTGGCTCTGGCCCAACCCATCGGTTTCTGGACCAATCAGACGGCTCCAAATGTTTTCACACCAAGTGAACGGTTGGGGAGGTACTCAGACCCTGACTTATTGCGGAGAAGAAACTAACGCCCGTGGGCGTAGCATTTGGCCGGAGCAAGGAGTCTGGGTAGCCGGTAACTCCACAATGGCCTCCACAATCAGCTTGAAACTTGTTATTGCTATCATGGACATCTAGCTCTAAGATTAACTACACTGAATTTGTTATTGATATCTCAAAAAAGAAAGCAAACTACAGTGGCAAGAAAAGTATGTGAACCCCCCCATAAATTGGTCATAATGATCTGATCTTCATCTAAGTCACAACAATCGACAAACAGTCTAACTAATAACACACAAACAATTATACGTTTTCATATCTTTATTGAACACAACGTGTAAACATTTACAGTGCAGGGTGGGAAAAGTATGTGAACCCTTGGATTTAATAACTGGTTGACCCTCCTGTGGCAGCAATAACCTCAAATAAACGTTTTCTGTAATTGGGAATCAGACCTGCACAACGGTCAGGAGGAATTTTGGACCATTCCTCTGTTTCAGTTCAGTAATATTCTTGGGATGTCTGGTGTGAACCGCTCTTTTGAGGTCATGCCACAGCATCTCAATCGGGTTGAGGTCAGGACTATGACTGGGCCACTCTAGAAGGCGTATTTTCTTGTTGAAACCATTCTGTTGTTGATTTACTTCTGTGTTTTGGGTCGTTGTCCTGTTGCATCATCCAACTTCTGTTGAGCTTCAATTGGCAGACAGATAGCCTTACATTCTCCTGCAAAATGTCTTGATATGCACATACACAAACACGACACAAACACGTATGTACGCAAGTATACAAACACACACACACACACACTTGCATTTACTGTAGTAACCATGGTTACGGGAGGCAACGCAGAAAGAATAGTCCCACAAATAATGCATTGCAATCAAGTCCCCTTTTCTGTGTGACATGACAAACAGTGTAGAGAGTAGAGAGGAGACTAATGCCCAAGCTGTGGAAGGCGGCACATGCAGTGCCTTCGGAAAGCATTCAGACTTTTTCCACATTTTGTTAAATAAAACAGTTTATAATGACTATGTGAAAGTAGGTTTTTAGAATTTTTTCAAATATATGAAAAACAAAAACAGAAATACATCATTTATTTAAGTATTCAGACCCTTTGATATGAGACTAAAAAATTTAGCTCAAGTGCATCCTGTTTCCATTGAGGTCGAAGGAATTGTCCTTAGAGCTCAGAGACAGGATTGTGTCGAAGCACAGATCTGGGGAAGGGTACCAAAACATTTCTGCAGCATTGAAGGTCACCAAGAACACAGTGGCCTCCATCATTCTTGAATGGAAGAAGTTTGGAACCACCAAGACTCTTTATAGTGCATTTGCATTTTGCATAGTGCATGTAGTGCATTTTGCACTACATTTGCACTCTGTATATAGATCTTTTGTGTTATTGACTGTACGTTTGTTTACTGTGTAACTCTGTGGAGTTTTTTTTGTCGCACTGCTTTGCTTTGTCTTGGCCAGGTCGCAGTTGTAAATGAGAACTTGTTCTCAACTGACCTACCTGGTTAAATAAAGGTGAAATAAAAAAATAAAAATAAAAAATAGAGCTGGCCGCCCGGCCAAACTGAGCAATCAGGGGAGAAGGGCCTTGGTCACGGAGGTGGTGACCCGATGCTCACTCTGACAGAAATCACGAGTTCCTCTGTGAAGAAACTTCCAGAAGGACAACCATCTCTGCAGCACTACACCAATTAGGCCTTTATGGTAGAGAGGCCAGATGGAAGCCACTCCTCAGTAAATGGCACGACAGGACGCTTGGAGTTTGCCATAAGGCACCTAAAGACTCTCTGGTCTGATGAAACCAAGATTGAACTCTTTGGCCTGAATGCCAAGCATCACATCTGGAGGAAACCTGGTACAATCCCTATGGTGAAGCATGGTGGTGGCAGCATCATGTTGTGGGGATGTTTTTTAGCGGCTGGGACTGGGAGACTAGTCAAGATCGAGGCAAAGATGAAAGGAGCAAAGTACAGAGAGATCCTTGATGAAAACCTGCTCCAAAGCCCTCAGGTTCTCAGACTGGGGTGAAAGTTCACCGTCCTAAACACACAGCCAAGACAACGCAGGAGTGGCTTTGGGACAAGTCTTTGAATGTCCTTGCGTGGCCCAGCCAGAGCCCGCACTAGACCCCGATCAAACATCTCTGGAGAGACCTGAAAATAGATAAAATAGCTGTGCAGCGACGCTCCCCATCCAACTTGACAGAGCTTAAGAGGTTCTGCAGAGAAGAATGGGAGACATTCCCCAAATACAGGTGTGCCAAGCTTGTAGCGTTATGCAGAAGAAGAGTCGAGGCTGTAATCGCTGCCAAAGATGCTTCAACAAAGTACTGAGTAAAGGGTCAGAATACTGTTTTTTTTTATATATAAATGAGCAAAAGTTTCTATAAACCAGTTTTTGCTTTGTCATTATGGGGTATTGCGTGTAGATTGATGAAGGGAAAGAAACTATTTAATACATTTTAGAATAAGGCTGTAATGTAACAAAATGTTGAAAAAGTCAAGTGGTCTGAATACTTTCTGAAGGCACTGTAGACAGGCAACAGGGAGATACACAGGGGGAGGAGCACTGATGCATTTTACCATGCATCCAGATCACATACGGTGAGGACAAATGATTCATACACACACATAGTAGGACTGCTATGAGGTGATGCTGTTGCCATGCAGAGGATGGTTTGGCTGGTGTGTGGGTGTGTGTGTGTGTGTGTGCCCGCAGAGACTCTGCAGCCACTGCTGTAATGCAGCAAGCAGCATTGCAGCCCTTTACTCCACTCACACCACAGACTGCAGGTTACTGCTCTCCTACTGCTGCTCTCCCTGGGAACAATGCACCACAAGACACACTCTCTGTGTGTGGTCATGGATTGTGCGGTTATGGAGATATATTACACACACACACACATACACACACACATTTGGCCAGTGAACGTGCCTTGTAGCAGTGGTACCTGTCATCGTTACCAGTAAAGTGGGCATAATGGTGATTCTCACGCCTCGACACCCGCCCCCTAATCTGATTATGCCACACGATTGGATGTTTGTGCTGGGGCCACGGGTCTCTGGGCTCCGCACATGCTGCCGCTCATGGGCCATCTGGGAGGACGCCTATGCCGAGGCAGGCTGGGGTCCTGACAGCACACAGAACACAGGCCATCTGTGTGGACGACTCAGCTTTAGTGTGTGAGTCCTGGTAGAGCAAAGAGAGCTCACAGTTCTGACTGGCTCTGGGTAGTACTTGCCCTCAGGCACAGATCAGCTTACCCACCCAGAAATGCTAAGTGTAACCATTGGGGGTTATTGCTAAACTGACCTTAGATCAGTGTCTATGGGCAACTTCATTTTACTGCTTCTGGGCTTAGCAAGGCTTAGGCCCTGCTAGCTTGGATATCCTTTGAAAGTGCTAATAGTCAATAGTTAATGTTAAAAAGTGATTTCTTCCCATTCCATTATGTATATAAAAATAATTGTTTCCATCTCTATTGAGCTCTATGGAAATGCTAGCTCTCCTTTTGTGCTAGCTAGATGCTAGAGGGATGTGACATGATGCCCAAGTTACTGTAGAGTACAAATGATCATGCCCTTTCCAAAAGAGGAGGCAAGAATCAGGTCGTGTAGCTAGTAGCCTACGTAAGAGATGGTGATGACAAAAACTCCAAAGCGCTAAGAAATTAACTTGGTGTGTGGTATGGATCAGAAAGAGAGAGGGGGGGCAAAGCAGCTCTTCAAATTATAATTTCCCAGCCCGCTTGACTCCGCTCTTGGACAGCACAAGTGCTGACTTAGGGGAAAAGTCCAGATTGCTTTTGGAATGGAATGAGTACCCAAACGAAGAGATAGAGACAGGAGGGAGCGGAGAGAGAGCGGACAGAGAGAGGACAGAGAGAGGATAGAGAGAGGGAGCAGAGAGAGAGAGAGAGGGAGCAGAGAGAGAGAGAGAGGGGGGCTAGGAGGATTTGTGCTCAATTTCATTATGTTTTTGGCTGAGGGAAGGGGTCTGCAGAACCATAAGGGGCTTATCTGAAGCCATAACCCATTTGATTAACAGCTATTGATTCAGCCTTTCAATTGGTCCTAGTTGAACGCGGCTGTATTAGCCGTAGATTGGCTTTCTGTATTAGCGGTGGAGGTACTGTTAGCTATCTGTGTTAGTGGGGGATGGCTCGGTCTATCAGGCCTGCCAAGGTGGAATGGATTAGAGTGGAGAACGCCTGATAACTCCTGGGTCAGGCAGGTGTTTGCCAAATCGGGAGACACCGAAGCTAGCATTAGCTAGGGTTGCTACTGCTAACACAGGAAAGTCTACTGCAATGCTAACAGGGTATGAGTTGCATAGTAGCTAGCTAAAAACTAGCTAAAAACAAACCTCCTTCACAGTACAGTAGTTTCACACCAACAACCACCAAGTGACCTTCATTGCTAGCAGGGTAAGTACCTCTCCATATTACTCATTGGCAGAGCAGTGTCATACAGCAGCAGTGTCAATGATTAACATGGGCAGAGCCTTGTACTGCAGTTACCTCTATATGATCCTTAAATTCATCTGGCTCCAACAGGAACCTATGGAGGTCATTGACAACACAGCATACTGTGAATACTAAGTCATTAATGAAAGAGGGTAGGCGAATGCACACGGACCTATGCAGGCGCACACACAAAATAAAACACACACATACTTGTGAACACACACACACACACACACACACACACACACACACACACACACACACACACATAATGGAATGCACATACACGCGTTGTCTACACACTTATGTTTCACACATGCTAACAAATGCGCACAGACACAAACTCACACGCAAACAAATGCACACACACACACGTGTCCAACACAATGGCGTTGTCATTAATAGGCCGTGCACACGGCTCTGCAGTGTTGCGGAGTCGATTAAACCTCTGACTAGCAGATAATAAAGACTATTGACCCAGGATAAATACAGCATACGTGCCCGTACATAATGACAGGAGAGGTAATGAACCTCAAACAGAGGAGAGGAGAAGAGAGGAGGAGAAGAGAGGAGTGGACTCTCCAGGGAACTGACAGAAACCCCCCCTCACACACACTCTCAAATGATAGCTTATTTCCTATATAGTGAGGGTATATAGTAATGGACAAAGGTAAGTACCTGGTAAAGAGTAGCCATCAAACAGCCTTTGCCCACTGAGCTTTATTGGAAGTTTCTGTAAAGTTTCTGCTCACACCTATTGTCCCAGCACTAACACACTTACTTAACAATTCTAATAAACACATCATCAAGCCCATGATTAGATAAAGCAGGTGTGTTAGTGCTGGATTATGAAAGCCTTCACACAATGCAGCCATCCAGGACCAGGAGTGAAGAACACTTCCATAGAGGGTTAGAGGCAACACACACCTTCACACACCTCGAAGCAGCAGTGTGAACATTTCAGGGAGTGTGTGCTAAGTAGCACCTAGGGTAGCTTATTAATGAGGGAATACCATGGGCAAGAATTTAGCCTGCAGCTTTGATATGTGCTGAGAGAAGGACAGTGTTCCATCTATCCATACTCCCAGGTACTTGTATTAGGTGACTACCTCAAGCTCTAAACCCTCAGGAGGTAGTAATCACAGCTGTGGGGAGAGGGGCATTCTTCTTACCAAACCATATGGCCGTTTTGGAGGTTTTCAGAACAAGGTTAAGGGCAGAGAAAGCTTGTTGGACACTAAGAAAGCTTTGTTGTAGAGCATTTAACACAAAATCTGGGGAGGGGCCAGCTGAGTATAAGACTGTATCATCTGCATATAAATGGATGAGAGAGCTTCCTGCTGCCTGAACTATGTTGTTGATATAAATTGAGAAGGGTGTGGGTCCTAGGATTGAGCCTTGGGGTACTCCCTTGGTGACAGGCAGTGGCTGAGACAGCAGATTTTCTGACTTTATACACTGCACTCTTTGAGAAAGGTAGTTAGCAAACCAGACCAAAGACCCCTCAGAGACACCAATACTCCTTAGCCGACCCACAAGAATGGAATGGTCTACCGTATCAAAAGCTTTGGCCAAGTCAATAAAAATAGCAGCACAACGTTGCTTAGAATCAAGGGCAGTGGTGACATCATTGAGGACCTTTAAGGTTGCAGTGGCACATCCATAACCTGAGTGGAAACCAGATTGCATACCAGAGAGAATACTATAGACATCAAGAAAGTTTTTCCAACACTTTTGATAAACAGGGCAAAATATAAATAGGCCTATAACAGTTAGGATCAGCTCGATCTCCCCCTTTAAATTAAGGACGACCCGTGGCTGCCTTCTAAGCAATGGGAACCTCCCCAGAATGGAGAGACAGGTAAAAAAGGTCAGAGATAGGCTTGGCGACGATAGGGGCAGCCACCTTAAAGAAGAAAGGGTCTAAATCATCTGACCCAGATGTCACACCCTGATCTGTTTCACCTATCCTTGTGCTTGTCTCCACCCCCTTCAGGTGTCGCTCATCATCCCCTGTGTATTTCTACCCGTGTTTTCTGTCTCTCTGTGCCAGTTCGTCTTGTTAGCCAAGTCAACCAGCGTTTTTCTCTAAGCTCCTTTTTCTCCCAGTCCCTGTTTCTCTTAGTCATCCTGGTTCAGAACCTTGCCTATCCTGACACTGAGCACACCTGCCTGACCATTCTTCCTGCCCTGACCTTGAGACTGCCTGCCGCCTTGTACAGTCTGGACTCGGAACTGGTGATTGAATCCTTGCCTGTCCCGACCTCGAGACTGCCTGCCGCCTTGTACTGTCTGGACTCTGACCTGGTTTATGAACTCTTGCCTGTCCCTGACCTACCATTTGCCTAAGCCTTGTGCCTTAATAAATATCGGAGCTCAAACCATCTGCCTCCTGTTTCTGCATCAGGGTCTCGCCTTGTGCCACTGCCTCCAGGAAAAAACTTTGTAGCGGGGCAGGGGAAAAAGAGGGAGAAACTTAAAAAGAGGGATAGTTGCATTAGAAGGGGTGGCAGATGAGGGAATATTGGACGGGCAAGGAGGCAAGGCTGAGTCAAATAGGAATCCTGACTTAATGAAGTGTTGATTAAAGAGCTCAGCCATGTGCTTCTTGTCAGTAACAACCACATCATCAACTTTAAGGGACATGGGCAGCTGTAAGGAGGAGGGTTTATTCTCCAGGTCTTTAAACATTTTCCAGAATTTCTTGAGGTTAGACCCACAGAGTAACTAACTTTGGCCTTCCGGATAGCCTGAGTGCACTTATTTTTCATTTGCCTGAACGAGAGCCATTCAGCCTGAGTAACCGTGTGCCGGGCCTTTTGCCAAATGCAATTCTTGAGGTGAAGTCACTCTGCAAGATCACCAGTAGCCGAACCTGTTTATAATTCTCATTTTCTTTATGGGGTCTTGTTTGTTAACAATACCACTGAAATTTTCAAAAAAGAAGGTCCAAGCGTCAGAATTGGGGCTAACAACAGTAGCAACAGTAGACGGGCCAGGGTGTACATGCACATTACCAGATATCATCAACAGTAATACAATCAAGGCACAGCATTGGACAGGGAGAGCTCTGCAGTGCTGATATATGACATCTGAATGTGCATCAGATGACAACAAGATCATATTGTACAGCAATTTCATTGGGTAACATGAATACAAAGCCAGCGGGAGGTGGTTAGAATGGGATGGTAGGCCAAAAGTCTGTGTAACCAATAGAGAGTCAGACTCCCGAGTGTGGTAACACGGTTCCACGGTTGGGTAAAGAAAGCTCGTAGTCAACAAAGCATGCATCAGGCAAATGCCAAAATAGAAAAATGTGCAAGAAAAAATAAAAAAATATAACGACTTGGGGCTAGCCATTGTAAGATCAGAGTTACTTGTCCCAACAGTGCCTGTGTGCTGGAGGCAAAATGCCAGTGAATGGGCTCTGAACAGCAGGAGGTGTCTTCAAAGCCTCTGGATCTCTCGCTTCACACGTGGGAAGTGTGGTTGGGGGTACCTGTACCAGACAGGGGGAGACAAGCCAGGGCAGACGGTGAACAGATCGCCAGGTGGAATCCTAGCACAGTGCAGCAGGCAACGGGAGTAGGTGTCACACCCACTTGCTTAAAGAAAATGAAAGTGGATGGTCTCTGAACAGCTTCAAAGGATTCAACACCTCTCTTCACACTTCACACCTCAATGTATCAGGTCTGTCTCAGATTCCAGGATCTCAGGACTTTGATTGCAAGAGCACCCCCTGAATAGCTTGGGAAAATGAAATCCTTGATAGAATTTTCCAGGTAAATATTGTCCAAAAAGTAGGTTGTTGGTTTGAAGTTTTGATCTTGAGGTTAAGTTGTGGAGGGTACCATCCTGTATATGTCCCTGTCGAAAAAACCAAATTTATCTATTGTTAAAAAAATGTGAGAGCTCACATGAGCTGTGTCTCTCTAAGCAGAGGGAGGTCTGATTTGATGATCTATCTATATGTATGACGTCAGATATTTTTCTGCAACTGAGGGTCTAGCTGCAATAGTCACGGTTCACTGGGTTTAGGGTTAGGATTAAGGTTAGGTCTTTGTGTTAGGGTTAGGGTAAAGGTTAGGTTTTTGGGTAAGAGGGTAAGAGTACGGGTTAGGATTAGGTTTAGGGTTAGGGGTTAGGGAAAATAGGATTTTGAATGTAACTGAATTGTGTGTCCCGACAAGGTTAGAAATAATTGAATCAACTAATAACATCTCCGTCTTGCTGGAGAGATGATAAACACCCTTTGTTATTTTCCGTTCCCAAGATATCAAAGATTTTTCTTGCATCATACATTTTTGCACTTCTAACAACAACCTCTATAATAATCCTCTTTAATCCTGTCGACAGGGACTGATAATGACACACACATACACTTGCACACACACACACACACACACACACACACACACACACACACACACACACACACACACACACACACACACACACACACACACACACACACTTGCACACACACACATAAATGCACATGCACATAAATGCACACATACACACAAATGCACACACACACACACACATGCACGCACACAAACACACCACAAATTGTGAATGTGTACTTCAAAATATTATTCATAAACCTAGACATATCGGGTCGATTACCATTACGTAACCATCAATTTACCAGAGCATTGCAGCTTTCACAAGCCATTCCAAACCATCCATTGTACAGTACAATCTGGATTACTGACCTCTGCCCATTCTGCCTGCCCTTACCCCAAGCCTGCCTGCCGTCCTGTACCTTTGCCCCACCTATCTGGATTACTGACCTCTGCCTGCCCTTGACCTGTTTTTTGCCTGCCCCTGTTGGATTAATAAACTGTTATTACTGGTGATACAATGCAAGGTAAATATTTCCCCCTGTAATTCTCATGCAAACCACATAAAGCCTGACCACAGAGACCTCACCACTACCGAAGACTGACAAGTCCTGCTGAGACTGAGGATATCCTAATATGAACACTGTATTTCACAACAAGTATAGGAAATTCATGAGATTAAAAGAGGCAGCTTGATGTGTTTCTGTTCTATGTTCCAACTCCTGGTCACAACTCCAGTCTACACACACTCGTGTTCTCTCTCCACCTTCACGCCCTCAAGAGTCAACGCTCATGATCATCCCCTTCAGGGTACGGAAGAGCACATTATTTTCCTAAGATCACCTCTCTATCTTTCCCCTCTCTCTCAGCCTCCCTCCTCTTGAAGCCAACGGTTAGAGACAGGAGAGGATGGTGAGGTCTTATGTTTGAATCTGTTTTATAGAAAAGGACAGGAGGAAGACATAATGTGGCTGAGTAAGTGGCATTATCTCCTTGGGTTAGTGAGATCATCAGCCGCATCAAAATGAATGGTCCATTGAAAAAGACTGGAATTCAGAAATAGGACTTACCCTGCCTACCTATTTGAGAGGTGTGTGTGTGTGTGTGTGTGTGTGTGTGTGTGTGTGTGTGTGTGTGTGTGTGTGTGTGTGTGTGTGTGTGTGTGTGTGTGTGTGTGTGTGTGTGTGTGTGTGTGTGTGTGTGTGTGTGTGTGTGTGTGTGTGTGTCGGGATAGCTAAGGCAAGCCCCTCAGGCAGAGTCGAGAGAAGAGAGAGAGAGAGAGAGAGAGAGAGAGAGAGAGAGAGAGAGAGAGAGAGAGAGAGATACAGAGACAGAGACTTGGAGAGAATGAGAAACCTATGGCACATATACAATATATCCGACCATACAACCAACCAACAAGGATAGGGAGAGCATTCCCCAGGTTACCGTGGAAACCAGCCCTCTTGACTGAGAGAGAAGTACGAAACCAATCGTTGATATTATTAACCCTGTCCTTGACAAAAGGCAGTCCCTCCAGGATACCACGATTGCAGATATTTTTGCAAAATCAACAATTCCCTGCATATTATGCGCACTATTTCTGCATAAAACAGTCAAATCATTGCAATATTATAGCATAAAACTGACCCATTGCCACAGTACAAAAAGAGGGCTCCCAATTTCAACCAATGAACGTAATAATTTTTCCGCACAATACCCTGGTAGAAATTGATACGATTCAGACACACTGAGAGCAGGGGACGGCGCACACCTCTGCAGCCAGCTGTTAATGAAGCTGTATTTCAGGAAACCCAAACACAGGCATCTGGGCAGAGGATCCCCCTCCCTCTCCTCCGCTGGGACCCTTTAGTCAGTATTTAGCATTATCCATGGGTAAATGACAGTCTGTCTTATGAGCACAGAGTGGTCCACAGAAAGTGATAAATATATGCTCAGTCCCAAATCAACCTCTCCATAGACACTTCATGATGCCCTCATGTACAGGAGAAGCCAATGCCTCATTGTTACTTCCCACAACACAACTGGAGATGGCCAATACATCCACCAGAGATCACTTAGCTTCTGAGGGAAACACTGTCGAGGCTAGAGAGGAAAGAGAGGAGGGGAGTATGGAAGTAGGCCATGGACAGAAGAGCGAGAGGAGAGAGAAGAGAGAGAAGGGGTAGTGGTAGAGTGTGGAAGAGACGAGAAAGGAGAGAGAGACTATAGGAGAGTGAGAGAAGAGATGAAGAGAGAGACAGAGTAGTGATAAAGTGTGGGAGAGGGGAGCCGTGGCAAGCAAATGAAAGAGAGAGGGGGTAAGGGTGGGTGGGAGAGACGGAGAGAAGGGGAGAGGAGGGGAGGAGAGAAGGATATAAAAAGCTTGGCGGCTGCAGTCTTGCTGTGATCTCCAGGATGGAAAGCATGGCCATTGTCAGAGGAGAGATGAAACCATGACAACCATCCCCCATGACAACTGCCCGACACACACACACAGACACTGCTGGACACTTAGCAAATGAGGACCAAATATGAGTCTGGAAAGCATGCGTTAAAGGGGGCTCCAACTCTTAAAGATGAAAACATACAGACTAATTGTCCGAGTCTGCCCAGCAAGACAACACTTCTTGGCACAACTGCTCCAGTTTGGCCCCTGTAGAAAAATCACACAACAATCCCATCCAAAACCTGCCATTCATATTACCCATTCAATGTTGCCGAACACTAATTTAGGAGCACCAAAATAAACAAGAAGTTATTGTTTCGCATTGATTTATATTTGAATGCATTACAACCTTGGATTGAGTCCTTGCTTTAAGAAACCACTGTGCGCATGTTGAACAACAAGGTCCCTATTAGATCATCTCATAATCAATCATTGTAATCGTATAGGAAATTAGGAGAGGTGCTGGGTTTCTCATTTGAGGCGGAAAATGGAATTAGGCTAGAAGGCTTCTTCTTTAAATCCTGGCCCCTTGGTGTTCCACATAAACTCTGTGTGTGATACGCACGCACGCACACAAACACACATACCCCTGCCTAAGCTCCTGGTGTGGGAGTACGATGACATATGGGCTTCTCTGTCTTCTCTTTGCAGACCCAGCTCAGGGGAAGTCTATTCATAATAACAGCCATCAACAACCTCAGTCAGCCTCACAGTCCTGCTAGAGCCAGCACAACACACACACGCTCACACGCACGCACGCAGACACACACACACACGCGCGCGCACACACACACACAAAATAAGAAATAATAACACATATTGTCAATGGTCTAAATATATACACACAAACTCTCTCTTTCTCTCACGTCTCATGTGAAGACGTGCGCACAGTCACACACACACACACACACACACACACACAGAGTCATTCAGCGGGGTTCCTGCTTGCGGCCCAGCTCCACTTTAGATTCATTTCAGGACGCGGAGTCAGGAGTCATAGATGGAGCGGACACTGGAGCCCTGGGGGGGACAAGGGGGAACAGATGACACAAGCTCCACACACGTGGGATGCCTTTTACCCAAAGAACATGGTGGTGGGGGGAAAAGAATGGCTGAGAGGGGTGGGGTTGGTAGTGAAGACTGTAGATGTTGGACTGCTAAGGGAAGCTCGGACGCCGCTTATCTAGGCTAGAGAGCCGGGTGGTGGAGAGAGAGGACTAGATGAGAGAAAAATTGTCATGATTACTGCATCTGAAACAATACCAGTCTGTTAAGACCATTATTCTAAAACTAGAATCTAACTAATACCTACTGTATGACTCAGAGAAAACCCAAGCGATGAGTCAACAGAAATGCTAATGGTGGTTTTCTCATGGAGCCGAGCAGAGCAGTGCTTCCAATAGTCAGTAGGTCCATGTGGTTTTAAAGCCATAGCGTCTCTTGTTTTATTGTCACATACACTGGATAGGTGAAGTTTGTGTTGTTTGACTGGGTCAGCCATAGTAGTACAGCGCCCCTGGAGCAAATTAGAGTTAAGTGCCTTGCTCAAGGGCACATCGATCGATTTTTCACCTTGTCAGCTCAGGTATTCAAACCAGCAACTTTTCGATTACTGGCCAAACGCTCTAACCGCTAGGCTACCTGGCACCCTGAACACCTATGAGCACCTACGGTATACAAGGTCACAGGTACAGAAGGTGACCCGAATGAGTTCATATGGGAATGGAATGATGTAATGCCAAGCAAATGTAATCAGTGCAAGAGCCAATGCTAATACAAGCAAACGATTCGAGGAATATGAACTATGTTCCCAAAGTTCAAATCACATCAAATCAAATGTAATTATATTTGTCACATGTGCCGAATACAACAGGTGTAGACTTTAACATTGAAATGCTTACTTATTAGCCTTTAACCAAAAATGCAGTTCAAGAAATAGTTAAAAAATATTTACTAAATATATCAAAGTAAAAAATACATAAAAAAGTAACAAAATCAAATAACAATAACGAGGCTATATACAGAGGTAACGGTACCGAGTCAATGTGCAGGGGTACAGGTCAGTCGAGGTAATGTGTAGACTATGCATATGTAACGAGGCTATATACAGGGGTACCGGTACCGAATCAATGTGCGGGGGTACAGGTTAGTCAAGGTAATTTGTACATGTACTGTAGGTAGGGGTAAAGTGAAAACAGCAAGTAGCAGCAGTGTAAAAACAAAGGGGGTGGGGGTGTCAACGTAAATAGTCCGGATAGCTATTTGATTCATTGTTCAGCAGTCTTACGGCTTGGGGGTAGAAGCTATTAAGGAGGCTTTTGGACCAAGACTTGGTGCTCCGGTACCGCTTGCCGTGCGGTAGCAGAGAGAACAGTCTATGACTTGGGTGACTGGAGTCTTTGACAATTTTTTGGGCCTTCCTCTGACACCGCCTAGTATATACAGCGGGTGAAATAAGTATTGAACACGTCACCATTTTTCTATTGACATGACATTTTCACCAGATGTTGGTAACAATCCAAGTAATCCATACATACAAAGAAACCAAAACAAATAAGTTCAGAAATTAAGTTATGTGTAATAATGTGAAATGACACAGGGAAAAAGTATGGAAAGCCAAGACAACAGCTGAAAACTATCAGTAATTAAAAAGCAATCCAGCCCCCTGTCAGTGCAAATTAATATCAGCTGGTTCAGTCCCAACTGATGGCCTACAAAAAGGTCTCATTGCCAAGGTGTCACACAAGACACATCTCATGATGGGTAAAAGCAAAGAGCTGTCCCAAGACCTTCGCAACCTAATTGTTGCAAAACATAATGATGGCATTGGTTATAGGCGCATTTCTAAGCTTCTGAATGTTCCAGTGAGCACTGTTGGGGCCATAATACGGAAGTGGAAAGACAATCATTTCACCATAAATTTGCCTCGACCAGGTGCTCCTCGCAAGATTTCTGACAGAGGAGTGAAAAGAATAATCAGAAGAGTGGTCCAAGAGCTAAGGACCACTTGTGGAGAGCTTCAAAAAGACCTGCAATTAGCAGGTACTGTTGTCTCAAATAAAACAGTAAGTAATGCACTCCACCGCCATGGTCTGTATGCACGCTCACCACGCAAGACTCCTTTGCTGAAAAAAAAGCATGTTGAAGCTCGTTTAAAGTTTGCTGCACAACATTTGGAAAAGCCAGTGAAATACTGGGAGAATATAGTGTGGTCAGATGAGAGCAAAATTGAACTGTTTGGATGTCATAATACACACCATGTTTGGAGGAGAAATGGCACTGCACATCACCCTAAAAACACCATACCAACAGTGACGTTTGGAGGTGGGAACATCATGGTGTGGGGCTGCTTTTCAGCAAATGGTACTGGCAAACTTCACATAATTGAAGGAAGGATGAATGGGCAAATTTACCGAGACATTCTTGACAAAAATCTGCTGCCATCACCAGGATGATGAAGATGAAACGAGGGTGGACATTTCAGCAAGACAATGATCCCAAACACACAGCCAAGGAAACTCTCAATTGGTTTCAAAGAAAGAAAATAAAGCTGCTAGAATGGCCCAGCCAATCACCTGACTTAAATCCCATTGAAAATCTATGGAAAGAACTGAAGATCAAGATTCATAGAAGAGGCCCACGGAACCTTCAAGATTTGAAGACTGTTTGTGTGGAAGAATGGGCCAAAATCACACCAGAGCAATGCATGCGACTAGTTTCTCCATACAGGAGGCGTCTTGAAGCTGTCATTACCAACATACAAAGTATTAAATAAATATCAGTAAGTGTGTTCAATACTTTTTCCCTGTGTCATTTCACATTATTACACATAACTTAATTTCTGAACTTATTTGTTTTGGTTTCTTTGTATGTATGGATTACTTGGGTTGTTACCAACATCTGGTGAAAATGTCATTTCAATAGCACCTATGGAAATATATTTACTGAGAAAAATGGTGACGTGTTCAATACTTATTTCACCCGCTGTAGGTCCTGGATGGCAGGAAGCTTGGCACCAGTGATGTACTGGGCCGTACGCACTACCCTCTGTAACGCCTTACGGTCAGATGCCGAGCAGTTGCTATACCAGGCGGTGATGCAACAGGTCAGCTGTAGAACGTTTTGAGGATCTGGGGACCCATGCCAAATCTTTTCAGTCTCCTGAGGGGGAAAAGGTGTTGGTGTGTTTGGACCATGAGAGTTTGTTGGTGATGTGGACACCAAGGAACTTAAAACTCTCGACACGCTCCACTACAGCCCCGTCAATGTTAATGGAGGCCTGTTCAGCCCACCTTTTCCTCTAGTCCACGATCATCTCCTTTTTCTTGCTCACATTGAGGGAGAGGTTGTTGTCCTGGCACCACACTGACAGGTCTCTAACCTCCTTCCTATAGGCTGTCTCATCATTGTCAGTGATCAGGCCTACCACTTAATGATGGTGTTGGAGTCGCGCTTGTCCACACAGTCGTGGGTGAACAGGGAGTACAGGATAGGACTAAGCACGCACCCCTGAGGGGCCCCCGTGTTGAGGATCAGCCTGGCAGATGTGTTGTTACCTACCCTTACCACCTGGGGGCGGCCCGTCAGGAAGTCCAGGTTCCAGTTGCAGAGGGAGGTGTTTAGTCCCAGGGTCCTTAGCTTAGTGATGAGCTTTGTGGGCACTATAGTGTTGAACACTGAGCTGCAGTCAATGAACAGCATTCTCACAGCAGATTCGAACTAGTTACTGAATTAACAGAACGTGACAGGCCTCCTAGTGCAAAGGACGCATCTGAAGGAAAGCCAGAAGTCAGTATAAAAACCTTTTGCAATATTAAGCAGCCAAGACAAAATTGGGAATAATTGAAGAGTGAATGTTATACTTTTCCACCCCAGACAGTAGGCATAGTGACGCAGAAAAATGTGAGCTTTAACTGCTGGCTACTCTTCTTCCATGGCTTAACCCAATGAGAGAAGGTCACAATTGTTTCCTTAAAAGCTGTCTGGGTTTAAACGTCTTCTATTGTACAGAAAGTGAATAGCTTAATCAATTGATAGTGACTTAGCATGAAAAGTACATTTTTTGTCTCTTCGACTGTAGAAGATTGTAGCTCAGCCTCTGAATGTCAAATAAATGAAACAATGATATCCACATAAGCATCGGAGTCATATCTTTCCAGGGTATTTTACAGCTTGTTTCTAGCATAAAGAATCGTGGAACAAAGCTCTGTTATAGATCACTTTATATAATCAGATCTGTTTTATCTTCTTCAAAATTAAGCTAACAATGGGTAGGCCTGTGCATTTCAACATTTTCTTTCATACAAGGTAGGCCTATGGCGTACCCTCTCATACCCCTTCAATTCGGGTCCTGGTTTTAACTTAACAGCTCTTCACTGACACGGAGGTTGGCTATTTAAAGAGTGCATGGTGGGTGGAGGAATTGGCCGACAAATCTATGTATGAAGCAGCCTACATCTTAATTGTGTCTGTCAAACAGGAATTCCTAACTCTTATTTCTTAAATAGGAAGAAATAGGCTCCAACACAAAGCTCTCGGTTTAAATGAATTATGCCTATTCGAATATGTCTACTTTCAGCACCATGAGCTGTCCATTTCCGTGACTGCCGCTTCAAGTTTCAGCAACACAATGTAAGTAACTCGAATCTGGTTTATTATGAGGTCAATAACTTTGATCAATGCAAAATGGGCAACACACATATTGGTTTTATTAAAATCAATTATAGTAATAGCAAGATATCAAAGTTGACCTCCAGTCCTCGTTCTCCTCTTCCACCTCTCCGTTTATAACTAGACCTAATCCAAAATGATTTTCTAAATAATTTTTTGACTCTCCTTCTGAACTACCACTGTAGGCCTACACAGCACATCATTGGTTAGGCAGCACAAAAACATTGTTTTCACCAGCTTGTTTCTCATTAGACCCTTCAAAAAACCCACATGACAGTTGTACCCAAGTCATCACCTAGTGGTTTAGGGGATGTTATGCCTCCCACATAGGCTATTTATTTGAATCAAAACGGCTTTAGCCAGATACAAATAGGGTATCAGGAAATCACTAGACTACCTAAATCTTTCGTTAACAAAATAAAATTCACCACAGGCGTGTAGTTTGGGATTAAAAATATTTGTAATTGCACGGATAGGTGCTAGTGATTGTCATTGCAGGGACTGACAGAGAAACCAAACCGCTGGTACAGCTTCCTTGTGCAGTGCAGTAGCTTGTCCTATCTCATTTTGCAGAGATCAGCGCAGGTTTCCCCAATGCAACATTGTAACCGACACATGTGTGCATGTTCGAAGGCAGAGACACGCTACAATGTAACAAACCCACAACATGCAACATTGGGATACCATTTTCCAGTTGTCTGGCACTGAGGATTAAAGGGACATTATTATTCTATTTAAATAATCACACGTAAACCGTGTGGACTACATGTAGCTCTACTGTAGCCAGCTGATTAGGCTATAGGGCGGACCAGTTAATTTTAGGAAAATCCACAACAGACATTCAAGTGCACTCAACCCCGATTGATGCTGGAACTAGAAGCAACCAGCGCGCACGTCAGTGATGCACCCTAAATCAAATCCATTCGACCCACAATAACCTACAGAGTAGCCCATATGGCTTAGCCCATGTCAGCATAACCCATAAAAGACAACCAGTGCTTTCATTGACAGCCAGCAATCGGGAGCGATAGACTACACATAATCCACGGATAGACAAGAGACAAGGACTAACCTGTCTGTCCTTTGCCGAGGGTCTTTTCCAAACGATAAGGTCCCACATAGTTCATATAGTGAGCGCTGTTGTCTTTGCCAGAAGATGACATTTTGTGGGAATTTTGTAAAATGTCTCGCAGAATAATAAATACAATTCTAAATTATCGTTTCAAATCAACGGAAACCGTAGGTTATTCCACAGCGCAGTCGGCTGCTGCTCTCCAGTTGGCCTCCTCCTCCTCTCTCTCGCCTCACGAAGATGGTCGATGGGATTCACTCTTCTCTGTGTCCCTTTCTAGCCTATTTTGTTCGTTCACTCTCCTCCGTCTCTCCCTCCTCTTTTCACTGCTGAAATGTAGCGTCTTTACATCTGGATAACATGGTGTTCTCTTCGTCCGTGTTCGTATTGTGTTGAGGAAGCGAGGCGCGGTGAGCACAGTTTCGGCACAACCCGTTGACGGGGCAATCTAACGGGATAGCATTTTAGTGCTGACTGACGCCAACGTCGGGTATGTAGGACTACGCATGCGCACAGCGCGCACAACTCAAAAACTGGCGTTCATTGAGGGAGTTGTATTACGCTGGCCCGGTTCGATCCGGGCATTCTCGGGCGAAAGCGGGGAGGGAGGAGCGCCCTTCTCAAGTCAAACTGTAACCTGCGCTTGCGCTGCTCGGTTATGTTGTTAACAAGGCAGGATTGTGCATCGTTCAAACACATACAACATCAAATAAACGTTTGCATTTTCGAACTATTTTTCACTGGGAAGACAGACAAAGCATTTATGTGAAAACACAGAATCCTACTCATCACAACACGGGGCACCTGGCTCAGCCCGTTTACAAAACGAATGCAATCACTTTTCACCCGATTTAAACTCCTTCCACTTGGGTAACCCGGGCCAGATAAACGAATCCCTTCATTTAATTCAGGACGAAGTGACAGGATAGCGTTAGGGTGAATCAGCGCAGTAGCCTCTTAGTATTTGCCAAGCATATTTGTTAATATTCACAAAATTGAATAACATTCACAAACCAACTATATAATAGAATAGTGACCGGCAAAGAGAATTGGTGACGAATCTTTTACCCACAAGTGGCTTTCTGATTAGGTGTATTAGCTACACTCTGTAGCTACTGTAGCACACCTCTCTGGCTTCCTGTCAGTCGCTCCTCCTCAGAGAGACTACTTCAGAGCTTCTCCAGTACTTTGATGTCAGTCTGAACATCTGTACAGGTTGTGTCCCTATGTCCCATCCTCTCCTCCTCCTCCTCCCCACTCCTCCTCCCCACCACCAGTAACATCTTCCCTAGGTCTACCTTCTCATACCTTCACTGGCACTTCCTCTCTTCCCTCTCTCATCTCGCTCTACCTCTGCATCAGGGCCTTCTCTGTTTTTTCTTATGTCGCTGATGGGTTGAAATGTTTGGTGATTTTTTATTTTTTTTAAGATCCTATGGAAATAATGATGCCACCGATAAAAAAATAAAATATATAATACATATTTTCAGTACCTGTTTGTGTGTGTGTGTGTGTGTGTGTGTGTGTTTAAGTGTGTGTGCTCTCGTGTTTGCATGCGTGCACATGTTTTGTGGAGGAGGCCCTGATGCCTTTGTGTGTCACACTGGGTCACTTGGCTTGATTAAACCAGTGGTTGGTCCCTACTTCATGGTGTTGACAACCATCTATCTCCTCACACACACACACACACACACACACACACACACACACACACACACACACACACACACACACACACACACACACACACACACACACACACACACACACACACACACACACACACACACACACACCACACACATCTATCTGCCTCATCACTCCTGAACAACTAAAGTACTGACCCAGCCAGATCTGTGACAGATGGGGCTTCCCCCCTCTCCTTCCCCCTCCTCCCTCTTCTCCCAGTCCTCCCCCACCTCGGCTGCAAACAAAGGAAGGGGCCTCAGATGCACCCGGGGACAGTGTTGGTCCCTCACGAGAGAGCTTTTACTCAAAACTACTTCCTGTTAATTATTTGTGACCCCACCCCCGATCCGTAACTATGAGAGGGATTCATCATGTGCTTTCTCTTAAATTGATGTTACAGCGCAATGTGTCGTCACTGAGGACTTGATCCCCCCATGTTATAATCCCTTATGGACGATTTGACACAGGATGGATAGGGGATATTCAGCCACGCTTGGAGCACAATGGAAATTGAAGGCAAAAACCCACCCTTTTCGGCATTACATATAGTGTCCATATTAGGACATACAGCAATCATCAGGGAGCATCAATCATAATGCACCTTGAACGGAGCTTAAGGTAGTTGACAACGTCAAACTTTCACTGTGTTGGACAACATGACCAACACTATAGCAATGGGGGTCATTTTAGTATGAATCCCTTAATCCTAACTGAAAGGGCGATTCCGCTCCAGTGGGAGCAGAAAATATTTTGAGATCTCAGATTGTTCTGGCAATTCTCACACAGAAACTTAATTGTGAGGAAGAATGTTTAGCATGCTTTTTACAATTAGTATGACAAGCAATTTAAAAAAAAAACGATGAAATTGGCAATTTTAGGGCCTTTTTAGACCTGTACATGCCTCCTGTAACACACTATGATCTGTGTACCATGCATGATACGGAGAACATTTTGGTGTCTTTATACTCCTTATAGTGTTTTCTCAAATATGGAGTATGTCTGGATTCTGAAATACACATTTTCACATTAATTAATTCAACATTAAACATATTAATATTCATATCTCAAACAACCTTTATTTATTTAGCTTTATTTAGTCTTCAAACACGTAACATTTTCAGAGTGGGCTCTGGTACTTTTAATGATGTGACCCATTTTATACATAGAAATTGACATTATAGGTAATTAACCAATCACAACCCTCCTATAGGATTGCACATTCAGCAAGTCACAAGTAGAGGGAGTTTCCTATGTATCATACCTTCAGAATTAGCAGAGAGCCCACTCTGTAAATGTTATGTATTTATAGAGTATATTGTTACAAACAATATGTCATAAAATGAACAAAAGCAAAAAGAGTAGCTTTTATGTTGAATAAATTAATGTAAATATTTTTATTTCAGAGTCAATACATACTCCATGTTTTATTTAGAGCACAGTATATGAAGTATAATGACACCAAGATGTTGTCTGTTTCATGAATGGTTCACAGATCATAGGGTCTAAAAAAGGCCCCAAAATTGCCACTTTCATCATGATTTTCTTAAAAATGGTTTGTAATACAAATGTAAAAAGCATTTAAAACATTATTCCTCCCAATTAAGTTTCTACGTGAGAATTACCAGAATAATCTGAGATACCAATAATATTTTCCACTCCCACTGGTGTGGAATTGCCCGGAAGGCTCTGCCACTAGACATCTTCAAGGGGATGTTTGTATCCATAATCAATGTGGCGTCCAGTTGTCTAATCAGTTTATTACGACACAAGGCGAGACCCAGATGCAGACACAGGAGGCAGATGGTTTGTGTCTCTGATATTTATTATAAGACCAGGGAAAGGCAAGGGGTAGGTCGAGGACAGGCAAGAGTTCATAAACCAGGTCAGAGTCCAAACGGTACAGGGCGGCAGGCAGGCTCGAGGTCAGGGCAGGCAGAATGGTCAGGCAGGCGGGCTCAGTGTCAGGGCAGGCAAAGGTCAGATCAGGAGGACTAGAAAAACAGAGACTAGGAAAAAACAGGAGCTGATTGACTTGGCAAAACAAGACTAACTGGCAACAGACAAACAAAGAACACAGGTATAAATACACAGGGGATGATGGGGAAGATGGGTGACACCTGGAGAGGGGTGGAGACAAGCACAAAGACAGGTGAAACAGATCAGGGTGTGACACTTTAAGATGCTGGAGTTACATTTGTAGACAGCCCCTCTGAAATACACTGCACCAATAAAATGTATTGTGATATGCCTACAGAACACTAACAAAAGGGTTATTTGTTTTGTTCCTAAAGGAGAACCCTTTTTGGTTCCATGTAGAGACACTTCTTTTCGTATGATATGTTAAGTTTCGTATGGTATGTATTCATTTGTGTATGTCCTTCACCCATTTCTTAATATAAGTTACAAATTCCAATTCCGAATTTATGTGACGAATTTGCAAAATGTACAATATGTTTATTAATTAGCAAAATATATATGTTTTGGATTCTAGCTAGGTGGCTAGGTGGCTAACATTAGCTAGGCTAGGGGTTAGGGGTTAGGGTTAAGGTTAGGGTTAAGTTTAGGAGTTAGGTTAAAGGGTTAAGGTTTCGGTTAGGGTTAGCTAAAAGGGTTAGGGTTATGGGAAGGGTTAGCTAAAAGGGCTAAGGTTAGGGTTGGGGGAAGGGTTAACTAACATTCTAAGTAGATGCAAAGTAGCTCAAAAGTAGTAAGTACTGTAGTTAAAAAGTCGCTAATTAGCTAAAGTTGTCTGTGATGAGATTCAAACTCACAACCTTTGGGTTGCTAGATGTTCGGCGTTATACGCCTATCCATCCACCCAGAACATCCACCCTACTTTTCTTTTAGCATTAAGCAACCATCTGTCTTATGCAACCATACCAAACGTGACATATCATACTTTACGGATATACTTTACCATGTTACGTCTAGTCTATGAGACCAGGCTGTACACACTTGCTCTTTTGAAGGCTTAGGCCCTGAGGTTTTTGTCAAACAGATTGTGACAGATTATTTTATACAAAGTGCTATGAGTCCAAACAAAGGTGATATATTGATTTGAGTAAGAAAAAAAGTTTTATCAGACCATGGTCCAACCAGTGAGAGATCACAGGCTGTGAGGAACACTGTTAGCTGGGACTAATTGCTGCAGACAGACTGTTTTTTTTCTAGCTGTCACACTCTGACCAAACACACTAACCTCCTGCCTGATCTCTCTCTCTCTCTCTCTCTCTCTCTCTCTCTCTCTCTCTCTCTCTCTCTCTCTCGCTCCCCTCTCTCTCTCTCTCTCTCTCTCTCTCCACCTCTACCCTCTCTCCTACATCTCTCCACCCATTCATCTCTCATTTCCTCTCCCACCACCCCTTCTCTCCTCTCCCTCGCTTTCTCCCTACATATTTCTTCCTCCTCTCCTCTCCATCCCTTGACCTCTCCCCTACAGCCCTTTATCTCTCTCTCATCCCTTCATCTCTCTACATCCCTCCATCCCATGAACCCTCCCCTCCATCTCTGTCCCTCGACCTCTTCCTCCTTCACTCTCTCTCCCTACATTTCCCTCCATCACTTTCCTTCCAGCCCACGTCTCCCACACTTAATGATTAGTGTGTGAACAAGCCATTAGCACCAGAGACAATTAAGTGAGTGTTCCAGCCATCACGTCAGAGCCAAAGACACACAGGCCACAGCACCCGCAGACATATTTTCTCTTAGAAAAAAGGGTTCCAAAAGGGTTCCTCAGCTGTCCCCATAGAATAACCCAATTTGGTTCCAGGTAGAACCCTTTTGGTGGGTTCTAGATGGAACCCAAAATAGTTATTTAAAGATATTTTCTATGGGGACAGCCGAGGAACCCTTATAGGTTCTAGATAGTACCTTTAAGTCAAAGACTGTGTATGCGAGCAGCAACATTAGACGTTTTTACTGAGCGAGAGCTAATGAATTATCAACTGCAGTCCAAAATAGAATCATACTTTCGAAACCACTGTGACTGCCTACGACAGAATGACGTCTGATAAATTGCAGATAGTACACAACACTTTGAGTTTGGGTGAGGGTTCCATGTTTACTCATTCTGTGGCCATTCCCTCTGTAAATAAAATGTGTGCATAAACACATGAATGACAGTTTAGAGGCGTAGTATTGCACATACAGTATTAGATAGAGCGAAAACATAAGCTCTAGTCTCTGACATTTAGAGGCATCTAGTGCTGGTGGAGGCTTAGCCTGCAGTCTATTTCTGCATTAGTCAGCTCTATTTTGGCTGTCTGGCCAACATAAGCTCCAGTGACATATTTCAAGCCGGAGCTATAGGCCTAATGGAGAAAATGTCTCCCCACAAACAACCAAACACAATACAACACTGCACATTACAACAACACAGACAGCACAGAACAGCACAACACAACACAGGACTGCACAACACAACAAAGCACACCACAGCACATCACAGCACTGCACTGCACCACACAACAAAGCACATCATAGCATAGCAAAGCACAGCACAGCACAACACAGTACGACACAGCACAACAAAAGGCAACACAACACAACACAACACAACACAAATAAAGACAGGGGTTAAGTGAAACCAGGCTCCCCCAATTAGAGAATTTCCCCACCAAAACACCTGCTACCATAGCAGTTATTAGGACAAGGACAGAACATGGTATCAGCACTCACCTCTCTGATAGGAATACTACAGTACCACCTGTCTGGCTGACCTATTTCTTCTTATCAGGACCCATATTCATAAAGGTTCTCAGTGCTGATCTAGGATCAGGTTCCTCATGTTCATGTAATCTCATTCAATATCTAAAAAGCAAAACTGATCCTACATCAGAACTCCTACTCTGTGATTTATTATTATAAATATGGGCCCGGGTCAGTTTGCACTGTTCGGTAAAGCACAAACATGCTGTGTCTTTACTCATTTTAACCAACAAAGTCCACTCAGCAACAGTCGTCACTGTTTTCCTGGGAGACCTGGGAAACATCAAAACACTTAAACAAACACACACACATAATCCAACCACATGATATAATAATATTGTCACAATGTTGTTATGGGTCCCATGTGTCCATCCCTGAGAGGGACCAGCCTATTAAGTTTAATACAAGAATATTTAATAATGGAAAACCCTCTCTGCTCTTAACGTTTCCTTCTGCCTCTCCTGTTAAACTGTATACAAGACTGCTGAGCTGTGTGTCTGTCTGTCTGTTTGTCCCTCTCTCTCTCTCTTTCTCTCTCTCTCTCAGCCTTTCTCACCTCTCTCTTTCTCTCGTAACTCTCTTTCTTTCACTCTATTTCTGTCTGTCTCTCTTCTTTCATCTCCTTCATCCCATTTCCCTGAGGCAGGTGGTTACATAGCATCACTTACCAAACAAAAAAAGGGACAAAGTGATTTTCAGAGTTACTTTAGTCTGTTGGGAAACTGAAAGCACTCAAAGACCCCTATTCAATCAAACACAATAACCAGACATTTTCAAGAGAAGGTAGACCAACAATCTCCCTGCGCTGCAAGGAACCGTGTTTGAACTGATATCCAGTCGGGTTTCTCTTTGCTCTCTGAAACAGTAAGTATTGGTTTATTGATCAAATGAATCCTCCTGCACATCCTCCCAGAACAGGAAGAGAGAGTTGTTTTGTCTTAACCTAAAAATGGCCAGAAAAGCGCTGCTTTGCACTTTAGTTGCAATTCTGTAACACACTTGCTCCTTTCTGCAACACACTTGCTCATAGACACTACACACTATTTCATACATAAGACATACATAAGATTTCAAAAATGAAATCTCATGGTACCATTGGGAAAACACATCTATTCAAAATACAACACACATTGGTTAATTGAAAAGACGTAGACATACACCTGAAAATACTTACTTACAAAACTTAACACCTATCAGCCAGCTACAAAAAGGCCTCAGTTAAGCCATTTTGAGAACTTTGCAAGCATGGAGGCAGGGAGAGCTAGAAGCAGAGGAAGAGGAAGACAGAGAGAGAGAGGAGGACGTGGTCGAAGAGGCCACGCAAGGACCATTATTTCGGATGACATAAGAGCAACTTTTGTGGACCATGTCATAAACCCGACTATGAGGGAAGCTGGGCAGAGAGTCCATCCTAATCTAAGCCGTTTCACAGTTTCATCCATAATAAGGACATTCCGACTGGAAAACAGGTATGTATTCAACTCTCTACTCTACTAAGACTGTATCTAGAGTATTTACAGTACTGTACCATATCACGTTACTGTATCACATGTATTGTATTCCAGGGTGGCTAATGCTCCTTTTCCAACAAAAGTGGTAGTTTTGTGAAACATACTGTGATAACGTGTTGAGATGTTTCAGTACTGTGTATGGTAAATACAGTAAAGTTCAGTACACACAGTACTGTAAAATAAGCAAACGAGAACAATTTGTGGTTGCATTTTTCTACAGAATGGCTAGAAGACCTACTGGGGGTGGACGCCAATGCCTGTTCACCCAACAGCAGGAACTTGCCATAGTGAACCTAGTCAGAGCAAACAATGCAATCCGTCTCCACCAGCTACAGCAACAAATACTTGCAGATAGGCAAGTATTCAACAACATAAATCGAGTAAGCATTACAACTATCAGACGCATCTTGATAAAGCACAACATGACCATGAAGCAATTGTACAGGGTCCCATTTGAGAGGAACAGTGTCAGGGTCAAAGAACTTCGACATGAATATGTACAGGTAAGTGTTTCAGTCCTTTACATTTACAATAAAGAATGGGTGCAGTCCAGTAACAGATGAATATGTACCACTGGATTAGTACCACATAGATACATTCAGAAAGCTACACAGGTACCTGTGTGGTGGGGTGGGTCGGTTCTGTATATGTAGTAGTGTAGGTGTGTGCTTTGAGTAAAGCCATCCACAATATGTATTTTTTGTTACAGAGAATCTTGGACATGGATGGAGCTGCCTAGCCGCATGAATGTATTTACATTGACGAGGCTGGATTCAACCTTAGCAAAAACAGATGACGGGGACGTAATATAATTGGCCAAAGGGCAATTTTGCACGTTCTGGGGCAGCGCGGGGGAAATATCACATTGTGTGCTGCCATAAGTCTTCGAGGGCTACTGCACCATCATGCCAAACTGGGTCCCTATAATGCGCAACACATAATCACATTTCTAGATGCACTTCATGATGCAGTTGTACAGGATGGACCAGAGCAGCCCAGGTTTGTTGTTGCTCTGGTCCAGAACTGGTTCACCAACCATGATCAATTTGAAGTTGTGTACTTGCCCCCTTACTCGCCATTTGTAAATCCTATAGAGGAATTTTTTTTCCGCTTGGAGATGGCGCGTATATGACCGCCAACCACATGCCCGTATGCCTCTTCTGCAGGCAATGGAACAGGCCTGCGGAGACATTGAGGTGAGGTCAATCCAGGGATGGATTCGACACGCAAGGGGATATTTTTCCCGATGCTTAGCGAGAGAAGACATTGCTTGTGATGTTGATGAGATCCTGTGGCCAGACCCCAACAGATGGCAGGTTCCATAAGCCCACTTGCGCACAATTGTGTTTTTCTGTGTTTACAGTAGTGTATTGTTTGTTTTATTTTTCATTTAACTGAATTTACTGTACTGTAAAATATACTACTGTAATGTAATGATTTTGAATTCAGTATCTCATTTTTTGGTTGTTGTGAAAACATGCCCTCTGTGGAACTGAATAAAAACATTGAAAACAAAAGACTGCAGTTTTTTATATAAAGTAGACTAGTGTGTTGCTGCTGATCTGAAAGTGTATTCATATGATGCAAGTGGGTATCATTTTGTCATCAGAGTGACTGTAAGAATACAACCCGGAGGCAGATGTTAGGTCCCACTTGCAGAGCTTGCAAATGTTGTTTTTAATAGATTCCAGGATCAGGCAAAAGGAGTAGTCAGATGAACAGGCAGAGGTCGTTAACAGGTAGTCCAAAGAAAAATAGCAACAGTACAAAAGGAGCAGGCTAACAGGGTAATCCAAAAACTAGAACAGGTTGGTACACGGGCAGACTCAGGCTAAGGTACAGATAGGGATAAGACGGACTCGAAAACTCAAGGAAAGAAAAAAGGTCAAAAACTGGAATCGCAATCAATAGGTTTACGAAGGGCTTAGTAGGGTTGCACATACAAACAATACCTCACACAGAAGGGAGAATGAAGCTGGGATATATACTGGTGGGGGAATGGAAAACAGCTGTTTAGAATTCTGGTGATTGGGAACGGAGAGGAGTGTTGCATTCGTGTGGGTTGGGATCTTGGTGAGTATGGGTTGTTTCTTCTTGTTGGTGTTGCGGAGGTATAGTATCGTTTGAAGGACGATCTGGGTGGTTGCGGTGAAAATCCTGAATGAGAGTGGGGTCAAGGATATCCTGGGCAGGGACCCAGGCCTGTTCTTCTGGTCCATAACCCTCCCAGTCTACCAGGTACTGTAGCCCACCACCCCGTCGTCGTGAGTCCAGAAGGGCCCTAACGGTATATGCAGGCTCCCCACTGACATCTAATGGAGGCGGGGCTGTCTGAGATGTGACCGGAGGATGCAGAGGGCTGTAATGGACAGGCTTTAACAGGGAGACATGGAAGGACGAGGCTATACGGTAGTGACGAGGAAGTTGTAGGCGGTAGGTTACAGGATTGATACGGTGAGTAATCTTAAACGGGCCGATGTACCTGGAGCACAGCTTTTTGCAGGGGAGACGAAGCCGGATGTCTCGGGTTGATAACCAGACTCGTTGACCTGGGTGGTACAGCGGTGTAGGTCTACGACGGCGATCTGCGTGTTTCTTCTGGGAAATAGAGGCTTCAGTAAGATGACGATAAGCAGTTTCCCATACCTGTGCGCTGCGCTGAAACCATTCGTCCACTGCAGGAACTGTACCAGCCTCGTTGTCCCAGGGGTACATCGGAGGTTGAAACCCTAGGACACATTGAAATGGCGTTAACCGGAGGGAAGAGTGGAAGAGGGAATTTTGGGCATATTCTACCCATGGTAGGTATCGACTCCAGTCGTTTTGTTGTAGGGAACATTGTTGACGGAGGTATTTCCCAATGTCTTGGTTTAGCCGTTCTGTCTGACCATTCGATTGTGGGTGGTACCCGGAGGAAAGGCTGACTGAGATTCCCATGCGCTTGCAGAAGGCTTTCCAAACCTGGGAGATGAATTGGGGGCCTCGATCTGATACGATGTCTTCCGGGATCCCAAACTGGCGAAAGACCTGCTGAAATATACATTCTGCGAGTTCCATGGCATTAGGCAGACGGGGTAGTGGGATCAAACGACACATTTTTGATAAACGATCGATGACAACGAGAATGGTGAGAATGGTGGTGTAACCCGTAGATTCAGGTAAATCCGTGATAAAGTCCATGGATATGTGTGACCACGGTCTATTAGGTGTGGGTAATGGTGTGAGCTTACCCTCTGGCAGTTGGCGGGGGGTCTTGGATTGGGCACAGACTGGACAGGACAATACATAGTCTCGGACGTCTTCAGGAAGTGAAGACCACCGGTACCGGCGAGAGATGAGTTTAGTGGTCTTAGTTATACCAGGGTGTCCTGATCCCAACGATGTGTGGCACCATTGGAGTAGTTGAGGTCTGACTGAGGCTGGAACATATTGTTTGTCCTGCGGGGTTTCGGGGGGAGCTGGTTCGGTTTGTAGGGCGTCGTGAATGGTGTCCTGGATTTCCCATCGAATAGGTCTGGCTACACAAAATAGAGGAAGGATGTTTTCAGGATCTGAGATACATGTGGGAGGATCAAACTGGCGAGATAGAGCGTCGGCCTTGATATTCTTCTTTCCTGGTAGGTAAGACACCGTGAAATGGAAGCGATTAAAGAACAGCGACCATCGGGACTGGCGTGGGTTTAACCTTTTAGCATTCCGCACATATTCCAGGTTGCGGTGATCGGTCAATACCAGGAACGGGTGTTGAGCCCCCTCCAGCCAGTGACGCCACTCCTCCAGCGCTAGTTTGATGGCCAGCAGTTCTCGATTTCCGACATCATAATTCCTTTCGGCAGGGGAGAGTTTTTTCGAATAGAAGGCACATGGGTGTAACTTGGGAGGAGAACCGAAACGTTGAGATAAGACCGCTCCCACTCCTACCTCTGAGGCATCTACCTCTATGGTGAAGGGTTGAGTGGGATCGGGCTGGCGGAGGATGGGTGCAGATGTGAAAGCTTGTTTCAGGAGGTTGAACGCAGTAACCGCTGAATCCGACCAGGACAGTGTCTTGGACTTCTGGCTGGTGAGAGCAGTGAGTGGGGCGGCTTTGCTACTGTAGTTCCTTATGAATCTTCGGTAAAAATTGGCAAAGCCGAGGAATCGCTGGAGACCTTTTACCGTATGTGGTTGAGGCCAGTGTTGCACGGCGCTGACTTTTTCTTCGTTCATGCTTACTCCTCCCGGAGTCAACACAAATCCAAGGAAGGACACAGAGGTGACATGAAACTCACTTTTTTCCGCTTTCACATACAGCCTATGTTCTTCTAGGCGTTGTAACACTTGACGGACTTGGGATACGTGTTCTTCCATGGAATGGGAATAAATGAGTATGTCGTCGATGTATACGATGAGAAATCGGTCAATCATATCCCGGAAAATGTCATTCATGAAAGATTGGAACACTGCGGGAGCATTAGTGAGTCCGTACGGCATCACGAGATACTCATAGTGCCCCCTGGTGGTGATGAAGGCAGTTTTCCATTCATCCCCTTGACGAATCCGGACAAGATTGTAGGCACTGCGGAGGTCTAGTTTGGTATACACATGGGCATTGCCTACTTGTTCTAGAGCTGCTGGGATTAGTGGAAGTGGAAACCGTTTTTTTTATCGTAATGTCATTTAGTCCTCTGTAATCGATACAAGGGCGTAGACCCCCGTCCTTCTTCTCCACAAAAAAGAAGGAGGAGGCCGCAGGAGAAGTAGAGGGGCGGATAAATCCTTGTCCGAGTGCTTCGTCGATGTATTGGGTCATGGCTTCAGATTCGGGTATAGAAAGGGGATAGACACGGCCCTTGGGTAGGGATGCTCCAGGTAACAGTTCGATAACACAGTCGCAAGGACGATGAGGAGGTAGTATACAGGCCATTTCCTTGTTAAATACATTCTGGTATTGGGCGTACTCTGACGGGATCCGAGTAGGAGTTTGGTCACGGGCTTCCTCTACGGAGGTGACTCTGCAAGGTAAAGTTAAACAATGCGATAAACAGTGAGTACTCCACTTCAGCAATTCCCCTCTCCGCCACGAGATGTCAGGATCATGCTGGCAAAGCCATGGGTGGCCTAACACCAGTGGTTCTGTAGGGGAAGAGACGACTAAGAGTTGTATACGTTCCGAATGCAAAGCACTGATCTGAAGGGTAATTTCTGCCGTTTGATGTGTTACATAACCAGTGCCCAGTGGTTGTCCATCTAATGTAGCAACTCGTAATGGTGGTTGTAGTACTAGTAATTCCACTCCTAGCCTGTCTGCCAACCCCTGATCAATAAAATTGCCCGCTGCCCCTGAATCGATGAGACGGGCCACAGATACGGTAGTACCCTGTACTGACAGGAGCGCGGGTAAATTGAACTGTTTCTTCGTAACGTTCAATAAGGCTGAGATGCCTACCTGAGTGCTGGTGGTTGGTGGATCTCTCCTAGGAGGACGAATAGGGCAGCGGCTGATGAAATGTCCACTCTCTCCACAATATAGGCACAGTTTGTTGGTTATCCGTCTCTGACGTTCTGTAGGAGTAAGGGAGAATTTACCGAGTTGCATGGGTTCCGGATCGACGGCTTGAACGGGAGTATACAAGGGAAGAGAACGGCTCTGAGGTTGTGGTGGTTGGGAGAGTTTGCGTTCCGATAGGAGGTGGTCAATGGAGATAGACATAGTGATATAACGGTTGAGATCTCGTACATCCCCTCGGCAGACAAGTTCCGTCTGTAACTCCTGGTTTAGCCCTCTCCTATACATAGTGAGTAGGGAGGTGTCCGACCATCCGCTTCCCGCTGCCAGGGTACGAAAGTCCAGTGCATAATCGGCAGCTGACCGAGATCCTTGTTTGATCTCGCAGAGGAGATCTCCGGTCTGACGGCCTGACACGGGGTGATCGAACACCTCTTTGAATAACGAGATGAACAGTGACTCGCTTAGCAATGCGGGGCTGTTCGCGGCCCAGAGAGCGGTGGCCCAGTCCAACGCTCTCCCACAGAGCAGAGACACCGTGAAATCCACCTTGTCCTTTTCCCTAGTAAACAGGTCGGAATGGTGTTCGATGTATAAGGAACACTGCATAAGGAATCCTTGACACTTTCCTGGTGCACCGTCGTATTTGTTTGGCATCGATACAGGGTGTGATGACCGAGTGGATACCGGAGGAACCGGGAGAGGAGATGTGGCTGCGCCCGGTTGGAGAAGGCGGCATAATTCCTCTATCTGTTCCTCCTGTCGGGAGAGACGGGTGTGGAGCTCTGCTGGGTCCATGGTAATTGGTGAGGTATTCTGTAAGAATACAACCCGGAGGCAGATGTTAGGTCCCACTTGCAGAGCTTGCAAATGTTGTTTTTAATAGATTCCAGGATCAGGCAAAAGGAGTAGTCAGATGAACAGACAGAGGTCGTTAATAGGTAGTCCAAAGAAAAAGAGCAACAGTACAAAAGGAGCAGGCTAACAGGGTAATCCAAAAACTAGAACAGGTTGGTACACGGGCAGACTCAGGCTAAGGTACAGATAGGGATAAGACTGACTCGAAAACTCAAGGCAAGAAAAAAGGTCAAAAACTGGAATCACAATCAATAGGTTTACGAAGGGCTTAGTAGGGTTGCACATACAAACAATACCTCACACAGAAGGGAGAATGAAGCTGGGATATATACTGGTGGGGGAATGGAAAACAGCTGTTTAGAATTCTGGTAATTGGGAACGGAGAGGAGTGTTGCATTCGTGTGGGTTGGGATCTTGGTGAGTATGGGTTGTTTCTTCTTGTTGGTGTTGCGGAGGTATAGTATCGTTTGCAGGACGATCTGGGTGGTTGCGGTGAAAATCCTGAATGAGAGTGGGGTCAAGGATATCCTGGGCAGGGACCCAGGCCTGTTCTTCTGGTCCATAACCCTCCCAGTCTACCAGGTACTGTAGCCCACCACCCCGTCGTCGTGAGTCCAGAAGGGCCCTAACGGTATATGCAGGCTCCCCACTGACATCTAATGGAGACGGGGCTGTCTGAGATGTGACCGGAGGATGCAGAGGGCTGTAATGGACAGGCTTTAACAGGGAGACATGGAAGGACGAGGCTATACGGTAGTGACGAGGAAGTTGTAGGCGGTAGGTTACAGGATTGATACGGTGAGTAATCTTAAACGGGCCGATGTACCTGGAGCACAGCTTTTTGCAGGGGAGACGAAGCCGGATGTCTCGGGTTGATAACCAGACTCGTTGACCTGGGTGGTACAGCGGTGTAGGTCTACGACGGCGATCTGCGTGTTTCTTCTGGGAAATAGAGGCTTCAGTAAGATGACGATAAGCAGTTTCCCATACCTGTGCGCTGCGCTGAAACCATTCGTCCACTGCAGGAACTGTACCAGCCTCGTTGTCCCAGGGGTACATCGGAGGTTGAAACCCTAGGACACATTGAAATGGCGTTAACCGGAGGGAAGAGTGGAAGAGGGAATTTTGGGCATATTCTACCCATGGTAGGTATCGACTCCAGTCGTTTTGTTGTAGGGAACATTGTTGACGGAGGTATTTCCCAATGTCTTGGTTTAGCCGTTCTGTCTGACCATTCGATTGTGGGTGGTACCCGGAGGAAAGGCTGACTGAGATTCCCATGCGCTTGCAGAAGGCTTTCCAAACCTGGGAGATGAATTGGGGGCCTCGATCTGATACGATGTCTTCCGGGATCCCAAACTGGCGAAAGACCTGCTGAAATATACATTCTGCGAGTTCCATGGCATTAGGCAGACGGGGTAGTGGGATCAAACGACACATTTTTGATAAACGATCGATGACAACTAGAATGGTGGTGTAACCCGTAGATTCAGGTCTGGCTACACAAAATAGAGGAAGGATGTTTTCAGGATCTGAGATACATGTGGGAGGATCAAACTGGCGAGATAGAGCGTCGGCCTTGATATTCTTCTTTCCTGGTAGGTAAGACACCGTGAAATGGAAGCGATTAAAGAACAGCGACCATCGGGACTGGCGTGGGTTTAACCTTTTAGCATTCCGCACATATTCCAGGTTGCGGTGATCGGTCAATACCAGGAACGGGTGTTGAGCCCCCTCCAGCCAGTGACGCCACTCCTCCAGCGCTAGTTTGATGGCCAGCAGTTCTCGATTTCCGACATCATAATTCCTTTCGGCAGGGGAGAGTTTTTTCGAATAGAAGGCACATGGGTGTAACTTGGGAGGAGAACCGAAACGTTGAGATAAGACCGCTCCCACTCCTACCTCTGAGGCATCTACCTCTATGGTGAAGGGTTGAGTGGGATCGGGCTGGCGGAGGATGGGTGCAGATGTGAAAGCTTGTTTCAGGAGGTTGAACGCAGTAACCGCTGAATCCGACCAGGACAGTGTCTTGGACTTCTGGCTGGTGAGAGCAGTGAGTGGGGCGGCTTTGCTACTGTAGTTCCTTATGAATCTTCGGTAAAAATTGGCAAAGCCGAGGAATCGCTGGAGACCTTTTACCGTATGTGGTTGAGGCCAGTGTTGCACGGCGCTGACTTTTTCTTCGTTCATGCTTACTCCTCCCGGAGTCAACACAAATCCAAGGAAGGACACAGAGGTGACATGAAACTCACTTTTTTCCGCTTTCACATACAGCCTATGTTCTTCTAGGCGTTGTAACACTTGACGGACTTGGGATACGTGTTCTTCCATGGAATGGGAATAAATGAGTATGTCGTCGATGTATACGATGAGAAATCGGTCAATCATATCCCGGAAAATGTCATTCATGAAAGATTGGAACACTGCGGGAGCATTAGTGAGTCCGTACGGCATCACGAGATACTCATAGTGCCCCCTGGTGGTGATGAAGGCAGTTTTCCATTCATCCCCTTGACGAATCCGGACAAGATTGTAGGCACTGCGGAGGTCTAGTTTGGTATACACATGGGCATTGCCTACTTGTTCTAGAGCTGCTGGGGTTAGTGGAAGTGGAAACCGTTTTTTTTATCGTAATGTCATTTAGTCCTCTGTAATCGATACAAGGGCGTAGACCCCCGTCCTTCTTCTCCACAAAAAAGAAGGAGGAGGCCGCAGGAGAAGTAGAGGGGCGGATAAATCCTTGTCCGAGTGCTTCGTCGATGTATTGGGTCATGGCTTCAGATTCGGGTATAGAAAGGGGATAGACACGGCCCTTGGGTAGGGATGCTCCAGGTAACAGTTCGATAACACAGTCGCAAGGACGATGAGGAGGTAGTATACAGGCCATTTCCTTGTTAAATACATTCTGGTATTGGGCGTACTCTGACGGGATCCGAGTAGGAGTTTGGTCACGGGCTTCCTCTACGGAGGTGACTCTGCAAGGTAAAGTTAAACAATGCGATAAACAGTGAGTACTCCACTTCAGCAATTCCCCTCTCCGCCACGAGATGGCAGGATCATGCTGGCAAAGCCATGGGTGGCCTGACACCAGTGGTTCTGTAGGGGAAGAGACGACTAAGAGTTGTATACGTTCCGAATGCAAAGCACTGATCTGAAGGGTAATTTCTGCCG